>CM040120.1:41816375-42416375 GCA_022559845.1 Amorphophallus konjac | reverse complement strand
TTCATGAAACCATCACCCGTGAGCCGTTGGAACTCTTGAAGGCTAGTCCTCGAGCCTCCACGCTCACATGTGGGTTATCGGACCGCCGTGAGGTCTGTATTTTGAGGTTCACCCCGGAGCAATCCGTTTGGTGTTCCTCTATTTTTCTCTGGCAAGCCTCAGTCCGGGGGAGATGCTGCCCAATTTCTGCCAGGGGATTAAGAACACTCAAGAATAAATGAACAATGCAACCTCCGAGGACAAGAACAACACACAGTAAAATCTGTGAACCAAACCCCTCGAACGAAACACTTAAAATCCACGCTAAGTCACCCTGATGAGCAGTTAAACACTTAAACCTCCTCTTTACCAATCTAATTCACCAGCTGAATGAGCAACTTAACCATCAGATTAACTTGCAGGTGGAAGGAGAGAAGAAACATAGTCAAAAAGAACGAAGCAAACCTTCTAATAGCTATCCCGACACGCACTTATCCGGCGCTGGCTAATCCAGCGCGGTACCCCCCCGCGCCGGTTTAGCTTCACACTCAAAACTCTCTTAAAACTTTTGGTACCTATCTGGCGGCCCCCCCCTTGCTTGGGCCTTAAACCGGCGCGCCCCACTCTCCCCATGGCATTCTTCTTAAACCGGCGCGCCCCCCCTTCAACACTCTTAACCGGCGCGCCCCCTTGCACTCCTTATTCTAGCGCGCCCTATTGGGCTCCCACAAACCGGTGCGCCCCTCTATGATCCCTATTCCGGCACGCCCCTCTTCTCCTTTGGCATCTCCTTAATCTGGCGTGCTTCATAAGAAATCCATTAGCCAAATAAAATAAATATTAGAAAACTTAAGGCCAATAAAAAGAAAAGGAAGCATATAAACCATTCATAAGAAGTCAATTTTGTTCCGGGGGCTCCGCCCCCAGAAACCCCCACAAGGGGCACTGCCCCCTTGACCCCTGCGACCTGACCGCGTAGGTCGATCCGCGTGCGAGGGCGCACGATGGCGAGTTCGGGCTCCACACCGAACAGTTCACTCCCTCGGACTGTGTATGAAGAGAAAAGCAACGATGCCCCCATGGTATCAGATGTGGACATCGGAATCCCCGACATGGCCATAGTCTGAAACCGTCTCGGGCCAATAGTCCATCAACTTGACCACTTCTATCGGGATCCAATCCCGCAATCCCATTAAACTTGCCGCACTCGTGGCAGACATTTGTACGGTTTATCGTCATCTTCGATGCTTCAAATGTGAACTCTCGTCCGAACAATGAATGGTCCGTCAGTGACCGATATATATACCGGGATCTAATCCCGCACTTGCATTAAACTTGCCATACTCACGGCAGACATTTACGCGGATTCACTCCCATCACCATCTTGTTTTCTATACGGACCTTTGTCCGAACGTAAAATGGTCCATGAGTGACCGATAAAATCTGAATGGAACGAGGCGGCTCTCATCCTCCCCGAACCCTACACATGGGAATATCAATAAGGCCTCCGTGGGCCACGCTTAGACCTCGGGTCCGCCCCGATCATGGTCATTGCCTGTCCCATATCCTCGGCCTATAGCCCGCTCCCTTTGAACGCACATTGGTTCTCAGATCTGGTCCCAGGACATCCTCCCGTTGCCCCCTTGGCACCAGAAACATTGAAGATGCCCACGCGAGCCTGACTTCGATCACGGGGGGCCCACCGCTGTATGGTCGTAGCTTAATCTTGCACTGGGCCGATAAACTTATCGGTTTCTGACCGCTCTAACCAAGATTTAACTGAACGTTTCCCCTTCCTTTGAACAATAAATTTGTCGTATCCTGACGTACACATGTTCCGGTCTTCCCGCGACGATTATGCTATTCTCAAGCCGGGCAATCGTCCGAACATTAAATGGTCAACACATGACTGACATAAGCTCAGATACTTCCTTCACACCCGCGTACGTGGACTTCAGCATTTCTTAATAGGTTTTTATGCAATTAATTTTCAGGCCATCGAGCCCCTTTTCTTGGCAATCAATCAAGGGTTTTCCCCTCTCCGAGGGAATGTAATTAACGTCGTAGCCTTTATGGTACGACGGGTTCTCAGTCCCGACACGAACCACACAATCGTCTGATTAGTCGGATCGAGCGCACAATAAATCGTCACCTTTGTAACTGGCACGCCCACACACTTAATAAACCTAATAGCCATAGATCTTAACTAATAAAGAAAAAGTGTGTCCACAATACCCCACTGATATAGATTGGTAATGAATTTCATTGAATTTGGGGACCAAATTCTTTAAGAGGGGGAGGATGTAGCACTCCGGGTAAAATAATAGGGAATAAAATTTCTCCTAAATAAATGAGTGAATCTCTTACGGTTAAATAAAGAAATACATAAGTTAAATCAACCCATACTCATATTAAAAAGCCTCAACCTTATATATATATATATATAAAACAACCCATACATCTCAATTCCACGAAGTGGATGACCCAGACCCATACACCTTAGATACATACACCTTAGATAGGTCTACACATGTATATATATATGTATACAAGTATAAAGGAGCCTTAACAATACAACCCATAAGTATATGTATGTATACCTTAAATAGGCCTAAAATGCACACACGAATTCTTCCCTATATAAATCTTTACAATTAAATAATGAGGCCAAATTAATGCACGTTATAATAAACCCACACACATGGAGGGATCATTAACTAATTATTCCCTTAATTAAACCTTAGCCCACCATATAACTCACGTATGCCATGGGCTAAACCCATATGCCTTAATGCACCTATTGGAAGCCCAAACCATGGTATATGTAGAAACCCATGGTTACACTCACAGCATGCCAAACCATGAAGAAGGCCTCACGTGCATTGGCCATTAGCAACCAAGCCTTAAACCCATGTGAGCCACAGCCCATTCTCTTCGGCTTTTCTCCATCGAAGTCCAACTTCCTACCCAAACCCACGTATGACCACCCAACCCAATAAAGGATTCAACGTGATTTGCATGGGGGGGGGGGAACTTTAGGGTTAAAGAATGGCAGGCGGTGGATTAGAAAGTAGGTAACGTCTAAACGGAGTAACGCACGGTGTGGGTATTAGCAATCTTGCGTTACTTGGCGTTCGAACTCTCCAGAAATCTCCACCATTATAAAAACACCCCCTCCTCGAACGTGCGGTGTTCCTACTGCTGTTCGAAGAGCCTTTTACTGTGCATGGAGTCTACATCCTCTACTTCCATTCCTCTTCCTGCGACATCGAAGGGAGGCCGTGGACGTGCGCGGAAGCTACTCTGCTTGCTGATCTCCTTCCTCTGTGTCCATCATCTTCTCCGTTCCTTCGTCCTGTGTCTCGTCCATCACCCAAGGTAGGTGATTGATGGGAATCGACACCGAGCCTGTACTTTTCCTTTTGCATTTATGTCCTTTTAGTTTGTGTTTATATCCTTGGGAAAGTATGTATGCAAATGTAAGGCTTTATAAGCCAATGAGTCATTCCCATAGATTGTGTGGGTTTTTGTGCAATTTTGTAGTAGGTCCAGCTAGGGGGTCCTCAGCCCTTTTCCATTGGTCCATGTCACCTTGTGGGGCTGGTCAACCATCCTAGGTGGACATCTAGAAGGGTGGACTAGTCATATGGACACATGGGAGACAAATGGGTCAATATTCCAATGGATGGCCACCTACCCCATTCCACCCTTTCTTATAGTCAATAGGCCGCCCCTCTCCCCTATTATTTTATGTTTTTTTGTGTGTTGTTCAAACCTCATCCTAGCCCTTCAATCCCCCTCCCTAGATCCAAGGGTGTACATTAGATTAGATTGGTAGCATATAAAATGTTGTATTTTCATGTGGAAATTAATGAAAAATCAGAAATTTTGTTGGAAAGCTTGAAGCTTGGTGCGCCCCCTTCCTCTCCCCCTGGTTTCCTCTCCTCAAACCTCCAGTTCTAGAGTGTATCAATCTTCTATCTCCCCCTCTCAACCTCTGATCTTCATCTGTGCCGCCGCCGCCGCCGTTCGTGTCGCCTTCGAGCCGCCGCGAATCCGTCTTCGGTTTTCTGTCCTGCTGGACAGAGGTGTCTTCACGAAACTCCTACTACCAGCCATGGTCTCTTCGTGATTTGTAATTTTTATGGTCTGTTCATATCTTCCATCCCATCATCCACAAAAAAATGCAGGTCGAAAATCCTTCGTTTGATATTTTTTCAATTTCGGTCTTCAATCACTCCCAGATCTGTCCTGTCTTTGTCTACAGTGACAGCAGCTCTGAGTTTCCCATCTCCGACCTTTGTTTTGATTTTTTTTGGGGCTCCCAATTTTACTGGGCGTTCTGTCCATCATTCCCTACATCCACCATTTTTTTTGATTTTTTTATCCGCCCTCTATCTATTTTTCAAAATTTGTGTTCTATCTCTGCTATAGTGTTTTAAGCTAATTCCTAGATCCGACCACCTTCCAGTTCAAAAATCAGAAAAAATCACAGTCACCTCAAAACCCTTCATAAAAAATAGTCCCGATTTCCTAGCTTGATTTTCTACAACTTTACTGAAGATCAAAACTTCATATTAAGACGTTCACATATCAGTCAAAGGCAGTTCTCAGACAAGTTCTCTGCAGATCTGAGAATCCGGTCACTGTACAACAGCAACTCAAAAATTCATTAAGGCCAAGATCCGTGCAGATCCAGACCAGATCTCCAAGCCTAGATTGAAGGATTTGAAGTTAGCTGTACAAAGGCGCCAGTTTCGTGTCGATCCGACATCGAGGCTGATCGCCGTGTCCGTTCTCGCCGGGACGCGCGCTGAAACCCAGAAGCTGCAGATCCGTGGCCGGTTGTTCCGACCGGTGCCGATCGGAGCCGCCCGGCCTCCGGCCGGTGAACCAGCGCGCCTCCACTCCAGGGAGCGCCCTTCCAGGCATCCTCCACTACAGCGGTGCCATCGGTCCCACACAGCCCCTCCAGACAGCACGTGGGCCCCACCGTCACTAGTTCGGGTGTTGCCGAATCAACGCGAGAAGCCGCTCGTCAACCCGAATTCGGTCCTCCCGGACCCCATTGTGTAGCCCTTTACCTCCCTGCGTGGAGTGGGCAGCGACTTGTATTGCTGTAATATTGTGTAGTATTATTCCGGGAGTACGAGTTTCGGTCGAGACCGTCTTCCCCACGCCGAGCGCGTGGAGGTATCGTATTCGCCCCTTGCTTGGCATTTCGCTTATTTTCATATATGCTTTATATGCCGCTGCTAGAGAGCATGTTTTAGGACCTAGCTTGCTATATATTTTCATATCACCGCTGCTGCGAGAGAGAGCGTGACCGTCCCGTGACCCGATCCGGGCACACGAGAGAGCCGACCACCCTAGCTCACTGCCGGTTTCTCAACCGTGCACGTCCGACGCTTCCCTCCTTAAGGGACAATCGCGAGCTTGTCGTGTCCGTGTCTCGTCCCGCATCAATTTGGTATCAGAGCGAGTTGAGTCTAGGGTGTCAAAAAAAAGTGTCATTTACGTCTAGCCATTAGTCATTGTCTAAGTCGTGTTTAGGGTCACCATTGTTTTAAAACAAAAAAAGTGTCTTTTTGCATTGCATCCCAATAACCCGGTATATAAAAAGGTGTTGTCTGAACATTAGGCTACGCCTATCGGGAAGGCCGCACACTTGCGCGAGTGATCTTCGGATCGATTAACTCCGCCCCGTACCGAGTATTAGTGTCTTGTCCACATGGTCTTGCATATCCATTCCTAGGGATCCAATCCCATCTTTTTGGAAACTATGGCCAACCCATGCCGACCCGTCCAAGGCGATAGGTCCGTGTCCGAGTACATTTGAGACTATGATAAGTACCGGATGGAATATGGAGTTGGAGAGGATAGCATCACGATTGCCTTTGAGTTCCGGAGAGGTTTGCGGTTTCACTTCCAACTTGAATGTCTTGTCTGCGATGCGTTCTCGCTGGCGCAATCTTATAAGGTCGCTCTAGAGGTCGAGCCCTTTGAGTCTCATTTTTCTCGCTCTAGAGGTCGAACCCTTTGGCAAACATCTACCTCCCAACCGAGTCCCGAGCCGATCGGACTACCTAACCCAATTCCGTCACTACCCGAGAGTGCTCCATTGTCACCCTCACCTTCCGATCTTAATTCGGAACCCTCTCATTTGGGGCCACCCCAGCCCGAGCCACCCGTGCTTCTAACGGGTACGCTTTTCATCGCCGAGCCACTTCTTAGATGGCTCAAGGATGGCTTGGTCCCACATCCCTTCCTATCCATGGACCCCACCTTACCTTTAGTGCTGGTCAACTCATTCCATACCACATTTCGATCTAGTCACCATGTTGACACGTTAGACGATCTTGTCATGGGATTAGATTCACAATGGAAGTTGACGCATCTTTTGGCCCGAGGCTTTGACCAACCCGCTAGTCTTAGCTTCACCCATCCGGCCTTAGGATCCATTACCTCCGTGTGCACCGTGGGGTGTGTCACCACGGATATTCTTCTACTCCTCCCGATGTCGGCCGAGTCCGACTTCGTTCCTTTTTGGCCAAGGGAGGAATCCAATTTTCTACACATGTCCGTCGTCTCACCGATCATAATGTATGGCGGTGACTATGAATTCTAAACTTGGGACCATGTCATGTTGGAACCCACTTCATGGGGTCACACCTTTTTCGACCCTTTTGACCCCTTCACTAGTGAACCTCCCGAGTTTTCATACTCACTACCCTTCTTCCGCGGAGTTCACTATCCCATCTTTTTCACTCGGGCCAAGCAAACTCCACATAGCCATAGGTCCGAACCATCATTTGGGGGTAAGGAAGACTTTGGTTTCCCCGATCCCTCTAAACCACCCACACCTCCCGGACTTCCCGCATCCAAGCCCAATGTCCATGATTGGTGCATCGTAGTATGTCTAGGAGTTCCCCATGACGTCAACCTCCGGTTACGTCAAATGCATGCATGGCACACATTCGGGTGTCCTGGTCCGCCGTCACCCATGTACGGGTCGGACTAACATTAGGTATGTCTAGGGTCATATATGAGTCGGTATGTTTTCCTTGTGTGGTTTGTCTTGTGTGGTTTGTTTGCATGGTTTGTGTGTAGTTTGAGAGTCTGCATGTGTCTTGTGCAAGCTCGTTGTCATTCTCTTATGAGTAAGAGGCGAGTGGACTCGCTCGATGAGTATGGGATCGGTTCTATAGCTACACCCGGATCTAGTCACCTACAGGGACTCAACGGTGATTCCTAGTGAGTCTTCGAGCTGCTTCCTTCCCTTTTGAGAGTGCCCCACCCGGAGTGTCCACCTTTAGCCCATAGCAGTTCGCGCATATCGAGTATATATGGAATGAGCAGGTGACGATCACTTGGAGTGGAGCGTACCCGCGTTACTTGGCACGGTGACGGATCCGCCGGAGTACTCAAGCATCCCTACCCCTACTCGATGGGGTCGAGTTCCTCCCACTCGGGGAGAGTTGATGAGAATCGACACCGAGCCTGTACTTTTTCTTTTGCATTTATGTCCTTTTAGTTTGTGTTTATATCCTTGTGAAAGTATGTACGCAAATGTAAGGCTTTATAAGCCAATGAGTCATTCCCATGGATTGTGTGGGTTTTTGTGCAATTTTGTAGTAGGTCCAGCTAGGGGGCCCTAAGCCCTTTTCCATTGGTCCATGTCACCTTGTGGGGCTGGTCAACCATCCTAGGTGGACATCTAGAAGGGTGGACTAGTCATATGGACACATGGGAGACAAATGGGTCAATATTCCAATGGTTGGCCACCTACCCCATTCCACCCTTTCTTATAGTCAATAGGCCGCCCCTCTCCCCTATTATTTTATATTTTTTTTGTGTGTTGTTCAAACCTCATCCTAGCCCTTCAATCCCCCTCCCTAGATCCAAGGGTGTACATTAGATTAGATTGGTAGCATATAAAATGTTGTATTTTCATGTGGAAATTAATGAAAAATCAGAAATTTTATTAGAAAGCTTGACGCTTGGTGCGCCCCCTTCCTCTCCCCCTGGTTTCCTCTCCTCAAACCTCCAGTTCTAGAATGTATCAATCTTCTATCTCCCCCTCTCAACCTCTGATCTTCATCTGTGCCGCCGCCGCCGCCGTTCGTGCCGCCTTCGAGCCGCCGCGAATCCGTCTTAGGTTTTCTGTCCTGCTGGACAGAGGTGTCTTCACGAAAATCCTGCTACCAGCCACGGCCTCTTCGTGGTTTGTAATTATTATGGTGTGTTTCTATCTTCCATCGATCATCCAAAATAAAATTCAGGTCGAAAATCCTTTGTTTGATATTTTTGCAATTTCGGTCTTCAATCACTCTCAGATCTGTCCTGTCTCTGTCTACAGTGATAGCAACTCTGAGTTTCCCATCTCCGACCTTCTTTTTGATTTTTTTTTGGGCTCGCAATTTTACTGGGCGTTCTGTCCATCATCCCCTACATCCACCATTTTTCTTGATTTTTTTATCCGCCCTCTATCCATTTTTCAAAATTCATGTTCTATCTCTGCTACAGTGTTTTAAGCTAATTCCCAGATCCGACCGCCTTCCAGTTCACAAATCAGAACAAATCACAGCTACCTCCAAACCCTTCATACAAAATAGTCGCGGTTTCTTAGCTTGATTTTCTACAACTTTACTGAAGACCATAACTTCCGATTCGGACGTTCACATATCGATCAAAGGCAGTTCTCAGACAAGTTCTCTACAGATCTGAGAATCCGGTCACTGTACAACAGCAACTCAAAAATTCATTAAGGCCAAGATCAGTGCAGATCCAGACCATATCTCCAGGCCTAGATTGAAGGATTTGAAGTTAGCTTTCCAAAGGCGCCAGTTTCGTGTCGATCCGACATCGAGGCTGATCGCCGCGTCCGTTCTCGCCGGGACGCGTGCTGAAACCCAGAAGCTGCAGATCCGTGGCCGGTTGTTCCGACCGGTGCCGATCGGAGCCGCCCGGCCTCCGGCCGGTGAACCAGCGCGCCTCCACTCCAGGGAGCGCCCTTCCAGGCATCCTCCACTACAACGGTGCCATCGGGTCTCACACGGCCCCTCCGGACAGCACGTGGGCCCCACCGTCACTAGTTCGGGTGTTGCCGAATCAACGCGAGAAGCCGCCCGTCAACCCGAATCCGGTCCTCCCGGACCCCATTGTGTAGCCCTTTACCTCCCTGCGTGGAGTGGGCAGCGACTTGTATTGCTGTAATATTGTGTAGTATTATTCCGGGAGTACGAGTTTCGGCCGGGACCGTCTTCCCCACGCCGAGCGCGTGGAGGTATCGTATTCGCTCCTTGCTTGGCATTTCGCTTATTTTCATATATGCTTTATATGCCGCTGCTAGAGAGCATATTTTAGGACCTAGCTTGCTATATATTTTCATATCACCGCTGCTGCGAGAGAGAGCGTGACCGTCCCGTGACCCGATCCGGGCACACGAGAGAGCCGACCACCCTAACTCACTGCCGGTTTCTCAACTGTGCACGTCCGACGCTTCCCTCGTTAAGGGACAATCGCGAGCTTGTCGTGTCCGTGTCTCGTCCCGCATCAGTGATCCCTCTCAAGCCTAAACCCGTTAACAATGCTTGCATCATAGTTTATGAATATCTGAAGTATTCATGTCAAGTTAATGAATAGTTTGCATGCTATATTATACCTATTCTGAAAAGGAAATCACGACCCTCCCATGGTCGCTAAATCAGTGAATGGCGACAGTGCCTTTTCCGCTATTTCAATTAAACGCCTTTAACCATGTCACTAATTACTTAGATAATTATTAATTGCAGCATCTTTGAAATTTAATAACTTTAGAACCATGTACCCTAAAATTATGTTCTACATATTTTTGGAACTCCTATAATTTTCTTTATTTTTCCATACCTTTTGTACCCTAAAAATCCTTGAGATCTGAAAGTGTCACTGTTCATGGCCTAAACATAAGTTACTGTGGTCTTATCTATTTGCGCGTGAATCAGGGGGCATTAAAAGTGAATTTACAACCCTCACATGGTCGCCCCTCAAACAATATATACCTGATAAATGAATATCTAAAATTTTTAAATACTGTGTAACAAATATTTAGAAATAAATGTGCGCCCTTGACAAGGACGTTAATTCATGAATACACTCCATTTAATTGATGCAAATTAAGCAAATTAATACCTGGAATCAAATCTAAAAGGAATGATAAACATATATAAAAGAATATGCGCCCTTCACAGGGATGCCAAATCCCGAATAATGTCCCTTAAAGAGACGCAGATTAGGCAAATTGTATTGAAACAAATAAGAATAAGCAATATATATATATATATATATATATATATATTAGAAGAATGTGTGCCCTGGAAAGGGACGCCAATTCTGGAAGTAATGTCCATCCTGGAGACGCCATTTAATGAGCTATCAAATATTGTGACTGTTTTATTCGAGTGTATCGATCCAAGACCGCTGGATCTCTTGGCACCACTATCTCATGTCCGAGACTTGGTCCCGATTTTATTTTCTCGCTTACACATTTAACTCTCGGTGACGAATGAACCCTCCACGGGATATTCCTTCCTTCGGACTGGTGACTTTATCATTGGAACCTCCGTAAGACTCCGCTAGCCTTGGATTCCCTCAAGGCAGTCGAGCTGGTTGTACCCTAAAAACCCTGGATCCGATCCGTGTCACCCTTGTTTTTCAAAAGTTTGTATATCTCTGAACTGCGACCATGACATGGACACCTAATAGAATTGGCGACCATGGTAGGGGCACAGTTTATTAGTTGTGCGACCTTCTGCAGGACGCTATTCAGAATTTAGCGACCATAATAAGTGGCATTATTTCCCTTGTGCATGTCTGGGTCATATTAATGAGCGACCCCTCCCTGGACGTTATTTCCAAATGATGGCAGAGGGGGTGACGCCAATTTCTAGTTTTCTATGTTTTCCCTGATTTAGTGAGGTTTATTGCAAGATAGTCATATCACATATTTACATAATTAATTTCCACATTAGCCTTGACACTCTGTCCCTTTTTGAGAATATTCGTATCGATATCTCGAGAACATAACCCTTTGACTCTGTATTGGCCATATCTGATTTTGAAATATTAAGGGCTGTGGGTCCGCGACGATTAATACCAGGTAGGACGGAAGTCTATTTTGTAAACCATGGAAATTTTGGGTGTGGCATTACACCAAAGTCTGTAAATCTATAAACCTCTATTATTATCTGTTATTTTCGGTTGTTCCGTTATTCTACCATTCTGTTACTCTGTTATTCAGATATTCTGCTAGAATTGGTTATTTTTCTGCTTATCTTTATTGAAATTCTGATAAATGTTCTGGCCAAAATTCTAAAGTTATGTTCATCCTTAACGTTTGCCCTTATTTTATTACGGATATCTATCCTTGGGTCTGCATGGGAAGTACTTTCCTTTTCTCTTGAGCTTATATCTGCCTTTGGCTTTGATATTCATCCTATGCTAGATGGTTTATCATGATTTTTGAGTTATTCCATTTTATGCATTGCATAATCATGAACATGATTAATTGGCTAATCAATTATATCCTGCTTGATGAGAGATGTAATTCTACTGAGTATTTTCGCTCACCCAGTTTATCTTAATATTTTTCAGGTATTGATGTCGAAGACACTACCTCAGATGGGGAAGGGCAAGTGTGACGTGTGCTTTGGAGAATCGAGTCGACGTCTTTTATTTTCTTGAGTCTTGTCCTATCCTTGAGTCGTTTTCCCTTATTAAAAGTATTTTGAGCCTTTTATTCTAGTATTGTAATTGGAGTCAAGATGTTATAATTCCATTTTTGATATTAATAAGAATTTATATTTTTGTCATCTTGGTCTGGCCTTGTGTTTATGTCTTTGGTTTGCTCTGATTATTCATGACTGTTTACTGCCACGTTCCGAGCAATGCATTCTGTTGCTATCAGTTCGGGATGTGACACATGTAGATAAAATGTCTAGATCAAATCTTGCATATCATATCGGTGCAAAGCCACACCACAAGTTAATTGACTCCCGCGGTACGAGTAATTTCAAGCGCTCCTCTTAGAACCAAACAGGGCCCTATATGGATAGGCATTGGGATCGTTGGACCGAAGTCCCATATAAATTTCTAGACAATTCCATATAATGACCATGTAGATTCAAAAAAAATCATGTTACGACAATAAGAAGTCGAATGAATGCAAGGATATCAATTCATGTAAGTTTGCAAGATCGAGAGAATCATATCGAGAAGTATATTGATGGAAAACTAAGTAGAGAACTTAGTAAGATTAAGGAATTAAAAGATCAAGTTTGCAAGAATAAATAACTCTTGTTTTCATAAGGATGAAGATATTCTGACTTATAGAGACGATAACAATCAGATTTCACAGAAAATCACGTTAAAACAAGGGTTAAAATGCATGTATATAGTTAGGGATGGACTAGCAGGCACTTGATAAAGCGCGGTCAATCTCAAGGTCACGTTCAGAAAGACTTTGATAGAACACAATTTGTCGTACGAGCGCATTCAAAAGCAATCGAGTAGAATGCAGTTAGACTCACGGTCGCGTGCAGAAGAAACTGGGTGAAACGAGGTCTTGGTCATGGCCGCGTTCAAAACAAGCTAACCATAATGCAGTCTACGTGGTGCCACGTTAGGAGACAATAGGATGAATGTAGTTTCTGGGTACGCCACGTTCAAAACAAATAGAACAAAATTATGGGACATGCTTCCAAAGGCTGGTCGAATCACATCTAAAACTGAAAGATGAAATTCAGAAGAGTCTTTAGGGTTTTGTGGTACAACCAATTTGACGTCCATATGAGAATCCATAGCTCGTAGAGACTTACGAAGATTTTATTGAAAAAGTTCCAATTTGATAGGAGGAATATCTGGGGGAGGGTCCTAACTTCACCAAGAAAAGATTTGCAAGAGCCAAACCAAAATATAATCGATAGATACACATCACCGAGGTGACGTGATCTCAAGATAAAACATTAATCTAAATCATCATGTATTCAAAACACTAATTATAGCAAGTTAAATAATTAAAAAGTATAGGCTAATCAAGGATAATTAAATCTTATAACGTAAATAACAAGGCTAACATTATACGTTGAAGATCTAATCTTTTTAGACATGAAGTAATCAAATTTGGAAGAGGAATCGAGACATGATGTAGAAATAAGGGCATAAAGGTAGAATCAATCAAATAAGAAACTTAGGAAGAATTAGAACACATTTATTAAGGAATTTAACATGATTTCATAAGTTCATTACCTGGCCAATTTTATTCCAGACGGCATGGTTCAGAAAAGACATGATTTTGATAATAAAATTAAGACTTTAAAGTACTAGTTTGAAAACTGAAATATCTCATGAATCGGGTCTAGACGTAGTCGTCCCAAGTGCCGCGTTCAGGATGAAGAATAGTAGATCATGGTCTATACAAAGGACGCGACATGGGCAAGGAATAGAGTCGCGGTCTATCGCACGGCCGTGTTCCATTTGCGATCTCTACGATGGATGTGATCTCGGTCTAAAAAGTAGAAACCCGCAGAACACGCCGAAACTCTTGACATTTATGATTTTAAAGGCAAAATTGACAATGAATCGAAGTGCTTTCAAAACAAAACTTTCATAAAATCGAAGCATACATCTAACTAATTGATTCTTGGGATTTAACTAGGTTTAACTTGAGAGAACACCTACCAAATCGGAGAACAAAGGATGAAGAGGAATGACGATGAACTCAAAAAACACTCACAAATATGCCTAGATCACACCGAGCAATCTTTCCATGAACGATTAGGGTTGACTGGGAGGGGAATACGTGGTATTTATAGATCTAAACCCTACCTAGAGTCCTAATCCTCGAGAACACAAAAGGATTATATCAAATACCAAAATTTTGATTTATCCCCAAAATAATCCACCAATGACTCTTCTAAAACGATTTTATCTCACTCAAAACCCTATTTAGATGAGGGCGAACATAACTAGGCCGATCCTATCCTTAATAGTCTAATCAATTTTAAGGTTTTGGCAACTAACAACCAATAAACCTAATTAGATTTAGGGTTTCTATAAAACTAGAATTTTAACACCCGCTAAGGCCCATAAATATTTTTAACATTAGTCCAAACTAATTTCATCTTAGTTAATTTAAAGGCTCATGCCAATTATGGTAAATATAAATTTTAGTCGACATTATTTTTATATGAAGTTTCACAAAATGATATTTTAATTTATCATTATACTATCTTATCACATGGAGTATTATTTATAAATTATTTTCATTGCTCATGATCATATTCTATCTTTTATTATATCATTTTTTTCTCGTATATAATACTTTTTATTTATTAATTTAGACATGCTGTTACAAAAAGACACCTTTTTTATAAAGCCTCACAAACCCCTAGATACAAAGGGATGAAGTTTGCTAATAAGAGAAGCATGACTTGAGCGTGTGTGCCACATTGTAACGAGGAACCAATAGATGCAACTGGCAAAAGTTGAGAAGCTCGGGAAGATGGAAGTCACGCTTGGGACTTTGGTTGACCTCTCCTAAGAAGACCCTTTTTAAGTTGTAAGTGGGTCTTCAAGATCAAAGGTCGTGTCGATATACAATGGTCACCTCGTTGCAAAAGGGTGTACCTGAGAATATGGAGTAGACCATATGAGGAATTATTTGCTCTCGTTACTCAAATTACTTGTGTTCATAATTTGTTGAAAATTAATAGTTGCTGCTCGCAAATGAGAATTATTTCAAATGGATATCAAGAATACTTTCCTTAACGGTGATCTCTAAGAAGAAGTTTAAATACAACCTCCCCTTGAATATAGTCATTTCTGCTTGTAAGGTTTGCAATCTTTGAGAAGCTCCATATGGGTTCAAGCAAACCCATCAAGCGTGGTTCGTTTAGTTTAATGCCCCACTATCACCACGAGTGGCTTTTCATCAAATCCTCGTGGCCGAAAGGGCAGATAAGGGGATGATATCTCCTCCTCTTCTACTTCTTCGGTCAATAAAGGGGGATTATTCTCCTCCTCTTATATGTCGATGATATGATATTGACAGGGGATGACACAACAGCTGTGACAGAGTTTAAAAGGACTTCTGCATCGAGAATTTTGAGACGAAGGATCTTGGCTTACTCAAGATATTTTTTGGGGGGTCTCGAGGTTGTTTCTACTTCCAATGGATTATATATATGCATGTTATCTTCTCTCCTTGTGCTGGACTAACTGATTGCAAAACTGTCTCTAATCCTCTCGAGGCAGACGTGAAATCTCAACCTTTGGATGGTGCTCTGCTTGGTGATCCAACGCTTTGTCCTCGATTGGTTGGAAGCCTAGTTTATCTCACCGTCATTCATTCGGACATAGCTTAGGCAATTTACTTAGGCCCTCTTTATTTCTCGGACGGGATACCGTGTTCGACCCTCCGAGGTCGAACACCGTATCCGGGGTCGGTTAATAGTCATGTGTGAGGGGAGGGTGTGGACCCCACCTCCAATTGTCGTTCATCGTTTAACAAATTCTCGACAATTCGGACATCAAACCGGCCATTAGCCAATTTATGTCTGCTCCTTCCAATTTTGCAATACTTTAGTAGAACTTTGTTTCATGGTTTGCATTAATTTCTCTGCTATCTCCTCTCTACGGCTACATGCTTATTCCAATACAGATTGGGCAGGTGATTCAACTGACCGGCGCTCTACGTACTATTGGATGTTGTTTCTTTCTCGGTGACTCTTATTTCATAGCGTAGAAAGAAGTAGATTGTCACTTCGCTAGTGTAGAAGCTGAATGTCGAGCTCTCGCTGATACTGCTTCGGAGCTTCTTTGGGTTACGTTGGCTTCTCGAAGGTACGAGCACATCTCACTCCTTTGCAGTACCAATACATTGTGATAATTGTAGTGCTATTCAGATGGTGGGTAATGATATTTTCTATGAACAAACTAAACATATTAAGATCCATTGTCACTATGTATGTATCATGTATGTCAACACATTGTTCACAGCATAGTTCATCTCACCTCAAACTGTTGATATCTTCACCAATGTTCATTTGCCTGGCCGATTTCATGACTCGGTTTTCTAAACTCAACTGGGTTCCTATCTTCCCACCTTGAGTTTGAGGAGGGGTATGACCGGAATAGAGTAGTAGTACCCGCCTACGTTGGTCATAGACATCATTTGGTGAACAAAGGGACAGCATGTGCAGCACCTTGCATGTATCGCTTCCCTCCCTGTTTCACACTCCCCCCCCCCCTTCTGTTAGGTTGAAGATGTTAGGGAGCACACATAAGAAAGGGAAATTCAAAGGTTTTTTCAAAGATTACTTCCTCAAGTGTTGTGTTTTATATGGAGATTTTAATCTCGTATTGAAAAACACAAAGAGATGAGGGGACCTTATAGTTCCTAAGGCCCCATGGACTATGTCTTATAGATGGAGGTAAGGTAGGACTTCTCACACGCATGCATGTGTTGGGCTGGGCAGGGAGGGTGTGCGCGTGAGCCCGGTTGCGGGTCCAACCGGGCTTGTCTTGGTAGTTTTTTAGATTTCTTTTTGCTGTTTTACCCTTTCATGGAGAGAAAGAGGGGTCTCCGAACTAGCCGTTTGGAGACAAACCGTCGCAGACGTGAGCACAAAAGGAGGTGATTAGCATTTGCCTAATTAAGGTTATCCTGTCTATGCCATTTTTTACTTCCTCGAGGAATCGCCTGCGAACTTGGCTCTCTCTCTCTCGTCTCCCTGTCGCGGCCGCACCTCACCGCCGTCCCTGCACACCGCTGCAGTGCCTTCGCCGCTCCCTGCGCACGCCCCAGGACCGCGCGAGCGTCGTCCCGTTCGCGAGCAGGTCCAGCCGGCTTGTCTTGGCAGCTTTTTGGATTTCTTTTTGCTGTTTTACCCTTTCTTGGAGAGAAAGAGGGGTCTCTGAACTGGCCGTTTGGAGACAAATCGTCGCAGGCGTGGGCACAAAAGAGGGTGATTAGCATTTGCCTAATTACGGGTTATCCTGTATGTGCCATTTTTTACTGCGAACTTGGCTCTCTCTCTCTCATCTCCCTGTCGCGGCCGCGCCTCGCCGCCGTCCCTACACACCGCCGCAGTGCCTTCGCCGCTCCCTGCGCATGCCCCAGGACCGCGCGAGCGTCGTCCCATTCTTGTGCTTTCTCGCTGCTCTCTATTTCTCTGCAGTGTTCGGTGCACACTCTTCAACTTTTATATTTTAATACGAAGAGATTAGGTTTCTTATATAGTATGCTTATGAGGGTTTCGATAGTGCGTTTGATTATCTCATGTTAGCAGTCGTATCCTGAGGGAAGATTGTCATACCCGTCGCACCGTTCTTGTGGGAACGATATCTTCTCTAAGGGGAGTCTCACTGAGGCGCTTCTACTTCGTATTATTTATTTCATATTAACTATTTTATTATCATCCTTAATTATGTAATTATGCTTATTAATTTTATTCCACGACTATTCTTGATTGAATCAATCCCGTATGTACTTGTGCTATGGTTTACCATGTATATGTTAATGTCTGGTTGTTACCATGATGTACCCCTACTACACTATTTATTTCTAACACATTCATCATCTATCCCGATGTTACAAGAAGATCCTTCTCGTGTATGTACAAGTATTATACATCAATTTTCTCCCTCCCAATCTCTTTTTCGCACATTGGCCATTTCAAATTGAATAATATTTGCGGTGCTGATAAAAGTGTTGTGAAATGCACGTGTCATCCATAGTTGGCCGTACCACGGTGTCAAGGTGATTCGATTCTCTAGTGACACGATACGATACGATATTATGTCAGTTTGACTACATCTTTATGTATTTTTTTTTCTTTTTACCCTCCCTCTTCGTTAGGAGGACTTTTATCATACCGGTGATCTGTCGACGTATGAGTTTCCCCAAGTTAACTACGAGCCGGCAAACTATGGTGCCATCCAATTTTGTGACATTGGCATCATCTGGATAGAGTGTAGAGAGTACTGTTTGTTTCGTTACATACAGGGTAATATTTGATGTATAATCATATTTTACTTCCCCGAGGAATCGCCTGCGAACTTGGCTCTCTCTCTCTCGTCTCCCTGTCGCGGCCGCACCTCGCCGCCGTCCCTGCACACCGCTGCAGTGCCTTCGCCGCTCCCTGCGCAAGCCCCAGGACCGCGCGAGCGTCATCCCGTTCGCGAGCAGGTCCAGCCGGCTTGTCTTGACAGCTTTTTGGATTTCTTTTTGCTGTTTTACCCTTTCTTGGAGAGAAAGAGGGGTCTCCGAACTGGCCGTTTGGAGACAAACTGTCGCAGGCGTGGGCACAAAAGAGGGTGATTAGCATTTGCCTAATTACGGGTTATCCTGTATGTGCCATTTTTTACTTCCCCGAGGAATCGCCTGTGAACTTGGCTCTCTCTCTCTCATCTCCCTGTCGCGTCCGCGCCTCGCCGCCGTCCCTGCACACCGTCGCAGTGCCTTCGTCGCTCCCTGCGCATGCCCTAGGACCGCGCGAGCGTCGTCCCGTTCTTGTGCTTTCTCGCTGCTCTCTATTTCTCTGCAGTGTTCGGTGCACACTCTTCAACTTTTATATTTTAATACGAAGAGATTTATGTTTCTTATATAGTATGCTTATGAGGGTTTCGATAGTGCGTTTGATTATCTCATGTTAGTAGTCGTATCCTGAGGGAAGATTGTCATACCCATCGCACCGTTTTTATGGGAACGATATCTTCTCTAAGGGGAGTCTCACCGAGGCGCTTCTACTGCGTATTATTTATTTCATATTAACTATTTTAGTATCATCCTTAATTCTGTAATTATGCTTATTAATTTTATTCCACGACTATTCTTGATTGAATCAATCCCGTATGTACTTGTGCTATGGTTTACCATGTATATGTTAATGTCCGGTTGTTACCATGATGTACCCCTACTACACTATTTATTTCTAACACATTCATCATCTATCCCGATGTTACAAGAAGATCCTTCTCGTGTATGTACAAGTATTATACAGCAATTTTCTCCCTCCCAATCTCTTTTTCGCACATTGGCCATTTCAAATTGAATAATATTTGCGGTGCTGATAAAAGTGTTGTGAAATACACGTGTCATCCATAGTTGGCCGTACCACGGTGTCAAGGTGATTCGATTCTCTAGTGACACGATACGATACGATATTATGTCAGTTTGACTACATCTTTATGTATTTTTGTTCCTCTTTACCCTCCCTCTTCGTTAGGAGGACTTTTATCGTACCGGTGATCTGTCGACGTATGAGTTTCCCCAAGTTAACTACGAGCCGGCAAACTATGGTGCCATCCAATTTTGTGACATTGGCATCATCTGGATAGAGTGTAGAGAGCACTGTTTGTTTCGTTACATACAGGGTAATATTTGATGTATCATCATATTTTACTTCCCCGAGGAATCGCCTGCGAACTTGGCTCTCTCTCTCGTCTCCCTGTCGCGGCCGCACCTCACCGCCGTCCCTGCACACCGCTGCAGTTTCTTCGCCGCTCCCTACGCACGCCCCAGGACCGCGCGAGCGTCGTCCCGTTCGTGAGCAGGTCCAGCCGGCTTGTCTTGGCAGCTTTTTGGATTTATTTTTGCTGTTTTACCCTTTCTTGGAGAGAAAGAGGGGTCTCCGAACTGGCCGTTCGGAGACAAACCGTCGCAGGCGTGGGCACAAAAGAGGGTGATTAGCATTTGCCTAATTACGGGTTATCCTGTATGTGCCATTTTTTACTTCCCCGAGGAATCGCCTGCGAACTTGGCTCTCTCTCTCTCTCATCTTCCTGTCGCGGCCGCACCTCGCCGCCGTCCCTGCACACCGCCGCAGTGCCTTCGCCGCTCCCTGCACATGCCCCAGGACCGCGCGAGCGTCGTCCCGTTCTTGTGCTTTCTCGCTGCTCTCTATTTCTCTGCAGTGTTCGGTGCACACTCTTCAACTTTTATATTTTAATACGAAGAGATTTAGGTTTCTTATATAGTATGCTTATGAGGGTTTCGATAGTGCGTTTGATTATCTCATGTTAGTAGTCGTATCCTGAGGGAAGATTGTCATACCCGTCGCACCGTTCTTGTGGGAACGATATCTTCTCTAAGGGGAGTCTCACTGAGGCGCTTCTACTTCGTATTATTTATTTCATATTAACTATTTTAGTATCATCCTTAATTCTGTAATTATGCTTATTAATTTTATTCCACGACTATTCTTGATTGAATCAATCCCGTATGTACTTGTGCTATGGTTTACCATGTATATGTTAATGTCCGGTTGTTACCATGATGTACCCCTACTACACTATTTATTTCTAACACATTCATCATCTATCCCGATGTTACAAGAAGATCCTTCTCGTGTATGTACAAGTATTATACAACATTTTTTTCCTTCCCAATCTCTTTTTCGCACATTGGCCATTTCAAATTGAATAATATTTGCGGTGCTGATAAAAGTGTTGTGAAATGCACGTGTCATCCATAGTTGGCCGTACCACGGTGTCAAGGTGATTCGATTCTCTAGTGACACGATACGATACGATATTATGTCAGTTTGACTACATCTTTATGTATTTTTTTTCCTTTTTACCCTCCCTCTTCGTTAGGAGGACTTTTATCGTACTGGTGATCTGTCGACATATGAGTTTCCCCAAGTTAACTACGAGCCGGCAAACTATGGTGCCATCCAATTTTGTGACATTGGCATCATCTGGATAGAGTGTAGAGAGTACTGTTTGTTTCGTTACATACAGGGTAATATTTGATGTATAATCATTTTTTAAAAAAATTATGTATCCAAATATATGTATAATCATTTTTTAAAAAAATTATGTATCCAAATATATTGAAAAATACTTTTAAATATTAGAGAGTGTAGAAGTGATATTTCAAAGATACTTCTAGGCTCTTTGGCGGACACAGACATGCTTGAGGCGTAGAAATTTAAAATTTTATCGGCCCATGTGTTCAAGGGCTTCATTAGAAACGCCCTAGAAACATCACTTTGATATTCTTTAATATCTCAAAATAATACTCTCGAGTGCATTTAAGCATGCAAATTTCTATAAAGATGTGCAAACCCACATGATTGATGAATGCATGGTAAAGATGCTTATTTAATGACATATATAGATAGAACTTATTCTTCTGTCTAAATCAAGATTTATAATATCGATCCGACGCGGTGTGTACCACACGTATCAGATCATACAAACCGTAAATCGGTACGACCGACGCGTGATACGTAATCGATATGATACTTATATTTATTTTAATATTATATGTTATATTTTATATTTAATAAATTTTGATATATAAGTTGGTTGAGGATGCGTCTTTATCTTTGTTGACCCAAGTTTGAATCGTAACATTTGTGTTCTAAATTTTCACCTTTTTTAAAAAGAAAGGGCCAAAATAAAGGTCAATTCTGAGATTCAAACTCTAAAACTCAGATTCACGTGAACACCACTCCTTAACCAATTAATCTATAAATCATTTTAACACATAATTTATTATAATAAATATTTATTATATAGTTAACATATTATAATATAATACGGTATAATGTTATATCGTACCATACCAGTAAAATACCGATATGGTCGATACGACTTAGTTATCAAACCCTAGTCTAAATAATGTCACAAGATTAGACGGCACATTCTAGTCATCTTTTCTTCCTACCCCCTCACTAGTATTATTCTCTTGTGTTAAGCAAGATTTTTTTTTTTTACCGTGGGGCTCGAAAAATTTAAGACCTTACGCTCTCCCAATTAATAAAAGAACTAAAATTTAAACTGGGGACCTCGTGCTTATCTGTGAGACGAGGAATCAACCGGACTATTCAATTAGTTGTGCGTTAAGCAAGACTTTTCAACTTCAGCAGGCTACTGGTCTGCTTGACATTCTTTTTTTTTTTTGCATCCAAGTATTATGTGATTAGAGGTTTTAGAATTTTTTATTTATTGGGAAAGCAAGCTTTTTTATTTGTTGACAAAAAATATTTCAAGCATAAAAATAATTTTTATGATTAGGAGTTTATAGGAAAAGCCCAAATCTTGTGTGGGTTTGATGCTGGATCTCAACTCAACCTTGTGTTGATCGGCAGAGGAATTTATTTTTGTAATTTATAATATATTTCTGACGTCTTAACAATATACATAGAATGCACACCTAACCTCTGTTGCAGAAATCATGACGTCCAGAGGAGGCTTTTCCACCGTGGCCCATGTCACTGTTGCGACTCCATCCAAGTAGGTTGAACATAAACTGAAGTGAATATACATATTTCAAAAGGGATTTTTACCTTTTCAATCCCTATAATTTTGTCTGATTCCAAATATATCCACATAGTCTCAATATTACTTGAAAGCCCACAAAATCCAACGTCATTTTAAAGCAAATCCTCGTCATTAAAATTTTTAACAGTGGAACAACGTAACACTAGACTTAACTCTAGATAGTGAGAACTGAGGTTGGTAGTTTCTGTCTTCACTCTCCATTGTTTAAAAAGATAAGAGAGAGAGAGAGAGAGAGAGAGAGAGAGAGTTTGGACAATTGGGCCAACGGGGTGGGGTAACATGCTTCTGAGAAAGACTCATTGTAAATCCGTGCAGGATTGTTAAATTTTTATTTAAAAAATTTATAGTAGTCTCCAAGATATTCTAACTTAGAGTACAAGTCATGTCACCATTAGATTATCTAAAAGAAAAATAAAAAAATCAGATTAAATGAATAGTGTTAGATCTATTCTTTTAAAAATTAGCCTATTTTATTTTTATTTTTTGAATAATCGGATGGTGACGTGACTTGCACTCTAAATTAGGATATCTTGAGATCTACTCTAAAAAAATTTTAAAAATAAAAACACTACACACTCAGGGTGTGCATCACACTTGGATGTGCAACAAACCTTTCTCCATTCTTTTCAAGGGAAAAAGGAATATACCAAGGTATAGTACTTTTTGAAATGTCAGTTAATTATATGAACTTATTGTAGGTTAATGATAGATTTTGAGAAGTTATTTAATAATAATAGGATTATAGGTGTAACACCTTGGAATTTTTTGGGATTTTTTTAAGAATTAAATAAAATTATTAAGTATTAAAAGACTTAATGAGCTAATTAAATGAATTATGGGTTAATTAAAACAAATTAAAGGCCCTAAATTAACCCAAATAAATAAGCCCACTTAAATTTGGCCAAAGACCAAATTCTGAGGCTATTAAGCCCAAGCCCACATCTAGAAACGTAATAGGATTATTTTCTTAAATTTAAGTGGATAATTAGGAATAATTACAAGAGGGAATTTGAATATAATTCAAATTCTGGCGCCGCGCAAGTAGCGGTCTATCGCAAGACCGTTACTTGATGGAAGCGGTCCTGAGAAGACCGCTACCTCCTTCCGTGAACGAAAATGCTAGAAGCATGAAAAACTTGAATTTTTCCCATTCCAATCCCCAGAGACCGATGTTATCTAATGAAGAGGCATGTCTAGGACTCTTGGGGGTCGATCTCAACCCCAATTGAGACTCCTAAATCGATCTAATCCTCAGCCCTAGGCAAAACCCTATAAATAGGGCTCAGAATCGACCTGCGCGAACCCTTGTTTTGGCTCGCCTGGTTCGACCGTAAGATGACGTTATTTCGTGTTAAGCCTTTAGAGGATTTTATTCTCTTTAGTTTTGTCTAACATTCCTCCAAATCTCGTGCTAGGAGGACAAGCCATTGGAGAGTTAGGAGGTCCGGAAGTCGCTAGTTCCCTGCATATCGCATAGGAACAAGTGTCTGTCCAGCGAAGATCAGAAGTTTAGAAGGCCTAACCGAGGTAATTTCACGTTGAGTCTTTAGAACAAATTGTTCTCCTTTGTATCTTCTACCTACCCTCCAAATCTCGTAAATTAAGGTCAAGCGGTTAAGAGCTAGAAGGCCAAGAAATTACCGGTTCCACGTAGGACGTGCAGGAGCCAGCATCATCTTTCAGTCATAAATATGAAGTTTAGAGCATTTCCCAGAGGTAGGTAATCTCATGGATGGCTAAAATAATGTGCTGGGAGTAAAAGCCCTGGTTTCACAGGACTTCATGCTTTCTACACGTCGTAATTCATGTTTTACTATCACTACGTAGTTATGTTATTTCTGCATACATGATTCCTGCCCTCAATAAGAAAAGATGATAACTTTGGCTTAATCTATGCAAACCTATGCATCTTCATGATTTAATTTTATTCTATCATGCCATACCTATCTGTTTAGCATGTTTTTCCTGCATTTATTGCCCTAGAATAGACCTACTCGCACTGTTTACCTTCTGCCTGTTACAGGAAGAAAACGGTCTCTTAGAGACCGCTACTGTCAAGTAGCGGTTCCAGACATACTGCTACTTAAATATGTGGTTCTTTCTAGACTGCTTTCTCCTTTCTGATTTCTACTTCTTGTTAACTCTAAACAGAACGCAGAACTGCCCTTATAATGATATGTTAAGGTTAGGTAATCGGGTCCTATTCCTAATTATGACTGTATAATCGTGATTTTGGTTATATTGTGCATCAATCCTGATGGGCTTCATGCCCTACATGTGTTATAAACTTATTTTAATCTTATGTTAATTTCATGCCAAAATCATATAGTCTTGTATTAAATTGATTTTCACATGGTCTATGGGACTTGTTACATTAATGATTTGATCGCTGTTTTTACACGATTCACTCTCATCTCGTCTTTCTTAAGTACATAGCACGTACCCCAGTACGAGGCTATTAGTTACACACACACTTGATAGGAACACTCTCTTTGACTTGTGATCCTCTCCGTTGGATATTCCTTTCACCGGACTAGGTGATCATATTTCAAGGTCTCCGTAAGTCTTCGCGAGCCTGGGATTCTCACTGGGACGTCGAGCTGGTTGTACCCTAAAAGCCCAATGGACTAGAAAGCACTTATGTTACCGACGTTTTTCTATACCCTGGCTAATTGCGGCCATCAGGCAACTTCCACTGTCAAGTAACAGTCTTCCCGTGACCGCATTATGCCAGATTACTCCACTGCGTCGACCCTTCCTATTCTGGCGTCGACTCTGTGAGAAAACAGTCCTGGCTCGACCGTAACCTCTTGCAGAAACGGTCCCGGAATGACCACTTTCTGCCCAACTGTGCTTAACCCGAGGTTTGACCCAAGGGTTGAGTTGTCCTATGTTCCTAGATGATCTATTGATTGTCTGGAACCCAACATCTTATACATTAACTTATTAAGGAACTATGAAAATTAATTAATGTGCCGTGATGCTGCCAGATTCCTTCTGTAGCATGACCTCGTTCCTAATTTATCCTTGAACTCACGTGTTCATAATTAGTGCATTCTTACCTTGATATTGTTATCATGAACTATAGTTTGAACTTGTTATTATCGGCCTACATTAGTTATTCTCGTGGAAGTAGCTTGATTTATAACTTGAAGATGCAAGGGCGAACACGAACGGGGTCCAAGGGCTCAACACTAGCCCCTCAGCGGATGGTCGGAAACATACTGCAAACTATGGGATATAATGAACACTGGCGTCACATTGTGCCGGGAGTACTTTTTTTATAAACGGGTGAAAACCACGAGGCTCATCATGAAATTATGCATTCTTGTTACATGACTTTCTAGTACACAGCCTTTATAGTTATGAAAAGTACATTCTCGTTACATTCTTGTACATTCTCGTTACATGAAAGGCCACATTATATTCTTGCTTGATCATGCTCTCATTCTATATGAATACTCATATATCTATGATTTACATCTTGCTACTTGCGTCGTTATCTTGGTTTTATTCGTGTGTTTCACCATATTTCATTTATCTTGTCTTCTAGAGCTAAAATGTTAATTACTTAAATATTACCTTCATGTTGATACGAAGATACCTACTGGACAAGTGTGCTCATTCCCTACTTTTTTAATATTTTTCAGGAAATTCTAGTGGATCGGATTCAGATTTCTCGAATAACGGATCCGAGGGCGAGAGCGATTGAAGAACGAGAGAAGCCCTAGAATGTTAGAGTGTCATGAGTCAACTACGTAATTTTCTTTTTATTGAGTCTAGTGAATTGAAATGTCCAAGAGTCAAATATAATGTACTTAACTATTATTTCAATAAGGGTTGATTTTTTAGTACATTATCTTGTGTTCACTCTTCTTATGTGTGAATGTTAGTACTCTGATTGTCTTGCTAGCGTGAGGCTTACCATGCCGGCTATTCACGTTCCCGACTTAGTTTCCGCTGCATATCTCAGGGCGTGACAATATGGTTATACGTAAAATTTAAAAAAGACTATAGGGATGGATGTAAAACTCCCCCTTTCATAAAAAAACTCAAATGTGAATGTTACCAAGGTTTGAGAAACCGGTATGATACTGCCCGTACCGCATGTATCGAACCGTACTAGCTGGTGGCTGATACAGTCGGTGCGTGGTACGCAACCGATACACTACTCATATTTAGATAAATATTATATATTTTATTTAATGTCAAATATGTCTTCATAGGTGGTTTAGTTAGGAGTGTTTCTTTGAAACCCAAGGTCTCGATTTCAAAACCCATAAGTTGCAAGATTTCTTTTTCATTATTCTTCATAAATTGAAGTAAAAAATCATGACATAAGTGAGATTCAAAGTTTTGACCTCATGCTCAAATCACAAGCACTTTAACCAACTATGTTACACATATTTTTATAATATTTTATTATATTAAATATTTATAAAATAACAGTCTTGGCAAACATTGGTACGGTGTGATACGATGTCATACCGTACCATACCGACAAAATACCAGTACAACCAAGCCGAGAAACCCTGGATGTTACCATTAGGTTTCTTCAGATACAACAATGGCCCATCCGACACATCTGATGTCCAGAACGTTTCAAGAGTGAGTCCCTTCCTTTAGAAGGCCATTCCAATGGCTCAGCCAACCTAGTTAAAGATGCCAAGATCTTGCACCCATCCAAGATCATTGGATGGCTTAGACAGGTGGAGATGCTTGGATCTCGCACTCGTCCCAAATCGATAGATGGTTTGAGATTTTGAAGGAGAGGGAGTTGATCGCACCTTAGCCAGACGACCAGACGACGCCAGGGGAAGAGGATCAAGACTGGTGTTGTGTGCTACTTTGTGTATGCATTGCATTACATGAGCTACAACACTCAAATTTATTTAACATGGAGCCGAGTTACATGGCTTGGGCAGACTAGGATATAGAGCCTGAGAGAGAAAGGAAAAGTGGCCAATATACAGAGCCTGAAAGAGAGTAGAATAGTGCCCCAACCGGCCTTGTTGAGCTTCAGAATCAAGCCTCTGCGGCAGACGAGTATCTGAAATAGAGAGCTGTATCAGGCGAGGTCGGAGTCGCCTCTCGATGAGCTCCATGCTCTTGTCTGACCAGTCTCATGTCTTGCATTGAGACTTAGGGGAGCGTGAGATCTCAAGGTGGCCTAGCCAAAGATCCGAGTTGGGTCTGCAGAAACTTGAGTGGCCGTGTATGGGTCTTCTTGGAGGATAGACCAAGTTGAAGGCATTAGACAGCGATGGTGAGCGCGGAGGATAGGAGCTTTTAGGCCCCGATCCAACCTGCGCTCCAACAGGGGAAGGGCAACTGGGTTGGGCTTCTGCACGAGTGTTGGAAAAATGTCTTTTCCTACAGATTCATTCTTTTAGATTATGATAAAATAAATTTATAAATAATTATTCATCCCACTTTGACTAAGTCAGTTTACAGGTTTAACATAAATTCAGGTCTCCATAAATTTAAATTAGGATCAATTAAATATCTAAGATAGAATTAACTCAGCAAATTTGAATATCGTCTAAGTAAACAAGAAGTATGAGTGTTAGACAATACATCATCTAATTAGACTCAACATAGATGGTATTCCATCTAATGAGTAAAATGACAAGAAGTTGAGTTAGACGATCCTCCATCTAAGTGCTCAGTATAGGTGAAAGATTAGACGACATATCATCTAAGTGAAAGCATATAGGTGATACTCCGTTTAAAAGGGTAAACCACCAATAGATGATAATTCATCTAAAGTCTCACTTAGATGGAATATTAAATGATACATCATCTAAGACATGAAGGATAGATGATCCCAGAGCAAATAGACGAAGCACCGTGACAAACCTCGATAGATGAAAATTTCTTCTATTTCAGAAAGGAGATAGCAATAGATGATGTATCATCTAACGCAATAGATGATAGATGATAATCTGTCTAAGAGGAAAATGACAAGAACCACGATAAACGATACTTCGTCTAATCTTGAATAGTTTAAACGATGGACAGAGCGATAGATGTTATTCTATCTATCTAAAAAAATGGCAAAACCATAAAAAGAAAATACTTTATCTAATGCAAAGAGCAAGGCAGAATGCTTAGGCGAATGAGTAGATGTTACTTTGTCTACTCTCACTAAAAGTCAAAATCTCATCGCCTTACTTAATCTTATTTTCAAATGGGCGAGAAATATATATGGATATATTACACTTTTGACTTAGTCAAATACATACATGTTCCTATTGACTGTGCTTTATTTAAAACTACAAAATGACAACTACATAGTAAATATGCATAATTAAAAATAAAACACTGCAACACCATCCACGAAGACGATGCTCTCTTCATAGAAATAATTAAATCCGGGAAAATAATGTATGTTTTGAGCCGTACACCATAAGTAGAATTTTCTATCAGGTAAATGATCATACTTCCATGTATGATCTGCAGTATCCATTGGGATACTCTACACTCTCAGGACATATAAAAATTTAAATAAAATATTACTTATGCGCTCTAACGGTGAGATATAGTTTTCATAAAAGCCATGTGATATGTTTTCTATATTTCATCCACATAAGGACTTGTATTTGAACATATCTACTTTATCTCGCATCCCTGTTTGGGAGAAATATTTTGAGTAATGTTTCTGAGGACACAGACGACGCAGCTGCAGTTAGTCTGCAGAAAAGTAGTAAAAGGATAGACATCATATCGATGGTAGAGGATATGTTCCTCCTACTATCTTGAGAACGATGTGCTTACACTTACAATGAAGATAGAAGCCTAGAAGTCAATCGAAGCAGTCGAACATTGTCACAAGGATCAGATAGTTGGATGGAAGATGTGCTTACCGTATACATAAATCTTGAGGCTATAAATAACTAAGAGTTTTAAGAAGAACGATCATCAAGAAAAGAGGCGAACACAACTGGACCAAGAGCACATACGATGTTCTCCAAAGTGTCTTCCTAACAATCACAAGCTTCCTACGCATACAAGCCTAAGTGGGGACTTCACCACACTGAGAGCATCATCTCTGAAGTCTCTTATCTCAGGAAGCACTCAAGAGGAGGAACATGACCATACACGACATTCCTTCTGTCATCCTCCTCTATCTGCCAGTTATTTTTAATTTTTTCTTAAGCTTTGTATTTTCCACCATCTACTCATCAAGGAGCGCATCTATGGAACCCTAAATCTGTTCATCTGATAGTATACAGAGCATTTGTTTCTCCAGGGAAACCTTCACTATGTGTGCAAGGTTGGGTTCCTGATATGATGCATTAGCTGGGTTACTGGTTCTTGAAAAAATCAGTGGTAAGATTCGTTGAAACCTATAATGCTAGTTGGGTTACTAGTTCCTAAATTAACTAATGGGAAGGTTCATTGAGACCTGCTAAGATCAGCTGGGAAGCTAGGTCCTTGAAAATTAGCAGGTGTAAGCTTGATTGAAGAGGTTAGTGAAATCCTTTGCAGGTTTCAAAGGGGCTAGACGTGGGTCTGTAAAGGAGGGTAGACCGAACTAGTATAAAATCTCTATATCCCTGTGGTTGCTTGTGATTCTACGATCTCCCCAGTTACCATGATTATGAAAGAGTATCGTCAAAAGTAAGGTGTTGACTATGATAAAGCCTTCTCCCTAGTTACCATGATCAAATCCATCAAGATTTTAGTTGCCATTGTTGCATATCATGACTATGAGATTTGACGGATGGATTTAAAAATAGTGTTCCTCAATGGTAATCTGGATGAGGAAGTGTACATGTTATAGCCAAAAGGTTTCACCTCTATTGAACATCAAAATAAAGTATGCAAGTTTCAAAGGTTCATCTATGGATTTAAGTAAGCTTCTTGTAGTTGGAACTTAAGATTTGATGAGGCAATCAAATCTTATGACTTCATTAACAATGAAGGCGGGTCTTGTGTGTACAAGAAGGTTAGTGGGAGTGCATTTACATTTTTGATTCTATATGTGGATGACATATTACTCATTAAGAATGATGTAAGTATATTGTCATCAGTGAAATTATGGCTATCTAAGAATTTCTCCACGAAAGACTTGGGAGAAGCATCCTCTGTTTTGAAGATCAGGATCTATAGAGATAGATCAATAAGAATACCTAGCTTGACACAGTCTATGTACATAGACACAATTGTCAAAAGATTTGGCATGAAAAATTTCAAGAGGGGCCTCGTATAGATGAGACATAGAATTTACCTTTTCAAGGAGATGTCTCCTAGAACTAGTGAGGAGAGAGAATACATGAGTCTAGTTCCTATATTTCTGTCATAGGATCCATCATGCATGCTATGCTATGTACGAGGGCTGATGTAGCACGTGTTCTAAGTGTTACGAGCAGATATCAGGTGAATCCAGGTAAGTAGCATTGGAATGCTATGAAATGTATTTTTAAGTACTTGAGAATGATTAAGGATATGCTCCTAGTGTATAGAGGAGATGACTTGAAACTTCGGGTTTACACTAACTCGAGTTTCCAGTCATATGTGGATAACAACAAGTCAATGTCAGGGTTTGCATTTACCCTGAATGGCGGGACAGTTAGTTAGAAAAGTTCCAATCAGGAGACAACTATTGATTCAACAACCACTCCAAGAAAATGCATGATTAGGGATGAAAATTTGGGATGGAATTTAGTTCATTTCGGCTCAAATATTCCTAATTTGGGATGGAAAAAAAATTCCGTCCTAGATCCGTCCCAAATTTGGGATGGAATTGAGACTCATTTTTTTACGTCCTTAATTAAGGACGGACAAGCAATCATCTCTAATCCGTCCCAAATTTATGACAGATCTAGGACAGAAATCATATATGTCTCAAAGTTTTACAAATATTACTTTTTAAAAAACATAGAATAAATATTCGAGATGAAAAAAATATGTCCCAAGTCCGTCCCAAATTTAGGACGGATTTGGCACAGACTCCCATTCTATCTCAAATCATTACTATCATTATTTATTTTTAAAAAACTACAATTAATATTTGCGACGGAATGGTATCCGCCACAAATACGTCCCAAATTTGGGATGGACTTGAGATAGATTATCCTTCCATCTCAAATCATTATTATCATTATTTATATTTAAAAATATAATTAAGATTTGAGATGGAATGGAATCTATCCCAAGGCCGTCTTAAATTTGAGACGGATTTGGGACGAATTATCTTTCCATCTCCAATTATTGTTATTATTAATTTTTTTGAAAAATATAATTAAGATTTAAAACGGAATATAATCCATCCCAAATTTGAGACGGATTTGGGACAAATATTTTTCCGTCCCTAATTAGGGACATATTTGGAACGGATTTATTCCGTCTCAAATTTCCTACATAGTCGTAGCTATGTGAACATAGTTGTGACTATGTGAATGAGAGATGAAATTTGGGATGAAATTTATAATCAATTCGGTCCCAAATTTCGTCCCAAATATATATAGTCGCAACTATTTTCACATAGTCGCACATAGGTGCGACTATGTGAACATAGTGCGACTATGTGAATTAGAGATGAAATTTGGGATGTATTATAAATTATATCTCAAATTTCATCCCTAATAATCATAATCACAGCTATTTGAACATAGTCGGCTATGTGAAAGGAAAAGAAAGAAAATAAAAAAAAAGTTCACATAGCCGACTATGTGAACAATAGCTCCAATCCTTAAAAAAATATCCTTATAGATCTTAAATTAGAAAGGAATCAAAAAAAAAGTGGAGGAAAGAAAGAAAATAAAAAAGGGCAAAAAAGAAAATGAAAAAAAATGAGGAAAGAAAGAAAATTAAAAAAATCTATATTCACATGGCCGACTTTGTGAACATAGCCGACTATGTGAATAATAGCTGCAATCCTTTAAAAAAATACTCTTATACACCTTAAATCAAAAAGAAATTAAAAAAGAGGAGGAAAGAAAGAAAATAAAAAAAACTATGTTCACATAGGCGGTTATGTGAACAATTGTTGCAGTCCTTTAAAAAATTACCCTTATACACCTTAACACAAAAGGAATGAAAAAAAAGAAAAGGAAAGAAAGAAAATGAAAAAAAAGAGGAAAGAACAAAAATGAAAAAAAACTATGTTCACATTGTCGACTATGTGAACAATAGTTGCAATCCTTAAAAAAATTACCCTCATACATATTAAATCAAAAAGAAATCAAAAAAGGGAGAAAATTATGAAAATGAAAAAAAGAAAGGGAAATAAAAAATGAAAAAATATTATATTCACGTAGCCGACTGTGTGAACATATAGCTATGCGAACATAACTGACTATGTGAACAATATATGTTCACATAATTGGCTATGTGAACAATAATTGTAATCTTTAAAAAAATTACAGTTATATAACTTAAATATTTGAAAATTATCTTTATATCTATACATTTGTCGTATTTATTGTAATACCCCCAAAATTCTTAAAAAAATAGTCATTGTGTCCTTCCATAGGGATATAGGGGTAATTTTTTATTTTAAGAAGTTTTAAGGATTAGGGCACAATGGCTTTTTTAAAAAGATTTTAGGGATATTACGATAAAGGTAAGGGTATGGGGGTAATTTCACATGATTTTAAAAATATAGAGGTAATTTTCCATTTTAATTTCTCCACCTATGTTAAACTTAGCTTTTAACATATCTCTAAGCTTTTGTGACTATATGAAACTTAACTTTTGATTCCTTACGATTGGGACCAAATAAATTTAGATCAGGAGGAAATCTAACAGTTGGATCATCTTTAAACAGCTTAAAATTATATTTCATCGATTGAAAATGGGAGTGGTCATTTCGTAATGAGGGCTTTTCCACCGATGACATGGGCGCACTGTCATCCAAATGAGATTGTAGCAGAGACGCTGCAATCTATACCATCCCCCAAACCTTGTACGTCAACTCAATTTTGTAAAATATCCAACCATGCGCAGCATTTCCAAATGTTGCCTTAGATCGGGAGTAAATCTAACGGTTGGATCATCTTCAAACGGCTTAAATCAAACGGGTGGGAGTGACTTACGAGTCGAACTCAAAGCTCGAGTCTGACCCATGGGTCTAGTCAAGCCAAACTTTTAAGCCCCACCAAGCGTCCGCGCACGGGCCCAAAAGGGCCTTGAAGTCTCGCCAGAAATCGGGCTAGGATCACAGCCCTGTCGGGCCAGCCTAACTCATTAACTGCCCTAATTTGTAGTAGTCGTAAATCCATCACAATTTTTTCTAATATTTTATATTTATATATTTAAATAATATAAACTAAAATTTACTAACGTTGTCAAACAATACCCAACTCAGCATTACGAAGATCCAACCATTTGAATTGCTAGCAAGTAACATCCGACTACACGTTTTAACTTTGATTAAGATCTGACCAATGGATTTATATTTGACGAAGATGCAACTATTGAATTGCTCTCGATCTAAATATGACCATTGGATTTAAGCTGTTTAAAGATGATCCAACTGTTAGATTTACTGTCGATCTAAATCCACTGGTTCTTATCGAAATCTTATCAAGATCCGATAGTTAGATTTCCTATTGCTCTAACTCTGACCATTTGATTTAGATTTTGATAAAAGGTTGATATTTCTTTCTCAAATCCGTCTCAAATTCATCCCAAATCTATCTATAATTTGGGACATAAATATTTCCATCCTAAATTCATCTCAAATTAGAGACGAAATTTGAAACAGAAAAAAAATTATCTCTAATTTGGGACAGATTTAGGATGAAAATATTTTCGTCCCAAATTAGAGACAGACTTGCGATGAATTTGGGATGAAAAATATTCTACATTCCTCCTCTCTTTTAATGGTCAAACTTTTATCAAAACTTAAATCAAATGGTTAGAGTTAGATCAGTGGTAAATCTAACTATCAGATGTTAATCATATTTCAATCGGGAGTAAATCTAAGAGTTAGATCATCTTCAAACTGCTTAAATCCAACGGGTCGGGCTGGCCTGCAGGCCGAACTTAAAGCCCGAGTCCGGCTCGTGGGCTTAGTCTGGCTAGGCTTTTAGGCCCAACCAATTTTCTCGTGGGCTGAAAAGAGCCTTGAAGCCTGGCCCTAAATCTGGCCAAAATCACGGGCCTGTGAGGCTGGCCCAGTTAAAAACCCACAGACCCTTAGTCGAGCCTAAAAGCCCGGCCCGACTAGGCCCACTGGCTAAACTAGGGGTTTGAGTTTGGCCCGCGGGCCTGTCCAACCCATTTTTTTATTTCACTTCAAATTTTAAAAATTAGTTACTTAAAGTTATATTTTTTATAAATATGATAAGATTATTAGTTAAATGAAATTTTGAGACAAAATGTAGACCGAAATTGTTCCGATGCTATTTCGTCCCAAACAAATTCCCCTCACCGCCCAAAACCCCCTCCCTCGTCACTTTCCCTCTTCACTCTCTATCACTCTCTCTCATCACTCTCTCTCTCTCTCTCTCACTCTCTCCCTATCGGCTTGTGCCGCAGCCGCTACCGGCACCGCAGTGCCTGCCACCACCTCGCCACCGCCGGGCCTACCGCCACATCACCGTCACCGCTGGTCCATCATGCCACTGCCGGTGCCACCGCCACCTTGCTGCCACCTTGCCCAAGTCACCACCGTCGGAGCCATTGTACTCGCCGCTGGTAGGTCCCCCCCCTCACCCTATCCTTTTTTTTTCTTCATACCCCTCGTAGGTGGGGGAGGGGTGAGGGGGTTGGAGGATTGGTGGGGGAGAGGAAGGGAGGGGGTCCGATGGGGGCCGTCAACGAGGGGTAAGGGGGTCGGTGGGGGAGGCCAAGGGAGGGTCTATGAGAGAGAGACAAAGAGGGGAGAGGGAGGGGGCAGTGAGGGACTGGAGGGGGGTTCCGTTCCGATCATAGAGAAGGAAGAGGGAGGGGTGAGCGGGTCTGGGAGAGAGAGACAGAGAAGGGATAGGGGAGGGGGTGGGTCTGGGTGGGTGGAGGGGGGCGGTGGGGGACTGGAGGGGAGGGGGTTCCATTTCGGGGGTGTTCAAGAGAGGGAGAGGGAGTGGAGTTTTTTTTTTTTGGAAAATTTCTTTGTGTCATCTCATTAGCTGTTTCTTCTACTTAAACACAATTTTACATTATTTAGTTATGAAGTTCTTTATTTGAATATTTTTTAAATTACATGTTGCTTAATTCAATGTATGTATAATAATGAGCGAGATGTTCTTTAATTTTTTGTTATTTAACTATATGAGATGTTCCATGTGACCTGAGGTGCGTGAGTACAACCTAACATTTCACGCACCTCTGGAGAGCGTGTTAAGCCCGTATCAATAAACCTTCCGATTTAAGACTTTGGGATTGATGTATTTATTCTCATTTTCTTAATGAGAACGTATATATCTACCTCAAAGTCTTAAATTGTATCGTTCGGACAATCTGTGAATATTTGATTGCACTTAAGTGGTTGTTTACTATATGTGTTTGTATTGTTTGTTGAAAATTTCAGTTGCATCTTCTCAATCTTCTCTGGTATACCTTTATTAATTTTGAGTATTTTTTTAATCACTTACTAGTAAGTGTTTGAGAAAGTTTCTTAATCAATAAATATTTTTAGTATACTGGAGAAGTGTGGGGAGATGTTGTTAAAATTTTAAGTAAATTATACAACACATATAGTAACTGATCGTGTGATCAAACCTTCATGGATGGGTTAAAAGGTGATAATCTAAATAGTACTCATTTCTTATTCAACTTATCTGCATCGAACAATGTGTGGAAAGAGACGAGTTTATTTTCTGGAGTAAGAATTTCAAAGTTGCTTGTGTGTTAATATTTAGTGGATGCAGAAAAAAATATCTATAGATTGTTCATGGATGTATCGTAGAGTACTTGATCGACCAGGTAGCGTCTGAGGAGTTTAAATATGGAGTTGAGATGTTCATTCATTTTGCATTGGAAAATCCGAGTGCAGCAGTAGACAATGAGGGTCACATCTGATGTCCTTGTTCTTGTTGTAGAAACTTGAAGCGGATTTCACTATGGGAGGTGCAATGTCATTTGTATAGGAAAGGATTTGTGTAAGGTTATATGAATTAGACGTGTCATGGTGAGCATTTCTGGTCGTATAAGTCTGCCAATGTTGTAAGCACAAGTACGTACATGGATATGGTTGTAGATTTCATGAAGAACATGTTTACAATGAAGAAGTGTTGAACAAGACAACTGAAAGATTTTATCAATTACTTAGGGATGCTGATGAGCCGTTGTGAGATGGTTATCGAAAGCACACTCGGTTGTCTGCAATCTCACAATTGCTAAACTCGAAATCTGAATTTCACATCAGTGAGAGTTACTTTGACCGTCTCCTCCTCCTCATCAAGAATATGTTACCTTGAGGTGAGAAGTTAATTGAAAATTTTTACCATGTAAAAAAGATGGTCAATGAACTAGGGCTTGAATATGTGAAAATAGATATATGTCCTAATCATTGTATGTTATATTATAAAGAAGATGCAAATAAGATTTCACGCTCTATTTGTCATCACGATAGATGTAAACCTAAGAGAGGGGACAATTCAAAGTAAAAAGATGTACACTACAAGTCATTACGATACTTCCCTCTCACGCCCAGACTACAACGGATGTGCATGTCTTCAAAGACAACACAACATATGAGATGGCATGCGGAAAGAGTACATCGTGTTGATGATATAATCAGTCATCCTACCGATGGGGAAGCTTGGACTCACTTCAGTCGTGCTCATTCAACTTTCTCAAAAGAGCCGCATAATGTTAGGTTTGGTTTATGCACTGATGGCTTCAATCCATTTGGTGGTTCAGTGGCATCTTACTATTGTTGGCTAGTGTCCAGGATGTGCGTTCGGACGTTGTTCAACTTGAACGCTCAAAGATAGAGAGCTATACACCATAGAGATCTATATTCTTATGCATTGTACTGAGATTGAACCATATGTTGAGTAAGCCCTCAACTCACATTCCTTTTGTACATAAGTTGTTTACCCTTCTTGCTATTTAAGGTTGTGTTCCATTCATACTGTAGATAATTTGATTTAGAATTAGATCCTACTCTCACTGACATGGAGGTTGAAAAGGAACGGGAAAAGTCGTTTGCCAGATGGCTAACATATCGAGTAAGTGTCAAACATTGAATATATACGTTACCATTTAATTCTCTTAAGGTAAATGTCCAATGTTTAACCAATCTAATTTTTATATAGGTTGAACAAAGTTTTATTATTGATGAAAGAGTCTGGGAGATAAGTTATGACTCCTCGAAAGTTGCATGTGCCTATTCAGGATTTATTGTGAATGGATACAGATTTCACACGAGAGATTATGGATGAAATAAGTTTACGATGAACAGCGACATATGTATTAAGAGAAGTATATACAATGAAAATGAATTAGACTGCTATGATATTCTTAAGGAGGTCTTAGAATTACAGTATATGAGACAAAACAATAATATATTCCTAAATATCATTAGTTTGATGCTAATTCTGTTCGAAATGACAACATATGGGATTGTCGATGTCAAACATAAGTCTAAATTGAATAATATGAGCCATTCATTTTGGCCACACAAGTCCAACAAGTATATTATTCAAACTATTCATCGTCTAGGAAAAAAGATTGGTAGGCAGTTTGTAGGGTTAAAACAAGGCATTTGTCCAATTATGAGTTGGAAGTGATTGAAACTATAGATGAGAATGTGAATGTTGATTTTTTTCAATCAGATCAGACTAACGTTGTAGAGTTGGCTTCTTCTACGCATCTTCATTTGGACGAATCTGATAAGTCACTTTGGTTATATAAGGACAATGAAGTGGAAGAAGTTGATACAGTTGAGCTAACTTAGAGCATTGTAGGGGAGGAGGAGTCCTCTGAGGAGGAAGAGTATTCCAGTGATGAGGATGAAGACGATGGCGAAGATGAGGCTGAGTTAGACATATCATCAACATCTGAAGAGGAGATAGAAAATGTTTAAAAATATTGTAAGAAATTTTACATATTTTCATATTTTATAATGAATGTTGTAAATCTTATATAATTGTGGATTAATATGTAATAATTTTATTATTCTTAATAAAGAGATGGTTCTAGGTGGTCGAGTGAGTAGTGAGAGTGGGAGGAGAGGGGGTAGTGGGAGGGGCTCTAGTCTCTCCTCCTTTGCATCTACTCTAAGCAGATCGCTACCATCTCCGGGTGTAGGTAGGTCTATTTAAATTTCTAGCTAAAAGTTCATTGATTATATGCTTTGTTTATTACATTCAATTCTTACTGGCCTAAGTGTCCCTGTACCAGCTGGACAGGGCACACCTCTACTATTTCAAGGTACAGGTATGTATATTTAAATTTCTAGCTAAATGTTTATTGATTATATGCTTTGCTTATTACATTCAATTCTTACAGGCCCGAGTGCCCCTGTACTAACTGGACAGGACACACCTCTACCACTTCAGGGTATGGGTATGTCTATTTAAATTTCTAGCTAAATGTTTGTTGATTATATGCTTTGTTTATTACATTCAATGCTTCTAGCCTCGCGTACACCTGTACTAGTTGGACAGGGCACACTGCCACCACCTCCAGGTACAGGTATATCTATTTAAATTTCTAGCTAAATAATTATTGATTAGTTGCTTTGTTTATTACATTCAATTCTTCCAGACCCGAGTGCACCCGTGCCAATTGGACAGGGCACGCCGCCATCACCTCTGGGTATAGGTATGTCGATTTAAATTTTTAACTAATTATTTATTGAATATATGCTTTACTTATGACATTCATTTTTTATAGGGCAGGGCACACCGCCGCCACTGCCATAGCCACTGCCGACCCATACAGGCATTTTTTTTATTCAGTCTCAATTAGTATCTCTGGTTATTGATTAAATAGTTTCTTAATTATGGCGATTAACTATTTTTGTTTTACTTATAATAGCCACATAGGCCACACCGCCAGTATTTGTCAGTTCCTCTGTCTAGTTGGCAGATGATGCTGGTAGTCATCACGAGGGTGATCTTGTGGGGGTTGATGATATACATGAGCCGTGCTGGATCGCCAAGTGAGTATATTAATTCAGGAATTATGTTCTTATATATCCATCAACTATGTAATGTCAACCATTTTAGCATTTGTAATTATAGGGATAAATTAGAGCCCCACAAGGCTTTCAAATTTGTGATGAAGACCTGTCAGTCATACATTCCCAGGCTGATGTTATTATTCAGGGAATTTTCAATCGACGTGAAAGATTTATTGTTCGATATGTTCATGGTATATAATCTAATCTTTGAAATCTCGTCTTTCCCAACTCTTTCACTAAGTATACTAACTTATATAATTTAATTTATTTACAGTGGAGATTTCAGTTCACGAGACGTGCAGACGAGGCATGAGGGTGGTCTGCCTGGGAGGCTCTTGCACAAGTAAATTTCAGAAGGCATTGAGCCATGCCCGCGAAAAGGCGAAGAAGAAATCTGGAGCGAAGACAAAAATCGCTAGAAGGAGCACTATCCTCCTTGAATGAGGGGGGAGCATTAGGAGGGGGTGTGTGAAAAATGGGCCAAGGAGAAGTTAATTGAAAAGTCACAGAAAGTGATAGCAAACCGGGCCTCACAGCCAGAGGCTAACGTGCATATGGGTGGGTCCATCTCTTTTGCGACCCACAAACATAAAATGATAAGTAATATTTTTGATTTTCTTACACTTTATTATGATATGAACCTCATTTCAAATATGATTTGTAAACATGCTGAGGAGCTCAGACATTCTCTATCATTCTGGGAGATATTCGTGAAAACTCACAAGAAGAAGGGGACGGATGAGTTCGTCAACGAGAGATCTCGCTCGGTAGTGGTATATTTACATACATATACAAGTTCTTTTTTTTCATTTAAATTATGAATAATTCATATGAAATTTATAATCATTTTCATTTAATTTGTAGGAGTCATATGATAGGCATATGACTGAGAAGTACGGGGAGGAGGGCACACAACAATTGGAGTTAGATCTTGAGGCATCGAAGGCGGCAGCTGGCGCACCGAGGAAAGGCCGGTTGTACGGTTTTGGGTAGAGCTTGAACACCAGTAGGGTGATATCATCTTGCATGAGTTCAGGCTATTCTCGACCAGTACCAGTGCCTTCACCATGCCCCACACCAGGCCCAATACTTTGAGCAACATCAGAGACACTGTCTGAGAGGAGATGTCACATTTGGAGGGATGGATTACGTTGAGCGTCCAGTCGAGTATCTGGGGGGAGATTATGTCAAGTGTCCAGGCAGAGGTGTCGAGCATCCGGGTGGAGATCTCCTCAAGCTTTACACAGCCCATCGCCACCCTTCTCTCTTAGGTGGGGATTGTCCCTCATGGAGCACTTTCGACCGTAGCACAACCTTGTCATGTGAGTGTTCATTCTAGTTTTTAACGTTATAGAATTTAAAGTTATAATACTGCTATTTAGTACTAAGATTGTACTGAGATTATACTTGGGTTGGGGGGATTCAAAATCTGAAATACTAGTCTGATCTGCATGTCGATTGTTCCAACACGACCTAGGTGGTGAGAGTGACTTGGGAGAGCTGTCGGAATCTAAATTGGATACCCGGTTTGGACTTGACGCTTAAATTATCATTTTCAGAGCTAACTTAGTTTAAAATCAAAGAAAATAGGTTAGGGAGGTCAAAAATCTAAAATACTAGACTGATCGACGTGCCGATTGTTCCAACACGATCAGGGCGGTGAGAGTGACCTGAAAGAGCTGGCGAAATCCAAATCGGATATCCGATTTGGGCTCGACGGTCAAAATAGCATTCTTCCTTTTAACATAGTTTAAAACAAAGGACAAGGAGCTCAAGTTAGGGTCCAAAATATGAAATACTGGCCTGATCAGCATGTTGATTGTTCCAACATGACTTGGGTGGTGAGAGTGACTTGGGAAAGCTTACGTAATCCAAATCAGATGCTCGGTTTGGGCTCGGCGCTCAAAATAACATTCTCCCTTATTTATAAATTAGTTTAAAACAAACCAAAGAGCTCAAGTTGGGGGGTCCAAAATCTAAAATACCAACTTGATCAACGTGTCAATTGCTCTAACACGACTTAGGTGGTGAGAGTGATTTGTGAAAGCCGAGGGAATCTAAATCGGATATCCCATTTGGGCTCGGCACTAAAAATAGCACTCTCCGTTATTTATAACTTAGTTTAAAACAAACCAAAGAGCTCATGTTGGTGGTCCAAAATCTAAAAAACCAATCTGATCAGAGTGTCGATTATTCTAACATGATCTATGAGGTGAGAGTGACTTGTGAGAGCTGACGGAACCCAAATCGGATACCCAATTTAGGCTCGGCGCTCAAATTACCTTTTTCCGAACTAAGTTAGTTTAAAATCAAAGAACTTGGGTTGGGGGGTCCAAAATCTAAAATATCAGCCTAATCGGCATGCCAATTGTTCCAACACGATCTGGGTGATGAGAGTGACTTATAAGAGCTGACGGAATCCAAATCAGATATTCAGTTTGGGCTCGACGCTCAAAATATCATTCTCTCTTATTTATAACTTAGTTTAAAACAAACCAAAGAGCTCAAGTTAGGGGTCTAAAATCTGAAATATCATCTTGATCGGCATGCCGATTATTCCAACACGATTTAGCTGGTGAGAGTGACTTGTGAGAGCTGACAGAATTCAAATCAGATATCGGGTTTAGGCTCGGCGCTCAAAATAGTATTATCTCTTATTTATAACTTAGTTTAAAACAAACCAAAGAGCTCAAGTTAGAGATCCAAGATCTGAAATACCAACATGATTGGTGTGCCAATTGTTCCAACACGATTTAAGTGGTGAGAGTGACTTAATTATGAGAACTGATGGAATTCAAATTGGATATCCGGTTTAGGCTCAACCCTCAAAATAGCATTCTCTCTTATTTATAACTTAGTTTAAAACAAACCAATGAGTTCAAGTTGGGGGTCCAAAATCTTAAATTCCAGCTTGATCCGGTGTGATGATTATTCTAACACGATCTAGGTGGTGAGAGTGACTTGTGAGAGCTGACGGAATCTAAATCAGATACCCGGTTTCGGCTCGACGCTCAAAATAGCATTCTCCCTTATTTATAACTTAGTTTAAAACAAACTAAAGAACCCAAGCTGGGAATTCAAAATCTGAAATACCAACCTGATCAGCATACGGATTGATCCAACACGATCTAAGTCGTGAGAGTGACTTGTGGGAGCTAACGAAATCTAAATCAGATACCTAGTTTAGGCTCGGCACTCAAATTACCTTTTTCTGAACTAACTTAGTTTAAAAATAAAGAACTTAGGTTGGGGGTCCAAAATCTAAAATATCATCCTGATTGACGTGTCGATTGTTCCAATACAATCTGAGTGATGATAGTGACCTAGGAGAGCTGACAGAATCTAAATCGGATACCCAATTTGGGCTCGGGGCTCAAAATAGCATTCTTCCTTTTAAGTTAGTTTAAAATACACCAAGGTGTAGGCGCCAGGAAGATTCACGATGGTGAAGGGGCCTTTTCCATCGGTTGCAGTATGACAGATGGGCCCTCCTGGGTCAAATGCCCCGTCGGCTCCTTACTCTACAGTGTACAGAATTAGAATGTGATCACCAGGGAAGTTTTACCTGATTCCTACAGGAACGTGATCGCATGGCCGTGCCTAAAGGAGGGAGATTATGGGGTCCAGACTTTTCCATTCTCTGCCAACCAAGAACGGGAGCCCTATGTAGTCTATTGTACCGAAAGTCAAGAAAACAAAAGCAGAAACTCAAAAAGACATAGAAAACACCGATTAGAGCTGAGTTATGTAGTAAATGCTCAAAGTGAACTACAAAGCAGAAAAATATGGTGCTGGACTTACCTAGAGGGGTGTTGGGAAGGGGGAATGGCCGAGGCTTTCGACCACCCGCCTTCCCTTTTATTTAGTTTGAAAACCTCTATAGTAAAAGATTCTACTGTTGTGTCCCCTGGTTTTGATGATAACAGATCATAAATCTTTAGTAGATATTTGAGAAATATCTAACTTATTTTGGTTTGATGAATTGACTAATCAAGTGCAGAAGAATCTCTCTAAGTGATGTCTCGACACGGCCTAATGATGTCCCGACACATCTAGAAGAGATTGTGTTAGATTTCCAATGCTTGAGCTCCGGCATAAAAGAATGTGTCGACACATCCAACCCATGTCTCGACACATCCATAAGAAATCAAGCCGAAGCCATTCTGTCTAAGACTCTGCACTCACTAATGTCTTGACACACTGACTGAAAAGTGTCGACACACGTGTGAAAATCTCTGCACTTGGCACTTCTGTCTCGACACCCTCATGCGAGAACTCTGCACATGGCTCACATGTCCCGACACCTTTTGGTGTTGTCTCGACACATCAGCCATGGATCTTCAAGACACTCACTAAATGTCCCGACACACTAAGTGTAAAGCGTTGACACATCAACGTTCAACCAGAACGTGTTTGAAACCGGTAGAAGCTATCTTTAAGGCTTTCAAAGGGATGTCTCGACACACTGACAGGGAAGTGTCGACACATCCACGTTCAACCAGAACGATTCTTCAAGGCTTTCAAAAGAATGTCTCGACACACTGACAGGAAAGTGTCGACACACTTGGTTCGACCAGAATGGATCTGAATCGGACGGAAGCTATCTTCAAGATCCGGAACTTAATCCAGAGGATCCGTTTGCTCTAGAAAAAGTCGTCAAAGTGCTTCTGTGTCAGAAGACTGTGATTTGGCAGAGACATCCTCTGAAGAAGATCGTACCTTGGCTGCTATGGTCTCCTACCTACCCACATTCCTGCAGACTTGATAGAATAGAAGTCAACTATGCAAATGGAAGCAAATCAAATAATATGGATGTGACATTCTGGGTGTTGCTTGAAAAGTGGACAACGTTGGTGTCGCCCTAGGACACCAATATATGAGGAGCATGAGCTCCAGTTCGGAGCGTAAGGAAGCAAGAGGAAAAATGAAAAGCTGGAATACTTGCTGAGGAAGCTAGCCTCCTTCCTGATGCTGCTGGTGTGAGCACTTGAAGAAAAAGACGATCCTCTCCCTCACGATGGGAGATCTTCTTACAAGCAGAAGGGTTTCGTGAAGCTCCATCCAGATCTCTGAAAAAGCTTGAAGCTTAATCAACCTTCTTCCTCAAGGGTGGTGGTGAAGATCCAGGAAGAAGAAGAAGAAAGCCAAGGACTCCTCAATCTCTTTCCCAGACAGGAGACTTCCTTCTCATTGTGTTTTACTATGATACTCTATCTGGTGGTTCCATTTTCAGTTTGCTTTTCTTAAAACAAACTCCATTGCATTTGATCTCTACCTGAGTGTAGAAGACAGACGGTGTTGACATCGGTCTGTGTTTTGGGTTGTTATACCTCAAGCTGTGTGGCAGCGGAGTGTGAGAGTGCTTCTCTCTGTAAGAAGCTGTGAATCAGCGGGTGTGTGTTGGCACCAGTGAAGCCTCACTGTATTAGGTGAGGGGTGGACGTAAGTCTCTAGATTGAGACTGAACCACCTTAAAGATCTTGTCTTGTGGTTTGATTTCTCTCTTGTTACAACGGTAGAAGCTTGATAGGACCGATTCTAGACATCATGTGTGTATCTAGCTTCTTAGCTGTTAGCTAATCTCTGTTTCATAATCAGTTGTGTTAAATCTAGTTTTTATTTCTGCAAAAAAGGGCAAAAAGGGGCTGATCTATTCACCCCTCCTCTCTAGATCTGCCTATCACCACTCAACACGTGGTATCAGAGCTAGTCTCTCTGTATGTGGTCTAACGACCTTGAGAGAACTGGTGATATGGCTACTAAAGGTCCTATGGTCGAAGGACATTCATTAAATAGGCCTCCCTTTTTCACTGGGACAAATTATCCTTACTGGAAAAATTGCATGCAGGTCTTCATTAGAGCGCAGGATCATGAAGTCTGGCGAGTGATCAGCAAGGGACCATTTGAGCTGCCTCCGGACGAAGATACATGGACTAAAGAACATATCAGGCAATCAACTCTGAACTGGGGTGCCAAGCACATCATCTAGTGCTCCCTTCATCCAACCGAATACTCAAGGGTGTCAACTTGCGCCACAGCAAAAGAAATGTGAGACCGTCTTGAGGTAATATATGAAGGGACACAGCAGGTACGTGCAACCAAAGCTAACATGTTGGTATCTGAATATGAGAAGTTTAGAATGAAATCTGATGAGTCCATTTCGGACATGTATGCTAGGCTAACCTCGCTCACTAATGGCTTGACTGAGCTAAGTAAGACCTACTCTGAGCAGGAGATAGTAAGGAAGATTCTGAGATCACTAACTCCCATTTGGTATACAAAGGCCACTGTAGTTGAAGAATCAAAAGACTTAACTACCATCAAGGTAGAAGAACTCATAGGGTCCCTAATGACCTATGAGATGAATCTGAAAAATAAAGAGGCTGAGGTAAGTAAAAAGAAGCCTCCGGCTCTTAAAGCTGGACCAAGCTCCAAGGACCGATCTGATGATGAAGAGCCTTCAAGCAGCAACACTGAAGAAGATGAAGTTGCTCTACTAACAAGAAAGTTCAGAAGGTTTTTAAGAAAGGAAGGTACAGGCTTCACTAAGAAGAAGCCCAGGTGAAAGGAGGTTCCAGGCCAAGACCTGAAAATGCTAAAAAGTCTGAAAAGCTTGTATGCTACTCTTGCAGGAAACTAGGACACATCAAGTCTGAGTGTCCAGAAGGAGCTAAGAAAGCCATGCCCAGGTGGAAGAGCAAGAAGAAGCAGGCCATGGTGTGCACTTGGAGTGATGAAGAAGAAGAAGAAACTGAAGACAACTCCTCCGAAGAGGAAAAAGATGATCTCTGTCTAATGGCCAAAGGAGAAAATGACAGTGAGGTAAGCTCTCCCTTTGAGCATTTCTCCACCGATGATTGGGAAGAAGCCTACTTTGAATTAATGAATAAATATGAAGTATACAGAAAAGAAAACAAAACCTTAAAGAAGAAGGTTGAATCCTGTGGGCATGATAAACCTCTCAATGAAAAAATAATCTCTCTAGAAACTGAAATTGAAGATCTAAGAAAAATGAATGAGAATCTTGAAGAAGGAAGAAAAGATATGAGAGACTTGGAAGATGAAAATGAAAGGCTAAGAGATGAAATTGACGAATTGAAATTAAAAATACAAAGCTATGTAAAGGACAAAAATCTCTGCAATGAAAAGTCTGAAGCCTTTAAACAGGTCAATTCTCAACTATTGAAAGAAAATGAGAAACTTCAAAAAGACCTAGCAGACAAACAAATCTCTCTTGAAAAATTTGTTGAAGGGAGTGAAAACTTGAATGCCCTGCTAGGAACTAAAATAAACTTCAACAGAGAAGGGCTAGGATATGAGCCTACCAAAAGAAAGCGTTTGGGCTAAAGACCACCACCATTGTCTCATCTTCAGAAGTATCAACCTCCAAATCAACACACCAAGAAAACGTTGAAAATAAAAGAAAAGAAAAGATAGGAGAACCAATCAACAAAACTTCCCAACAACACAAAAAGGTTCACAAACAATCCCAAACAGGTCGACACCCGTCCAAGCCTCAGCCTGCACATCACAAAGGAAGAGACAGTTACAATGCTAGAACAGGTCGGGACACTCCATGGAATAGGTCGACACCCACCTGGTCAAACACCCAACAATACCCCAGGTTTACACTAACAGGTTGACAGTTTCATACAGGAGGTCGACACATCCCTTATCCAGAGATCATTATAAACGGACTGAACAGTGGACAGGTCGAGACTTTACCTTTTACAGACCGACACCTCCATGGGTAAAGAACAACAATGTTCCCTATGGTCATAGGTTCACACAACCTCAACGACCTAGGCAATATGACACCTCCTATTCATCTAGACCAACCAACTGGAATATATAGTCTTGTGAATTATGGAAAATCCACTAAAGAATAAAAAGAAATAAAAGAAATATAATAAGAAATAAGAATGGGAAAAGGGGGAAACGGGGGCATGCGTGGATGCAATAAAGAGGGTGATCGCCAGAGGGGTTACCTAAAAAATATGCGGGAGATTATGCGTTGACTTCCTTCTCTTCCGATCGGCCGGCCGATGAAGAGAGTCTTCTTTGTGCTTGATTACCCTTGCAAACAAAAATAAACATCAAATAAAGAATGGATTAGAATCATCGTGTGTAGTATCCAATTCAAAGAAATATGCGATGTAAGAATGATATGAAGGTGGACACACCTGTCAGGGCACGGCCCCTCTAAACCCCAATGCGATGGGTAGGGAGTAAATGATGAATGTTAAAAAAAATGTGTGTGCAAGTGTGCACTGTGGGAGGACGATCTCAACGTGGTTGAGACGGAGAGAATAGTAGGAAAATATGACAATGCATGCAAACTGAGCTAATTAATAGAAGCAGTGGAAGAAGAAGAAGCAGCCCCCTATTATTCTCCGATGAGGATTGTACGTGGCTGGAGGAAGCCTTCCAATAGGCAAAGCTTTACGTGCGGTGAGAGCTCCCTCCTCGGCTCACAAACCGGCAGCACCTCCCACTAAAATGAATTTCGCCCCCCCAATGCAGAGAGCCGCAAGGCTCTATTTATAAGAAAAGATGGGGAGTTGATTTTGGAGAAAGTTAATTCGATGGAAGGGAATAAAATTGGGTAAGAATCCCAGTTGAAGCAAGTGGCAAAACGGGGGAGGAAGGGCTGCGGCCGAGTTTGGGAATTTCAGAAAATTGGCGGATGACCCTTTGGACGCTAATTCAATTAGCGTTCACTTCCACGGACGTTATTTCCAAACCATTTTTAGAAGGATTAGGAATTCCCAAATTTAAAGGATAAATAGCGTCTGGTATACCGGACGTAAATTCAAAGTTTCTGAATTTGGATGGATCGAGAATATCTCCACAAAATGACAAGGAAATTAGTGTCCGTGGAAATGGACGTTATTAAGAAATAATGGCTACGAAAGTGGACGCTAATTCTTGATCTATTTAGGAATGATGAATATTACCAAAAAAAATTGCCAAGCAAATAGCGTCCCGATGGGAAGACGCTTATTGTTGATTTTCAGAAATTAGCAAAATAAGATTTCAAAATAGCGCCCAGATAGGAAGGCACCCATTCTTGATTTTCAGAAATTAGTAGAATAACATTTCAAAATAGCGCCCAGATAGGAAGTCGCCCATTCTTGATTTTCCTGAAATGATAAACAAATAGCGTCCTTCAAAATCGACGCATTTCATGAATTTTGAAAATTTGGTAATTTGTCAGAAAAAGAAATAGCGTCCACGATCTCAACCGCTTATTAAATAGCATCCAGGGTATCCGGCGTCAATTCGTTAGAGCCTAGAGAAAAATCCCAGAAAATTCTAGAAAAATTCAGAAAAATAGGAAAAAGTGAAAAATCCAAGCAAAATTTAGGAAATCACTCAAATAAGATAATTTGAGAGTCAAATTGGGATATTATAAGGTAATATGAGATGTACTCACAGTAACGTCAATTTTGGCGTGTCTACAGCTGTCCCGCCTTGGCGTCTGCTTTGCAAGGGAGTAGAGCAAACTGAAAAGTAGATGCCAATGTGTGATGAGACACGCGATCAACATCACTTGATGAGAATTAAATCCAAAGCTCGAGATGATGTAATCTCAGGAGGTTTTAATGAAATCAACAATGTTTGGATAAAAGGGGAGAGAATGTGCACGCGGGCACGAAAGAGATAAAGGAACGATCAACTTCCAGCGCGGTGGAAGTACCCGGGTCACAAACCCGTAGGTTTCGCCAATGGAGAGCGGTTACCAGCCAATGTAGACGTGCTGCAGTCAAGGCGGATCTAAGGAAAAAGAGAGTGAAAATAAGAAGATAGAAATCCAAATAAGGAGTTTTCGAGAAAACAGCCCAAAATCGACGACACGACGAACTGAGGATTCAATCCGGCAATGAATATCTCACATTTAAACATTAAGAGTATTTTGACTCTCAAAAAATTAGTTTATCAGAATGATTTTTCAACGTTGATTTAAAGTCCTACATGAATGCATGCTGGGTTAAAATGAAAAATTAAAATAAATTAAAATAGAAGATAATCAAGGATGATATTGTTAAGCTGCACAGACTGAGTCAAGAAATCAATTTCGTGAGCTGATACTAACCCGAAGCCCGTTTATCTGCGCACCAATTCATAAAAAGGGAACCATCGTCCCCAGTCTTAGACGGCTCCACGGCCTATCCGTGCGACTAAGACTCCTCTGGAATCATCATTATTTTTGATGAAGGGGAATTCAAATTTCAGATTTACCAAAGTCACAAGGTCCTTGATATAATCTAATAGCGTAGATAACATATAGTAGGAATGTATACAGGGAGATGGTGATAGCAATGAGCATGGAGGGAACTGAGATAGAATGAGGTGCAAACACCGTGGGACTTGGATGATGATGCCCAGTCAATGGGATCAAGAGCTTCTTCCTACACTCAAAATTCATTAGCCAAGATATAGAAAATAACAATGAATAAGCAATTGAAGCATAACAAGTATGGCAAGCATGAATCAAAGCATCATTAAGTGCATCAGAGCATGGCATAGCATAAATATCATGAAAGCATGGCATCATTGTTTATTGTTTGTCATGAGGATGACAACTTGGCTAATTAGTTGATTGATTGGAATGATGAAAAAAATGCCCAGATAGAAATTTGGCGAGAATGCCTTAGAGGAGGATGATGCGCGGGGCGGCAGGAGTAATCAGTAGATTGATGCCCAGAGCGTGGCAGGAGATTGGCGTGAATAATCAGAATGATATAGAGAGATGATAATCAAATTGCCCAGGGTGGCATGTCATGAGAATATTGGGAAGAATCAACAGATTGATAGTAATGAGTGGAGAGGACTCATCCCGTGCTTTTAGGTCCTTGCAAAGAGTGTCCCTGCAAAATAACACCATTAGAAAAATATAATGCAGTTTTTTTGGATTTTTGGAATATGCAAATTTTTATGGGTTTTGAAAAGATATTCAAATTTTTATAGAATTTTGGTGTATATTCGATTTTTTTTGATTTTGAGAAACATTCATTTTTTTTGAATTTTGAAAATATTCATTTTTTAGATTTTGATTTAGACATTGCTAGTGCAGCACTAAATGAGTATTTAAACCACTGACTGGAGGTCCTTGTTCCCTCCCCTCTCACTAAGAACTGCTCAAAGCCAGGCGTGCATTTGAGGGTGGCCCCCTATAGACGACTGCCAATGGTTAACGGTGCCCTTGCTAAGGCCATACCTGAGGAACATTCAGCCTTGGAGGGAGAATAGAATAATAAATGGGGATAAGCTTTACGCAGGATGGGGGGCATCAGGATTTGAATTCCTTCCAAGGTACTACCCCTCAAAGAGGTGGTCTGTTGAGCCGGGGCTTTGTGCCTTTGATTTTTAGACCCTTGACATGCATACGACCAGGGTTTTCCCTGCTGGGACTTTGCCTCTCTTGACATGCCTTTATTCACATATTTTATCAAATTTTGAGTTGAGTTCATAATAACCCTTTTGGCGAGATGTTTATCATGAAAACTCATATTATTATTTTGGGTCAAGACTGCCCCTATTTGAGACTTCTCTCGTATTGGGGAGTACCTGGGTCGGTCATCTCATCCGTCAACCTCTTGTTCCAGTATGCGGCAGAGTAAAGAAGAGAAAAGACTTTCAGGTATACTCATGGTTGGGCCAAAGCAGTAGCGGTGCTTCACCAAAGGAGGCTGACTAAGGGCGCCGTGAAGTGTGTGGAATGCCCAACTAAGGGTTGCCCTTAACAAGCAGGGAAGGAATGCTGAACTCCCAGCGCGGGGTTCTCATAACCAAAGGTGCCGCAAAAGCAAGCCTAAAGACTCTTTTTATGAGGTTTAGTAAAGATGAAGATAAAGACCTAGGATAAAGGTCTTGACTACCACTCTTAATCATGTTAAGAAGCACTTCATTTTGAAAACCTTGCGTGAAGTGATGAGGTAATGATATCATAAAAATACGTACTTACGCCAATATATTACCTTGTGCTCCTTTGAAATAGCAACTGCCGCCGGAGGCGATGTTGATCCTCGCGGGATTTATCCTCAAATGGTAGATAAAAGGATTGGAAGCCAAGGTTTGAAGTGGCTTAACAAGAAGGAGTGGTACTAAGGCTAGACTCAGACGAATAAGGAGAAAGGGAAGAGAGGCAAGGGCTAGAACTCCCTCGCTAAGGCGCGGAGACCCTGATCACAAGGAACAGTCTATAGAAGAAGCGAAAAATCAAGAGGAGGAGTGAGGACTAAAGCCTCGAAAACAGTGGGAGAAAGGGCAGATGCCCAAAGCAGTGGATGTAGAAGAAGTCGGGTCGGACCCGGGATCAGAAGGGATCATGAGGAGAAATTGGTAAATGGAGGGAGGAGGATCCGGAGGGTCCGGAGGTGAAGGAGGAGAATCATGATGGGAAGGAAAATCTGGTGGCTCCGGAAGGGAAAAATGTCGAGGGACACGATGCCCTGGGAAGAAATATGCAAAAAGATGATGGAAGAAGAGGAAGAGAATGAAGGACGCGATGTCCCGAAGGAGCAGGAAGATGAATCGGAGGAAAGATGGAGGGTCCGGAGGTTCCGGAGGAATGGAATCAGAAGGGTCGGGATTCCCCGGAAGAAGATAGAGAGAGTAAGATGGAGAATCCGGAGGTTCCGGTGGAGGAAGATGGAAAAGGGCGCGATGCCCTGGGAGGAAGGAAAGAGAGTCCGGAGGTTCCAGAGGAATAGAATAAGAAAGGGCGTGACGCCCAAGAAAAATCAGTGAGATGCCCGTAGGACCCGGGCGTGATGGTGCAGAGGGGCGCGATGCCCAGAGGGGAAGGTCTGGAGGTTCCAGAGGAGGAAGGTAGAAAAGGGCGTGATGCCCTGGAAGGAAATCCGGAGTGTCCGGGAGTGGAGATGAGGAGGGGCGTGATGCCCTAAAATGGAGATCCGGAGGTTCCAGAGGAGGGAAATAGAAAAGGGCGCAATGCCCTAGGAAGATAAGTGAGAAATCCAGAGGGTCCGGATGCAGGAGTTGGAAAGGGGCGCGATGCCCTGGGAGAAATCTGGAGAGGGCGCGATGCTCACCAGGTAGAGAAAAATCCAGAGGATCCAGACATAGAAGGTGGAAAGGGGCACGATGCCCTGAGAGAAGATTGGAGGGGGTGCAATACCCAGGGAGTGTAAGGGGACCCGGGGATCCCGAGGATAAAGATGAATAAGATGAGAAATGCGGAAGATCCAGAGGTTCCGGAAGGCGGGGAAGATACGGGTCCAGAAATCTGAGAAAGAAGAAGTGCAAATGCATGCGAATGCAACAGAATGGATGCGATGAAGACATGGATGCAACAGAATGCATGAGATGCAAAGAATATGAAGGGCAAGGAGATGAGATCCTCCTCCTTACCCCTGGAGTGGCCCATGAAGAAAACAAGGGTGGAGTTGAATGGAAGGTGGATAGAATAGTAGAAGGCCCCTTAGTGAAAGAATGTCTGCCTCTCCATAGCAGTGAAAGTGTATAGACAACAGGCCCAATGGATAAAGTACAAGCCCATGACGAAACTTCAATAATAAATGACAACTCCCTTGGAGAGTGAAAAATAATAGTGCGAGGGAGTTGACAGATGGGAATGGGAAGCGTCGTCACGTCCAAGGACTGTGGCGTATAAAGAGTTTTGAACAAAATGGGCATTCGCCCCTTGCACGGAAGAATGGGTTCAAGATTGGAAAGTTGGAACAAGGGGTGCCCTGCCCGGCCCTTGGGCGTAGACTTATATGGCATCAGTGCTTGACATTCTCTTCCGGTGTGCAGCGGCGGGGACTTAGCCTCTTCAACCATGCTCGGCACAAAAACGCGGATCGGCATCCGGCAAACAAATTCTTGTATCTTGAATAGCGCGGTCGTGGCCAAATCCTTTTTGCCCGGCTCTTGATCATCTTCGGTGCATATACTTGAAGAAAGTTCCCCATTCCGAGTGGTAGAGGAAGGTGAAGCGGAGGCGGAAGGCTCCATGGGTGGTGGTGTAATGGAAGGTGTTGGAAAATGGGTGAGTGGAAGCGGAGGTTCAAACACGTCGAGCTTCCCCCTTTGCTCGGAAGCAGTCGGGGTTGGCTCGAGTGCAAAAAGGGGTGAATCCTACTCAGGATTAGCCACAGGTAAGGGCGAAGGGTTAAGTGATGGAGTAGGGGTAACTGGGTTATGGGTTAAAGGTATAATGGAAGGCCGGAGGTTAATTGGAGATGGTTTAGTGGTGAGTTCGGTGGAGGCCGGTGTTGTGGAGGCTAATGGCTTAATGGGTGGAGGTTTAGTGGAAGGTTCGGTGGTGGGCTCGACGGAGGCCGATGGCATGGAGGCTAATGGTGTATTGGGTAGAGGTGTAATTGGTGAAGGTTTGGTGTGGGAGAAATGCCGAGCGGGGCGAGCGGTGCTAGGGGCAGAAGGAGACTCAAGATGAGCTGGTGTGGGTGATTGAAGTATCGACCCATCATCGTAACACCAGTAAGTTTTAGAAACTGGGGTTGGATTGGGGACGGTGGCTTCGTCTTGAGCAGGGGGTTCATCCAGTGGTAGCGGAGGGAGAGGGAAGCGAAGGAAACTCGGAAGGGGAGCTTGCAGAGCTTCATCGTATGCCGCCTCGAATTCTTCAATCACCGATTCTTCATCGTTAAACTCAAGTAGACACCATAGTGGAGGCGTGTATGTGGGTGGTGGAATATAATGATGTTGCGTATGCGGAGGCAGAGGGCCATATTGATGAATGGGGTGAATGGGTGGAGGGCAGACGGTGTTCACTTGAACGTTGAAATCCACCAGCTCTTGCGTGCTTAAAATGCCGACGCCGTAGTCGTCTCTCCTATCCTTCCAATCCCTTTCCATCTTGGTAATGTCGTTCAGAGCAGCATAAAGGGGATTGACTGGAGTAGGAGGAGCGGGCCGTGGGCTCGCAACCCTCTTTAATTGTTCCTCCAATGAAGCAGCTTTTTCAAGAAGAGTTTGATGGAGGGGTGTAACTCGAGGAGTAGAGGGTTGGCAGGGCCTTGAAGGCGAGGCCGCATAAAAAGGCCGTGGAGGGGAAGTAATGGGCTGACCCATAGAAGGACTCGGTCGGGCCGGGTTGCAATGAATAAATGGGCCTTGAGGCCTTGTAGGAGGTTGAATGGAAGGAAGCGGGTGATGGGTCACCCGAGGAAGATTAATCGGATGAGGAGGCGGGTGATGGGCCACCCGAATAGGAATATGAACAGGAGAGGGAGGCGGGTGATGGGCCACCCAAACAGGAGTAGGAGGATGAGAAGAATGAGATGCACCCTCAACAGCGGCCTGAAGGGCCTGGATTTGATGAGGGGTGAGATGATCTAATGCATGCAGGATCTGGGAGACCCTCTCATCGTCAGGAGGAGATGGTCCCGCAGGAGTAGTGGCTTGCGATTGAGGTGAGGGACCATGGGATTGGACATTGCCCATGGGTTGGGCAATACCATAGGAATGAGGACGTGGTCCCTTGATGAAATTGTGGTGAGAATTATGCGGTTGAGGGGAATAAGATGTGCTAGGTTGATCACCCTCATTAATATAAATGGAATTAAACATGTTGGCTTTCTTATCAAGGTAATCCAAACAATTCAATATGTAATCAAACAATTCACAGAGATAGCAAGCAAGTTGGAATGGTTACCCTTGATTTCTTTTGTTTGAACCTTGGTGAATTAATGACTTTTAACAAACTTCGGAGTGATTCACACAAGGGAGGAACCTAGTTTCAATGTAAGTTCACTTCGATGCCAACTAAGAACACTCTCTCACCATGCATAGGCCAACTAAACCCGGGGACTCCAAAGGTACAACCTGCCCAAGCTTCCGTGAGCGAATCCACGGGTTCGGAGACTTACGGAGATCTTAGACAAATAGGTGCCAGTCCATGAGACGGAATGCTCGATGGAGGGCGGCTATAAGTCCAAGAAGGGGGTGTGGCTTCTAGAAAGTGTGGGGGGAGGAGGTCTCCCAAACCGATGCAAATGAACTCAAAATGCCAAAGTAAAATGGAAAATCAAATGTATAAACAACCAGATGCCAAGGCTATATGCAACACATATGTATATGCAAAAACTATATGCAAACAGGATCACTAAACATGCAATAACTATGCATAGAACATGTCACAGGGAATGCAGAATGTGAGGTAAATGAAGGTAAATGCAACAGGATATGTCATTCACGTGCAACAGAGAAACGACATGTGGTGTGTCATGCAACAAAATGCACCAAAGGCCCTGATACAAGCTGCGGCATACCATATACAAACATATGACGGGTGTGCTATGGAATGTGCAACAGGATATGAATGGGGTGGAACATGACATGCTTAGGGCAAAAGAATGTGTGCAATTGTGAAAATCTCAAAAGAGCAACAGTGACAGGATATGGCATGCAATATGCAACCGGATGTGGACAGTGAGCTAGAACGCAAGGGAGAAATGAGGAATGAAAACACAGAGAAAACACCACACAATTCTTATGAACAGTAACGTGAGAAAGTGATGAATGGGAGACAGACACGTCAATTAAATAATGGAAAGCCCTCACAGAATAATGAAATGCGATGGAGTTGAAGTGCAACTATATGAAGTGGCCATGCAACAAAAATGTGATGTTACGGAATGCAAAAATGTAATGGAGATATGAATGTGCGATGCATGCAACAGCACGTCACAGGGTATAAATGATATGCAATGGAGATAAAAGAAGAAGAAGCAGAGAATTAGCGTCTACCTTAGTGGACGCTCATTAAATGGGCGTCCACCTTGACAGGCGCTGATTTTTTTTCTTTTGTTTTCTTTGTTTTTTTCCTCTTTTTCTTAGGGATGGGAATGGGCATTCAGTGCACGGGGCACCGATTTTAATCAGCGTCCAAAGCACTAGACGCAACCTTTTTCTTTTTCTCTCTTTTTTTTAATGATGGGAATGGGCGTCCAGAGGCTTGGGCGCAAATTAAATGAGCGTCCACTTCACGGGACGCAATTTTTTTTTAATGATGGGAATGGGCGTCTAGAGGCTTGGGCGCAAATTAAATGAGCGTCCACTTCACTGGACGCAGGTTTTTTTTTTTTACAAGATAACAGAGATGGAATGTCAATAAATCTACGAATAACAATCACTTAGGAAGGTAAGAAGGAAAGAGTACTCGTGGAGCACTAATGGGAGATGTACCATAGGTGCAAAAAACGGGATGACACACGTGGGTGTCTAATGGGGAGGGTACTCAAAAGAAAACAGTAGGAAATCCCATCGTGATCGCCAATCTGTAGATCATGGAAAATCCACTAAAAAATAATAAAATAAAAGAAATAAATATAAGCTAAAGAATGTGGGAAAAGGAGGGAAACGGGGGCATGCGTAGATGCAAGAGGGAAAGGTGATCGCCAGAGGGGTTACCTCAAAAATATGCGAGAGATTGTGGGTCGACTTCCTTCTCTTCCGATCGGCCGGTCGATGAAGAGAGTCTTCTTTGTGCTTGATTACCCTTGCAAACAAAATAAACACCAAATAAAGAATGGATTAGAATCATCGTGTGTAGTATCCAATTCAAAGAAATATGCGATGTAAGAATGATATGAAGGCGGACACACCTGTCGGGGCGCGGCCCCTTTAAACCCCAATGCGATGGGTAGGGAGTAAATGATGAATGTTAAAAAAAAGTGTATGCATGTAGCACCCCAGAAATTTAAATAGAGAATATATGAAAATAATCATGATTATTAGTCATAGAAAATTTTGAGAATTAAAAATTTCGATAAAGGAAAAGTGATACTAATTATTTAGCCTAAATGGTAATAAATAGGCACAGATAAAAGTATAAATGAATGATCGAGAAATAAAAGTTTAATATATCATTTTGCCTATTTATGGGTTAAAGAAAATACGACTCTAGAATTTAGAAGGAATCTCGTGCCAAAAATATATTTACGTACTTATAAAGACTCTCATAAGATCGAACCCGACTCTGATACCCGAGTCAAATAAATAAAGTTAAATGAAATAAAGTATGTATATAAAGTTCTACCAATTAAAATAGATAAAACTATTTGTAAGTCGACTAAATAGGGGGCCCAACTAAACTTAAACACCCAACCCAACTTTCTTAACTTAATGGACTTTTCTTACCCATTAATCTAATTATATAAGATAGAAAAAGTGATTAATATTAATGGGCCTCAATTAAGCTTTACACCCGTATTCAAGGTATAAAGACACAAACCATTTAACACATAACCACCTGTATAACCCAAAGCCCATGCACAATATGCAAATAACCCACCTAAACCCCACGCAACCAAGGTAATATTCGAACGCTGCATGGGAGGGAAAGTTTTTTAGGGTTTAAGAACTAAGAAGGTAGACGGCTGAAAGATTGGCAGGTGGAGTGATTTGTGGAACCACAAATGGCAAGGCTTAACACCATGCCATCAATAGCTTTCGACCCCTTCTCAAAGTTTTCTCCTTATAAATAAATTCTCTAGTCGAACGTGCATACCTTGTGGCTGCCGTTCGAAGGATTCCTCGCGTCCTCTTCATCCTGCTACAGACCAAGCAATTAGAAGCCGACGTCGTCATCTTTTTCCCCTGCTTCCACTTCATCTTCCTGCTGTTGAGGGCGTGGAGAAGCTTGGCGCAGTCCCTTTCTTCCTCCTGCTATTAAACTGAAGCCTCTTCTTCTTCCTCTTCTCCACGGCTGCAAAACAGAGCACTATTTTACTGCGTACCACTACAAGTTCTTCAACTGTTCAGTCCAAATCGATCAAAAGGTAGGCAATCTCCCAATCACAACAAGATAGAACTTTTATTTGAAATGAAATTTGTTATTTGTCCAAATTATATTTTGTGGAAATGACTATACTCTGATTGACATGACTATTTAACTGCCACGTTCCGAGCAAACGACACGTTCCGCTGCTATCGGTTCGGGGCGTGACAGAAGGTGGTATCAGAGCCTAGACTTTCTAAATGCCTAGGTCATCAAGTTTAAATCCTAGATCGAGTTCTCCTTGCCAGTTATCCTATAGGAACCCAGTGAGATTTGGGTAGAGCTATGGGCTAATCAATAAAATATGTCCGTCTATGCTAGATTAATGTTACAATATGGGTAATCATTAATTTAAGACTTGTTTTGTAGGCTACAATGGCCGCCGAAAGAGCTCAATGGAGAGAGATGCAACGCACTGTCCAGGGTTTAACTCAAGTCTTGCAACAAGTTGCACAAGGTGGAGCACGGCATGGTGCCGGGGATTTGCATCGGAAGTTCCAAAAGATGAATCCCCCTTAGTTTAGTGGGTCTACCGACCCAGATGAAGCAGAGAATGGGGTACTGTTGGGACGGTGCGATGGATACAGAGGGGGGTGAATGTATCTCTCTACAAAATTGCCCCACTTAAAAATAATAAGCCTGCTGCTAAACACAATTACGGAATAAAAGCTATAGAGCTCTTCAAGAAGAAATTCAAATAAACATTTGATCAATCAGTTGAACTGCTAACTATACTGGTGGAACCTGATCAAGTCTAATGCCGAAGACAGAACTATGCAAACCAGACTCACTTAGCAAAATATGTAATGCGCAAGGTTACCTCAGATGGAAATAAGAATGCTCAGACAACCTGTGAAAGAGGTAGAAGACAAGGGGCAAACGCACAAGGTAAACCACGGCACAGTAGATTTTTTAGGTGGTTCGGTCCACAGACCTACGTCCACCCCTCACTCCAAACCGGAGTGAGGCTTCCACTAACACAAGCTAGAACCGCAGACTCAGTCTGCAAACAAGTGCTGCCAAACTGCTTGATCAGGAGAACAACCTCCCCTCTTCCTCCAGACCGGAGGGCAACCACTAGTGACTGCCTGTCACTAGCAACTAGAGACCGAAGTCTCTCTTCCTCCACCCAGGAGGGAACCCACAAGCGACACTAGTCACTTGCAACCGGAGACACCAAGTCTCCCTTCCTCTGAAACCCAGAGGGAACCCACAAGTGACGCCCAGTCACTTGCAAACCAGAGGTCACGGACCTCTCTTCCTCCACACCAGAGGGAAACACTAGTGACACACAGTCACTAGCAAACCGGAGAACAAATCTCCCTTCTCCTGAGACCACAGGAGGAACCCGACGTCAAACTAGAGAATCGGAAGAACAACAAGCCAAGGAAGTGCAAAATAAAAGAAAACAAGAAATAAAAATACAGCAATCAGAAAGCTGGAAATGAAATCCACAAAGTGTAGCTCTCGCAGGAGCAAATCTGGTTTGGATCAGATCCAATTGCCAGACAGACAAGTGTTCTGATGAAGCTTCAGTCTCTCTTCTTCCTCACGAGCTCTCTCCTTTCTCTTTCTTTCATCCTCTTCTTTCTTCTTCTCTCTGCTTCTCTTTCTCTTTCTCTCGTTCTTTTTCTTCTTCTGCTTTCAGCCTCTCTGCTGCTCTCTCTTTTTCTTCTTCTGCTTTTTCTGCTCTCTACCTCTCTGCTTTGATCACTATCACTCTCTTCTCCAAATGGAGGAGTCTTCAATTTATAGCAACAGCAGCTAGGGCGTGTTCAGGGCTTGTGCCCTCTTTGACAGAGATAACCTCGGATCACGTGCCAGGTGCTAACCTCGGATCACGTGCCCACTCATCAGCTTGAATCAACCTAAAAGAAGAGAAAAGATGGATGCATCGAGTTAGTTCAAGCTTTGAACCAAAGGACGATGTACAGACTTGTTTTGAACAATGCACAAATGCATATAGGAAAGTCTACACAATGAATCATGGATGCTCGGACATGCAGTCAACCTCTGTACAGACTTTAGATGCATGCATGCGACAGTAATGTACAAACTTGCTGGTTTGTAATGCATAATGCACTTAAACAAAGTATGCACAATGAGGATGTATAGACTTTGATTTATGCATGCACAGACTTGTATGAAGAACAGGCTGTACAGACTTCAGACTCAGCTACGAACTGAGCTAAAGAATGTATAGACTTGAAAAATGATGCACACGATGTACAGACTTGCTTTGAAGGATTGCACATCCATTGATGAATGTACAGACGTTGAACGTGTGTAATGCAGACACAATGAGTGTATAGACTTGAATGCTTGTGATGCAAACAATAAGTGTACAGACTTGAAAGTCATGAGACGTAGACACCGAGTGTACAGACTCTTGATGAATGCATGTAATGCACTAAGCGATGTATAGACTTTGAACTGATGCAATGTGCAAACGTTGTACAGACTTGCTGATGTGTAATGCAGTGTGCACAAGGTGAAGTATGCACAACAAAAATGAATGCACTGACATGCCGTTAACAACTATATTGACTTCGTGTGCAGACTTTGTAGCATGCAATGTATAGACTTGCGAGTGTAGCAGCCAATGTATAGACTTGCGAGTGTGTGAGCATGCGATGCAATGTACAGACTTTACCATGCCTACACCAAGACGATGTACAGACTTGCTGCTGAAGAATGTACAGACTTGTCTGATGCAATCTAGGCAAAAACTCTATATAGACTTTATAGCGTGCAGACATTGAATATGCATAAACCAACCGTAGAGTGTACAGACTTTGCTGAGAGATGCACACATGCAAAATGAACATGGATGAACAGACTAAGCCACGAGCTGAGCTCTGACGAATGTATAGCCTCTACGTGCAAGCAACCTGACGATGTATAGACTCTGTTAATGCACTGATCAAGCAACCTGACGATGTATAGACTTAGTGTTCTAAACGTAGGTAAAGATAAGGAATGTATAGACTTTAAGTGTGGATGACCAGACAATGTATAGACTCTCACATATGCATGAACAAGTGGCGATGTACAAACTTGACCAATTCACAGACTTAGCAGCGAGATGCACATGATGTATAGACTTGATGCAGCAATGTACAAACTTTGTGTCTAATGCCTGAAGCACATGATGCAATGTATAGACTTGGAAATGCTTGAAGCACATGATGCAATGTACAGACTTGGAAATGCTGCATGCACAAGACGATGTATAGACTTGGTCTTGCGACCACGGCTGTACAGCTTTAAGAAACGATGCACAGAGACGCTAAGTGAGACGCTAGACGTTGTATGAACTTTGTGTGTGCATATGCCAAGACCATGTACAGACTTTACGTTTATGCAGCAACAGGAGTTGTATAGACTTGAGATGAATGCATGGACTATGCACATAGACGCTAAGAGAGACGATGTATAGACTTGACAATGCATGGACTATGAGTGAATGTGGCGTGCAGCGGGACAGTGTATAGACTTGTGTGTGCGTCATGCTACAATGCAATGTATGGACTTTGTGTGTGCGTGCATGGACTTAACCTATGCACCAACATTTCTGTACAAAAATTAACATATGCACAGATCTGAGAGTAGGCAGAACATTACTTGATCTGACTGTGCATTGACCTTACCTGTCAATGATTTGACTTTGGACTTGAATTGACTTCATGACCTGTGAGTCATTCTTAAACCTGTTCTGACAGTTTCTCATAATATATCAGGATTATATCATCAAGGATGTACATGTAAACATAATGAGACATAATATTTGTCATCATCAAAACCCCAGAACCACAGGGGACACAACAATCTCCCCCTTTTTGATGATGGAAATATTATGAGTCATTGCAATAGATTCATCATGATGACTATGAAATACCATATGACAGTTCATGAACATGCACCACAGAATAGTTCAGTCAAAAATGAGCATGTAAAACACCATGTGATGCTAGTGCATGATTTGATGCAAATGATGACTCACAAAAGATCTCCCCCTTTGACAACATCAAAAAGAATGGAATGATCATGGACTGTTGAAGGAGATGATATAGGAGCTATTATGCAAACTGGGGTACTATCATTTAAAACTCCCCCTGACAAGATACTCTCCTGAATGAACATTGAACCACAGGGACATGCAAAAAAAATTCTCCCCCTTAGATGGACAGTGATTGGAATGAAGCACAGGACAAAAAGAAGTCAACAGGTAGGTCTGAAATAATGGAGTCCAATGTGAAAGTAAGCATTCAGAATGAATGAGAAAGGTTTTCAATGAGATATCAATTTCATAAATCTGATTAAACAGATATTTCAGACTCTTCTATTATAGAGGTTTATGAATGATCTTTCTTACTCATATCAGAATATGATGTATGCAAGGCTTGTTCATAAGTTTTCTGTACTCATATCTGAAATCAGTTTTAATAAAAGTGAACCTTGCTTTCATATTGAAAGTCTTGTTTAATCTTCTTCTTTCTTACTCACTCAATTTCAAAGATTCCTTTAAGAGATGCAATCAATAGTAATGAAGTTAAACACATAAGAAAACATTTGTTTCTGTCAAGGGTTCCAATAGAATATTTCTTTTGCACATATTTTCAAATGAAACATTAGATCAGCAACAATTTTCATAACAATCTTCATGAGCACTTGAGTTTAGTACACCCTTGTAACTAGAGGATACACGTTGTTTAGACGCCAGTATCCCTAAGCACTTGAAAGGACTAACTGTCATGCTTTATAAGAACAGAGATAGCATTTACACTTCATGACACACTACAAATCATTTCTTTGATGAGTGAGATGTGTTTCTCAGTGTGCATGTCATTGCTCTGCCAGATTATCAATCATTCTTAAGCAGAGCTAACTATGGCACCTCATGACACAGTCCTTTGGACATGGTTTCTCAGTGTCCAAAGTCATTGCTCTGACAAGATTTACCCTTAGACATGTTCCTGATTCTCAAATGTTTAAAAACAATACTAATTTCATACATGTCAATCAAGGAATATCATGATTTCAGAATTTTCGGAATTCAGAAAAGTTTAAAAGACACAACGTGAAAATGTTGGTTAAAGTTTATTAAGACTAACTCAGATATTTTCAAGATGTGTTCATAAACAAACACAAGACATACATGAAACTTCAACCGGCTGAAAGTATCAGACATTCATAGTCCTATATAATATAAGATTCCTCTTTAAGTTGTTTTCAGATTTATGATCAGGATATGCTCAGAGAAGTCTTTCTAAATTTTCAGGGAAGGCCGAATCATTTTAAGGAATAGCCAATTCAACAGATACCAATGGATAGGATGAGTGAAAATGGCTGATAACAGTTGAAGCAGGAAGCTGAAATGTGTTGCATTTCACATTCATCACAGGGATTTAAGCAAGATAACAGTTCAAACTGAAAATGGGAGTTCAGTTGATAGAAATGAGCAAGATAGACAGTTATGTGATTTCAAGAATATGAATAATGCTCCCCCTAAATGTATGCATGAGCTAGCACTCAAGGTGTCGACACTTCTAACCAGTAAATGCAAGTGCAGTGGCTGACAGCATGTAATATATGCAATGATCACATTGTTTCCTTGGTATACAACTCCCTCTCACACTATGCACTGTATGACTGAAGTCTAAGAACAATGGATGCAATGGAACTTATATATGGAATTTTTATGGCCTGTGCTCATGAACATTTAGACTGCTCTTCGTGCAATCAATTCAGATTTCAGTATTCAAGCACCAATTTCAATTGAACTGTTGCACAGATAACACATCATATTCATTGAGAGATTTTAATGCCAAGCATAGATGAAGTTGAGAAGCTATATGCATGAAATTTTGATTAACAAATCAAACATGATATGCAACTATCTAAACAACGTTATCAAAAACTCAAATGTCTACCAGCAGAGGTGGGGTTTTACAAAACTTTGGATGCCTTGGTTTATTTGACCCCCTTTTATTCCTTATCCCCAAGGCATACCTGCAAAGCACATATCTCATTTTGTGTTTCTAGGTACCCAAGACTTCTTGGGTCCTACATTGTTAGTAACACCTCTTGATGCGGGACGAGACCACGGACACGACAAGCTCGCGATCGTCCCTTGACGAGGGAAGCGTCGGACGTGCATGGTTGAGAAACCGGCTAGAGCTAGGGTGGTCAATTCACACTTTCGTGCCCGGATCGGGTCACGGGACGGTCACGCTCTCTCTCGCAGTAGCGGTGATATGAAAATAAAGTGAGCTATGTCCTAAAATATGCTATCTAGCAGTGGCATAAACAAGCATATATGGAAATAAGCGAAATGCCAAGCAAGGAGCGAATACGATACCTCCATGCGCTCGGCGTGGGGACGACGGACCCGGCCGAAGTCGTACTCCTGGGACAGTTAATACATAAAGATTACAGCAATGAGTTATAGCCCACACCACGCAGGGAGGTAAAGGGTGACACAATGGGGTCCGGGAGGACCGATTTCAGGATGACGGGCGGCTTCTCGCGTAGTTTCGGTCGCACACGTACTCGCGCCTGTGGGGCCCATTTGCTGTCCGGAGGGGCCGTGTGGGACCCGATGGCACCGCTGTGGTGGTGGATGCCTGGATGAGCGCTCCCTGGAGTGGAGGCGCACTGGTTCGCCGGCCGGAGGCCGGGCGACTCTGATCGGCACTTGTTGGAATAACCGGCCACGGATCTGCAACTTTTGGTTTTCAGCGCGCGTCCCGGCGAGAACGGGCGCTGCGATCAGCCCCGATGTCGGATCGACACGAGACTGGCGCCATTGGAAAGCTAACTTCAAATTCTTCAATCTAGGGCTGAATATCTGGCCTGGATCTACACGGATCGGGACTTTAATGAATTGTTGAGTTGCTGTTGTACAGTGACAGGACTCTCAGATCTGCAGAGAACTTGTCTGAGAACTACCTTTGACCGATATGTGAACGTCCGAAGCTGAAGTTATGGTCTTCAGAAAAGTTGTAGAAAATCAAGATAGGAAACTGGGACTATTTTTTATGAAGGGCTTGAAGGTGGTGGTGATTTGTTCTGATTTTTGAAGTGGATGGTAGTCAGATCTGGAACTTGGCTGAAAACACTATAGTAGAGATAGAACATAAATTTTAAAAAATGGATAGAGGGCGAATAAAAAATCAAAAAAAATGGTGGATGTAGGGGATGATGGACAGAACTCTCAGTAAAATTGGAAGGGTTTGTAAAAATCCAAAAGAGGGTCGGAGGTGAGAAACACAGGGCTGCTGTCACTATAGATAGAGACAAAACAGATCTGGGAATGAAAGATGCACGAAAATGGAAAAATACTAAACGAGGGAATTTGGACCTGAATTTTTTTGTGGATGATGGGGTGGAAGATAGGAACACACGATAAAAATTGCAGACCACGAAGAGACCGTGGCTGGTAGTAGAATGTTCGAGGAGACACCTCTGTCCAGCAGGACAGAATACCAAAGACGGCTTCGCGGCGGCTCGAAGGCGGCACGAACGGCGGCGGCGGCGGCACCGGTGAAGATCAGAGGTTGAGAGGGGATGATAGAAGAGGGATACACTCTAGAACTGGAGGTTGAGGAGAGGAAACCAGGGGGAGAGGAGCTGGGGGCGCAAGGAGCTTCAAGGCATTCAACAAAATTTCTGATTTTTCATTGATTTCTAAATGAAAATACAAGGTTATATATGACTCCAATCAAATCAATTATGCACCCTTGGATCTAGGGATGGGGATTGAAGGGCTGAGATGAAGTGTGAACAACACACCAAATATAATTTTTTTATTCTAACTTGACCATTTCTATTCAAACTTAGACTAATTCTATTCCAACTCCACCTACCTAGCCTAATAAAGCCAAAGAAGGGGGCGCCCCCTTCATGGGCCTCCCTTGGGCCAAGTATGGTCAAAGGCCATGTAACAAGCCCACTAACCATGCTAGACTCTTCCACCCTTGGTGGCCCATGAGAGGGAGAAGCCTATTTGGGCCTAAGTGGTTATTAAGGTCCATAATGATGGCCTTAAGACCCAATATGGAATAAGCTCCTAATGGACTCTACTAATGGCAACCTAGCCATGGACTCTACATTACAAATGGCCCATTGGCTTGATATAAGCCTTACAAGGGGCCCAAATGAAAGAAATTACACAATTACAATCTCATACAAGCCATAACACACAAATACACTCCACCCGTATAAGGAAATCACCTTTGATGCCCCATCACCTCTGATAGGTGCTTTCCACAATCTTTGGGCATGTAAGTCATCAGATGTCATTATATTACAATCACTCATGGAGTTCCCAAAGGCTCCACAGTAATGACATGAAATAGCAGATCTTGAGCTCTTCTTATGCACAATATCATAATCATGGAATCTATGTTCATTAACATGAAAATTTCTGTTAATTGCATGAAATTTTGGTTTACCATAACCTTCCCACCAGCATTCTGAAGCTCGGTGGCCAAGTTTTCCACATTCAAAACATACAGGAATCTTTTCTTTGAAAGCAGATTTATTTCTACCAAAATCATTTCTGTTTGCAGGGAATTTGGTAATTTCATAATTAAATTTCTTTCCCTGAACATGCCAACAATCTTTTGCCCTATGGCCTGGCTTCCCACAATTGAAGCACCTATCATGCTGATTTATGACATCAGATTTATTCTTATTGATAACATTCTGATGGACATGATTAACATGAGGATAGAATTTTCTCTTACCTTCAGCTGACCAGCACTGAACAGCAACATGTCCCATTTTTCCACAATTATAGCAATGAATTTTCTTTTCCCTAGAGACATGCTTTCTAACCTGATTGTTTTGTTCAGCAGTTAAGTCATCCTTTTCCATCAAATTACACTTATGCATCAGGTGACCGAACTTGTGACAGTAATGACAGATCATTTTCTTTTTAGATGCATGTGAGTGTGTGGGTGAAACATGAAAAGTGGGGAGAGGAACATGTTGGTTCTTTTCTTTTTATTTTTCTGTTGTTTTCTTTTGAGCAGATGACTGATAACCAGGAAGGTTCTAAGGGTTGTGAGAAGTTGAGCTGGAAACAAAGGAAGTTTGAACTTTGTTTTTAAAACTCTTTTTGTTTGAAGGGTTATAGCCCAACCCTTCCTTCTGAAAGTTGACCTTTGTTCCCAGCAATTTGTTCAGATTATCTTGCCCACTAACAAATTTAGACAAAGAACTTTTCAAATCCTAAATTTCATTTTCAAGAGATGCAACGTGTATTTCATAACTTGCAATCTCTTGTTCACTGCAATTGACACATTCAATTAGCACCTTGTTTGCAGTTTTATATTTCTCAAGTTCTTGTCCCAGATTTCTCAATTTTTCAGATTCTTCAATGTAAACAGATTTTCCTTTTTCTAAGAAAAGAAGTTTCTCTTACATAGCAGTGTTCAACTGCTTCAATCCTTCAACCTCTTTGGTTAATTTGTCATTATTTGATTTCAGATTTTCAGTTTCTTCAACAGAGCCTTTATCAATTTTCATTGAGCTCATTTTATCATTCAGCTCTTCCTCTATCTGTTCAAGCTCCAGAATCTTGTTTAACAGATCTCTATTTTCTTCCTTTGGGGAAACAATTAACTCCTTCTGCCATTCTAAATTTGAGTGAAGATTTTCATTTATTTCCTTGAGAAATGGACAATCATTGCATGCAGATTTACCAGAACATATTGTTTGAGCCAGGAGTTTTTCACATTATTTTCTAAGACATTCATTTTCAGACTTTAGAACATCCAATTCAGAGCTAACACATTCAAATTCTTTCAACAGTTTTTCATTCTGAACTAAGTTATTAAAATGAACCTGATCATCATCAATCGAGCTAAGTTTTTCTTTTAGTTCAGAAATTTCACATACAAGTTCTTAATTTTCTTCTTTGAATAAGTCAATTTGTTTCTTAAGCACTTGGACTTCAGACAAGCATGCATCATAGGATTGTTTCAACTCTAGACATTTTTCACAAGAAGAGCTTGAACTTTCTAACCCAGCTTCAAACTCTTTCAATTCTTTTTGCTATTTTTCAAGATCTTTCTGCAATTCTATATTTACAGATTTTATGGCATTAAATTTTTCAGCAAACAAATTCTTCTCTTGCTCAAGTTTCTCAAGTTTTTCTTCATTTTCTTTAACAGATTTTCTAAGAGAGTCATTTTCAGATTTTAGCCTACTTAGTTCAGAGCAAACACATTCAAGTTCCTTCATCAATTTTTCATTCTGTTTTTTATGCATATGGATATCAGACAAACAGACATCATGAGATTGCTTCATATTTGAACAATTTTCAGATGGAGAACTTGAACTACCCCGATCACTTTTCTTTTTCAAGTTCTTGTATTGTTTTCTTATATGTTCATGAGATTCAAGCAACTCAGCATATGCATTCTCCCAATCATCTAAAGTATAATCCTCGAAAGGGTTTACATCCTCATCATTATCGTCTTCATTTTGATTGCTGCCTTGATCGCTGCCACTGTGATTTCTTCCGTTAGCCATCATGCAGCTGTCCTCATTTAACCTGTGAGCTAGCTTCAGCACATCCAGAATGTCCTTAGCAGACCTGCAATCATGAAAACAAGAATGTAAGGCTTTGTCAGTAGCTGCTTTCATCAGATTCAAAGCTTTCTGATTTTCTCCATCCTTTGATCTGTGACTATCGGTCCATTTGGACACTTTCTTTGGTAATCTGTGAGGACCATGTGAAATTAACTTCCACAGATTAGGATTAACTGATATAACATATTTGCGCAGACTGACAAACCACACATTAAAATTAGAGCCGTTGAAAACCGGTGGATCACCCATGGAACCAGATCAGATTAATGCACCAGGAATAATGATGCACCAAAAGCGAGATAGCACCGAAGACTGCAGGATCGGATCTGCAGGTCGCTGGACCTTCTATGCAGACACCCGCTCTGATACCAATTGTTGGGACGGTGCGATGGATACAGAGGGGGGGTGAATGTATCCCTCTACAAAATTGCCCCACTTAAAAATAATAAGCATGCTGCTAGACACAGTTGCGGAATAAAATCTATAGAGCTCTTCAAGAAGAAATTCAAATAAACATTTGATCAATCAGTTGAACTGCTAACTATACTGGTGGAACCTGATCAAGTCTAATGCCGAAGACAGAACTATGCAAACCAGACTCACTTAGCAAAATATGTAATGCTCAAGGTTACTTCAGATAGAAACAAGAATGCTCAGACAACCTGTGAAAGAGGTAGAAGACAAGGGGCAAACGCACAAGATAAACCACGGCACAGTAGATTTTTTAGGTGGTCCGGTCCACATACCTACGTCCACCTCTCACTCCAAACCGGAGTGAGGCTTCCACTAGCACAAGCTAGAACCGCAGACTCAGTCTGCAAACAAGTGCTGCCAAACAGCTTGATCAGGAGAACAACCTCCCCTCTTCCTCCAGACCGGAGGGCAACCACTAGTGACTGCCCATCACTAGCAACCAGAGATCGAAGTCTCTCTTCCTCCACGCAGGAGGGAACCCACAAGCGACACCAGTCACTTGCAACCGGAGACACCAAGTCTCCCTTCCTCTGAAACCCAGAGGGAACCCACAAGTGACGCCCAGTCACTTGCAAACCAGAGGTCACGGACCTCTCTTCCTCCACACCAGAGGGAAACACTAGTGACACACAGTCACTAGCAAACCGGAGAACAAATCTCCCTTCTCCTGAGACCACAGGAGGAACCCGACGTCAAACTAGAGAATCGAAAGAACAACAAGCCAAGGAAGTGTAAAAGAAAAGAAAACAAGAAACAAAAATACAGCAATCAAAAAGCTAGAAATGAAATCCATAAAGTGTAGCTCTCGCAGGAGCAAATCTGGTTTGGATCTGATCCAATTGCCAGACATACAAGTGTTCTGATGAAGCTTCAGTCTCTCTTCTTCCTCACGAGCTCCTTTCTCTTTCTTTCTTCTTCTTCTTTCTTCTTCTCTCTGCTTCTCTTTCTCTTTCTCTCGTTCTTTTTCTTATTCTGCTTTCAGCCTCTCTGCTGCTCTCTCCTTTTTCTTCTTCTGCTTTTTCTGCTCTCTGCCTCTCTGCTTCGATCACTATCACTCTCTTCTCCAGATGGAGGAGTCTTCAATTTATAGCAGCAACAGCTAGGGCGTGTTCAGGGCTTGTGCCATCTTTGACAGAGATAACCTCGGATCACGTGCAAGGTGCTAACCTCGGATCACGTGCCCACTCATCAGCTTGAATCAACCTGAAAGAAGAGAAAAGATGGATGCATCGAGTTAGTTCAAGCTTTGAACCAAAGGACGATGTACAAACTTGTTTTGAACAATGCACAAATGCATATAGGAAAGTCTACACAATGAATCATGGATGCTCGGACATGCAGTCAACCTCTGTACAGACTTTAGATGCATGCATGCGACAGTAATGTACAAACTTGCTAGTTTGTAATGCATAATGCACTTAAACAAAGTATGCACAGTGAGGATGTATAGACTTTGATTTATGCATGCACAGACTTGTATGAAGAACAGGATGTACAGACTTCAGACTCAGCTGCGAACTGAGCTAAAGAATGTATAGACTTGAAAAATGATGCACACGATGTACAGACTTGCTTTGAAGGATTGCACAGCCATTGATGAATGTACAGACTTTGAACGTGTACAATGCAGACACAAAGAGTGTATAGACTTGAATGCTTGTGATGCAGACAAAAAGTGTACAGACTTGAAAGTCATGAGACGCAGACACCGAGTGTACAGACTCTTGATGAATGCATGTAATGCACTAAGCGATGTATAGACTTTGAACTGATGCAATGTGCAAACGTTGTACAGACTTGCTGATGTGTAATGCAGTGTGCACAAGGTGAAGTATGCACAACAAAAATGAATGCATTGACATGCCGTTAACAACTGTATTGACTTCGTGTGCAGACTTTGTAGCATGCAATGTATAGACTTGCGAGTGCAGCAGCCAATGTATAGACTTGCGAGTGTGTGAACATGCGATGCAATGTACAGACTTTGCCATGCCTACACCAAGACGATGTACAGACTTGCTGCTGAAGAATGTACAGACTTGTCTGATGCAATCTAGGCAAAAACTCTATACAGACTTTATAGCATGCAGATATTGAATATGCATAAACCAACCGTAGAGTGTACAGACTTTGTTGAGGGATGCATACATGCAAAATGAACATGGATGAACAGACTAAGCCACGAGCTGAGCTCTAACGAATGTATAGACTCTACGTGCAAGCAACCTAACGATGTATAGACTCTATTAATGCACTGATCAAGCAACCTGACGATGTATAGACTTAGTGTTCTGAACGTAGGTAAAGATAAGGAATGTATAGACTTTAAGTGTGGATGACCAGACAATGTATAGACTTGCACATATGCATGAACAAGTGGCGATGTACAGACTTGGCCAATGTACAGACTTAGCAGCGAGATGCACACGATGTATAGACTTGATGCAGCAATGTACAGACTTTGTGTCTAATGCCTGAAGCACATGATGCAATGTACAGACTTGGAAATGCTTGAAGCACATGATGCAATGTACAGACTTGGAAATGCTGCATGCACAAGACAATGTACAGACTTGGTCTTGCGACCACGGCTGTACGGACTTTGAGAAACGATGCACAGAGACGCTAAGTGAGACGCTAGACGTTGTATGAACTTTGTGTGTGCATATACCAAGACCATGTATAGACTTTACGTTTATGTAGCAACAGGAGTTGTATAGACTTGAGATGAATGCATGGACTATGCACATAGACGCTAAGAGAGACGATGTATAGACTTGACAATGCATGGACTATGAGTGAATGTGGCGTGCAGCAGGACAGTGTATAGACTTGTGTGCGCGTCATGCTACAATGCAATGTATGGACTTTGTGTGTGTGTGCATGGACTTAACCTATGCACCAACATTTCTGTACAAAAATTAACATATGCACAGATCTGAGAGTAGGCAGAACATTACCTGATCTGACTGTGCATTGACCTTACCTATCAATGATTTGACTTTTGACTTGAATTGACTTCATGACCTGTGAGTCATTCTTAAACCTGTTCTGACAGTTTCTCATAATATATCAGGATTATATCATCAAGGATGTACATGTAAACATAATGAGACATAATATTTGTCATCATTAAAACCCCAGAACCACAGGGGACACAACAGGTACAAGAAATAGAAAGGACCTTCAAGGTGATGCAATGTACCAACGAAGAGAAGGTACTCTTAGGAACTTACCAATTAGAGAAGGATGCTCGAGTATGGTGGGGATCCGTAGAAGCAATCTTGCCCAATGAACAAGTATCATGGGTCGAATTCTTAGAACACTTTAACGCGAAGTATTTCTCGGAAAGAATCCGCGAGAAGAAGGCTATGGAATTTGTGGCATTGAAATAACGTAGTCTATCCGTAGCATAGTATGAAGCGAAATTTTCTAGACTGGCCCGATATGCACCACACTTAGTATGTACGGAGAAAATGAGAACAAAGAGATTTATGAATGGCTTGAAGGTGGAACTTATACCTCAACTAGCTCCACTAGAAATTCAAATATATACGGAGATGGTTAGAAAAGCTCAACTCTTAGAAGATGCTATGGATATGATGGAAAGAATCAAAGGAAAGGTCGCCAAGAAGGAGTTACCAAATGGATCGAAGAACAAGAAAAATGTGAACGACAAGAAGAGATTTAATGGAGGCAACAAATTCGATAAAAATAAGAAACCCCAGAATAATGATCAACAAATTGTTCCGGCCAAAAGGAAATGCGAGCATTGCAAGAAGGGAAGCCACAATCCGGACTAGTGTTGGTATAAACTCGGAAAGTGCATCCGTTGTGGAAGCAAAGATCATAAAATCGCCCATTGTCCACTCATAGAAGACGAAACACCGCAGACGACAGAAGGTAACTCTATGAACCTATCTCATCCATAATTGCATGAATCAAATACAGTGATCTTAACACTTAGCATGCTATGAGAATGGATCTAGCTGGAATACATATTTTTGGATATGGTAATATTACCCCACTAATTTTGGAAAGAAAATCAGTTGAATTTGGGGACCAAATTCTTTTATGTGGGGGAGGGTGTAGCACCCCGAAAATTTAAATAAAGAATATATGAAAATAATCATGATTATTAGTCATAGAAAATTTTGAGAATTAAAAATTTTGATAAAGGAAAAGTGATACTAATTATTTACCCTAAATGGTAATAAATAGGCACAGATAAAAGTATAAATGAATGATCGAGAAATAAAAGTTTAATATATCCTTTTACCTATTTATGGGTTAAAGAAAATACGACTCTAGAATTTAGAAGGAATCTCGTGCCAAATATATATTTACGTTCTTATAAAGACTCTCATAAGATCGAACCCGACTCTGATACCCGAGTCAAATAAATAAAGTTAAATGAAATAAAGTATGTATATAAAGTTCTACCAATTAAAATAGATAAAACTATTTGTAAGTCGACTAAATAGGGGGCCCAACTAAACTTAAACACCCAACCCAACTTTCTTAGCTTAATGGACTTTTCTTACCCATTAATCTAATTATATAAGATAGAAAAAGTGCTTAATATTAATGGGCCTCAATTAAAGCTTTACACCCATATTCAAGGTGTAAAGACCCAAACCATTTAACACATAACCACCCGTATAACCCAAAGCCCATGCACAATATGCAAATAACCCACCTAAACCTCACACAACCAAGGTAATATTCTAACGCTGCATGGGGGGGAAAGTTTTTTAGGGTTTAAGAACTAAGAAGGTAGACGGCTGAAAGATTGGCAGGTGGAGTGATTTGTGGAACCACAAATGGCAAGGCTTAACACCATGCCATCAATATCTTTTGACCCCTTCTCAAAGTTTTCTCCTTATAAATAAATTCTCTAGTCGAACGTGCATACCTTGTGGCTGCCGTTCGAAGGATTCCTCGCGTCCTCTTCATCCTGCTATAGACCAAGCAATTAGAAGCCGGCATAGTCATCTTTTTCCTCTGCTTCCACTTCGTCTTCCTGCTATTGAGGGCGTGGAGAAGCTTGGCGCAGTCCCTTTCTTCCTCCTGCTGCTAAACTGAAGCCTCGTCTTCTTCCTCTTCTCCACGGCTGCAAAACAGAGCACTGTTTTACTGCGTACCACTACAAGTTCTTCAACCGTTCAATCCAAATCGATCAAAAGGTAGGCAATCTCCCAAGCACAACAAGATAGAACTTATATTTGAAATGAAATTTGTTATTTGTCCAAATTGTGTTTTGTGGAAATGACTATGCTCTGATTGACATGACTGTTTAACTTCCACGTTCCGAGCAAACGACATGTTCCGCTGCTATTGGTTCGGGGCGTGACAGAAGGTGGTATCAGAGCCTAGGCTTTCTAAATGCCTAGGTCATCAAGTCTAAGTCCTAGATCGAGTTCTCCTTGCCAGTTATCCTATAAGAACCCAGTGAGAGTTGGGTAGAGCTATGGGCTAATCAATAAAATATGTCCGTCTATGCTAGATTAATGTTAAGATATGGGTAATCATTAATTTAAGACTTGTTTTGTAGGCTAGAATGGCCGCCGAATGAGCTCAATGGAGAGAGATGCAACGCAGTGTCCAAGGTTTAACGTAAGCCTTGCAACAAGTTGCACAAGGTGGAGCACGACATGGAGCCGGGGATTTACATCGGAAGTTCTAAAAGATGAATCCCCCTAAGTTTAGTGGGTCTACCGACCCAGATGAAGCAGAGAATTGGATACAAGAAATAGAAAGGACCTTCAAGGTGATGCAATGTACCAACGAAGAGAAGGTACTCTTAGGAACTTACCAATTAGAGAAGGATGCTCGAGTAGGGTGGGGATCCGTAGAAGCAATCTTGCCCAATGAACAAGTATCATGGGTCGAATTCTTAGAACACTTTAACGAGAAGTATTTCTCGGAAAGAATCTGCGAGAAGAAGACTATGGAATTTGCGGCATTGAAACAACGTAGTCTATCCGTAGCAGAGTATGAAGCAAAATTTTCTAGACTGGCCCGATATGCACCACACTTAGTATGTACGGAGAAAATGAGAACAAAGAGATTTATGAATGGCTTGAAGGTGGAACTTATACCTCAACTAGCTCCACTAGAAATTCAAATATATACGGAGATGGTTAGAAAAGCTCAACTCTTGGAAGATGCTATGGATATGATGAAAGAATCAAAGGAAAGGTCGCCAAGAAGGAGTTACCAAATGGATCCAAGAACAAGAAAAATGTGAACGACAAGAAGAGATTTAATGGAGGCAACAAATTCGATAAAAATAAGAAACCCCAGAATAATGATCGACAAATTGTTCCGGCCAAAAGGAAATGCGAGCATTGCAAGAAGGGAAGCCACAATCCGGACGAGTGTTGGTATAAACTTGGAACGTGCATCCGTTTTGGAAGCAAAGATCATAAAATCACCCATTGTCCACTCATAGAAGACGAAACACCGCAGACGATAGAAGGTAACTCTATGAACCTATCTCATCTATAATTGCATGAATCAAATATGGTGATCTTAACACTTAGCATGCTATGAGAATGGATCTAGCTGGAATACATATTTTTGGATATGGTAATATTACCCCACTAATTTTGGAAAGAAAATCAGTTGAATTTGGGGACCAAATTCTTTTAAGTGGGGGAGGGTGTAGCACCCCGAAAATTTAAATAGAGAATATATGAAAATAATCATGATTATTAGTCATAGAAAATTTTGAGAATTAAAAATTTCGATAAAGGAAAAGTGATACTAATTATTTACCCTAAATGGTAATAAATAGGCACACATAAAAGTATAAATGAATGATCGAGAAATAAAAGTTTAATATATCCTTTTGCCTATATATGGGTTAAAGAAAATACGACTCTAGAATTTAGAAGGAATCTCATGCCAAAAATATATTTACGTACTTATAAAGACTCTCATAAGATCGAACCCGACTCTGATACCCGAGTCAAATAAATAAAGTTAACTGAAATAAAGTATGTATATAAAGTTCTACCAATTAAAATAGATAAAACTATTTGTAAGTCGACTAAATAGGGGGCCCAACTAAACTTAAACACCCAACCCAACTTTCTTAACTTAATGGGCTTTTCTTACCCATTAATCTAATTATATAAGATAGAAAAAAGTGCTTAATATTAATGGGCCTCAATTAAGCTTTACACCCATATTCAAGGTATAAAGACCCAAACCATTTAACACATAACCGCCCGTATAACCCAAATCCCATGCACAATATGCAAATAACCCACCTAAACCCCACACAACCAAGGTAATATTCGAACGCTACATGGGGGGGGGAGTTTTTTAGGGTTTAAGAACTAAGAAGGTAGACGGCTGAAAGATTGGCAGGTGGTGTGATTTGTGGAACCACGAATGGCAAGGCTTAACACCATGCCATCAATAGCTTTCGACCCCTTCTCAAAGTTTTCTCCTTATAAATAAACTCTCTAGTCGAACGTGCATACCTTGTGGCTGCCGTTCGAAGGATTCATCGCGTCCTCTTCATCCTGCTACAGACCAAGCAATTAGAAGCCGGCGTCGTCATCTTTTTCCCCTGCTTCCACTTCATCTTCCTGCTGTTGAGGGCGTCGAGAAGCTTGGCGCAGTCCCTTTCTTCCTCCTGCTGCTAAACTGAAGCCTCTTCTTCTTCCTCTTCTCCACGGTTGCAAAACAGAGCACTGTTTTACTACGTACCACTACAAGTTCTTCAACTGTTAAGTCCAAATCGATCAAAAGGTAGGCAATCTCCCAAGCACAATAAGATAGAACTTACATTTGAAATGAAATTTGTTATTTGTCCAAATTGTGTTTTGTGGAAATGACTATGCTCTGATTGACATGACTGTTTAACTGTCACGTTCCGAGTAAACTACACATTCCGATGCTATCGGTTCGGGGCGTGATAGTGCAAGTGTGCACTGTGGGAGGATGATCTCAACGTGGTTGAGACGGAGAGAATAGTAGGAAAATATGACAATGCATGCAAAATGAGCTAATTAATAGAAGAAGTGGAAGAAGAAGAAGCAACCCCCTGTTATTCTCCGATGAGGATTGTACGTGGCTAGAGGAAGCCTCCCAATAGGCAAAGCTTTACGTGCGGTGAGAGCTCCCTCCTCGGCTCCCAAACCGGCAGCACCTCCCACTAAAATGAATTTCGCCCCCCTAATGCAGAGAGCCGCAAGGCTCTATTTATAAGAAAAGATGGGGAGTTGATTTTGGGAATGTTAATTCGATAGAAGGCAATAAAATTGGGTAAGAGTCCCAGTTGAAGCAGGTGGCAAAACAGGTGAGGAAGGGCTGCGACCGAGTTTGGGAATTTCAGAAAAATGGTGGATGACCCTCTGGACGTTAATTCAATTAGCGTTCACTTCCACGGACGTTATTTCCAAGCCATTTTTAGAAGGATTAGGAATTCCCAAATTTAACGGATAAATAGCGTCTGGTGTACCGGACACAAATTCAAAGTTTCTGAATTTGGATGGATCGAGAATATCTCCGCAAAATGGCAAGGAAATTAGCGTCTGTGGAAATGGACGTTATTAAGAAATAACGGCTACGAAAGAAAATGCTAATTCTTGATCTATTTAGGAATGCTGAATATTACCAAAAAAATCGCCAAGTAAATAGCGTCCCGATGGGAAGACACTTATTCTTGATTTTCAGAAATTAGTAAAATAAGATTTCAAAATAGCGCCCAGATAGGAAGGCGTCCATTCTTAATTTTCAGAAATTAGTAGAATAACATTTCAAAATGACGCCCAGATAGGAAGGCGCCCATTCTTGATTTTCCTGAAATGATAAACAAATAGCGTCCTTCAGAACCGGCGCATTTCATGAATTTTGGAAATTTGGTAATTTATCAGAAAAAGAAATAGCGTCCACGTTCTTAGCCGCTTATTAAATAGTGTCCAGGGTATCCGGCGTCAATTCGTTAGAGCCCAGAGAAAAATCTAAGAAAAATCCAAAAAAATCCAAAAAAATAGGAAAAAGTGGAAAATCCAAGCAAATTTTAGGAAATCACTCAAATAAGATAATTTGAGGGTCAAATTAGAGTATTATAAGGTAATATGAGATGTACTCACAGTAACATCAATTTTGGCGTGTCTACAAGTCTAATCAACAATCCTTCTCCAACACTTCCAAAACTCACAAAGTCCAAAAGACTAAAGAGAAGAAAAACCAGAACTCCCAACAAAGCAAAGATACTAAGAAAGTTTGGATTTCAAAATCAGTCTTATCCTACTTTACAGAAATGAAGAAATTATTGGGACCCAATTGTCCTTGGGTTCCAAACATTGTCACTTAATTCCTTGTGCAGGAGTGTCTTGCAGCCGTGCATAACTGTTGGTATCTTGACAGTGGTTGCTCAAGACACATGACTGAAGATAAAACCAAATTCTGTCTCCTGGTTGAAAAGGAAGCTGGACATGTCACCTTTGGAGGAAACAACAAAGGAAAAATTATTGGTTCATGTAAATTTGGTAAGAACCCCTCCAACTCAATTGATAATGTATTACTTGTTGATGGTTTGGAGTACAATTTGCTGAGCATTAGTCAACTATGTGATAAAGGTCATACTGTAGTTTTTGACTCTAATAAATGTAGGATCTTGCAACCAAATTCAAAAGAAACCATGTTTTCTGGTAAAAGAGTCAACAACATGTACATGATTGACTTAGATGACCCTGCACCCAAATCTGAATTAGCTTGTTTGTGGCATCGCAGACTAGGTCATGTTAGTTACAATACTCTTCATAAATTGGTAAAGTATTCCATTGTCAAAGGTCTGCCTGAAATTAAATTCAAACTGAACACTAATATTTGTGATGCATGTGCTCAAAGAAAACAGACTAGAAAGTCATTTAAAAGTAGAACTGAAAATTCATCATCTAAACCACTTGAACTAATCCATATGGACTTGTTTGGTCCAACCAAAACAGCTAACTTAAGTGGTAAAAGATATGGTTACGTCTTAGTAGATGACTTTACTAGATTCACTTGGGTATTTTATCTTGCACATAAAAATAATGCCTTTGATGAGTTTCAGGCACTGTATATGCAAGTGAAGCAAGATGGTAAGTTTAAGATCTCCAACATTATTTTAGATCATGGTGGTGAATTCGACAATGCTGACTTTAAAAATTTATGTAGGACTGAAGGAATCATTCACAAGTTTTCATCACCACGGACTCCTGAATAAAATGGGGTTGTTGAGAGGAAGAACATAACTCTCATAGAGATGACACGCACAATGCTTGCTGAAAGGCATCTCCCAAGGAGATTTTGGACAAAAGCGGTAAACACTGCACGTTATATCATCAACCGTTGAATGGTAAGGCCCCTCACCAAAATGACTCCATATGAGCTGCTGAAAGGTAAAAAGCCATCTCTCTTTCACTTGAAAGTGTTTGGGTCAAAGTGTTTGTTCATAATAATGATAAAAGAGTTCTGGACAAGTTTGAGCCCAAGAGTGAATAAGGGATATTCTTTGGGTACTCCGACAAGTCTAGGGCTTATAGAGTCTACAATCTTAAGACCCTTTGTGTGGAAGAATCCCGCCACATCACTTTTGATGAGATTGATCATGACAACACTTGCAGGGAAGATAATGATGGGGAATTTCTGAACATAAAAGGAAAAGAAGAACTTCTACATGAGGAGACACAAACAAATGAAGACCAAGAAGAGACAAGCAATGATCCGGTCATCAAAGCAGATGAAGGTAACACTCAGCCTGATTTAAGAGTGTTAAAAGACCATCCCTTAGAAAACATCATAGGAAATCTGCATGATTGAACCAAAACTACGTCTCAGTTCAAAATTATGGATGAAATTGAACAACTTGCTCTTGTATCTCAAACTGAATCCAAAAATATTGTAGAGGCCTTAAAAGATGAAAACTGGATCAATTTTATGCATGATGAACTAAACCAGTTTGAAAGAAATAAGGTTTGGCATCTTGTTCCTAGACCTCAAGAGAAATCAGTCATAGGAACCAAATGGGTTTTCAGAAATAAACTAAGTGAAGATGGAAAGATAGTAAGAAATAAATCCAGATTGATGGCTCAGGGGTATAATCAATAATTTGGCATAGATTATGAAGAATCTTTTACTCATGTTGCTAGACTTGAGGCCATTAGAATTTTGCTAGCATTTGCATGTTCTCATAAAATCAAACTGCAGTAAATGGATGTAAATAGTGCTTTTCTAAATGGTCTTATTAAAGAAGAAGTCTATGTAGAGCAACCCCCTGGTTTTGAATGCACATATTTCAAAGATCATGTTTTTAAGTTGGACAGGGCTTTATATGGCTTGAAGCAGGCACCCAGAGCTTGGTACGACACTCTAAGTTCATACCTCATCGAACAAGGGTATTCAAGAGGTAATGTATGATGCATTCCCTTGTTGATGTTTAGTGCTTGGTTTTAATGATAACAAAACGATTGTGCTTGTGTGTGTTTCATTGAGCAACATGTTTATATCTTTACAAATGAGTTGAAAGATGGTTTTGTATTGAATGAGCTTGAATGAGATTTTCATGGAGTCTAAATGCATGGCTCATGAAGCTGTTTTGAATTGATGTCATTGGGTTGCATGTATAGCTCATTAGATCTCAAAAGATATGGTCTTCATTTGGCTTGTTTGCAAATGAGTTACTTGGGTTGATATGGGCTATTTAATCTTGATGATGGAGTGTAAAATCAATAAGCTTGCATATTTTCATCTTGTATGTTCATGGATGTGTTCATAGGACCCTTGAGCTAGAGTCATATTCTTTTCATGTGAATTTGGTTATCATGCTCATTCTAAGTGCAAAATATTCTAGACTATATGATCTTCTTATAAGGTTGTAGCTGCTATGTTTTCCAAAGTGCTTTTATGCACATTGACCATGGATTGTAATGTATGTGCTTCCTGCACCTTCTTCATGGTTACAAGTTACTCACACCTTGTTCACACTTATGCCTTATGATCATAATCCTATGTTGTGATTATTGAATGTTCAAAATGCTTTGATGTAACTTGATCATGTGTTTTTCATATACACATCATGTGATTTTAACTTCATTTATCTTGTTATGTAGGTTTGGAAAATAATGCCAATCCCATATGCAAAGGTATCAAAGATCATGGTGTGAACTTGGTACTTTGCATGTGTATGTTTTTTTGGGAGAAAATGGTATGTTTCCTTTTGGAGTTTTTTGATCTTGATGGAAGTGGTTGGTATATGTTTTTACATTGTTTAATACCAAGGAACACTTGGTTGTTAGTCATTTATCATCTAACCTTTTTAGTCTTTCATTGGGTTTTTAAATATCGGGTTTTTATATATCAGACTGAACTTCTCAAAATCTGGAACACTATTCATTACTGTTCATTCTGGTCGACCAACACTATTCATTCCGGTTGACCGAAATTCCCAGAACCAAAAGGTTCGGGGTCTGTGAATTTCCGGTCGACCGCCCCTAATTTTCGGTTGACCACCAACGTCGAAAACTCAAAAACGTGTTTCTGAAACCCATCTAAACCAAGTCAAAAAGTGTCTAACCTTATGTCCCTTTGTCCCTGGGTTGGTGGTAGACTTATTAGGGGTCTTTTGGAGGATTCTAGAAGGGTTATGTTGGTCTTTTGGTGTTCTCTATATTGGCGTAAGTGAGAGCTACCAATTTAACAACTCTTAACCCTAATATGTTGATATTTTCCTTCTTGCAGGTGGAGAAAGAAGAGATAGCAAGGAAGAGCTCAAGCAAAGGGGATTTGAGCTACATCCAGGAGGATTTGGAGATCGTGCATGAAGAGAAAGTGAAGCGGATTGAAGAGAGGAACGCATTGACGGTCAAATCGACGGCATTCGGCTTACCTCCGAATCGAGCATCAAAGAACATCATCATTCGGCCTGGAAATCGAAGGGGGAACAACTTCCACATCTTACTCCTATCCATTTGTGATTGTTCTTAAGGGTTTCTCTTGTGTCTGAGCATATCTTGAGTATGTGTTTTCATTTCCTCAACTCATAAAGATTTTCGTGTGTGTGTGACCGTCTGTGTACGGTCGTGTGATTTCGATGTTGCGGGTGTTGCAGCTTGTGTTTGTGTATGTCGTTTGCTGCATTTGTTGCGGCAAGTCTGTGTGCATTATGATCCGGTGTTGGATCGTGTTGGAGACTCCGTCTCCGTGTTTGTGTGTGTATTGGGGCGTGTCCCCGTGTGTGTGTGCAGGCGTATTCCTGCGTGTGTGTGTGTTGAAGCGTTGCTACGTGTTGGGGATTTATCATCGTGTGTGTTGGAGCCTTGCTCCGTGTTGGGGAGTTTTCCCCGTGCTGGTTTATCCAGCGAGTGGAGCCTTACCAGTTGGTAAGGGGTGGACGTAGGGAGCCCGTCGTGGTCCCGAACCACCTTAAAAATCTCCGTGTCATGTGGTTTATCTTGTGTGGTTGCCTCCTTATCATCTACTCATTCACAGGAGATTGTGTTTCAAATCATACATTGTTCACACACATTTGCTTGATTGTCTAAATTCCACTATGTTTCATACTTATTTGTCAATTGTGTTTACTTGCCCGAGTGAGTTGGAAGAGATTGAGTGAACTTAGCTTACACTGTCTAGGTTAATCCCTTCAATCTTGTCAAAATGGTTAATTCCGCATAGTTAGTTTTTAATTTACCATTTTAAGTGGGGGACAATTCAACCCCCCCCCTTCTTGTCCGCTCGCCTACCCGGGACCAACAATTGGTATCAGAGCATGGCTCTAATTCTTGGGTCTAATGACCTTTAGAGTGATCTCTCGGCGAGTTTCATTGAGCATCATGTTCTATGCTTGTTTGTCTTCCCTTCCTCCTTGCTTTGATGGTCACAACTATATTTCTTGGAAAAATAGAATGTCTTTCTATCTTGGTAAGAAAGAGCGTGAAATCTGGGAAGTTATATGTAATGGTCCACATAAACTTCCATCAAATGAAAGAGAATGGAGTGCAAAGCATGAAAAGAAAAATGAAATCAATCTTCGAGCTTTGAATTTTATAAGGAATTGTATAAAGTCTAATGTTCTTTCCCAAATCTCCTCTTGCAGGTTAGCCAGAGATCTATGGGATAAACTTGCTATATTTGAAGGAAACCCAGAAGATTCCCAAGTGGGTACATGCTTGATGGCTAATGATGAGAAAAGCTCGAGTCAGGTAAATTCTAATTCCGAAGAACCCTCAATTGAAGAATGGCAATTAGCATGTGCCGATTTGCATGACAGATGCAAAAAATATAAATCTGAAATCAAGAGATTGAAAAAGAGAAATGATGAGAATGGCATGCTAATTCCTCCTGTGAGAACTGTAAAGCCTTGGAGTCAAAAATTGAACATATGCAAGAACAAAATGAATCTCTTGAATCAAGAGTTGAAATATTTTCAGAAGAGATTTCATGTTTGAATGAAGATGTTGAAATGACTAGAAAACATAACACATCTTTTCAAATTGAAATTGAGTGTGATGAGCTGCGTGAGCAAAATAAATTCTTCATGTCTAAAAACTCCATGCTTGAAAAAAATGAAGAATATCTTAAGAACAAGCTAGCTTCTTTGTCTGATGATGATAAAATATTTGAAAAGCTACTTGATTCTGAAATTGATAGCAAGAGCATCATGGATGAAAATGAAGATCTTAAAAAGAAAAATGGTGCCATGCTAATTTAGAACTCCTTGCTTGAGGGAAGATTGAAATATTTTGATAAGCTTGAAAAAGAAAATTCCTTGTTGAAATCTGAAAATGATCAATTGCTTGTTAAGATTTCAAAGTTTGTTGAAACTGAGAAAGTTCTTGAAAACTTAACTGAAAAACTCCATGCTATGAATGATGAAAACAAAGAAATCTTGAAAGAGAATAAAAATTTAGAATCTGTGAATTGCTTGCTTAGTGAGAAAATTCATGCATGTGAAAAAGAGATAAATGATTTGAAAAATGACTTGTCTATATTTGTCAAAGGGAATGAGAACTTAGACAAAATACTAGGTGTCAAGGTGAATTTTTAAAAAGAAGCTCTTGGATACACCCCCGTCAATAAAAAATCTTTTGAACACAAAATGACAACCTCTTTTATTCATTCATCCGACATTCCTAGCACCTCCAAAGCTCCCCCTCCCATTTTTTAAAAGAAAACTTCTGAAAATGGTTTTGAGAAAAAGAAAAATCTCAACACAAAACCCACCATGTAAAAAGGGTTTCAAAAAGTTCAGAATGGGCAAAAAATGAACTTGAATGTTGAATGCTTTTACTGTGGCATGCACGGCCATGAAATGAATGATTGTGTTATCATGAAAATGGATGATGAAAAAGCATGCAAAGATAACTCTGCTTTCAAAACAAAGAGAAGTGTTCCTTGCTTCTATTGTCATAAACTAGGCCATGTGATGGATAATTACTTTGTGAAGCAAAAGGATGATTTCTAAGTCATGAATGTTAAGCGTGATTTTCAAAGAAAATTCAGAAATGAATATGTCTTTCATGCTCAAAGGTTTGCATCCAATAAGAGAGACGTGTTCACAAAAAATTATGCAAACAATGATAACTCATTCCGTAGACCCACATCACATTGTTACTTTCATTGTGGGAAATACGGTCATATTATGAAAGAATGTTGGTTCTTGAAAACACAAAGTTTTAATGTTTCTAGAATGAATGCTAGGTTTAATTTTGCTAAATCTAGATCCTTTGAAAATAGAAGATGGAATGTATTTGAAAATTTCTTTGCTCCTAAAATAAAATCTTTTGGCAAAAATACTTCTCCTCAAAGTCGTTATTGTGGAAACCATGGACATGTCATTGAGAATTATAGGATCATGAAGAATGATGATATGATGGCAATGAGAATGACGAAGAAAAATTCTGGCAGAAATGGTTCTAATCTCCAGGGACCCAAAAAGGCTTGGGTGCCAAAATCTGTCAACTGAATTGGTTTTGATGGAGGTGTGCCTTGAGGTAAATAAAGAATGAAAGGGGTTCCAGTAAAACGAAACAATGCACACTCATATGGTAAAACCCCAACTTTGCTCCTTCATTGTCAAACGTGATGGTTTTGATGTTCTGGTATGAGTTTTTGGTATGTTCTCATGTTGTGCTCTCAATTCTTCCCAAGCTATGCATGCTCTTACTGAATGAATATTTGGTATATCAAATGATGATGTGTGAAATGATAGGTTAAGCCTGTTAGGAAGTCATCACTATGCGTGAGTTGGATCCTCGGATCAAAGTTCTCCGCCTTGTACCAAATTCAGAAATTAAATTGCTTGGCTTATGAGGAATCATGTGCTTTGAATGAATTGAATTTGCCTTTGAACTGCAATATCTTCTAAACTGAATCTGAAAAGTTCTCTTGTTTCAAAGGTAAAACTTCTGAATTGTGGACTTGCTTGATCAAATGCATCAATATATCAACAATTGGTATTGAATGTTGACCTTGGCTCAGTTTAAAGCTCAATGACTTTGTGTGTTTTCCTTGAATTGGAGATAAGCTGTTTGACATGTTTAAAAAATCTCCTCTTGTCAATAGATGTTCAAACACTTGTCTTGCTCATTGCCAAATTATGTGTGAAATCTATTGGACACTTGATTATGTGCATCAAAATGTATTTTGCATATTCACACATGTAGGGCATAACATGTTCAAACTGAAGCTTATGTCTCATGCAATGTTATTTTTGAATGATCATTGTTGAACTGTTGGTTCTAAGGAAAATGGTCCTTCATGATGAAATCTGAAATAAAATGCTCATGATTCAGTTCTAGATTCTATGAAAAATTCATCATCTGAATTCATGAGTTTCATGCTTGCCTGAATATTCAAGAACGCACAAAAATTGAAAAACTTACAATAAAAAGAATGCATTGGCATCTTTGCATATCATTCACATACTATGCATATAAAATGACAAAAAGAAGCACATTGCATATTCATGCATATAGAGCATATGCATATATTTCATGATAATCGCATATCGTGACTCATGAATGTCTGCATGAATGTTTCATGAATCCTTGCATGTGTGTATGTATTTAGCTTATAAACCATTCTTGACCTTTCTAAGGCCTTACCCCCTTGCTAAATAATAATGCAATGATTTGGTTCATATGTGATACATGTCATATACTAAGGGGGAAGATTTATTTCTGACCGTACATAAATTTAGGGGGAGTCGTAGCTATGTCTTGACAAATTTATTTTGTACATGCAAAGTAAAAATTCACCCTCACACTCTTGCACATAATGAATCTAATGACTTTCATTGATAAGGATTTAAGAAGTTCCTTCCAACACTTTAAAGGGAACTTGAATCTCTACATGGACATGAAAGAGTAATCGTGAGGAAAAAGCTGCCTACCCCACAAAAATTCAATAAGTGGAACGTAGATCCGAGTAACCGGGAATCCCCCCTGAAACAAAGGAGGAAACTCGTGTCGAAAGGAGAAACAAATCCACACGTGTGATGAATCCTAGTAGCCGGGAAACCCCATTGAGACACATGAGGTGACTCGCGCCGAAAGGTGAAGTCTATTACAAGAAATAAAATAGGGGTTGTGCGAAGCTACCGAAAGTCGAGAATCTAAAATGAAAGTGTAGAGAGGAGATTACCTTCTAGTGTTCTTTAGAAAATATGAAAATTCATGTATTTTGAAGCTCATTATTCATTGAATCACATTTCATATGGGCATTTTTGTGATGTATGTATTCTATGAATTAGCTCATATTCATGGTTTATGTAGTACTTCTAGTTGTGTATGCACAATTCTTTTAGTTATGATTCATGTCTTACATTCTTGAATTTGAATCACCTGCTCTTTTCTTAACCCATGCCCTATTTAGGGGGAGTTATTATATGTGATATTTGTGTGCATGACGATTGTGCTTGTATGCTTGCATGTTCATACATTCCCCTTGGGTCTAATTCTGAGCATAAACCTTGCATTTGAAGGATAGAAGTCATCATGTGCATAGCTTCATATCTTGCATGATTAGCATTCAAATAGTGCATATTCATTGCATTTGAAAGGTGAAGCTCATGGTGTGCATACTTGCATATATGGCATTTTAAGCATGCATATAGTTCATACATGATATCACAAAAAAAAATCAAGAAACTCATGTCATGTGTCATCATTTGTATGCATTCAAAAGAAAAACCTGAAAATCTAAAAATTAAAAATCTGAAACTCCAAAAATAAAGGCATTTAACATCAAACATCTTGTCGTTGCCTTGCTCTTGCCTCTTGTGAAACTCTGCAATGGGCTTTGGATTTTGGGTGCTATCATCTTGTCATGGTATCTGAAATGTTGCACAAATCTACCAACAATTGAGTGCTATCATCTTCCAACAATGATATCCTATCTTTGGGGCCAAACATCAGCAACCATTGGTATCAAAATTGGTATCACTTCTTCAGGCCTCACATGTTTAAGTTTATCATGCATAATTAAGTGGAAGTTGGTATGATAATGGTTCTATTACCTAGACACATGATGATCTCAACTTTATCTTGATTGTGGAGTTTGTGAGGAATAGTCATGTTCAAATGCATGATTGAACCTTGTTCATGAGATTTCATACATGAACTTCATGCATTTACCATATGGATTTTTGAGCTGTTTGTGAGGAATGGTCATGATAAATGAGCATCAAGTTATCAACTCAATACTAACATGGCTCCATTGTGTTACTTGCAGGAAAGAATTGGTTGGCTCCCACTCACACATCACATGTATACATGGTAATATCGTCTCACTCTCTCTGTCCCATGGGGGTTGTGGAGATTGGTAGAAATTTGGCCTTTTGGTTCTCCCACCCTGTTCACATTCATCGAGGAATCTTAACTGATGTGCATATGCTCCAGGTTCTAAATCAAATAATGGTTATTTTTTGGACATCACATCGAGCTTTTGGTTGATTGATACTACATTTTGGTTGGCAAATATGAAGGGTTGAATGATATTCTACATGTTCATATACTCCTTGTCACTTGGGCTTTCAACTTAATATTTCAACAATTTGCATACTTTCATGTAGCAGGACACCCATGTTCATCTCATGTCCTATGACCCCCCAGTCTTTTTGTAGACAAAAAGGGAGATAATGTTTGTGTGGCTTGCTATGTTTCATAAAGATGCTTGCAACTACTCTATCACACACATCGTTTTGTCATCATCAAAAAGAGGGAGATTGATGCATTCCCTTGTTGATATTTAGTGCTTGGTTTTAATGATAACAAAATGATTGTGCTTGTGTGTGTTTCATTGAGCAACATGTTTATATCTTGACTGATGAGTTGAAAGATGGTTTTGTATTGAATGAGCTTGAATGAGATTTTCATGGAGTCTAAATGCATGGCTCATGAAGCTGTTTTGAATTGATGTCATTGGGTTGCATGTATAGCTCATTAGATCTCAAAAGATATGGTCTTCATTTGGCTTGTTTACAAATGAGTTACTTGGGTTGATATGGGCTATTTAATCTTGATGATGGAGTGCATATTTTCATCTTGTATGTTCATGGATGTGTTCATAGGACCCTTGAGCTAGAGTCCTATTCTTTTCATGTGAATTTGGTTATCATGCTCATTCTAAGTGCAAAATGTTCAAGACTATATGATCTTCTTATAAGGTTGTAGCTGCTATGTTTTCCAAAGTGCTTTTATGCACATTGACCATGGATTTTAATGTATGTGCTTTCTGCACCTTCATCATGGTTACAAGTTACTCACACCTTGTTTACACTTATGCCTTATGATCATAATCCTATGTTGTGATTATTGAATGTTCAAAATACTTTGATGCAACTTGATCATGTGTTTTTCATATACACATCATATGATTTTAACTTCATTTATCTTGTTATGTAGGTTTGGAAAACAATGCCAATCCCATATGCAAAGGTATCAAAGATCATGGTGTGAACTTGGTACTTTGCATGTGTATGTTTTTTTGGGAGAAAATGGTAAGTTTCCTTTTGGAGTTTTTTGATCTTGATGGAAGTGGTTGGTATATGTTTTCACATTGTTTAATACCAAGGAACAGTTGGTTGTTAGTCATTTATCATCTAACCTTTTCAGTCTTTCATTGGGTTTTTAAATATCGGGTTTTTATATATCAGACTGAACTTCTCAAAATCTGGAACATCGATCATTACTGTTCATTCCGGTCGACCGACACTATTCATTCCGATCGACCGAAATTCCCAGAACCAAAAGGTTCGGGGTCTGTGAATTTCCGGTCGACCGCCCCTAATTTCCGGTCGACCGCCAACGTCGAAAACTCAAAAACGTGTTTCCAAAACTCATGTAAACCAAGTCAAAAAGTGCCTAACCTTATGTCCCTTTGTCCCTGGGTTGGTGGTAGACTTATTAGGGGTCTTTTAGAGGATTCTGGAAGGGCTATGTTGGTCTTTTGGTGTTCTCTATATTGACTTAAGTGAGAGCTATGAATTTAACAACTCTTAACCCTAATGTGTTGATGTTTTCCTTCTTATAGGTGGAGAAAGAGGACATAGCAAGGAAGAGCTCAAGCAAAGGGGATTTGAGCTACATCCAGGAGGATTTGGAGATCGTGCATGAAGAGAAAGTGAAGCGGATTGAAGAGAGGAACGCATTGACGTTCAAATCGACAGCATCCGACTTACCTCCGAATCAAGCATCAAAGAACATCATCATTCGGCCTGGAAATCGAAGGGGGAACAACTTCCACATCTTACTCCTATCCATTTGTGATTGTTCTTAAGGGTTTCTTTTGTGTCTGAGCATATCTTGAGTATGTGTTTTCATTTCCTCAACTCATAAAGATTTTCGTGTGTGTGTGACTGTCTGTGTACGATCGTGTGATTTCGGTGCTGCGGGTGTTGCAGCTTGTGTTTGTGTATGTCGTTTGCTGCATTTGTTGCGGCAAGTCTGTGTGCATTGTGATCTGGTGTTGGATCGTGTTGGAGATTCCGTCTCCGTGTTTGTGTGTGTATTGGGGCGCATCCCCGTGTGTGTGTGCAGGCGTATTCCTGCATGTGTGTGTGTTGGAGCGTTGCTCCGTGTTGGGGATTTATCATCGTGTGTGTTGGAGCCTTGCTCCGTGTTGGGGAGTTTTCCTCGTGCTGGTTTATCAGCGAGTGGAGCCTTACCAGTTGGTAAGGGGTGGACGTAGGGAGCCCGTCGTGGTCCCGAACCACCTTAAAAATCTCTGTGTCCTGTGGTTTGTCTTGTGTGGTTGCCTCCTTATCATCTACCTCATTCACAGGAGATTGTGTTTCAAATCATACATTGTTCACACACATTTACTTGATTGTCTAAATTCCACTGTGTGTCATACTTATTTGTCAATTGTGTTTACTTGCCCGAGTGAGTCGGAAGAGATTGAGTGAACTTAGCTTACACTGTCTAGGTTAATCCCTTCAATCTTGTCAAAATTGTTAATTCCGCATAGTTAGTTTCTAATTTACCATTTTAAGTGGGGGACAATTCAACCCCCCCTTCTTGTCCGCTTGCCTACCCGGGACCAACAATGTAGATCAGATACTAATCACCACGAAATAAGGTAAAGATATCTTGATAGTTCAAATTTATGTGGATGATATAGTGTTTGGATCCACAAAACCTCAAATGTGTGAGGAATTTGCTAAACTCATGACCAATGAGTTTGAAATGAGTCTAATGGGTGAGCTACAATTTTTCCTTGGCTTGCAGATTAATCAAAGTAATGAAGGCTGTTTTATCAATCAAGCTAAATATGTGAAGGAGTTGCTAAAAAAGTTTAATCTGACCAACTGCAAACCATTAGGAACTCCAATGGGGACTGCCACTTCACAAGATGCACATGAACAAGGTATTCTTGTAGATGCAAAGAAATACAGAGGTATGATTGGGTCATTACTCTATCTAACTGCATCTAGACCAGACATTCAATTCAGCGTTTGCCTTTGTGCTAGATTTCAGTCTAGTCCTAGAGAGTCTCACTTGACTGCTGTCAAGCGTATTTTTAGATACCTTGCTGGCACTCAAGAATTGGGATTATGGTATCATGCATCTTGTGAACTTTCACTTATTTTATATTCATATGCAGATTGTGCAGGATGCAGACTGGACCGTAAGAGCACTAGTTGCTATTGCCAATTTCTCAGTGGGTGTTTGGTTTCTTGGGCTTCCAAGAAACATCATTCGATTGCCCTCTCAACTGCAGAAGTAGAATATGTAGCTGTAGGGAGTTGTGGCACCCAAGTACTGTGGATCAAACACCAACTCCAAGACTATCTAATAGATCTTGGCTGTGTACCATTTCTATGTGATAACACAAGTGCTATAAATATTACAAAAAATCCAATCATGCACTCTAGGACTAAACACATTGAAATTAGGCATCACTTTATAAGGGATGAAGTTCTCAAAAATCACTTTGAGCTCTATTTTGTAGACTCAGAAAATCAGCTTGCAGATATCTTTACAAAGCCCTTAAGCAATGACAGGTTCACAACATTAAGGAGAGAGATTGGTCTATGCAGACCTTAATCCACTCAGGTTTGAGCTATCAATTCCTCCTTTGATGCTCTGCCTACTTATCTTTACCATGTTTGGAACAAGCATATCTACTTTGATTTAGAACTGGTCCATTGGCTGCATGAATCTTGCTTTGAATAATGGTCACATTCAGGGGGAGCCTGCTTGTACTTATGAATGTTTTTAATTGAACATCATCTTCCGACTGCATGGTATATCAAATGTTGAGAAGTTAAATGACAGGTTACGCCTGTCAGGAAACTCTCCTCATGCGTGAGGACAGGCCTCCGCCAAGTACCATGAGTCAGAAATGCATATTGTTAACTGCATAGTTGATTTCTGGTGCATAAGCATGTTTAAAGCTTTAGCATTCATTGAAGCACTTCTCAGTGGCAGTAAAAGGTAAAACCACTCTTGAATGATTGTCTGAAAGAAAAAAATCAGAGGCACTGGCAGTAAAAGATGGCAGGTGTCTGTCAAAAATGAAGACTCACAGAAGCTAGAAGATAACAGTTTGATGTAAAGTCAGGTGTCGATACAGGCAGGACAAAATTTCTTGAACAGGTCGACACCCTACTGGTATGTGTCGAGACTTGCAGCATAGAACCTGTTGATCAGATCAACACCTTCAAGTCATGTGTCGAGACTGTCTCTCAGCCGCCCTTGGTTTTGAAGATCAAATGGAGAGTTTCCTTGATTCCTTCTACACACTACTTCCTTCATTTCCATCTAAAATCTCTTCACCTCTGAACTTTCACTTTTCACCGAGCATTAAGTGAGGGGGAGTTGAGAATGTTTTCATTCATCTATACAACCCTGGGTGAGTTCATTTGTATTAATCCTGTTACAGAAATGGTTTCTTGTTTATAATCCTCATTTTCATGAATCATTGCATTGAGTTCTACCAAACTTGCATTCATAATAGGATTGAAACATTTCTTAAGTCCTTGAAAATGACATTTTCCCCTGTGTCTGAAAGTTCACTGCATCTAGGCTTCTTGGCTTTTGAAATGATTGGCATGTATTGTCCTTAAACATGTTCCTAACGTGAAGTCAAATAGAGAATACACCCTCTAGAAACCATGATGCTATAATTTCATAGCAATGACCTCTCTTCAGAGAAATTAGATCCTCCATCAATGAAATGAAGGATAATCTAGTCATGATGAGGAAAGTCAACTCTGTTCAAAAGAATTCAGAAAGATAAGGTACAGTGAGTAACCAGGGACTCTAGAGTCTAAACAACGTGTTTCCTTGAGTCAAAAAGTGAATTCTATATCGGACTGTTTAATTAATTTAAAAAAAAGGGTTTGGGGTTGACTCTACAACTTGCTTCAAAACAAAAAGAGTTATTGTTTACTTTCAATACTTGCATATCTTCTTTTTCCAATCATGCCAAACGTATGTGATGAGTAAGTCAAATGGGCTTGGTTCCATTCTCTTAACTTTCTCAAATGTTTAAGTCATATTATTTGTTACAAAAATGGTTTGTCTCAAACTTTCATTACTCAAAAATGAGGTTATAAGCTTTAAACCATCTGAACTTAACACAGGGGTATATACGCCATTTCTTACTCCAGGGGTGTTATTTTAAAACTCAAAAATTCTCAACTTTCCCTATTTCAATCGACGGTGAAAATCAATCTTTACCATTTGTCATTTTTTAACCCTATTTCCCCGTCACCATCACTCTCCGGCGACCCGGCACATCCTCACCTGGAGGTCAATGCCCTTGTTCCCTCTCTTTCGCCTGTGAAACCCTCTCCCCAGCTAGCTCCAGCTGCCCTCCGTTTCCTCACCTCCCTTTCTTCTAACTTCTCCATGGCTCCTCTGGTCACCCGCGGCAAGAAGAAAGACGCGGCTTCATCCAAGAAGGCCGCAACCTCGAAAGCACACACAGAGGGGCGATCCAAGAGCATTGAGGACCGCCCAGCTGTAGAACCAGCTAAGAGACGAGCTGCCGAGGCCCAGGGCTCGAATAGTGAAAGGGTTTCACCGTCGCAACCAAAGCCCAAGCGGCCACAGCTGACCGCCAAAGAAAAAGGGAAGGCAAAGCTCCGTCAGTTCCTCCGAAGCCCAGTACTGCTGTCTCTGTCAGGGAAGAAGAGAGTGATCCCTCCCGGATTCTCTTCCCTAGGTATGTGGATTTTAGTAACCATGAGATGCTTGAGAATTTTTCTGAACTACTGTCGCTGTTTGAGTTCCAAGGTTGGAGACTGTTTATGTCTGATTACAGGGTATACTACCCATTTCTAATTCAGCAGTTCTACAAGAACTTATTTTTTGATGAAAACAAGAAAGTCCTTTGGACTGAGGTCAAGGGGGTCTCCATCAAGCTTACCACCAAGCTTCTTCATAGGGCTTTACACATACCCCAAGATGGAGAAATAGAATCTGAGGTTCAGATTGATCTGTCTGTAGCTTACACCCTCCTTACAGGAAAGTCTCGAGACCCTCAGGATGCTACTCAACTACTTGTCAAATACTTTGACATAAACCGGTTTCCCCCCTTACAGCGTCTTCTGCATCACATTTTCACTACCATGATTACCCCACAAGGAGGTGGCAGAAGTAGACTTACAGAGACCCAGCGGTTCCTATTTTACTGCTTATTCAACAATTACCATGTTTGTTTACCTGAGATCATGCTCCAGATTATGGACAGTTGCACTTGCAACCGGCACAGCCTACCTTATGCTGCACACCTAACTGCTATTTTTCAGAAGGTTGGCATCCCTCTTGAAAATGAAATGTCCATACCAATCCCCAGAAGTAATGTTTACAGGATGAAGTTTATAGAAAATTACATGCACTTCAAAAAGGAAGGTGATAAACTAGTAAGGAATATGCCTGGCCATCTACCTGACCCTCCAGTACAGCCAGCTCCACAGGCACAGCCTACACAGGAACAGCCTGCACAGGCACAGCATGCACAGGATCAGCCAGCACAAGACTAGCCAGCTTCAGATGCATAGTTAGATCAGCATGAGGAAATGTTCCATGCAGATATCCACTTTGAGCAGGCCCCTCAGCAGCAGCAGTCTGCAGATCCCATGGACCAGCCTGGGATGATGATGGCTTTTGGCATCCAACCTCCTCTATCTCCAGACAATGAGCCTAGAGTGTTTAGTGCCAGGGATGCCCCTCCTGAATTTCATACCGAGGCCTCCACCTCACAAGATCCTGCTTTTGGTGCCACTGGCAGTCTTATGGATATTCACCCTACACTTATTCAATTCCTCACTGCTCAATTTGGGAGTATGAATTCCTCCTTTCGTCAACTCAGTCTGTAGGTAGATAGAATAGAAGCCAGACAACTCCATTTTGAGCAAGTCCAAACCAGCAGATGGGAGAAATTTATGCACGACAAACATAAGTCAGAGGAAAGGATGAAAAGCTTCATGAACTCCTTGATAAATGTGTGTGAACGAGTAGGCAGAATCATGAAAAGACTACAAGAGATCCACACTGAAACCCAAGAGAAAACTGCTGAAATGGTCATGCATGCCTATGACATCCGAGAGGATCAAGGTAATCTCAACATTAAGTGTGCCAAACTGATGGAGTCATCCAATCAGCTAGCTGAACAAGTGGTTGGCGCCACTACATCCATCAGAGCACAAGCGGCCGGCGTAACTACATCCATCCGGGCACATGTGACCGCAGAGATCAACAGATCTCTTGATGCCACCTCCAATCTGGAGAGAACCATCAATGCCACTACTTCTCGCTTACTGGATGCTTCCCAAAGGTTGAAAGGGAAACTGTATTCTGACACCAATAAGCTACTTGATGCCTCCTCCAGGCTTGCCGACACAGTTCATACTGACATAGCTAGAGCTGTCAATAGCACCACCAAAGCTGAGGCCAAGATAGACGTCGTGTACCAGAAACTGGATATGGTTGGTACTAAAATCTTGGAGCTCATTCGTCTGCATAAAGCTCAACTCCAACTAGCCCTGCAGGATGCAGGTGATGAATGGTGTCCTCCTCCTCAAACAGAAGCCACCTCTTCTCATTTTCCACCACAAGGCTCCCAACAGAGGGTTGAAACAGAATACATTTGTGAGATGATGTATACCTGGCTCAAGGACATCAAAGAAAACGTCCAGAACTTACACCCTTTTGTCAGCCAAAGGGATGAGCAGTTAAATCATAGGATTGACTCTCTAGAGACAGCCATCTCCCACTTGCAAAGTTCCAAGAGGCACAGATCCTGCACCTGGCCAGCACCAGCACCTTGCCTCCACCACAGCAGCCTCCTCCTTCACCCCCTCCTTGCTGATGACAAAGGGGGAGAAGTATCGAAGACATTCTGAGAAGACAAGCATCATCAAACATCTAGCATGTAGTTAGCTTTTGCATTTAGATTTTCAATGTAACTGCTTGAACACACATCCTTACTTGATTTGTACAAAACCCTGGTTAATCAATGAATAAAGCTTTTGTTGTTGTTGTTGAAAATGTTATATGTTGAAAAAATGCTAACATTCAGTTGTTGTGTGAATGGATCAATCTCCCTTGGTTGACGGCCCCTCAAACCAATTTGATTGTATTGCTATATAAATGATTGGATATAATGATTCATGGTTGTCATCATCAAAAAGGGGGAGAATGTTGTGTCCCCTGGTTTTGATGACAACAGATCATAAATCATTAGTAGATATTTGAGAAATATCTAACTTATTTTGGTTTGATGAATTGACTAATCAAGTGCAGAAGAATCTCTCTAAGTGATGTCTCGACACGGCCTAATGATGTCCCGATACATCTAGAAGAGATTGTGTTAGATTTCCAATGCTTGAGCTCCAGCATAAAAGAATGTGTTGACACATCTAACCCATGTCTCGACACATCTAGAAGAAATCAAGCTGACGTCGTTCTGTCTAAGACTCTGCACTCACTAATGTCTCGACACACTGAGTGAAAAGTGTCGACACACTCGTGTGAAAATCTCTGCCCTTGGTGCTTCTGTCTCGACACCCTCATGCGAGAACTCTGCACATGGCTCACATGTCTCGACACCTTTTGGTGTTGTCTCGACACATCAGCCATGGATCTTCAAGACACTCACTAAATGTCCGACACACTGAGTGTAAAGCGTTGACACATCAACGTTCAACCAGAACGTGTTTGAAACCGGCAGAAGCTATCTTTAAGGCTTTCAAAGGGATTTCTACAAAGGATTCAACCAGAACGTGTTAAATCTAATTTTTATTTCTGCAAAGAAGGGTAAAAAGGGACTGATCTATTCACCCCTCCCCTCTAGATCTGCCTATCACCACTCAACACGTGGTATCAGAGCTAGTCTCTCTGTATGTGGTCTAACGACCTTGAGAGAACTGGTGATATGGCAACTAAAGGTCCTATGGTCGAAGGACATTCAGTAAATATGCCTCCCTTTTTCACTGGGACAAATTATCCTTACTGGAAAAACTACATGCAGGTCTTCATTAGAGCCCAGGATCATGAAGTCTGGCGAGTGATCAGCAAGGGACCATTTGAGCTGCCTCTGGACGAAGATACATGGACTAAAGAACAGATCAGGCAATCAACTCCGAACTAGGGTGCCAATTACATCATGCAGTGCTCCCTTCATCCAACCGAATACTCAAGGGTGTCAACTTGCGCCACTGCAAAAGAAATGTGGGACCGTCTTGAGGTAATATATAAAGGGACACAGTAGGTACATGCAACCAAAACTAACATGTTGGTATATGAATATGAGAAGTTTAGAATGAAATCTGATGAGTCCATTTCAGACATGTATGCTAGGCTAACCTCGCTCACTAATGGCTTGACTGAGCTAAGTAAGACCTACTCTGAGTAGGAGATAGTAAGGAAGATTCTGAGATCACTAACTCCCATTTGGCATACAAAGGCCACTGTAGTTGAAGAATCAAAAGACTTAACTACCATCAAGGTAGAAGAACTCATAGGGTCCCTGATGACCTATGAGATGAATCTGAAAAATAAAGAGGCTGAGGTAAGTAAAAAGGAGCCTCCGGCTCTTAAAGTTGGACCAAGCTCCAAGGACCTATCTGATGATGAAGAGCCTTCAAGCAGAAACACTGAAGAAGTTGAAGTTGCTCTACTAACAAGAAAGTTCAGAAGGTTTTTAAGAAAGGAAGGTACAAGCTTCACTAAGAAGAAGCCCAGGTGAAAAGAGGTTTCAGGCCAAGGTCTGAAAATGTTAAAAAGTCTGAAAAGCTTGTATGCTACTCTTGCAGGAAACCAGGACACATCAAGTCTGAGTGTCCAGAAGGAGCTAAGAAAGCCATGCCCAGGTGGAAGAGCAAGAAGAAGCAGGCCATGGTGTGCACTTGGAGTGATGATGAAGAAGAAGAAACTGAAGACAACTCCTCCGAAGAGGAAAAAGATGATCTATGTCTAATGGCCAAAGGAGAAAATGACAGTGAGGTAAGCTCTCCCTTTGAGCATTTCTCCACCGATGATTGGAAGAAGCCTACTTTGAATTAATGAATAAATATGAAGTATACAGAAAAGAAAACAAAACCTTAAAGAAGAAGGTTGAATCCTGTGGGCATGATAAACCTCTCAATGAAAAAATAATCTCTCTAAAAATTGAAATTGAAGATCTAAGAAAAATGAATGAGAATCTTGAAGAAGGAAGAAAAGAAATGAGAGACTTGGAAGATGAAAATGAAAGGCTAAGAGATGAAATTGACGAATTGTGTTTGGTTCTGTGTGCCCCCTTGTTGTCTTTGACAATGGTTTTGATCATTCTAATATATTATGTGTTTTATGCTTAATGGCATTTTCATGATAAACAAGCTAACATGATGATATCTTGTTTTGTAGGTTGAAATTCAAAGGTCCTTCCTAAATACATTTATGAAGTCGACTCATGCATGCTGTGCATGAGGAGCTGGTGCCTTCATGTGGATTTCGTTTATAGTGTCTTGATTGGGGTTAAAAGCCCTTTCATGTTTTTGGACTAATATTGACTGCATTTCAATGTGGGAAGATTGGTTATATTGCATATGACTTCATGTTTTCTTTTCATAATTGTTAAGTGATAGTGGTTTCTCAGCTTGCTTAGGAATGCCCCTATCTATGGTTGGATTGAACTTGAATAGCTATACATTGGACTGCTAAACCTGTTTACCATTCCCTTGGGATGGGTCGACCCCATGGGTCGACTCATGGCTCCTTGAGCCTTAATTCTCACCTTGTTATGAAGCATGGTCTAACATGGATCTGAACTTTGCTTATTGATTGGTTTTTGCCTTCAACTGCATGTATATCTTGATTAATGTGGGCTTTGATTGATAACATGATTGTTTGATAAAATTATGTTCTAAATATACGGCTTATTGACTTGCTTTGAATTGACTTGAAGTTTTATCTTGATGAATTTTAGGTTCTGAATGGATGTTTGGACTAACATGTTAAATCTTGTCTAAGTGACCTTAGTTAGGACTTAACATTGTTGAATGAACTTAGTGAATGAGAAGGTCACTTGATTTGTTCTAGTTTTAATGGATGCATTGGTTGAGTAATTAGATATGGGTTGACTTGAGAATTTCATTTGATGAGCTGGAGATTGAAATTAATGAGAATATGTATTGTGCAGGATCGATGGGGAAACAACGTTCAAATCCTAGAAATAATGGTAAGAACACAATTGGAGGTCGATCTCCAAGTGGTTGGATTGGCATTGGTTCAAAGCTGGAAAAGACACAATTGTTGTGAGATTTCTATCAAAACTCATATGCCAATGGTAAGAAGATTTGATAAAGTGTATCTCAATATGCATGGATTGATATGGATTGATTGCTAGTGGTTCAGAACTGTAGATATGTTCAAATCTGGAAAATTCGGGTTCGTTGTGGAGTTTTTCATTCAAATACTCAAGGCCATGGTAAGAATGTCTGATTAATTGGTTTTTAATGTGAATGTATTGATCAATGTTGAAATCAGGTTTTGAATATGTCAATCTGAGTTGTAAGTGCATTTTGATTGATCTTGATAGCATGTTCCTCGTTTCGTGAAGTTTCAAGTGTGTTTTAATTGAGCTTTTCCACTGTGTCGACACTTTATATTGGGTTATGCTGTTTTAACTAAAATAGAATCCCCGGTAAAAAAGGTCGACCCCATGGGTCGACACTTTCTACCCTGGGTCTTGATTTCGTCTCAGGACAGAACCTCGTGAAAAAAAGGTCGACCCCATGGGTCGACACTGTAATGTCCCGGATCTTTGCTGGATCCTTAATGGGTCTTGTTGGATCTTTATTGGATCTTTCGGATCTGTTTCGATGAGGTTCGGTTCGCTTTTGTGGCTTCCGAGTTGAGTTTCGCGATCCGTGTGGGTTTTTCTCTCGTACTAGTTACGGAACCCTACGGTGAGTTTATTTGTCAGTTCATCGACTCGAGGATGCTACAGCGACGATGTACTCTCCGAGCTGATCGGTTTGACTATTTTTACGTATTTTTCTGAGATAGGGCCAAAAATCGGATTTTTTAGAAATTAGGAAAATTCCTAATTTCTTTTCCTTTTTCTTTTCTTTTCCTCTCTCCTCCTTCTCATTTCGTCGCCGCCCTCTCTCTCTCCCGTTTCTCTCCCGTTTCTCTTCCTCGGCTCCAGCTGTAGATGGAGGACCTTGGGGCGAGTGATGGGGATGCTGTGGAGCTGGCTGGGTGCGCGACGGGGCGAGGATGGAATGGTTTTGGCGCGATCCCGAACGGTGGATTCAAAGCTGGCGTTTGAGCACGCGACGCGGTTTTCGGCGCTGTTTAGTCCCTTCGGGGCACAGTTTCTTTGGTGGAGGTAGGGTGATGGATCTTCACTTCCTCCTGCACGTTTTCCCTGCCATTGCACGTCGTTCGGCGTGGAAACGGCTGAGTTTGGGCTTGTTTAGCCTAAATCGTGATTTTCAGGTTTTGTAGGGTTCGCCGGAAAATGGCAACCATTTTTAGATCAGGTACTGTCAATGGACTCCCTGGGACATCAGCGTTCCATAGTCACTGATTTTGTTTTGTTTGGTGGTCCCGTTTGACCGCTAGGGCTCCGGGAAGTCCGGAAACCCTTTTTGGGTGATTTCGTTAGAATTGCCCGTTTCTTGCGATTTGTGCGTCGTTTTGACTCCGGTTGGAGTCCATGTTATTGTATGTGTGTTCAGGGTTGTATCCCCTTCGTCTCGGGATGAACGGGGCGTGGAAAGGCCTCTGTTGGGTCGAACCCACGGTTTGCTCGCCGTGACGCTTGAACGGTCAGTTCCGGACCGTTCATGTATAAGGGCGGCCATCCCTGGACCGTTTATCCTTATGTCGGCTGTGGTTGTGTGGTCGCACGATAGACCGCACATCCCCTTGGGCGGTTGGTCTTGGACCGTCCATCTTATGTCGGTTTGGAGTTGTGTGGTCGTCTGCTGACCACATATCCCCTTGTATGGTCGTCTGCTGACCACATATCCCCTGGGAGTTGTGCGGTTAGGTTCGGACCATTCATCCCGTTGTGCGGTCCTGTATGGACCGTTTATCCTGTTGTGTGGTCCCTTTCGGACCGTCCATCCCTGTTGGTTGAGTGGTCAGTTTCGGACCATTCATCCCCTTTGTGTGGTAAGTTTCGGACCGTCCATCCTGTTGAGTGGTCCATTCAGAACCGCTCATCCCCGATGTTTTATCGGTTGGCCGTGGTGGCTTCTCCCGGTGTCGTGTTAGAGTCATTGCTCTGGTCTGGTCGACCCGGTGTGATCCAATGGTCGACATGCGACCTTGCCTGTGTCTCGATGGATCTGTCCAGCTCGAGACGTGGCTCTGGACACCTAGAGGTACGATTTGGCCTCGGTTTACGTGTCCAGGTGCCTTGAGGGTGTCGGAGTTCCCCCAAGTCTCCGCATGTCCCGTCTGCTCCGTGTCAGTCATCTGCGTGAGTTAGGGCGGTGTTTCTAGTGGTCCTATCTTGGACTGCTAATGTTGGTTTGTCTGTCCGGTGGTTCCCTGGATCGGTCGGTTCGGGTGAATTGTGTGTGGTCTATTCCTTGACTGCTATAGTTTCTCCGAGCGACTTAATCTAGGATAGCCAGTGTCTTTGCCTCTAGTTGCGTGGCGAGTCCTCCTTGACTGCTTGGTTGACCTAGCGGCCGAGTGATGGATAGCCTAGGCCCAGAGAGTGGTTTACCAGTGGTTTGGTTTCCGGTATCTTGGCTTGACCTTGGGGTTTGCCATTGTCACGCGGACATCATCCGATGTCCTGTGAGGGCTGTAACCGTGTTCCGAGGTGGCCAAGAGGGTTTGTGCTTGTGTGTCTTTGCCTGGTTCCGGTCAACCCGGGGTCACCCAGTGGTTGACATGTAGCCTTATGTGTCTCGACAGTTCTGTCCAGTTCGAGACATGGTTCTGGATGCTTCGAGGTATCATCCTACCTCGATCTATGTGTCCAGGCATGTCTGAGGGTCCTCGGTTTTCCCTCAGGTCTCCGTGAGTCATTTTCTGCGGAGTGTCGTTTCGCGTGGCTTAGGATTAGACCGATTGGCGGCTTGTTCCACTGTCAGTGACGATCTTGCCTTTGAGTCGTCTGACTCAAGGATCGTTACGTAGTAGGTCTAGTCACTTTGTCCTGAGTCTGTTGGCAATTGTCTTGCTGCCTTGGTGCTTCGTAGTATGTGCGACAGTGCTTCTTTACCTATTTGTACTACAGCACTCTGGTTTCAGAGTCTCTGTGTCTAGTGAGCCTCCAATTGTTGTAGCCCTAAGGCCTTGAGTTGCCGACCCGCCTGGGAATGGCGGAGGGGTGTTCCTGTTATACGGTTTGTAAGCTAGTTTCCGTGGGCTCCCGCTGTACAGTGGCGTCCTACTGGGTGGGGAAAACTAGCTAGAGGTCTGGCTCTCCAGCAAGAGTCGGTGTGTGCACACGTGGTCAGGGGCTTTGGACTGACGTCGATGGGCGTGACTCTGACTAGTACTTGTATAGTGGTTCCGCGTGGGTCTGCGACTCGGCTGTGCCCGTGTTGGTCACGCTCGGTGGGTAGTCGAGACACTTGTGGTGTGTGTTGCAGCGCAGCATAAGACGTCAGTGGACGCAGCTGGCTGTTCTTCTAGTGAGGAGGTGCTTCCCTCACGTGACACGTGACTCTTCATGTTCTTCGCGTTTCTTGCGCGTCGTGACCTTTCCGGGTTAGCCCTCTCGTGGCCCTACTCGAGGTCAGTGTTGTGTTGTGTGCACGACGTTCTAGCCGTGTGTACCGTCAGGTCTGTCCATCATCTGTCTAGGTCTTTTCTAGACTTTTTATCTGTCCTTGCAGGTCTTCGCCTTGGGCCTGGCGTCGTGTCAACAGATCAGTAACTCCTGACTTTGTCAGATCAGAGCCGCCCTTCTGTCGCTGCTTGTAGTAGCTTAGGGAGCCAAGTTCCTCTCGGTGGCCGTGTTCTGAGTTTTACGGCCTCGCTTTTCCCTTTTCTTTTAGCTTCCCTTGCTCTTGGCATGTTCCCTACTCCTGCTGTTCCCGTTCTTTTTACAGCTTGGTAGTGTAGCTTTTCCTGCTTTGCTACTACTGTTGCTTTCTGTTCCGTGTTCTGCGTATTTTTTTTCAGTGGGGATCCGCATGACCCCTACTGAGCCTCTGTTTGGAGACTCACCCCTACTTTTCAGGTGGGTGGTGTCGCCCCTGTTCGTGGTTCCTGGTGTGGCGCGTCCGTAGCTGCCAGCGGTACCTGCTTCGGGTTTCCCCCGACCTCAGTGTACGTTCTTTTCCTGTGGCCTGTACTTGTCTTTAATTTTCTGGACTGGACTCTGATGTAATTGTTAAATTGGAATTGTTAATAAAAAAATACTTTTATTTCTGCTACTTTAGCAAACCGATTTAATGAAATTTAATTGCTTACTGTACTATCTCTGTGGCTTCAATGTACTACACGACAATCCTTTTTCCCTTCGGAGTTTTACCGCTCTTGGGAGGCCTCGCGGGTTCCGAGTGGTATCATGGGTATTCGGTAGTCCTACCGGGTATATCTGGTATCCGGGATCGGGTCGTCACAGACACTTTCTTACTAGGTTCTAGATTTTATGCTTTTGGCAGAACTCGTTGGTACGAGTGTCGACCCTAGAGGTCGACACTTTTTCTGAGACGTCCAGATCGTGGTTTCCGGATTGACTTCGAAATGCCCATTATAAGATCCGTGTGCTTGGGGTTTTTACACCTATACCCTTAGGGTTTCACCCTTGCCTTAGGTGTGGTTTAGAAAGGTTTTCTCATGGGGCTTTATGTCTTCTATTGTGATTTTTCCTCTTGTATATGAAGCTTCAATCTCCATCGGTGGAGGGACATCCCTTGGGGGCTTAACGTTTCTATCTGCTTGCAGGAAGAGGAGAGGGGCGTCGCACCCTGTTGGAGGAGGAAGACGAAGGTGCTGAAGACGCCAATGACAAGCACCCACTCCGATCTACAGTCCAGCTTCTTGTTCATCGCAAGCTTCCTAACTCGGGAGCTTCCTCCAAGGCTGGCCGCTTCCACTCCATGATTAAAGCTCTCCAGCGAACCCTACCTTCTTTTGAAGGGATTCTTGGGATATTCAAAGGGGGAAACACTATATATCTTCTATCCACTTACTTGTGATATCCCTTTTAATTAAAGCATAGTGTTAAGCATATCGATTAATCTATTCTTGGTGTTTGCAGATATGATAGGAGCTTGGATTTGAAGGAACACACATTTAATCTTCAAGAAGGAAGATCGTTTCCTCCGACTACCTCCAGATTCAGCCTTCTCCAACCTAAGCTTCAAGAAAGATCTGCTTATTTCTATTGGAGAACTAAGGAGATATTTCTACATCCTCTGATGTTTATTTCCATGAGTGCTTCATAGTTTATCTTCATTTACATACTGTTGTGGGCGTTATTGTATATCCTTTGTGTTTGTTAAACTCTAAATATCATTGTGTGTGTGTGTGTGGACGGAGCTGCGTCTCCATGTGGTTTATTGTCCGGGGTGAGTTCCCCGACTGTGTGTGTATGTGTGCTGCAGTAGCAGCGTGTTGGGGCCAGGCCCCATGTGTGTTTTACTATAGAGGCAGCATGTGTGGTGTGGGGTTCGTCCCCGTGTTGCTAATTCGGTAGCATGTAGTGAAGCCTCACCCGGTTGGGTGAGGGGTGGACGTAGGGAGCCCATCGTGGTCCCGAACCACCTTAAAATCCTTGTGTCGTATGTGATTGCCTGTGTGATTGTCAGTTCTTCTATCTCCCTTCACAGGTACACTATATAGGTTTTTAATTCACTACACTGTCACACACTGCTACCTCCGTTATCTGTGTTGAGCGTAATTCTCTTGATAGTTGCTTTAACTATTCGAGTGAGATCGGAAAGCTTGAGAGAATATATTTAATCTCACTTGAGTATTAGTTAATCAATGCAATTTATTTTAATTCCATTGTGTTTAGCTAAGAAAGTTTTTAAAATCCGCCATCTAGTCAAGGGGACAATTCAACCCCCCTTCTTGTCCGCCATCTCTTTGGGCCAACAAATTGAAATTAAAAATGCAAAGCTATGTAAAGGACGACAATCTGTGCAACGAAAAGTCTGAAACCTTTAAACAGGTCAATTCTCAACTGTTGAAAGAAAATGAGAAACTTCAAAAGGACCTAGCAGATAAACAAATCTCTCTTGAAAAATTTGTTGATGGGAGTGAAAACTTGAATGCCCTACTAGGAACTAAAATAAACTTCAACAGAGAAGGGCTAGGATATGAGCCTACCACAAAGAAAGCGTTTGGGCTAAAGACCACCGCCTTTGTCTCATCTTCAAAAGCATCAACCTCCAAATCAACACACCAAGAAAATGTTGAAAACAAAGGAAAAGAAAAGATAGGAGAACCAATCAACAAAACTTCCCAACAACACAAAAAGGTTCACAAACAATACCAAACAGGTCGACACCCGTCCAAGCCTCAGCATGCACATCACATAGGAAGAGACAGTTACAATGCTAGGACAGGTCGGGACACTCCATGGAATAGGTCGACACCCACCTGGTCAAACGCCCAACAATAACCCAGGTTTGCACCAACAGGTCAATAGTTTCCATATAGGAGGTCGACACATCCCTTATCTAGAGATCATTATAGACGGACTGAACAGTGGACAAGACGAGACTTTACCTTTTACAGACCGACACCTCCATGGCTAAAGAACAATAATGTTCCTTATGGTCATAGGTTCACACAACCTCAACGACCTAGGCAATATGACACTTCCTGTTCATCTAGAACAACCATCTGGAACAGACGGTCTAATCAACAATCCTTCTCCAACACTTCCAAAACTCACAAAGTCCAAAAGACTAAAGAGAACAAAAACCAGAACTCCCAACATAGCAAAGATACTAAGAAAGTTTGGATTTCAAAATCAGTGTTATCCTACTTTACAGAAATGAAGAAATTATTGGGACCCAATTATCCTTGGGTTCCAAACATTGTCACTTAATTCCTTGTGCAGGAGTGTCTTGCAGCCGTACACAACCGTTGGTATCTTGACAGTGGCTGCTCAAGACACATGACTGGAGACAAAACCAAATTCTGTCTCCTGGTTGAAAAGGAAGCTGGACATGTCACCTTTTGAGGAAACAACAAAGGAAAAATCATTGGTTCAGGTAAAGTTGATAAGAACCCCTCCAACTCAATTGATAATGTATTGCTTGTTGATGGTTTGGAGTACAATTTACTGAGCATTAGTCAACTATGTGATAAAGGTCATACTGTAGTTTTTGACTCTAATGAATGTAGGATCTTGCAACCAAATTCAAAAGAAATCAGGTTTTCTGGTAAAAGAGTCAACAACGTGTACATGATTGACTTAGATGACCCTGCTCACATAAATCTTTATCTTGCTGCACCCAAATCTGAATTACCTTGTTTGTGGCATCGCAGACTAGGTCATGTTAGTTACAATACTCTTCATAAAGTGGTAAAGCATTCCATTGTCAAAGGTCTGCCTGAAATTAAATTCAAACTGAACACTAAAATTTGTGATGCATGTGCTCAAGGAAAACAGACTAGAAAGTCATTTAAAAGCAGAACTGAAAACTCATCATCTAAACCACTTGAACAAATCCATATGGACTTGTTTGGTCTAACCAAAACAGCTAGCTTAAGTGGTAAAAGATATGGTTACGTCTTAGTAGATGACTTTACTAGATTCACTTGGGTATTTTATCTTGCACATAAAAATAATGTCTTTGATGAGTTTCAGGCACTGTATATGCAAGTGAAGCAAGATGGTAAGTTTAAGATCTCCAACATTATTTCAGATCATGGTGGTGAATTCGACAATGCTGACTTTGAAATTTTGTGTAGGACTGAAGGAATCATTCACAAGTTTTCATCACCACGGACTCCTGAATAAAATGGGGTAGTTGAGAGGAAGAACAGAACTCTCATAGAGATGGCATGCACAATGCTTGCTGAAAGGCATCTCCCAAGGAGATTTTGGGCAGAAGCGGTAAACACTGCATGTTATATCATCAACCGTTCAATGGTAAGGCTCCTCACCAAAATGACTCCATATGAGCTGCTGAAAGGTAAAAAGCCATCTCTCTTTCACTTGAAAGTGTTTGGGTCAAAGTGTTTTATTCATAACAATGATAAAAGAGTTCTGGACAAGTTTGAGCCCAAGAATGAAGAAGGGATATTCTTTGGGTACTTCGACAAGTCTAGGGCTTATAGAGTCTTCAATCTTAAGGCCCTTTGTGTGGAAGAATCCCCCCACATCACTTTTGATGAGATTGATCATGACAACTGGAGAGGGGGATTTTTGTAGCCCATCTAAGAGTAGCGACACTAGGTCCGTCAGGACCAAACGAGACCCAGCTCATCCAAGTGACAGCCTCGCAGGGCCAACTTAGGATAAAAAGCCCAATAAGATTACTCGGGATCAAACCCTTCCTCGGCGGCCCTTAGGCTCGGAAGGCCTGAACGTCGGTCAGAACAGAGGAAGATCCATGCCCGAGTTATCCCCTCACCGGGATAGAAGCAAGCGCTCATCGCCCACTCCGACCTATCTTCATCCGAGCTATGCCTATCACCCGGATAGGGTTGGCACCCTTCATGCTTGGGTTTAACCGACGATTGCTTATCCACGCTGCTGTTGAGAGCCCTTTATGAGCAGGAGTTTTTGAGGACGTAAAGAGCCCATGATGAGGACGTAACTCCCGCTTGAAACTCCTCAGCTTACGGGACTCATGAGACTTGCACACTATTTAAACCTGGGACTCCCTCCCGCGGAAGGTAAGGGCAAACACACGTCTAAAATTCCCTGAGCAGGAACCATTTCACCACTTTGGTGTAGAGGGATCTCGCGCCTCTCTTTTCCTCCTCCCTTCATAGCTTCCACTATTGCTCTACTGACTTAGGCATCGGAGGGTTTATCCCAGGGAACCATCCCTGGGCCCCCTGATCCGTTTCCCTTCCTTGCAGTTCACTATCCAGTGATCATCCCCCTAGCTCAGGTCCAGCGTGAGATCACGCCTCTTCATCTGGTGTCGTCTGTAGGAAATGACCAAAGAGCCAGTATGGTGCGAAGAAGTTCAGGGAGGAGGTCCGCCGGTGAAAGGCGAAGGACCATGGTGGCGGCGGGTGAAGGCCCCTCTCAGGCCTCAGAAAACCCCCCCTCCAACGCCAACACCCCAGCCGACGAACCACCCCCTCCTCCCGCGGTGGTAGGGCTACCACTCAATGGTGGCGCTGACGCTTTCCAAGCCCTCAACGCAAAACTAGACATCCTCGTGAAACTCATGAGGACCCAAGCAGCCAGGGATGGAAGGTCACGCGCCCCTCCGGAGAGCCCTCCCTGCAAGAACGCGTCCCAGCACACTGTCAGATGCCACTTTACCCTCCGAGGCTGGCAGATTATCTGTAACAAGTCAGGAGGCCCCTCCCCCGGAGCAAGAGGCCTCCTCCATGCCGAAAAGGGGAAGACCCGTGGCACGCCGTCCAAACCCAGAGACCGAAGCTTCCAGAGAGCGCCAAGGAAGTCCTCCCAGCCCCACAACGCGGCGACAGCCGAAGTTATCCCTCCGACTGCGAGAATTCGAGAGACGTTTCGATGAGCAGGAGCGCGCCCTACGCGCCTTGCAAAATGTCTCTCCGACAGAGGATGAGGAGAAGTCCTCGTTCTCCGATTACATCTTGAAGACAGAGGTATCTCCCAGAACCTCTATTCCGACCTTCAAGTCCTACGATGGCCAAGGCGACCCGGCCGACCACTTCGACAGCTTCGACGCCCTGATGACCCTTCACGGAGCGTCCGACACCATCAAGTGCCGAGCCTTTGTGACCACCCTGGTCCAAGGTGCCCAAGCATGGTTTCGGGCCCTCTCCCCCTGATCCATCTGAGATTTCAAGCAATTCGGGCGAGTATTCAAGGAGAGCTTCGCCGGTAGAGGCCCCCTGAGATCGGTAGCGGGGCTGTTGGCTCTCAAACAGGCGCAAGGGGAGAAACTCCGGGCTTACATCAACCGATTCAAGTCAGAAGCCCTGAGAATCCCTCGCCTGGATGTAGCCTCGGCCATAACTGCACTGACCGGGGGCACCCGGGACGAGAACCGCCGCCGTGAACTTGTCCTCCACCCTCCCTCGACCCTTGCCGAGCTAGTGACTCTGGCTTTGCGCCACACCAAGTGCGAAGAAGTACTCAGTGCATGCCGAGGGGCAGCCGGCTCGGGTCAGGAGGGGGACAAGAAGTGGGCACCCGAGTCAAGCTCGGGCCAAGGAAAAAGACGGAACTGAGACAGAGAGCACAAGGAGCCGCCCCGGAAGTACGAACGGTACACTCCTTTAACCGCTCCGGTGTACGAGATATATGAAGACGTCAAAGGCTCGGGCCTTCTCCGCCAACCCGAGCCAATGAGGTCGAAAAACCGCAATCGCAACAAACATTGCCTATTCCACAGCGACCACAGGCATCATACCGGCGATTGCCACCAGCTCCAGGATGAGATCGAGCGCCTCGTTCGCCAGGGACACCTGTCCCGGTTCGTGGCTGGGCGTGAGGAAGACCGAGGCGCCCCAGAGGAAATCGACAATGCCCCTCGCGGGGTCCACATCAACGTCATCGTTGGAGGAGCTGCATCAAGAGGGGACAGTAGCCGAGGAAGGAAGCGTCATGCTGAGCGGGCGAGCCGAGCTGTCGAGCCTCCCAAGGCCCCGCCAAGTGAGCCCCAGGTCATAGTCTTCTCCGATCAAGATCTGGAAGGGCTGACCACCCCGCATGATGACGCCCTAGTCATATCGGCCACCATAAACCATTGTAACGTAGACAGAATTTTAGTTGACAATGGAAGTGCCCCTGACGTATTATCTTACAAATGTTTCCTTAAGATGGGGGAGAATCGTCTAAACTCCGCCCGATCCGAACCCCCCTTTGTGGGTTCAATGGCCAGGCCACTTATCCCGAGGGAGCCCTAAGCCTACCTGTTACTCTCGGCACCCCACCCAAAACCGTTACGGTCTTGGTGGACTTCATAGTGATCAAGGGTATGATAGCATACAACGCAATCTTCGGTCGAGGAATCCTTAGCCGAACGAAAGCGGTGCCCTCTACCTATCACCAAAAGATGAAGTTCCCCACAAAAAATGGGGTGGGGGAAGTCCGAGGTAACCAGGCGATGGCCAGAAGGTGCTATAATATCTTGGTTGAAGCCACAAGGCCGGACGGGAAGAACAAGGGTCCCGGGAAGTAGAGGAAAAACCCGCAACCTCTGAGCCTGGAGGCGAGCTGCTAACGATTTTCCTAAACGACGACCCGACCCTAGGAGTAAAGATTGGAGCCGACCTACCATCTGAGGTTCAACAGCAACACAAAGAGTTTCTTTCCGCGTATACTCGAGGCTTTGCATGGTTTGATGATCAACTCCCAGAAATACCGGAAGAGATGGTAATGCATAAGCTCAACCTCGACCCGACCGTGAAGCCCGTACAACAATGCAGAAGGAAGCATGCGCCAGAGAAGCAGGTGATCATCAAGGAGCAGGCCACCAAGGGGAAAATGACTGGTCTTTTTAGATCGGTCATGTACCCGACGTGGCTGGCCGACGTCGTCCTGGTGCCAAAAGCTTCGAGAAAGTGGCGAACGTGCATGGACTTCACCGACTTGAACAAGCCACACCAAAGGACTGATATCCATTACCGAGCATCGACCAACTGGTTGATTCAACCTCGGGCAACGAAATACTCAGTTTCCTGGATGCCTATTCAGGTTACCACCAGATCAGAATGGATCCTGGTGACGTCGAGAAGACCGCCTTTATTACGGACTTTGGCGTATACTGCTACACCCGGATACCTTTCGGGTTAAAGAACGCTGGAGCCACGTACCAGAGGCTGGTCAATCATATGTTCGAAGGACAGCTCGGCCAGAACGTCGAGGCCTACATTGACGACATGCTCGTCAAGACCCCCAAGGCCGAGGATCACTTCGCCGACCTGGCTGAGACCTTCAGCACCCTCCTGAGGTACAATATGAAGCTCAATCCTACCAAGTGCTCCTTCAGAGTAAAATCTGGGAAGTTCCTGGGTTTCTTAGTCACCCAGCGTGGGATCGAGGCCAACCCCGACAAGGTCCTGGCCATCCTGGACATGCGCCCACCCACCTGCATCAAAGACGTCCAACGCCTCACTGGGCGCATTGCTGCGCTCAGCAGATTCCTGTCCCGCACAGCCGAACAATGCCTACCCTTCTTCAAGCTGTTGAGGGGGCCCAAAATAGCATCCGTTACGTTCGTATGGGATGAGGAATGCCAAAGGGCGTTCGCCGAGCTTAAGGAGTTACTGGCTTCGCCCCTGTGCTTTCCAAGCCCGTCCTAGGTGAAGCCTTGTATCTCTATCTCTCGGTGACTCCGTCTACGGTTAGCTCGATCCTGGTCAGAAATGACTCGGGAGTCGAGAGATAGGTCTACTACACCAGCAAGGTGCTCAATGAGACTGAAAGAAGGTACCCCACAACCGAGAAACTCGTGCTAGCGTTGGTTACCTCAGCCAAGCGCCTCCGACCCTATTTCCAAGGGCATTCCATCACCGTGCTGACCGGCGAACCACTGAAGAGGATCCTCGCTCACCCTGAAGCCTCGGGACGCCTTGTCAAATGGGCCATCATGCTCGGGCCTACGATATATCATACCGGCCTCGCTTGGCTATCAAAGGATAGGCGCTCGCCGACTTCATCACCGAGAGCACTATCCCGACTGAAGAAAAGTCTCCGTCCGCGCCCGGGCCAACCTGGGAACTGTTCGTCAACGGATCCTCCAACTCGGCCGGAAGTGACGCTGGAATTCTTCTAAAGTCCCCCGAAGGAGCAGAGCTACAATACGCCTTGAAGTTCAACTTCCAGGCGTCCAACAACACCTCCGAGTACGAAGCCCATATCTCGGGAGCCCGCATGGCCCGGCGGATGGGGGCTAAGCAAGTCAGAATTCACACTGACTCCCAACTAGTTGCTAGCCAGGTCAACGGTGATTACAAAGCTCGAGAAACACCGATGGTCAAATACCTCCAACTGGTCAGAGCCGTGGCACAATAGTTTGAGAGCTTTGAGGTAGTCCGAATAGCTCGGGAAGAAAACTCCCGAGCGGACGCCCTCTCTCGGTTGGCCTCCTCTCTTGACCCCAAGGGAACTCGATCGGTCCTTCTCGAAGAGCTAGAGCGACCGAGCATCGATTTGGAGCTCCTGGCTATTGACCAGGCCTTCCCAAGCAACTGGCGCGCCCCCTACTTGTTGTGGCTCCAAGACTCTCAAGAGCCTCCCGACCACCGGGAAGCCCGAAGATTGAAGTACCAAGCTCGGCAATTCGTCATTCTGGATGGCACTCTCTACCGAAGATCCTTCTCCGACCCTCTCCTAAAGTGCCTCAATACCGACGAAGCCAACCGAGCGATTCAAGAAGTTCACGAAGGCTTGTGCGGAGCGCATTTGGGAGGAAGGTCACTCGCTAGGATCTTGCTACGACAAGGTTATTGGTGGCCCACTCTGCAGCGTGACTGCTCAACCTACGTACAGCACTGCGACCGATGCCAGCGATTTGACCACTTGGTCCATCAGCCGGCAATAGAGCTCGTTACCCTAGCCGAACCATACCCTTTCGCTCGCTGGAGAATCGACATCCTCTGGCCGTTCCCCACGGCTAAAGCCCAGAAGAAGTTCGTCATCGTCGCCATCGACTACTTCACCAAATGGGTGGAGGCCGAAGCCACAGCAAGAATCACCGAGACAGTTGTCTGGAGTTTCGTCTGGAAATCGATCATCTGTCGCTACGGCATCCCCCGAGTGATAGTGAGCGATAATGGTCGGCAATTTGATTCTCGTTATTTCCGAGACAGATGCGCAGACCTAAACATTCGCAATCACTTCACTTTGGTCACCCACCCTCAGGCTAACGGACTAGTCAAAAATGCCAACAAGACTATCTTAAAAGGCATCAAGATCAGGCTCGACAAAGCCAAGGGCTGCTGGCTTGAGGAATTGCCGAACGTACTTTGGTCACACAAAACGACCCCCAGAACGGCAACCGGTGAAAGTCCCTTTCAGTTGGTGTACAGCGTCAAGGCCGTTATCCCATTGGAAATTGCCAATCCCTCCCTCCGAGTCATCTGTTTCTCACACGAGGCAAACGACCAGAAATTGCTCGAAAACCTCGACCTAGCAGATGAGCTCCGAGAGATTGCCAGCATCCGAGCAACGGAATATCAACACCGCCTCACTCGATACTACAACGCCAAAGTCCGAGATAGACACTTTCAACTGGGAGATTTCGTGCTCAGGAAAGCCGAAGCCTCTCGACCACTTGAGGCGGCGGGCAAGCTATCCCCTAATTGGGACGGCCCCTACCGAGTGGTCGAGACGCTCGGGAAAGGAGCATACCGACTATCCACGATGGAATGAGAGCACATCCCTCAGACCTAGAACGCGACTACACTATGCAAGTTCTACTTCTGAATACTGAGCATTGTGTAAACGACATGAGATAAAACAAAAGCCTCCTTTCCTTTATTCAAACAACTCGCGTGTACAACAGAAAGGCCGAAGCCAAGAAAATACATGTCAAAAAAGCAAAAAATCCATCTGGCACCGCCGTATGAGCCCATCGCTCGGCTGACTCGGTTGACCTTCCTGCGTCAAGCCACTGACTCTGCCTTGTGCAGAAACTGGCTCGGATAAAGGGTAGTCGACCCCGTTGGCTCGGGTAGCTCGGGACAAAGGTGACAGAGGGATTAGGAAGGAGAATGCTACCTTCCAAGTTGAACTTGGAAGAGAAAGGGGAAGAGGGAACGCATATGAAGGCATCCTCCCCTCCAATCTGCCAACTCTTTAGAAGGAAGAGAGCGCAGGCACCCTCCGAAGAGTGAAAGAAATGATGAAGAGCAGAAGAGGGAAAAAGAAACCAGCAGAGCTGGACGAGGAGGCAGGGGAAAGACCGGAAAGGAGGGAGCTTAATTGGCTTCCTCCTCCCCTCCACGGAGCGAGCAGGAAGGGACGGGCGGTAGGGATGCCTAATGCCCCCATCCGTCCGCCATATCCCCCCCCCCCCCCCGCCCCCGTAAGCACCGCCAGAACTGATAAAAAGAAGATGGCGTGCCTCTGCATGTTAGCGCAGCAAGAGTGATATAGAAGGGAGGGGATGAATAGATCACTCCCAATTTGTAGAAACTTAAGCGGAATAAATTTTCTACTGCTAACGCACCTCCTTAAACCGTACACAGAGGGATGTAAATGAGAATGAAGAGCGAATCACATGGAAGCAAAGAGCCGAGCAGATGAAGAGCGTAGAGAACAATAGCAAACCACAGAGGAGGCACTCGGTTTTTTAGGTGGTTCGATTGCAGTCCGCAATCTACATCCACCCCTCACTCCAACTAGAGTGAGGATTCCACTAGACGATGCTAGATCAATGCAGACTCAGTCTGCGAACAACGTGCTGCCACACAGCTTGAACACCAAGGGAAACAAATCCCTCAATCAAGTTCTGCCACCCACAGAACCTGAAACCTGTTCTAGCTCCCAGCTAGAACACAACCGGAGAATCCTCTCCCTTCCTCCACACACCGGAGGGAAACTGTTAATGACAGCCAGTCACTAACACCACCAGAGATCACCGATCCCTCTTCCTCTGCAACACAGAGGGAAACTGGAGTAATACTCCCTTCCTCCACACACCGGAGGAACAACAATTCAGATCAGAATAGAAGGACGAAAAATAAACGAAAGCAAAGTGGAAAACAAAAAACAATGAGAAGGAATCGATTCTGAAACCCAATACAAATGTAGCTTCAAATGAAGTAATTCATCAATCAGCACACACTCTCTCTCTCTCTCGACCAAACTCCTCTCAGATATTGAACTCTCTGCTCTTTTCCTTTCTCTTTCTTTCTCTCTGCACTTTTCTTTCCTTTTCTGGATCGAAGGACGTATATGCTCTCCAGGCTTCTTCTTCGATCAACCTTCATCTTAAGACGAAGGCTCCATTTTATACCTGGAGCAGCAGCAGGGCGCGTGTGGCTTCCACAGTTCCCGCCCTAAGAGTTCGGACTACGTGGCAGCATCCAGCATGCTGTCAGACCACGTGTCCTCATCTGGGCATTTTCCTTATCCTCGGATCACGTGCCCAGCACCAGTACGCTTAGCAATTGGAGGTAGATGGCGTCAACTCACTTGCTCCAAAGAGTTGACGCAGTCATCAGAAATCTTCAAACTTCTTAACCGCTGCGTCGACTCCATCAGCCTATTGCGTTGACGTAACGGTATCGGCAGTCCAGTGTTCAAGTCTTCAACAGATAGGCGAGCTGCGTCTACGTTATCAGCATATTGCGTTGACGTATTGAAGGCATCCAGAGATAAGTCGTCCCTTTCTTGGACTGCTGCGTCGACGCTGCCAGTTGGTGGCGTTGACGCACGAACGTGTACATTTCTATACTGGCATCTCTTAAGCCGCTGCGTCGACGCTGCTTGTTGATGGCGTTGACGCAGTGGAGGATTTCGTGAAGGCTTCATCGCTTGTAAGAGTCTCTGTTTCTTTAACTGCTGCGTCGACGCTGCTTGCTTGTGGCGTTGACGCAATAGAAGACGACGTGAAAGCTTCGTCTACTGATGCGTGGACGCTTTAAGCTTCAGGCGTCGACCCTGCTCCCTTCAGCAACAAGAAAGAAGTGTATAGACTTAGTGTTAACGTTGAGCTCAATGTACAGACTCAATCAAATGAGGAGTTTCCAGTGTATGGACTTGCAATTCAAACAACAATGAATAGACTTTAGAGAAATGAAGTCTAGTGTATAGACATGGAGAGCTGTTCAATGTGTTGGGTTGGCGTTGTATAGACTTGGCTTTGAGCACTTGGGCTGAAGGCAATGTGCAGACTATGCGATGTATAGACTTTGCCCAAGGAGCCGAATGTATAGACTTCGCCACAATCTAATGAACATACTTTGCAGAAGAGAACGAGCCAAGGTGTAGACTTCAAAAGAAGCAGTCCGATGTACAGACTTCAAGGAGTCTTGACAACGGACGCTGTTCAGACTTTGCAAACACGAGACGATGTATAGACATTAAGCTTGACACTCCAATGTATAGAGTTGAGGATTGGAAGGATGTATAGGGTTGAGCTGAACTGATTTTTGCAAAGTGCAGACTTAGTTGGTCGGGCAGTGTACAGACTTGGAATTCTAATGCCAGTGTGTAGACTTCAGTTAGAAAGTGCCCGATGTACAGACTTGAAGGAGTTATCCCAAAGAATAGATGAGTCGACGCATGAGCAAGGTTGGGTCGACCCACTGCTGTCAAAACCAGCTAAGCAAAGTGTAGATAAAATCATAATAGCATGCTTATCTGACAACCAAATAAACTGTACTTACTCACATGATGAAACAACATTAATCTAAACATAGAGGATTGATTTATAGTGTGAGACATCATCAAAACCATAGGGATTCAACAATCTCCCCCTTTTTGATGATGACAACACTATGAATCAAGCAATATCAAGTTTCAACAAGAAGTTAATACCAGCTGCAACAAGCAAAATACATTCAAGGCATGCTCATACAGATGAATTAAACATTCCCTGCAACACACTCTCATCCTCATCTCCCCCACAACTTATAACCAACTCCAGACAAGTCCAATACTCACTCATATTGCAAGCTCCTTGCCCAATACTCACTCATATTGCAAGCTCCTCTCCCCCTTTGACATCAGCAAAAAGAACTGCAGAATGTATGACAGTGCTGGAAACATGAGGACTGAGGGCAGTAACTTCTTAGTGCAGAAAGTCACGAGTAGGTCTTAAGAGAATAAGTGAGTTTCTAATCTCAAGAGAGGATTCTTGAGACTTTAGTACACAGTAGAGAGGTGGAATGATGGACAAGTTTATCAGCATACATAGTGGATGATTTAGAGCAGGAGTTCACAAGTATGGCCAAATATAGCTGATCACTCAACTATTCCATAAGATAGCAAGAGACAAAATCAGAGAGATGATCTCAAGGTATTGAAGACAAGCAATCCATTAGTTGCATAACAGCAAGGAATTTTATTGGAGATGATTTTCAAGAAGATCAATGAGTAAGTTGGTAGTTCACTTCCTTTGACATTAGGGAGACACCTTGATTAGAGGCCTGAATCCCCAGTTACTCAGAGTGAGTACCTCGTTACTTCCTTCCCCCTTTTTTTTAATAAGGAACAGAGTTAGTAACTGTGGCTTTTGACATTAGGGAAACACCTTGATTAGAGGCCAGAGTCCCCAGTTACTCACCAGCAAGCCACCATTGCTCTGTCATGACTTTTCATTCATTTTAAGTATTTGTCACCTCATGACATGGGAGAAATATTCATTTCATTGATGAAGCTCCCAGTTTCTCAGTGATCAAACCTGAACATGTTAGTTCAGTTAATCCCTTGAGTTAAAGAGATAGAATGATTGAAGACAATACCAAAAAGAACTTTTCTTGAATTGAGTCTTGAAGTCTAGATTTCAAGTTGATTGGGTCAGATATCAAGACATACAAGTTTTTGGCCTGAACCATAATCAAAGACAATGTAGGAAGATATACTTTATGCAATTAGTCCAGATCTCTGAAAGAGTACCAAAGGAAAGATTCTAACTTGGAGGTTAGAGTCACTGACTTATAGACTTAAGAGATAAGTGACACTCTACTTCCTGAGAGAACCACACTAAATCAGTCATGCAAGACCAGCAAAGGTACACATCTGGACAGCCCTTTTGAATCTGTCAAAGAACTTCTCTTCTCACATCACAACTCAGCTCCCCCTAAAACACAGCATTCCTCAATGAAATATTCCAGCAAAATCTCAAGGCTTCCCCTTTATTTAGAGCATTTCTGACAGTTAACCAGTAAGCATTCTGAACTCCCCCTTAAACCAGCATGCAAGAAGGCTAAACATTAGATAGACACAACTCCCCCTCACACCAAGAACAGGCTTCATAATTAAGACAGTTTGTATAAGCCTAATTCTCTTCTCAATGTGGAAAATTTTTCATTATCCAGAGGTTTTGTGAATATGTCAGCAATCTGATTATCTGTGCCTACATGAATCAGTTCAAAATTATTCTTAGACACTTCATCTCTTATAAAATGATGTCTTATCTCTATGTGTTTGGTTCGTGAATGCAAAACAGGATTTTTAGCAAGATTGATGGCACTAGTATTATCACAGTAAATAGGTGTGCACCCCAGGTCTACTTGGTAGTCCTGAAGCTGGTGTTTAATCCATATGACTTGTGTTCCACAACTCCCTGCGGCCACATATTCAGCTTCTGCAGTGGAGAGGGCCACAAAATGTTGTTTCTTGGAGCCCCAAGACACTAAACACCCACCCAAGAATTCACAATGGCCACTTGTGCTTTTCCTGTCTAGTTTACAGCCTGCATAGTCAGCATCTGTGTATGCTACTAGGTTAAGTGTGTGAGATGCAGGAAACCATAAACCAAGAGAGTGACTAGCTGACAAATATCTGAAGATTCTTTTAACTGCAGCTAAGTGTAGTTCAGTAGGTCTAGACTGATACCTTGCACACATTCCTACACTGAATTGTATATCAGGTCTAGAGGCTGTCAGGTAAAGTAGTGATCCAATCATACCTCTATAAAGTTTGGCATTTACTTCTTTACCTGTCTCATCTGCATCCAATGAAGTATTGGTGCCCATGGGTGTAGAAATGTGCTTTAAGTTTTCCATGCCAAACATTTTGAACAGTTCCATTGTGTATTTGGTTTGGTTGATGAAGCACCCATCTTCTAGCTGCTGTACCTACAATCCAAGAAAATATTTTAGTTCACCAACCAAGCTCATTTCAAATTCAGCAGACATCATGGTAGAAAATTCATCACATAGTTCATGCTTAGTTAATCCAAATACAATGTCATCTACATATACATGAACTATGATGAGATCTTTATTCATGCCCTTGGTAAATAAAGTCTGATCAACTTTACCTCTTTTGTAGCCCTTGCTGATCAGAAATTCAGATAATCTTTCATACCAAACTCTTGGAGCCTGCTTTAGACCATACAAGGCTTTGTTTAACCTGAAAACTTGGTTAGGTTGAGGAGAATATTGAAATCCAGGAGGTTGTTCAACAAAAACTTCTTCTTTAATGACTCCATTTAAAAAGGCACTTTTAACATCCATTTGTTGGAGTTTTATGTTCTTTGAGCATGCAAAGGCAAGCAACAGTCTTATAGCTTCCATCCTAGCAACAGGTGCATAGGATTCATCAAAGTCTACACCGAATTCCTGACAGTAGCCTTTGGCTACTAGTCTGGCTTTATTCCTCGAGATAATTCCATCTTCATTCATCTTATTTTTGAACACCCACTTGGTTCCTATGACATTAATACCATCTGGTCTTGGGACAAGCTCCCAGACATTATTCCTTTCAAACTGACCTAATTCCTCACTCATAGCATTGACCCAAGCTTGATCAGCTAAGGCCTCTTCTACAGTTTTGGGTTCAATTTGTGAGACTAAAGCAATTAAGTCATCATTATTCACATTTCTAAAATGAGACCTAGTCCGAAGAGGATCTTCAGGATTGCCTATGACTTTATCTAAAGGATGGTCTTTAAGAAATCTGATATTTGTTGAAGACTCACCTGTTTCTCTTGACCCTTCCTGATTGGGGGTATTTGTTTCTCCATTTGGCTGAGTCTTCTCTTCTTCCTGTTGGTCTTCTAGAAAGTCTCCACCATGATTGGAATCCCTGTCAAGATTTTCAACATTAGAGACATCTTTCTTTTCACTAAAAAGGATGTGTGGAGATTCTTCCACTTTCTGATCTGATATGTTAAATACCCTATATGCCCTTGACACTTCAGAGTAACCCAAGAATATTCCAGGTGAACTCTTGGCTTCAAACTTGTCTAAATCTTTCTTATCATTGTTATGAATAAAACATTTTGATCCAAAAATTCTGAAATGAAACAAGTTTGGTTTCTTACCTTTTAGAAGCTCATAGGGTGTTTTCTTGTGTATGGGTCTTACCATGGCCCTGTTGATTATGTAGGTTGCTGTATTGGCCGCTTCTGCCCAAAACCTTCTAGGTAATTTGCTTTCAATCAACATGGTTCGGGCCATTTCTACCACTGTTCTATTTCTTCTCTCCACGATCCCATTCTGTTCAGGTGTCCTGGGAGAGGAAAACCTGTGAGTTAGTCCTTCTTTGTCACAAAGATCAGTAAACATGGAATTTTCAAACTCACCTCCATGATCAGATTGAATAGAACTAACCTTGAACTTTCCTTCTTGTTTGACCTTATTGAAAAATAGATTAAACTTTTGAAATGCATCACTCTTATTTGCTAAGAAAAATATCCATGAGTACCTAGAGAAGTCATCTATGATGACATAGCCAAACCTGTTACCATTAAGACTCTGAGTTCTAGTTGGACCGAAAAGATCCATATGAAGAAGTTCCATTGGTCTAGAAGACAATGGCTCAGATCTTAATTTGAAAGAATTGCTGGTCTGTTTGCCTAGAGCACAGGCATCACATGCTTTTGATATAGAGTTGAATTTAATTCTAGGCATGCCTCTAACTAAATCATGCTTGACCAATTTATTTAAAGTTGAAAAGCTAGCATGACCTAGACGTCTATGCCATTCAAAGGCATCATTTTCAGAATTGGCAGATAAGCAAATTGTAGATTCAGAATTCTCATCTAAGTCTACAATGTAGACATTATTAATCCTGTTGGCTACAAATTTAACCATGTCAGAATTTGTTTCAAGGATTTTACATGAACTATCATCAAATACAACCTTGTGACCCCTGTCACATAACTGACTTATGCTAATCAGGTTGTGTTGAAGCCCTTCCACAAGTAATACTTTTTCAATGGAATTTGTGGAAGACTTACCTACTGTGCCAACTCCAATTATTTTACCTTTGTTCTTTCCTCCAAACTTGACCAGACCTCCTGGCTTCATCTCTATCTTGCTGAACTTGGATCGGTCTTCTGTAATATGCCTGGAGCAGCCACTGTCGAGGTACCACTTGTTGTCTTCAGCTGCCAGGCCGACCTACACAAATATATCAAGCAGATTGATTTGGAACCCAGGATGAGTTGGGTCCAAGGACATTGTTCATATCTCTGATCAAGTGTTTAGGTATCCAGATTTGTTTCAGCATGGTTTTCTCTGGCACCTTCCTTTCTGGTTTATTAAAGTTGAATCTAGCTGAACTGGAGAAGTGAGTTCTATTCCATTCATTAGTCTTTCTATTCCTAGGAAACTTCCTGTAGGCTTGTTGATTAGTATATCTTTGACCATGAAAGTTATTCCTCCAGTAGGTCTTGTTTGGACCCATCTGATTGTTATAATTTCAGCTCTTATTCTGATTTATTTTCTTGGTCCAGCTACCATTTGTGTTCTGGTGAGTGGACTTAATGTTATTCTTCATAAAGTTCATTCCAGTCTTAAATGGTTGTCCAGTACTGATTTTTGTGTTTTCTTTGGGACTTTGAGTTCCCTTAGAGCTGTTTGAGCTGGATGGTGTGTCCAGCTTTTCTTTTCCCTTCTCTGGACAGAAGGTAATGGTCTTGAATTGCAAGGGTCTCTTGTTGGTTGGGTCATAGCCTAGACCTTCCTTATTGAAATTGACCCTAGTCCCTAGTATAGCATCTAGGCTAGTCTTTCCTTGGACAAACTTTTCTAAGATTTTCTGTTTGTCTTCCAGCTCCTTTTGAAGAGACTCAGAATTCTTTAGGAGTTCAGCATTTACTTTCTTCACAGCTTCATATTTCTCTGAATTCACTCTAATTTCATTCATGCATTCTTCAATTTTAGTTTTGAATTCATTGAGTTGTTTTTGACTTTCTTGAATTTCTCCCTTAAGCTTATCATTCTCTTTCCTTAGTGAGGTCATTTCTTCTAGTTGTTCTTTTAGCTTTTCATTTTCCTCACAGAACAGAGTTTGTTCTTCAATATTTGTGTTAAATTTTCTTTTCAGAACTCTGTGCTCTTTGCTAAGAGAATTAAATTTATCTAGCAAGTCACCATAAGCATCCTCCCAGTCATCAATTGAGAAATTTTCAAAAACGTTTATTACCTCCTCTTCATTGTTTGCCATAAGGCAAATTCCATCGTCATATTCTTCTGAGGAAGCATCTTCGGGATCTTCTTCTTCCTCGCTCCATGTGCAGACCATCGCCTGTGGTTTCTTCTTCTTCTGCACCTTTATGTTTTTCTTCTGAAGATAGGGACCCTTCTTCTGGAGGTCTGGGCATTTGCCTCTCGTGCGTCCCTGTTTGTTACAATTAAAACAAGTCAGCTTCTTAGGGTTTCTATCCCTGTAACTAGTAAATTCAGCATTCTTGTTAAAGGGTTGTGGCTTCTTCTTCCTAAAGGTCTTTCCCTTTTTCTTCAAAAATTTTCTGAACTGTCTAGTGAGCATTGCCTGCTCCTCCTGGTCGAGATTTGATAAACCTTCAAGCTCGGACTCAGACTCGGGGCTACTGCTGCTGCTCCCACTGTTACTACCCTTGTTGCGGGAAGCTCTTAGAGCTACATTTTTACCCTTCCTCTCACTTCCTTCTCCACCTCCTTGGAAGTTCATCTCATAGGTCATCAGGGATCCTATGAGTTCATTCACAGTTAAGATAGTCAAATCTTTTGACTCCTCAATCACAATGGCCTTAGTGTGCCATGCCGGGGATAAAGATCTAAGGATTTTCCTGACTATATCTGCCTCAGCAAGATCCTTCCCTAGCCCTTTAAGAGTGTTAGTGATCAAGGATAACCTGGCATACATTTCGGTTATATTCTCATCTGCATTCATCTTAAACATTTCATACTTAGAAGTGTAGAGATTTACCTTCGATGCTTTCACTTGAGTTGTACCTTCATAGATCAATTGCAGCTCATCCCACATTCGCTTGGCAGTTCTGTATGCAGATATACGAGCATATTCCTTTGGATGAACAGCACACTGGATTATGTTCAGCGCCGTCCAGTTGAGTGACGAGAGCTTTACATGATCATCTGTCCAAGCATCCTCGTTTGGTGGCAGCTCATATGGCCCCACCGTGATTACTCTCCACAATTTATGACTCTGAGCTCTGATGAACACTTCCATCCTGTTCTTCCAAAATAGATAGTTACTACCATCGAAATAAGGAGGGCGACTGATGGATTGACCTTCGGCCATGAAGGTTCTATGACCACCACCAATTCCTTGACCGTTCGTCCACATGGCGTAAACCCGCTCTGATACCAAGTGTTAGCGCAGCAAGAGTGATATAGAAGGGGGGGATGAATAGATCACTCCCAATTTGTAGAAACTTAAGCGGAATAAATTTTCTACTGCTAACGCACCTCCTTAAACCGTACACAGAGGGATGTAAATGAGAATGAAGAGCGAATCACATGGAAGCAAAGAGCCGAGCAGATGAAGAGCGTAGAGAACAATAGCAAACCACAGAGGAGGCACTCGGTTTTTTAGGTGGTTCGATTGCAGTCCGCAATCTACATCCACCCCTCACTCCAACTAGAGTGAGGATTCCACTAGACGATGCTAGATCAATGCAGACTCAGTCTGCGAACAACGTGCTGCCACACAGCTTGAACACCAAGGGAAACAAATCCCTCAATCAAGTTCTGCCACCCACAGAACCTGAAACCTGTTCTAGCTCCCAGCTAGAACACAACCGGAGAATCCTCTCCCTTCCTCCACACACCGGAGGCAAACTGTTAATGACAGCCAGTCACTAACACCACCAGAGATCACCGATCCCTCTTCCTCTGCAACATAGAGGGAAACTGGAGTAATACTCCCTTCCTCCACACACCGGAGGGACAACAATTCAGATCAGAATAGAAGGACGAAAAATAAACGAAAGCAAAGTGGAAAACGAAAAACAATGAGAAGGAATCGGTTCTGAAACCCAATACAAATGTAGCTTCAAATGAAGCAATTCATCAATCAGCACACACTCTCTCTCTCTCTCGACCAAACTCCTCTCAGATATTGAACTCTCTGCTCTTTTCCTTTCTCTTTCTTTCTCTCTGCACTTTTCTTTCCTTTTCTGGATCGAAGGACGTATATGCTCTCCAGGCTTCTTCTTCGATCAACCTTCATCTTAAGACGAAGGCTCCATTTTATACCTGGAGCAGCAGCAGGGCGCGTGTGGCTTCCACAGTTCCCGCCCTAAGAGTTCGGACTACGTGGCAGCATCCAGCAGGCTGTCAGACCACGTGTCCTCATCTGGGCATTTTCCTTATCCTCGGATCACGTGCCCAGCACCAGTACGCTCAGCAACTGGAGGTAGATGGAGTCAACTCACTTGCTCCAAAGAGTTGACGCAGTCATCAGAAATCTTCAAACTTCTTAACAGCTGCATCGACTCCATCAGCCTATTGCGTTGACGCAACGGTATCGGCAGTCTAGTGTTCAAGTCTTCAACAGATAGGCGAGCTGCGTCGACGTTATCAGCATATTGCGTTGACGTATTGAAGGCATCCAGAGATAAGTCGTCCCTTTCTTGGACTGCTGCGTCGACGCTGCCAGTTGGTGGCGTTGACGCACGAACGTGTACATTTCTATACTGGCATCTCTTAAGCCGCTGCGTCGACGCTGCTTGTTGATGGCGTTGACGCAGTGGAGGATTTCGTGAAGGCTTCATCGCTTGTAAGAGTCTCTGTTTCTTTAACTGCTGCGTCGACGCTGCTTGCTTGTGGCGTTGACGCAATAGAAGACGACGTGAAAGCTTCGTCTACTGATGCGTGGATGCTTTAAGCTTCAGGCGTCGACCCTGCTCCCTTCAGCAACAAGAAAGAAGTGTATAGACTTAGTGTTAACGTTGAGCTCAATGTACAGACTCAATCAAATGAGGAGTTTCCAGTGTATGGACTTGCAATTCAAACAACAATGAATAGACTTTAGAGAAATGAAGTCTAGTGTATAGACATGGAGAGCTGTTCAATGTGTTGGGTTGGCGTTGTATAGACTTGGCTTTGAGCACTTGGGCTGAAGGCAATGTGCAGACTATGCGATGTATAGACTTTGCCCAAGGAGCCGAATGTATAGACTTCGCCACAGTCTAATGAACATACTTTGCAGAAGAGAACGAGCCAAGGTGTAGACTTCAAAAGAAGCAGTCCGATGTACAGACTTCAAGGAGTCTTGACAACGGACGATGTTCAGACTTTGCAAACACGAGACGATGTATAGACATTAAGCTTGACACTCCAAAGTATAGAGTTGAGGATTGGAAGGATGTATAGGGTTGAGCTGAACTGATTTTTGCAAAGTGCAGACTTAGTTGGTCGGGCAGTGTACAGACTTGGAATTCTAATGCCAGTGTGTAGACTTCAGTTAGAAAGTGCCTGATGTACAGACTTGAAGGAGTTATCCCAAAGAACAGATGAGTCGACGCATCAGCAAGGTTGGGTCGACCCACTGCTGTCAAAACCAGCTAAGCAAAGTGTAGATAAAATCATAATAGCATGCTTATCTGACAACCAAATAAATTGTACTTACTCACATGATGAAACAACATTAATCTAAACATAGAGGATTGATTTATAGTGTGAGACATCTTCAAAACCATCATCAAAACCATAGGGATTCAACACTGCACGTCGAACCTTCTTTAAACCTGTTCGTCGCCCGTCGAACCCCCTTTAAACCCGAAGCAGCAAGGACTCTAGGCCCTCCGTCATCGGTAGCCTCATCTTCCAAAGCATCTTCCATGCTTCAACTATAAGGGTACAACGCTACGTGAAGAAAGAACGAGGAAAGACTGTCGGGGAAAACCCTAAGCGGTGGTGAGGAAGGGACACCCTTCAGACCTTTTATAGGCGAAGGGAGGCTATTTTCCTTAAATGATTCCTCCCTCGAAAACACGCCAATGGGACCTCTCCCTACGAACGGTCACCTCAAACTTCTCGTCTCCGCCCCAGCAGGACACACGAAGCGGCCAAACATTCAAAGCATGAGAAAATGGAAAGACACCCTGTCAGACGCTCACCCAACCATCAGGCGAGATCCACGCAGAAAGTATCGGCACTTTCCAACCACTGTAGATACGCTGAACAAAATATGGCAATGGCGATACGAAACAGTTAAGTCTTCATCATAACGCTACTGCCCTACTTTTTTTCCTAAACAACAAGGAAAGTTTTCCTTTGGAAAAGGAAGAGACATGCAAAAAGAGAAAGCAAAGCAGATACATTAGGCCTCTGGCCCAACCTGAAGCTCGGGAGCGGAAGGCTCAGACGGTCTGCCCCTGGCACCCTCGGCGACGGCCGACCCTGGCACTGACCCCACCGGCGTGGGAATTGCCTCGGTTGCGCGCCCTCCCGATGCATCCGGAGTTAGCGACCCTTCAGACAAAGAGCCCCCCTGATCTTCTTCCTCCGACGTAGAGGAACCGGAGGATGACAAGTTCGAGTCATACCATTTCCCGGACAGGAAATCAATTGTCTCGGACGCTTGCTCCTCGGCATAAGAGACGGCCCGATCGTAGCCTTGCTTGAACCGCTTGCGGATGCCTCGGCGAAGTGCTAACTCGTAGTAGGGGAGGGCGGCCTCCTTAAGGTTGACCCGGTAGGCCTCCAAGCATGTGTACTGCTTGAGCACCTCCACCCCGGCCGATCCCACCCTACCTTTGAGCTCGGCCCTCTCCCGCTCCGCCTCGGCTAACCTCCGCCTGGCCTCAGCCGTCTGCTTCTCGGCCTCCGCCGCCTGCTTCTCCGCCTCATCCCGATCAGCCTCGGCCTCCCGCCAAAGGCGCTCGGCTTCCTTCGCTCGGTCCACCAGCTCGGCACGCTCGGCCTCCCACCGTCCATCTAGCTCAGTGTGAGCAACGCGCTCCTCTTCAAGAAGCCTGCTCTTCCTCTCGAGCGATTCGCGGGACCTAGCTAGTTGCTCGGTCAATGCCCAAGCCTCCACCTGGCTCGCCCGCGCCAGCTCCCTAATTGAGCAAAGCTCACGCCGGAGCCCGTCACGCTCCTCGGTGAGCCGAGACATCTTCCTGTTAGACCCACCAAGGGTCCAGGCCAGGTTAGCCCGCTCTGACTCCGACCGAGCATAAGCTTCTGCCATAGTGGCCCCCATCTGGGCCAAGACCAAGCCGCCCTCCATTACCATCTCGAGGGCCACGGACGAGGAGTGCCGCCTGTCTCCCCCCTTCACCTTCGCGGCTATACCGCGACATATTTGATACAAAGGGCCCTGGATGCCGAGCCTCTCCAAGGCCGCCGGAATAGAAACTCCCTCTTCGGTCGGCGTCCGGCCGGACGGCCTAGATCGAGCCGCGGTTTCGTTCGCCCCTCGTGCCTCGATCGGTTGGGGCTGCGTCACCTTTTCTTGCGACCCCCCAGCCTGGACCGGTTCGACACCTGCACCACCACCTGGAGCATCGCCCGCCTCAGTCAACGCCCTAATCTCGGCCATGGTCCCAGCGTCACCTGCCTTGTCTACGGCCCCCTCGGCTCCTACCGAGGGGAGAGCCTAGCCAGCATCGTCACCGACCGCAGAAGCAGCCCCAACCTCCTCGGCCCCCTCTTGCTCAGCGGGTGGGAGAGCTCACCCAGTAGGGTCGGCCCCATCATGCTCGGGGGAGGGGTGAGCCGCGGCAAGGTTGCCTTCGACTGCGGGAACGACCTCGGCCTTCTTGGCCCGCTTCCTGGCCTTCACAGCGTCCCGGATCATGCCCTCCACAGGATCCTTGCGCTTGGACCCCCGCGGCCCGAAGGATTCACCCTGGGCCGCCCCCTTGCCCTTATCTCTGGCTCGGGAGCGACCCGTGGGAGCAGCCGACTCATTGGCAGCCGAGTCACCGCCGAGGCCGATCACCTCTGCGGCCTCCTCCAAAGCCGATCGCCTGGTGTCTGCACAGAAGAAAGATATGATCAGGAAAAGGAGATGGTCACAACATCCGAAGAAGAAACTGATTCGTGGCAACCGAACCTGCCGGTCGCAGCCCCGCAAGAAGACATTGCTCGATGTGCTCTGGAGTGACCAGCTCCTCCGTGGACTGACGACGCTTCAACAAAATGGTCGCATACTCCTCCACGTCCGGAGAAAACTCATCCTACCTCGGAGGAATGTTTGGATGAAAATTGGGGATTACCAGACATCTCCAAGTCTCCTCCACCGAGAGGATCCCTACCCAGAAGAACTGAGTCTTCCACCCCTTGTGCGAAGAATCCTTCGCGGCCAAGGAAATACAACTCCTATTCCACTTCGCCTGGATGAAATAGAAGCCCTTCCCGGCTGAGGGATGCACCTTCAACTCAAAAAAATAGTGAAAGAGGTCCAACGAAGGAGGAACTCCGCATTGACGGCAGAGGATGCGAAAGGCGGAAAGAAGAAGATAAGAGTTGGCTACCAACTGTATGTGCGCCAACTGAAAGAAATTGAGAAGTTTGAGAACAAAGGGCTCGAAGGGAAGGTGGAACCCACCCTTCCACGATAGTAGGAATGTGCAGATGTGGCCCGTACGAGAATCCAAGCTTGACTCGTGCGGGGCAGCCGTGGCGAAGAAAAACTTGTGGGGTAAATGAAACTGGTTCTACAGCTGTTTCACCTCTACCTCTCCCAGTTCGTTGCTGTTTCGAGCCGCCACCCTCACCGCAGGCTCACCCTCCCACTCTTCGACATCCAGACGTTGATCCGCCATAGAATCCGGAGAGGAACTTGAAGAAAAATACTCCCGGGACCCCCGAAGACTCTGGAGGAAGAGGAAGTTGTCGGACTGCCTCTGCAGTTATCTCCGCCAACTCCGCAAACGCCGCCGCAAGCCTCAGCTCTTCCGTCGTGTCTTCACGACGCATCAAAAAGCCCCAAAAGCAAGTATGGAGGAGAGCTAAACCCTAAAAATGGGGGGAGTCTGGAGCAACGGCAAGCGCAGAACGCCTACATTCCCACGTGGAAGGCGGCATGTCATTCCGACCTCCGAGAAAGGGGGGCCCCTTCAGTTCAAATCCGTCAGGATCATCATTATTAAGGGCCCAGGTGACCACGACACGTGGCTTACTAACACCACCAGATCTCCACCCACCTGAGCCACGCTGGTCCAAAACCCTAAACAACTACTCTTCCGAGCTTACTAAAGCTCGGAAGTAGGAGGGGGACAAGTGGAGAGGGGAATTTCTATAGCCCATCTAAGAGCAGCCGAACTAGGTCCGTCAGGACCAAATGAGGCCCAGCTCATCCAAGTGACAGCCCCTCAGGGCCCACTTAGGATAAAAAACCCAATAAGATTACTCGGGATCAAACCCTTCCTCGGTGGCCCTTAGGCTCGGAAGGCCTGAACGTCGGTCAGAACGGAGGAAGATCCATGCCCGAGTTATCCCCTCACCAGGATAGAGGCAAGCGCTCAGCGCCCACTCCGACCTATCTTCATCCGAGCTATGCCTATCACCCAGATAGGGTTGGCACCCTTCATGCTTGGGTTTAACCGACGATTGCTTATCCACGCTGCCGTTGAGAGCCCTATATTAGCAGGAGTTTTTGAGGACGTAAAGAGCCCATGATGAGGATGTAACTCCCACCTGAAACTCTTCAGCTTACGGGACTCATGAGACTTGCGCACTATTTAAACCTGGGACTCTCTCCCGCGAAAGGTAAGAGCAAACACACGCCTAAAATTCCCTGAGTAGGAACCACTTCACCACCTTGGTGTAGAGGGATCTCGCACCTCTCTTTTCCTCCTCTCTTCATAGCTTCCACCATTGCTCTACTAACTTAGGCATCGGAGGGTTTACCATAGGGAACCATCCCTGGGCAACCTGATCAGTTTCCCTTCCTTGCAGTTCACTATCCGGTGATCATCCCCCCAGCTCAGGTCCAACGCGAGATCACGCCTCTTCAATAACACTTGCAGGGAAGATCATGATGGGGAATTTCTGAACATAAAAGGAAAAGAAGAACTTCCACATGAGGAGACACAAACAAATGAAGACCAGGAAGAGCCAAGCAATGATCCGGTCATCGAAGGAGATGAAGGTAACACTCAGCCTGATTTAAGAGTGTTAAAAGACCATCCCTTAGAAAACATCTTAAGAAATCTGCATGATCGAACCAAAACTAGGTCTCAGTTCAAAATTATGTATGAAATTGAACAACTTGCTCTTCTATCTCAAACTGAACCCAAAAATATTGTAGAGGCCTTAAAAGATGAAAACTGGATCAATTCCATGCATGATGGACTAAACCGGTTTGAAAGAAATAAGGTTTGGCATCTTGTTCCTAGACCTCAAGAGAAATCAGTCATAGGAACCAAATGGGTTTTCAGAAATAAACTAAGTGAAGATGGAAAGATATTAAGAAATAAATCCAGATTGGTGGCTCAGAAGTATAATCAAGAATTTGGCATAGATTATGAAGAATCTTTTGCTCCTGTTGCTAGACTTGAGGCCATTAGAATTTTTCTAGCATTTGCATGTTCTCATAAAATCAAACTGCAGCAAATGGATGTAAAGGGTGCTTTTCTAAATGGTCTTATTAAAGAAGAAGTCTATGTAGAGCAACCCCCCGGTTTTGAATGCACATATTTTAAAGATCATGTTTATAAGTTGGACAGGGCTTTATATGGCTTGAAGTAGGCACCCAGAGCTTGGTACGACAGACTAAGCTCATACCTCATCGAACAAGGGTATTCAGGAGGTAATGTAGATCAGACACTATTCACCAAGAAACAAGGTAAAGATGTCTTGATAGTTCAGATTTATATGGATGATATAGTGTTTGGATCCACAAAACCTCAAATGTGTGAGGAATTTGCTAAACTCATGACCAACGAGTTTGAAATGAGTCTAATGGGTGAGCTACAATTTTTCCTTGGCTTGCAGATTAATCAAAGCAATGAAGGTTGTTTTATCAATCAAACCAAATATGTGAAGGAGTTGCTGAAAAAGTTTGATCTGACCAACTGCAAACCATTAGGAACTCCAATGGGGACTGCCACTTCACTGGATGCAGATGAACAAGGTATTCTTGTAGATGCAAAGAAATACAGAGGTATGATTGGGTCATTACTCTATCTAACTGCATCTAGACCAGACATTCAATTCAGCGTTTGCCTTTGTGCTAGATTTCAGTCTAGTCCTAGAGAGTCTCACTTGACTGTTGTCAAGCGTATTTTTAGATACCTTACTGGCACTCAAGAATTGGGATTATGGTATCCTGCATCTTGTGAACTTTCACTTATTTTATATTCAGATGCAGATTATGCAGGATGCAAACTAGACTGCAAGAGCACCAGTGGCTATTGCCAATTTCTCAGTGTGTCTTTGGTTTCTTGGGCTTCCAAGAAACAGCACTCGGTTGCCCTCTCAACTGCAGAAGCAGAATATGTAGCTGCAGGGAGTTGTGGCACCTAAGTACTGTGGATCAAACACCAACTCCAAGACTATCTAATAGATCTTGGCTGTGTACCCATTCTTTGTGATAACACAAGTGCTATAAATATTGCAAAAAATCCAGTCAAGCACTCTAATACTAAACACATTGAAATTAGACATCACTTTATAAGGGATGAAGTTCTCAATAATAACTTTGAGCTCCATTTTGTAGACTCAGAAAATCAGCTTGTAGATATCTTCACAAAGCCCTTAAGCAATGATAGGTTCACAACATTAAGGAGAGAGCTTGCTCTATGCAGACCTCAATCTACTCAGGTTTGAGCTATCAATTCCTCCTTCAATGCTCTGCCTACTTATCTTTACCATGTTTGGAATAAGCATATCTGCTTTGAATTAGAACTAGTCCATTGGCTGTATGAATCTTGCTTTGAATAATGGTCACATTCAGGGGGAGCCTGCTTGTACTTATGAATGTTTTTAATTGAACATCATCTTCCGACTGCATGGTATATCAAATGTTGAGAACTGAAATGATAGGTTACGCCTGTCAGGAAACTCTCCTCATGCGTGAGGACAGGCCTCCGCCAAGTACCATGAGTCAAAAATGCATATTGTTAACTGCATAGTTGATTTCTAGTGCATAAGCATGTTTAAAGCTTTAGCATTCATTGAAGCACTTCTCAGTGGCAGCAAAAGGTAAAACCACTCTTGAATGATTGTCTGAAAGAAGAAAGTCAGAGGCACTGGCAATAAAAGTGGCAGGTGTCTGTCAAAAATGAAGACTCACAGAAGCTAGCAAAGAACAGTTTGATGTACAGTCAGGTGTCGAGACAGGCAGGACAAAATTTCTTGAACAGGTCGACACCCTACTAGTATGTGTCGAGACTTACAGCATAGAAACTGTTGATCAGATCAACACCTTCAAGTCATGTGTCGAGACTGTCTCTCAGCCGCCCTTGGTTTTGAAGATCAAACGGAGAGTTTCCTTGATTCCTTCTACACATTGCTTCCTTCATTTCCATCTAAAATCTCTTCGCCTCTGAACCTTCACTTTTCACCGAGCATTAAGTGAGGGGGAGTTGAGAATATTTTCATTCATCTATACAACCCTGGGTGAGTTCATTTGTATTACTCCTGTTAAAGAAATGGTTTCTTGTTTATAATCCTCATTTTCATGAATCATTGCATTGAGTTCTACCAAACTTGCATTCATAATAGGATTGAAACATTTCTTAAGTCCTTGGAAATGACCTTTGCCCCTGTGTCTGAAAGTTCACTGCATCTAGGCTTCTTGACTTTTGAAATGATTGGCATGTATTGTCCTTAAACATGTTCCTAACGTGAAGTCAAATAGAGAATACACCCTCTAGAAACCATGATCCTATAATTTCATAGCAATGACCTCTCTTCAGAGAAATTAGATCCTCCATCAATGAAATGAAGGATAATCTAGTCATGATGAGGAAAGTCAACACTTTTTGAAAGAATTCAGAAAGATAGGCTACACTGAGTAACCAGGGACTCTGGCGTCTAAATAACGTGTTTCCTTGAGTCAAAAAGTGAATGCTATATTGGACTGTTTAATTAAATTTAAAAAAAGGGTTTGGGGTTGACTCTACAACTTGCTTCAAAACAAAAAGGGTTATTGTTTACTTTCAATACTTGCATATCTTCTTTTTCCAATCATGCCAAATGTATGTGATGAGTAAGTCAAATGGGCTTGGTTCCCTTCTCTTAACTTTCTCAAATGTTTAAGTCATATTATTTGTGGCAAAAATGGTTTGTCTCAAACTTTCATTACTCAAAAATGAGGTTATAAGCTTTAAACCATCTGAACTTAACATAGGGCTATATACGCCATTTCTTACTCCAGGGGTGTTATTTTAAAACTCAAAAATTCTCAACTTTCCTTATTTCACTCGACGGTAAAAATCAATCTTTACCATTTGTCATTTTTTAACCCTATTTCCCCGTCACCATCGCTCTCCGGCGACCTGGCACATCCTCACCTAGAGGTCGATGCCCTCGTTCCCTCTCTTTCGCCTGTGAAACCCTCTCCCCAGCTAGCTCCAGCTGCCCTCCGTTTCCTCACCTCCCTTTCTTCTAACTTCTCCATGGCTCCTCCGGTCACCCGCGGCAAGAAGAAAGACGCGGATTCATCCAAGAAGGCCGCAACCTCGAAAGCACACACAGAGGGGCGATCCAAGAGCATTGAGGACCACCCAGCTGCAGAACCAGCTAAGAGACGAGCTGCCGAGGCCCAGGGCTCGAATAGTGAAAGGGTTTCACCGCCGCAACCAAAGCCCAAGTGGCCACAGCTGACCGCCATAGAAAAAGGGAAGGCCAAAGCTCCGTCAGTTCCTCCGAAGCCCAGTACTGCTGTCTCTGTCAGGGAAGAAGAGAGTGATCCCTCCCGGATTCTCTTCCCTAGGTATGTGGATTTTAGTGACCATGAGATGCTTGAGAATTTTCCTGAGCTACTGCCGCTGTTTGAGTTCCAAGGTTGGAGACTGTTTATGTCTGATTACAGGGTATACTACCCATTTCTAATTTAGCAGTTCTACAAGAACTTATTTTTTGATGAAAACATGAAAGTCCTTCGGACTGAGGTCAAGGGGGTCTCCATCAAGCTTACCATCAAGCTTCTTCATAGGGCTTTACACATACCCCAGGATGGAGAAATAGAATCTGAGGTTCAGATTGATCCGTCTGTAGCTTACACCCTCCTTACAGGAAAGTCTCGAGACCCTCAGGATGCTACTCAACTACTTGTCAAATACTTTGACACAAACCGGTTTCCCCCCTTACAGCGTCTTCTGCATCACATTTTCACTACCATGATTACCCCACAAGGAAGTGGCAGAAGTAGACTTACAGAGACCCAGAGGTTCCTATTTTACTGCTTATTCAACAATTACCATGTTTGTTTACCTGAGATCATGCTCCAGATTATGGACAGTTGCACTTGCAACCGGCGCAGCCTGCCTTATGCTGCACACCTAACTGCTATTTTACAGAAGGTTGGCATCCCTCTTGAAAATGAAAAGTCCATATCAATCCCTAGAAGTAATGTTTACAGCATGAGGTTTATAGAAAATTACATTCACTTCAAAAAGGAAGGTGATAAACTAGTAAGGAATATGCCTGGCCATCTACCTGACCCTCCAGTACAGCCAGCTCCATAGGCACAGCCTACACAGAAACAGCCTGCACAGGCACAGCATGCACATGATCAGCCAGCACAGGACCAGCTAGCTTCAGATGCACAGTTAGATCAGCATGAGGAAATGTTCCATGCAGATATCCACTTTGAGCAGGCCCCTCAGCAGCAACAGTCTGCAGATCCCATGGACCAGCCTAGGATGATGATGGCTTTTGGCATCTAACCTCCTCTGTCTCCAGACAATGAGCCTAGAGTGTTTAGTGCAAGGGATGCCCCTCCTGAGTTTCATACCGAGGCCTCCACCTCACAAGGTCCTACTTTTGGTGCCACTGGCAGTCTTATGGATATTCACCCTGCACTTATTCAATTCCTCACTGCTCAATTTGAGAGTATGAATTCTTCCTTTCGTCAACTCAGTCTGTAGGTAGATAGAATAGAAGCCAGACAACTCCATTTTGAGCAAGTCCAAACCAGCAGATGGGAGAAATTTGTGCATGAAAAACATAAGTCAGAGGAAAGGTTGAAAAGCTTCATGAACTCCTTGATAAATGTGTGTGAACGAGCAGGCAGAATCATGAAAAGACTACGAGAGATCAGACTGAAACCCAGGAGAAAACTACTGAAATGGTCATGCATGCCTATGACATCCGAGAAGATCAAGGTAATCTCAACATTAAGTGTGTCAAACAGATGGAGTCATCCAATCAGCTAGCTGAACAAGTGGCTGGCGCCACTACCTCCATCAGATCACCAGTGGCTGGTGCAACTACATCCATCCAGGCACATGTGACCGCAGAGATAAACAGATCTCTTGATGCCACCTCCAATATAGAGAGAACCATCAATGCCACTACTTCTCGCTTACTGGATGCTTCCCAAAGGTTGAAAGGGAAACTGTATTCTGACACCAATAAGCTACTTGATGCCTCCTCCAGGCTTGCCGATACAATTCATACTGACACAGCTAGAGCAGTCAATAGCACCACCAAAGCTGAGGCCAAGATGGACGTCGTGTACCAGAAATTGGATATGGTTGGTACTGAAATCTTGGAGCTCATTCATCTGCATAAAGCTCAACTCCAGCCAGCCCTGCAGGACGCAGGTGATGAATGGTGTCCTCCTCCTCAAACAAAAGCCACCTCATCTCGTTTTCCACCATAAGGCTCCCAACATAGGGCTGAAACAGAATACATTTGTGAGATGATGTATACCTGGCTCAAGAACATTAAAGAAAACGTCCAGAACTTACACCGTTTTATCAGCCAAAGGGATGAGCAGTTAAATCACAGGATTGACTCTCTAGAGACAGCCATCTCCCACCTACAACATGAGTTCCAAGAGGCACATATCCTACACCTGGCCAGCACCAGCACCATGCCTCTACCACAGTAGCCTCCTCCTTCACCCCCTCCTTACTGATGACAAAGGGGGAGAAGTACCGAAGACATTATGAGAAGACAAGCATCATCAAACATCTAGCATGTAGTTAGCTTTTGCATTTAGATTTTCAATGTAACTGCTTGAACACACATCCTTGCTTGATTTGTACAAAACCCTGGTTAATCAATGAATAAAGCTTTTTGTTGTTGTTTTTGAAAATGCTATATGTTGAAAAAATGCTAACATTCAGTTGTTGTGTGAATAGATCAATCTCCCTTGGTTGACAGCCCCTCAAACCAATTTGATTGTATTGCTATATAAATGATTGGATATAATGATTCATGGTTGTCATCATCAAAAAGGGGGAGAATGTTGTGTCCCCTAGTTTTGATGATAACAGATCATATATCATTAGTAGATATTTGAGAAATATCTAACTTATTTTGGTTTGATGAATTGACTAATCAAGTGCAGAAGAATCTCTTTAAGTGATGTCTCGACACGGCCTAATGATGTTCCGACACATCTAGAAGAGATTGTGTTAGATTTCTAATGCTTGAGCTCCGGCATAAAAGAATGTGTCGACACATCTAACCCATGTCTCGACACATCAAGAAGAAATCAAGCTGAAGCCATTCTTTCTAAGACTCTGGACTCACTAATGTCTCGACACACTGAGTGAAAAGTGTCGACACACTCGTGTGAAAATCTCTGCACTTGGCGCTTCTGTCTCGACACCCTCATGCGAGAACTCTGCACATGGCTCACATGTCCCGACACCTTTTGGTGTTGTCTCGACACATCATCCATGGATCTTCAAGACACTCACTAAATGTCCCGACACACTGAGTGTAAAGCGTCGACACATCAACGTTCAACCGGAACGTGTTTGAAACCGGCAGAAGCTATCTTTAAGGCTTTCAAAGGGATGTCTCGACACACTGACAGGGAAGTGTCGACACATCCACGTTCAACCAGAATGATTTTTCAAGGCTTTCAAAGGAATGTCTCGACACACTGACAGGAAAGTGTTGACACTCTTGGTTCAACCAGAACGGATCTGAATCTGACGGAAGCTGTCTTCAAGATCCAGAACTTAATCCAGAGGATCCGTTTGCTCTGGAAAAAGTCGTCAAAGTGCTTCTGCGTCAGAAGACTGTGATTTGGCAGAGACATCCTCTGAAGAAGATCGTACCTTGGCTGCTATGATCTCCTACCTACCCACATTCCTGCAGACTTGACAGAATAGAAGTCAACTATGCAAATGGAAGCAGATCATATAATGTGGATGTGACATTCTGGGTGTTTCTTGAAAAGAAGACAACGTTGGTGTCGCCCTAGGACACCAATATATGAGGAGCATGAGCTCCAGTTCGGAGCGCAAGGAAGCAAGAGGAAAAACAAAAAGCTGGAAGACTTAAGAGGAAGCTAGCCTCCTTCCTGATGCTGCTGGTGTGAGCACTTGAAGAAGAAGACGATCCTCTCCCTCACGATGGGAGATCTTCTTACCAGCAGAAGGGTTTCATGAAGCTCCATCCTGATCTCTGAAAAAGCTTGAAGCTTAATCAACCTTCTTCCTCAAGGGTGGTGGTGAAGATCCAGGAAGAAGAAGAAGAAAGCCAAGGACTCCTCAAGCTCTTTCCCAGACAGGAGACTTCCTTCTCATTGTGTTTTACTACGATACTCTGTCTGGTGGTTCCATTTTCAGTTTGCTTTTCTTAAAACAAACTCCATAGAATTTGATCCCTACCTGAGTGTAGGAAGACAGACGGTGTTGACACCGGTCTGTGTTTTGGGTTGTTATACCTCAAGCTGTGTGGCAGCGGAGTGTGAGAGTGCTTCTCTCTGTAAGAAGCTATGAATCAGTGGGTGTGTGTTGGCACCAGTGAAGCCTCACTGTATTAGGTGAGGGGTGGACGTAAGTCTCTAGATTGAGACTGAACCACCTTAAAGATCTTGTCTTGTGGTTTGATTTCTCTCTTGTTCCAATGGTAGAAGCTTGATAGGACCGATTCCAGAAATCATGTGTGTATCTAGCTTCTTATCTGTTAGCTAATATCTGTTTCATAATCAATTGTGTTAAATCTAGTTTTTATTTCCGCAAAGAAGGGCAAAAAGGGGCTGATCTATTCACCCCTCCCCTCTAGATCTGTCTATCACCACTCAGCATCTACGAGAGTTTCTAATATGCAGTGATGCGACAATGAAATATAGATATGTGTAGCAGTGAAACAGAGACTAAGCAGAAGGATCAAACCAGGATACAGCCAAGAGACTAGCCGTCTAGTGTCGTGAATGGCCAAAAATGATGGTCGCTCACCCTCTGGGAAGCGCGAAATAGTAAGCAACGCCAAGAACTAGTCAGAAGGGAGGAGCTCTCTTGTGGGTGTTGGGGGTCCTCTCTCACACCGGGCAACCTCTCCTTCACTTGGGGAGCTCTCCTTCTTTCTTCTCTGATTCTCTTCCTCTGAGACTCTCCATTTGAATCTCTTTGTTCCCTCCTTCCGTCCTCTGTTCCCTCTATTCCTTCCTATTCCTTTGAATATCCCCCCTCTTGTGTTTTGTCCCCTGTTCAACCTTCTAGCACCGTCTACGTACGTGCCTTCAGGATGTGGGTAACAAGGCGGGAGTTGAGATCGAACGAGGGAGTTTTCAAAGTGGGAGAGAGATCATGGGATGTAGGGAGTTGACTGGCAGTTGTCAGAAGGTGGCCAAGTCTCTGGCCGTTCTTAGGGAGAAGGCGGCCAGAGGTCTAGCTGTAATATCCTGGATTCTTTGGATCGGAATCAGAGAGCTATCGGATCGCTTTCGTGGGTCCTGATACGTGTTTTACGATCCACGCGGGTTTTTCCCTTGTATAACTTGCGGAACCTTATGGAGAGTTGACCGTTGAGTTTTGCTACTCAAGGACGCTACAGGTGCGTTGTGCTCGTTCCGAGAATCGCGAAGACTATTTTTTTATATTTTTTTTAAATTTACAAATTTTTGTGCAGAAAATCATATTTTAGGAAAATTGCATAATTTCCTATTTCTTTTTCTTCTTAACCCTTTTCTCTCTCCTCTCCCTCTCCTCACGTCTCTCACTTCTCTCCCTCTATTCTCTCTCCTCTCTTCTCCTCTCACTGCGGGACGTGCGACCGTGGCGAGGTGGGTGAGGCGGTGATGCTGTGGAGCTGTCGTGGAGCGTGCTGGTGTGAAAAAAGGAGTGTGGCGTTGGCACGATCCCTCGGTGGATTCAAAGCCAACGCGGGCGGTTTCGTGTGATGATTTTCGGCGTATAGTGGATATTTCAATAGGTGATAACTTCGGTGGAAGTAGGGGGACAGATGCCCTAGTCTTTTCATGCGTTCCCTCGCGATTTGGAGCCGAACGGTGTGAGTTTGAGTGGGCTTTACTTCGGTTGGGTGAAAAGTTTGTTCGGGGGGTGTGAGCCGTGTTCGCCATTTCAGGCAACGATTTTGAGTTCAATTGGTTTCATTTGAACCCTTGGCGTGTTGGGATTCATTTCCCGCCAGTTTTACTGAATTTGGTTGAGAATCAGAGCCGGTATGAGCCCGGTTGTCCACGTGAGTGATTTTGGGTCGATTTATGGGAATCGCCCATTTCTTGTGTTTTTGCGGGTGGTTTGGCCCCTTCCGGCTTGTGGAAGGTCGGCAATGTGATTAGAGTTGTTTCCCCGTCGTACTGGCGACGATTGGGGCATAGAAATAGATTTTTGTGTAGATTTTTCAGTTTTCGGTCCGTGACGAGAACGCGCTCGTCGTGTGCGACGCGTTCTCAGTGGAACGCGCTATCACGATGCACCGCGTCTCGTGTCGAAGATGAACAGTAGGGAGGTTAGGAACGTGACCTAGGTGATGGGCGTGATCCTCTGTGAACACGCTCGAGGTGTTGGCTGCATCTCTGTGTTATCGCGCTCGAGGTTCAAGGCGCGTCTATTAACGCGACCTAGGTGGGTGGCGCATTAATGTTGCCATCATTTTTTATTGTCATGCTTGGGGTTTAGGCCGCGTCTATTAATGCAACCTATGTGAGCGCCGCGTTCCGTTGATATCATGACCCAGGTAAGAGCCGCGTTCTGATGACATCGCGACCCTCTGTGCGGGCGCATTAATTATCACGACGCAGGGTATAAGCGCGTTAATGCTTCCTATTTTTCGTGTCTTATTTGAGAATTTTATGAGGCTCCGATGAACCCAAGATTCGATGCCTTGTTGGCTTTTGGCTCGATGGATGCCTTCGGTGTCATGTGAGAGTCATATGTGTATTAAGGGTGTTGTGCCCCTGTGGTCCTTTGGTGGTCAATTGAAAAATTATGGTTTTGATAATGGCTAAACACTATGAGTGATGTTTCCCACTCTCATATGATTGAAATACTTGATGTTTTTGTTTCATGCAGATAAGCCAAGAAATGGAGTGAAGATGGCAAAAGTGAAAGCCAAATGGTCGCGCCCAAGCAAGGATGAAAATCCCTTCAAATCGCTTCCTTCATATGTGAAGAGCTGACATGTCAAGAAGCAAAGAGTCGACCCTTCAGCCAAGGTCGATGCACCATGAAGAATAGCCAAGATGAGTCTGTGCACACTTGGATTCAACGTCCAAAGGTCTGAGCATTCGTTAAGGAAAGGTCAAATACTCAGTCGACATCCTCGAGGTCTAAAGAGTTTGATGCCACAGAGTATGGAAGGGTTGCAATGGAGTTTGGTGCTGAAATCTGACAGTCTAGAATTTACTGTAGCAATTGGTCGACCGACCCTATAGCATTGGTCGACTGAAATTACCAGAGTTCAAAAAACTATAGTTTTTCACAGGTTGGTCAACTGACCTTAGGGGATTGGTCGACCAAAATTTTTAGGGATCAGAAAACTCACAGTCTGGTCGACCGACGGGCAGTGGCCGGTCGACCGAAATTTCCAGTAACGAAAAGCTTCAAACCTACAAAATTCCAGTCGACCGCCACCTACCCGCCGGTCGACCGACAGCCCCGATGCAACTATTGTTGACTTCATTTTTCTCAACGTGGGCAGCCCCTCTTCTTGGATTTGTTTAATCCTAAAGTCACCCAACCTGCCATGAATTGTGGATCTGGTCTGGGGGATGTCTCTTGACCATTCAAGATATATAAAACAAACACAATGGGGTTACAAACTCTAATGAATCAAGGGAGATCAAGAGGAGGCCAAAGGAGGCTGTCTAAGGGAGAAGAGGGTAATGTAGCTCCGTGAACAGTACTTTGGGCAAGAGTTCTTCATCCATTTCCAAGGTGATTCAAGCTCATATCCAAGCCAGCAACCTCCAAGGAAGTGTAGAAGCAAGCAAGGCTATCAAGGGGATCCAAGGAAGCTCATTTTACAAGGAAGAAGAAGCAATTACTGCTGAATCAAGAGGAGAGCTTTGCGAAGAAGAAGAAGCCTCTATTGGTGATCTACATCGTGTGAGATAAGAAGAAAAAGATACAGCCCTTGCTAAAGCATCAGATTCACCTCTCGCATTTCAGACAAGATCTTCTTGATTTTAGCATATCTCCATCTCTTGTCTGAATATTTTCATCTTGTTCTCTTTTCATTTTGTTCAAGCTACTGAAACTGAGAATCGTCCCTACCACGGTTAGTAGGAAGGCAGTTGGAAGGTGCTCCAATATGCGGTGTTGTCATCCCTACCAGTGGTTAGTAGGAAGGCAATCGGAGGTTCTCCGATCTGCGGTTTGGTGCGCTGCACTAGTGAAGCCTTACCGGGTTTGGTAAGGGGTGGATGTAGGATTGGGGATTCAGTCTGAACCACCTTAAAATCTCTTGTGTTGTGGTTTGCTTGTGTGATTGGTTTGTGCTAGATGCATGCTTAGGTATGATCTCTATATTACTTGTCCATCCTGCTAAGCCAATCGTTGTGTCCTTCGCTAAGCTACTTGTATTCCGCTGCTATTCTCTTTATTTAGCTTTAAAGAGGGGTGTTCTGCGAAAAGAGGGACAGATCTATTCACCTCTCCCCTCTAGATCCGCCATCCACTACTCAACAAGCGGTATCAGAGCCTAATCTCTCATTATGGGGTCCAACGACCTTGAGAAAAATGGTGGATTGGCGTCCAAGGGTTTATTACTTGAGGGACATTCTGTGAATAGGCCTCCTTATTTCATTGGATCTAATTATCCTTATTGGAAACAACGCATGCAGGTGTTCATTCGCTCCTAAGATTACGAACTCTGGCAAGTGATCAGTAAAGGTCCGTATGAGCTTTCGGATGATGAGGACTTGTGGACCAAAGAACAAATAAGAAGAGCCACTGTCAACTGGAGTGCTAGACACGTCATGCAATGCTCACTGCATCCAGTAGAATTCTCAAGAGTAGCTACCTGCGCAACTGCAAAAGAAATGTGGGACAGGTTAGAAGTGATTTACGAAGGAACCTCTCAGGTATGAGAAACAAAAGTCAACATTTTAGTTTCTGAATATTAAATGTTCAGGATGAGGCCTGATGAGTCAATTCAAGACATGTATGCTCGCTTAACTGTACTTACTAATAGTCTAACTGATCTGGGAAAGAAATATTCAGAGCAGGAAATTGTAAGGAATATTCCCAGATCACTGACCCTAGCATGGCACACGAAGGCTACCATGGTTGAAGAATCCATAGATCTCGCAACTACTAAGGTAGATGAACTCATCGGGTCATTGATGACCTATGAGATCAACCTAAAGAATAAAGAGGTTGAGGTACCTAAGAAAAAGTCCCTAGCTCTTAAAGCAGGACCCAGTGGTCAAAGCACTTCTGATGAAGGTGAGGCTTCTGCAATTGAGCGAGATGAGGATGACGTAGCCATGCTCACACGTAAGTTCTGAAAATTTCTGAGAAAAGAAGGTAAAAGCTTCATGAGAGGAAGGTCACAGGTAAGGAAAGGTTACAAATCCAACTCTAAAAACGTTAAGAAACCTGACAAGATCATTTGTTATTCTTGCAACAAACTAGGGCATTTCAAGACTAAATGTCCTGAAAAATTCAGAAAAGCTGACAAATGGAAGGGCCAGAAGAAGAATAAGGCCATGGTGTCCACATGGAGCGACAAAGAAGAAAGTGATGATGAAATCAGCTCCTCGGATAAAGAAAAAGAAGATCTCTGCCTCATGGCCAGAGGTGACGAAGAAACTGAGGTACACTCTCCATTTGAAAATTTCACAATTGATGACTGGGAGGAAGCATATATACAGCTCATGGAGAAATATGACATGTACAAAAAGGAGAATAAATCATTGAAAAAGAAAATTAACTTGTTCGTGCATGATCATGATGAATCATAAGACTGCTTCACTTGAAACTGAAATTGAAGACCTTAAGAAAATGATTGAGAACTTGGAAGAGGGAAGAAAAGAAATGGCTGACTTGGAAACTGAAAATGAAGACTTAAGAAATGAGATTGATAGCATGAAGCTAAAAATGCAAACCTATGAAAAGGACAGCAAATTGAGTAATGAGAAGTATGATGCTATCAAACAAGTCAACACTCAACTCCTTCAAAACATTGAAAACCTACAAAAAGAGTTGAAAGATAAACAACAATCATTAGAAAAATTTGTAGATGGAAGAGAAAACCTAGATGCATTGCTAGGTACTAGAATGAATTTCAACAAGGAAGGGTTGGGTTTTGATCCCACAAACAAAATGTCAATTGGGTTAAAAACTGTCACATTTGTTTCCTCTTCTGATGCTTCTACCTCAAACACAACACCCACTCAAATTCAACAAAAATAAAATAATAAAGGAAAAGAAAAGGTTGAAGAGGAAGCCACTGAAATCCCCAAAAAGATTGCTTAAAAGCCTAAGAAAAGTCAACCTTCCCCACAGCACAGGTCGACACTTCCTTGGCCATCGTCGGCTCAGGCTGCCAAACAACTTTACACAGGTCAATACATCTTTGATAGGAGGTCGACACTTCAGCCTTCCAGATGCCATTATAACTGTGTTGCACATAGGACAGGTCAACACTCCCATTCATACAGGTCGACACCACCTTACTTTGGGGGTAATTGTGATTCCTTTGTGCACCAATCTTACAAGCTTCAATCCCCTAGGTGGCAAAATAATCACTTTCAAACCAATTCCAACCAGTGGCCTCAATGGGTTAAGAAGCAGACTTCCTCAAACGTCCACAAAATCCAACCAAGAGCCTCTAAACAGAAAGTGAATGTCAAAGCTGAAAAGAAAAACCAAATCCCAGCTCCAAGCAAAGAAAACATGAATGCTAGGAAGGTTTGGATTCCAAAAGAGATGGTATCATGTTTTGAAAATCTGAAAGCTTAATGGGACCCAAATTTTGTTGGGTTCCAAACCTCATTGATTAATCTCTTGTGCAGGAGTGTCTTGCAGCCATGCATAATCGGTGGTACCTTGATAGTGGCTGTTCAAGACACATGACTGGAGACAAAATAAAATTTTGTCTCTTGATGGAAAGGGAAGGAGGACACGTCACATTTGGAGGGAACAACAAAGGAAGAATCATTGCAACATGTAATGTAGGTAAGAACATCTCCAACTCCATTGAAAATGTGTTGCTAGTTAAAGGTTTGAAATACAAATTGCTCAGTATAAGTCAATTGTGTGATAAAGGTCACAAAGTGTTGTTTGACTCTCATGAATGTAGAATCCTTGAACCAAAGTCTGACAAGGTAAACTTTTCTGATAAAAGAATCAACAATGTTTACATGATTGACTTAGATGATCCTGATCACATAAACCTCTGTCTTGCTACACCAAAATCTGAACTTACATGGTTATGGCATCGTAGACTAGGACATGCTAGCTACAATGTCTTACATAAACTTTTAAAGCATTTAATGGTGAAAGGTTTGCCTGAACTATCTTTTAAACAAGAAAATAAATCGTGTGATGCATGTGCCCTAGGTAAACAAACAAGAAAATCCTTCAATGAGAGATCTGAAAATATGTCATCCAAACCACTCGAGCTGATTCATATGAACTTCTTTGGTCCAACCAGAACTACTAGTTTAAGTGATAAAAAATATAGATATGTCTTGGTGGATGATTTCTCTAGGTTCACATGGATTTCTTTCTCACACATAAAAATGATATTTTTGATGAGTTTCAGACACTCTATATGAAGATAAAGCAAGATGGTGAGTTTAAAATCTCCAACCTTCAATCTGATCATAGTGGTGAATTTGAAAATACTAAATTCTATAATCTTTGTAGGGCTGAAGGTATTTCACATCGATTTTCTTCACCAAGAACCCCTGAGCAAAATGGTGTAGTTGAAAGAAGGAATCGAACACTCATAGAGATGGCGAGGACAATGCTTGCCGAACGGCAACTCCCAAGGAAGTTTTGGGCTGAGACGATAAACACGGCTTGTTACATCATTAACCGATCTATGGTAAGGCCACACACCAAAAAGACTCCTTATGAGTTGCTAAAAGGTAACAAGCCCTCTCTCTCACATATGAAAGTGTTTGGGTTTAAATGCTTCATCCACAATAATGACAAAAGAGAATTAGATAAATTCGAGCCCAAGAGCGATGAAGGTATATTCCTTAGATACTCTGATAGATCTAGGGCTTATAGAATTTACAACTTTAAGTGTCAAACTGTGGAAGAATCACCCCATGTTTCCTTTGATGAATATCATGATGATTCTAAGAATGATAATTATTGCAGGAAAAATGATGAAGACGGGGAATTCCTAAGCATGAAAGAAAAGAATGATTCTCCATAAGAAGAAATAAGAGAAGATGGTGACCTAGTTGAATCAAGTAATGCAAGGGATCAAGCTCCAGAAGAAGGTAATGATTCTACAGACATTAGAATTCTTAAGAATCATCCTTTAGAAAATGTCATTGGTAGCTTGAATGATCCACCTAGAACTAGGTCACATTTTAGAATTGTGGAAGAATTAGATCATCTTACTCTTGTCTCCCAGATTGAACCCAAGAACATTAATGAAGCATTAAAAGATGAAAACTGGATAAACTCAATGTAAGACGAATTAAACCAGTTTGAAAGAAACAAAGTTTGGCATCTTATTCCTAGACCTTCATCACAATCTGTCATAGACACTAAATGGGTCTTTAGGAACAAACTCAGTGAGGATGACAAGATAATAAGAAATAAGGCTAGGTTGGTGGCTCAAGGGTATAATCAAGAGTTTGGGGTAGAGTTTGAGGAATCTTATGCCCCAGTAGCCAGACTTGAGGCCATCAGAATTTTACTTGCCTTTGCATTCTCCCTTAGAATAAAGTTGTATCAAATGGATGTAAAAAGTGATTTCTTAAATGGTTTGATCAAAGAAGAAGTCTATGTGGAGCAGCCCCCTAGCTTTGAGAACTCTAACCATGAAGATTTTGTATACAAGCTAGACAGGGCACTTTATGGCTTGAAGCAAGCACCAAGAGCTTGGTATGAGAGACTAAACTCGTTCCTCATTGAGAAAGGGTACACACGAGATAAGGTAGACCAAACATTTTTCACCAAGAAACAATGTAAGAACATCTTGATTGTTCAAATTTATGTTGATGATATTGTGTTTAGTTCTACTAAATCTGAAATGTATGAGGAATTTGTTAACCTCATGACTAGCGAATTCGAGATGAGCCTAATGGGAGAACTCCAATTTTTTCTCGGTTTGCAGGTCAACCAAGGAAAAGATGGGTGCTTCATAATTCAAGCCAAATACATCAATGAGCTGCTGAAAAGATTCAACATGACAAGCTGCAAAATAATTGCGACTCCTATGAGCACCACAACATCACTGGATTCGGATGAAAATGGTAAATTAGTGGATGCAAAAATATATAGAGGTATGATCAGATCCTTGCTTTATTTGACTGCATCCCGACCTGACATCCAGTTTAGTGTTTGCCTCTGTGCTAGATTTCAAGCTAGTCCTAGAGAATCCCACTTGACTGCCATCAAACGTATCCTTAGATATCTTACCGGAACTCAAGATTTGGGATTGTGGTATCCGTCATCATGTGATTTCTCTCTTATCTCTTATTCTAATGCGGACTACGCTGGATGCAAGCTGGATCGCAAGAGTACTAGTGGCTACTGCCAATTTTTGGGCGGGTGTTTAGTTTCTTGGGCCTCCAAGAAATAACACTCGGTTGCCCTCTCAACCGCAGAAGCAGAATTCGTTGATGCGGGGAGCTGTGGTACCCAAGTGTTGTGCATTAAACACTAACTCCAAGACTACTTAGTGGATCTTGGTTGTGTCCCGATTCTGTGTGATAACACCAGTGCTATCAACCTTGCAAAAAATCCAGTCCAACACTCTAGGACCAAGCATATTGAGATTAGGCATCACTTCATTAGAGATGAGTCTTTAAGAAAAATTTTGAACTGTATTTTGTTGATACACTAAATCAGATTGTTGATATCTTCATCAAGTCCTTGTGTAATGACAGGTTTACAACACTCAGAAGGGAGCTTGGTCTTTGCAGACCTCAGTCTAATAAAATTTGAAATGATGATCTTCTTCAATTTGGTTGTGTGTTTTGCTAATTAGTATCCATGCATTATTTATATGTAAATATGTCATTCTTCATGTGGTGTAGCATTGCATGTGGTCACGATGCATAATAAAGTTGAATTCATGTTCATGATGCATTGCATGTGGTGTAGCATCATTCTTGCATGGCCATGGTATATTAAATGTTGAAGTGTGGAAAGGCAGGTTATGCTTGTCTAGAAGCACTCACCATGCGTGAGGATACACCTCCGCCAAGTACCATGCATCACTGTAGCATATAGGCCATACAGTAAGGGGGAGCTATCTCTTTGAAGCATTCATGCATATGTTTCATCTTCATTCAGTTACCCCTAATAAGTGTACAACCGTGGGCCGGGTCATGCATTTCATTTCTGCCAACTTCAAGATTGACCAGGTCGACCCTTGCATGGTACACGTCAACCACTTTTTGGCCCTCAGGTCGACATTTGTTCATTCCCCTTGCTTGCCAACATAACTCCTTGAGTGCATCCACTTCTCTACTACATATCCTTAGGGGGAGTCTTGTTGTTTCTCTTAATCTCTTACAATCTGAACTTCAATGGCTTCCAGTCTGAATATGTGATCATAGAACAGACAGATCTATGGCGTAAGAGCTTTCTATTATATGAACTGATGATTGTCCATCCAATAAAAATAGTTCAGATTTAATGATTTTCTTGAAGTTATGATATATGTTTTTGAAATCATCTATGTTCCGTGGTTTTAATAGGCTTAAACTAGAGGTTGCTTGTTGTGCCTTGAATGACTATCCTGAAATCTGAACATTCAGCCTTCATGACAACCTTGGTGATACACTAAAGCTTAGTATTGTTGTTAAACACCTTGATGAGCTGGAATTGCTGAAAGTCAATTTGACAGAGCAATGATATTATTGAACAGAGAAATATGTCACGTCCACAAAACAAGTGACGAATGATATGTCATGATGTGCCCATATTATCTCTGTCTTAATTAAATTGGACTCAAGGCAGAGCAATGGTACAGTCGCTGAGAAATCCATAAAATCTATCATTAGGAAGCGACATTGCTATCTCTGTTCAATCTGAAGCATAATAGTCAGTCTTACCAAATACCTAGGAATACTGGCGTCTAAACAACGTGTATTCTTACGGATAGGAGGCATGTACTAGGCTCGATTGCTCGTAAAATATGAGTCAAGTGCATACAAATGCAAAAGATCATGAACAATAGTGCTGAAATCATAATATTCCATGCTTTAGTCATGCTTGTTTAACCTCAATACTCGTTTGTGTGATTCCCGATGAAGTTCTTGAATATGGATGTATACGACAAAGGAAGGTTAGACACTGCCATGGTATACACTTCTGATTCATTCCTATTAAGACATTGATGTAGATGCTTTTTGAACTCTATTGTTGATCTCAGATTTCATTAGCTTTGAACCATGTATATTGCTCAAGGCATGTTTCAGGTCTACATATAATGGCTTGCTCTAAACTCCTATCCAGCTCTTCTCTCTAAGCTGTTTATCACCAACTCTACCTTATCCCTCCTTTTTGCTGTTGTTAAAGGGGGAGAATTACTTTGTGAGTGACGGGGGAGAGTCAAGGGAGAGTCAAAGTAATGCTTTTATGTTCATCCTGATCCTCCTGTGTTCATCCTGTATGAGTCCCTCGTCATGCATACATTCATGGGGAGCGTAGCATCCATACTAGGAGATAAAAGCATTCACATGCTCTGATCATCCACGCATCATCACTCTGTACCTTAAGCAGCATATGTTACAAATCATCCATGCATAGCATAATCATCATCATGTATCTTGAGTTGCGTATGTTATACAATTTACCATCTTGGACATTACTGTCAAATAATGACTCATAGTGTTGTCATCATCAAAAAGGGGGAGAATGTTGTGCCCCTATGGTCCTTTGGTGGTCAATTGAAAAATCATGGTTTTGATAATGGCTAAACACTATGAGTCATTGGTGTTTCCCACTCTCATATGATTGAAATACTTGATGTTTTTGTTTCATGCAGATAAGCCAAGAAATGGAGTGAAGAAATGGAGTGAAGATGGCAAAAGTGAAAGCTAAACGGTCGTGCCCAAGCAAGGATGAAAATCTCTTCAAATCGCTTCCTTCATATGTGAAGAGCTGACATGTCAAGAAGCAAAGAGTCAACCCTTCAGCCAAGGTCGATGCACCATGAAGAATAGCCAAGATGAGTCTGTGCACACTTGGCTTCAATGTCCAAAGGTCTGAGCATTCGTTAAGGAAAGGTCAAATACTCAGTCGACATCCTCAAGGTCTAAAGAGTTTGATGCCACAGAGTATGGAAGGGTTGCAATGGAGTTTGGGGCTGAAATCTGAGAGTCTGGAATTTATTGTAGCAATTGGTCGACCGACCCTATAGCATTGGTCGACTGAAATTACCAGAGTTCAAAAAACTACAATTTTTCATAGGTTGGTCGACCGACCTTAGGGGATTGGTCGACCGAAATTTCCAGGGATCAGAAAACTCACAGTCTGGTCGACTGACGGGCAGTGGCCGGTTGACCGAAATTTCCAGCAACGAAAAGCTTCAAACTTGCAAAATTCCAATCGACCGCCACCTACCTGCCGGTCGATCGACAGCCCCGATGCAGCTATTGTTGACTTCGTTTTCCTCAACGTGGGCAGCCCCTCTTCTTGGATTTATTTAATCCTAAAGTCACCCAACCTGCCATGAATTGTGGATCTGGTCTGGGGGATGTCTCTTGACCATTCAAGATATATAAAATAAACACAATGGGGTTACAAACCCTAATGAATCAAGGGAGGTCAAGAGGAGGCCAAAGGAGGCTATCCAAGGGAGAAGAGGGTAATGTAGCTCCGTGAACAGTACTTTATGTAAGAGTTCTTCATCCATTTCCAAGGTGAATTAAGCTCATATCCAAGCCAGCAACCTCCAAGGAAGTGTAGAAACAAACAAGGCTATCAAGGGGATCCAAGGAAGCTCATTTTACAAGGAAGAAGAAGCAATTGCTGCTGAATCAAGAGGAATGCTTTGTGAAGAAGAAGAAGCCTCTATTGGTGATCTACATCGTGTGAAGATAAGAATAAAAAGAGACAGCCCTTGCTAAAGCATCATATTCGCCTCTCGCATTTCAGACAAGATCTTCTTGATTTTAGCATATCTTCATCTCTTGTCTGAATATTTTCATCTTGTTCTCTTTTCATTTTGTTCAAGCTACTGAAACTGAGAATTATCCCTACCGTGGTTAGTAGGAAGGCAGTTGGAAGGTGCTCCAATCTGTGGTGTTGTCATCCCTACCAGTGGTTAGTAGGAAGGCAATCGGAGGTTCTCCGATCTGCGATTTGGTGCGCTGCACTAGTGAAGCCTCACCGGGTTTGGTGAGGGGTGGACGTAGGATTGGGGATTCAGTCCGAACCACCTTAAAATCTCTTGTGTTGTGGTTTACTTGTGTGATTGATTTGTGCTAGATGCATGCTTAGGTATGATCTTTATATTACTTGTCCATCCTGCTAAGCCAATCGTTGTGTCCTTCGCTAAGCTAGTTGTATTCTGTTGTTATTCTCTTTATTTAGCTTTAAAGAGGGGTGTTCTGCAAAAAGAGGGACAGATCTATTCACCTCTCCCCTCTAGATCTGCCATCCACTACTCAACAAGGGATCTCGGAGGAGCGACTTTATCCCGAGCGGTGCATAGTGTTGTGCTCTTTCCGGTTAATGTGGCTTCGACCCCTTGGTTAGCCCATTGTTCCGTGGATGTCTTGGACGTCCTACAAGGGCTGTGGCCATGTTATAGGGTGTCTGCGAGTGCCACTGTATCGAGTAGTGTTTTATGTTATTTCGAGAGTCATTATGATTTCTGGTCAACCCGGTTGTGACCCAATGGTTGACACGTGACCTCGTGAGTGTCGTGTCTATCCTGTGAGGATCGAGACATGATTTTGGGCGCTAGGAGGTATCGCCTTATCTCGATTTATATGCCATGTGGTTTGAGGGCTTTTGGTAATCCCTCATGTTCCGTGTTTTGTGTTATATGGAATTGTGAGTCCGGTGAGCGGCCCGGAGGCCGTGAACTTTCATTGTTGATGTTATGGATCCGGTTGTTCTATGCTGCCTTCCATAATGTGTTTTATCGTGATTTTGGCTTGGGGACTAGGCTGATTAACAGCGTGTGCTGTGATGTGCGACGTTCTTGACCCGAGTCTTGTGACTCAAGGATCGTTATCAGCAAGTGTAGTTGACTGTCCTGAGTCTGGTAGCAGTTGTATAATGCATTATGCTCCGTAGTACGTGCGATAGGTGTATGCTTACACTGTCTGTACTTTAGTGTTCACTGTTTTGGAGTCTCTATGTCTAGTGAGCCTCCACTAGTCGTAGCCAAGTGACACTTTTCTATGTGTCGGCCCACCCAGGAGTGGTGGCGGGGCAGTTCCCGATTGACAATTTTTAGGCTAGTTTTCGTGGGCCCCCTTTCTTTGCAGTAGCATCCTACTTGGGGGGAAAACTAGCTAGAGGCCTGGCTCAAGGCATTGGGCTTGTGTGTGCACACGTGGTCAGGGGCGGTTGGACGAGCGCCGACGGGCGTGACCCTGACTAGTCACTCGTTACTGTAGCTCCTTGGTTCTTTGTGAGTGTCTCAGTTACCGCCGTTCTAGGCGAGTGCAAGATACTTGAGGCGTAGTGTAAGACGTTAGTGGATGCATCTGGCTGTTCTTCTAGTGAGGAGGTGCTTCTGTCACTTGACGCATGACTCTTGTGAGTTGTGTTTTCGTGACTTTTTTGGGTAGCCTGTGGTTGGCTTTACTCGAGGTCAATGTAGCATACACGATAGTGAGATCGTGTATGTCTTGTGCTTTCAGACCGTAGGGTCGTGTGTTGGGTTTTTGTCCCAGTGGACAAACCTGCACGATTGAGATGTCACGACGTGTTCTGGCAATGTAGCCAGAATTGCCTTATATCGGTTTAACGATTCCTGACTGCGTGTCTAGGGATATGTGTCTTTGCCGAGTTGGAGTAGTTTAGAGGGCCGAGGTTCCTTCGGCTGTCGTGTTTCCTTGTTACGGCTTTCCTCTTTACTTTTACAGTTGTTACTCCTATTGTTACTGCTTTGCTTTAGTATAGCATTACTGTTACTGCGTTATTTTGTGGTAGGGTTCTGCGGGATCCCTACTGAGCCAGTGACACGAGACTTACGCCTGACTTTTCAGGTGTAGCAGTTCTGCCTCGTGGCTGGAGGTTCTACTATGTGGTAGTTATGTGTTGCCAGCGTTTGCCAGTGTCAGGCTTCCCCCGACTTGAGAGTATGTTCTCTTTCCTGTTGGAATGTATTTGTCTTTTCTATTGGACTGGACTCTGTTAGATTTAATTTGTTATAAAAATGTAATTTTATTTCTGCTATTTTAGCAATCCTGATCAATTGAAATTTAATTGCTTACTACTTTATCTGGAAGTTCAATGTACTATCACACACCGTTCTATCCCTTTGGAGCTTTTCCACTAGCTCTTGGGAGGCCTTGCAGGTTCCAAGTGGTATCGGGTTTACCCGATATTCGGAGTCTGGGTCGACACACTAGCCATCTGCTAAACTTGGGCAGCCAAGACGGTCTTGGCTGCCCATCCAACCTGGCCGCCCAGCCCATGGGCTCCTATCCCCTGTTCATTTCGATTTCAGGCTCAATATATAGGTCAAGTGGGCTGGACTTTAAGCACGAAAAATTAATCAATCTAGGAAAATAATAGCGTTACTTATATGACGGTCTAACTTGAGGTCCGTGATATGTCCAAAATTAGGCATCTACGAATGCCCCTCTGAATGCTCGTTTTGTAAGGGAGCCTGGCGGACTAATAAATGAGTGTTTCGATAAAGAAACAAGCCTAATTAGGACATCTCGCATAAGAAGATTCTTGAGCGGAGGGTGAGTTTCGCATAAGAATGAACAAACATAATGCGAAAAGAGAGGTCATCAAAGGGGGGAGGAAGGGGGGAAAAGTATTATAAAGGGCTTGTATCAGCAGTCCAAGGGACCTCCAGGCAATCGCACATGAGACTTGGGCACACTCTGAGATGCATCGCAATCCGGCCCAAAGAGATACAAGATACCCAAAACATGAGTAAGTAACTAAAATCAAGATAAGGGAAATGACCTTCTAATCTCAGTATGCTCATGACGATCATACACAAAACACACTCTCGACTTGTCGAATCGGAGTGGAATAACATAGACACATTCATGTAAGCTCAGCAAAATCGAAAAATGTGAATGATTGATGCAGGGGAAAGAACCCATGAGGAAGCCAACAATAAACCTACACTGCCTTCCTAGCTCCGTTGCGTGATATCCATATGCCATGCATGCATTTTTTTTCTTTGTTTTTTGTTTTTTTTTGACTAAAAGATCTATATGATGCTTGTTGGGTTTAAAAGGAAAAAAAAAACCTATCTAATGCATAACCGGAGGATTTTATTTGTCTAGGTCCGGGATAGTTAAGTCAAGAGTTTGAGAAGTTGTCATCCCGGCCTAGCAACAAGTGTAGTTAGGAATCTCATGGAGATCCATCGTCCCACACCTGTCACTAAGCGTAGTCGAGAGTTCAGGAAGTCCATCATCCCATATCCTAGGGACACCAGGCGGCCATCAAATAACTTAAGGAACATAAACTCTTCACAATTTTTATTAGAGAGGAAATCGGAGTTTATGTGTCTGAAGTTATTAGCCCCTGGGGTTGACTATCTATAGATATTTATATGTAACTACATTTAAAGTCGATGATGACGTCGTGCAACTCTCCTTGCTTGTGCTTTTAACTACAGCTGCATTAACACACATTAGCGAGGTTCTAGTAGGAATAAACCAAATAAAAAATTATGAATGGACACTAAGAGCTCATCAAAATAATCATGAATTTCTAACTTCACACCATGATAAAACACAGTGGATAAGGAAGGCGGCCAATGGAGCTGTTGTTTTTCAATGGTGGGTGGCCAGGGTATTGGCCGCCTACCCAGCTCAAGGCGGCCAGTGATCTAGCCACCTACCTATTCAGGTCTCCATAACACAAGAGCCCAAACAGAGTAGGACTCTGCACCTTATACATGGGTAAAGGACTTTGTGCCCTATTAGAAGGTCGAAGGCAACGAGAGAAGTGACCACCACAAGAGGAGAGCAAACCTTAGGATGACTTCTTCCTCCCAACCTTTGGAGAATGTTCCTCGTGAACCCGGCGTGCTTTCTGACATGGAGGGGCACTCAAGCCAACTCGTGAAAGATGTCCAGGTATGCTCTGAGCGAAGACATGTGTGTACTTTAGCGCAGGGAGTTTTTCTTGATCTGCATGCTAATCCTTTTTCTCTCTTTTTTAGCCCATCCCGATTTTCCCGGGAGCTATGCATGCTTGAAGGTATGGATGGCTATATGACCTGATGGCAGCAATCACTCTTGACACGAGGGTCTACATGCATCAGTGGCATCTAACATACCTGGTCATTATGACGAAAAGGCTCAACAGTATGAAGTAGAACTGGGAGGCAGTCGACACGCTACTAGAATTGTGACATCCGGGGACCTCACACTTTTGTGTTCCCTGAGTTCGAGGCTTTTATGCTGCTAGAGATTTATTTTCTCTTCCAATGGAGCAGCATTGATGAACCCAGTCCCTTTGGGGAGGGATCTAGATAGCCAGAGAAGACATGAAAGCAATGAAGATATCACCTAGAGATTCGGGCAGAGGAGGGTATGAGGATCATCTGGGACCAGCCCGACCATAGATTTATGGCAGAGGGACATTTGAATATGGCTTTGGACCACCAATAGCCTAGTTGGGATTTGCCTAATTGGATTATGGAGCTTGACAATTGTTGGGCCTAAAAGGCAGACCAAGAGCATTAACTTGATCATTTGTAGTGACCCCTTCCGTGGTGGGAACAGCTAGAGCTTTCTAACCCCTAGTGCGAGTCTCAAAGAAGGGGGGTAAGGTGAAATCCTTCATTTGAGCTTGGACGATCCGAGCTCGATTGTATAGCTGTGAGAAGGTGTGGAGCTCACTGAGCATGAGGATAGCCCTAAGCTTAGGGGTAGCATTGATCACTAACATAGTGACCGCTTGAGCTTCGGGAATGACCACCTCCATCTGGGAGGCCATGATTCTCCATCGATTCGCAAATTGGATAAAGTCCTTATCGGGCTTCATTTTTTCCATCACCAAATCAAAGAGGGTAGGAGCTATGCTGAACATATGTCTGAAATGAGCGAGGAACCGCTCAAAGAGAATATATAAGTTAATGAGATCAACTGCAGGGAGAGAGGAAAACCAGCGGAGGGCCTCGCCCTCGAGGGATTTTTGAAACAAGTGGACCAATAGGACCCGATCATACAGCCATTGGTGGGAATCCATAAGGAAACCCGAGAAATGATGGTGTGGGTCAATAGTGTCATCGTACTTCTGGTATTTAGGAGCTTGGAAACCTGGTGGAAAGTGTGCATTAGGAAGCTTGCAATATTGAGCTAATGAGTGGGGACGGGTACGTAGCCGGCATACTTTCGACAATCACTTGCCGAATGTAACTTTGAATCTCCTATTTGGAGATTGAATCAACCCCCCTCGGGGGTATGGTTGTAACCATGGGACTTTGAGAATGAGTGACCCCTTGTGGAGCAATGGGGTAGTTGAATTGGGGTGGGATATCATGAAGGGGCTTGCTAGAAGACCCTTGGAATGGGATTTAAACCCTTTGTGGCATGAATTGAGGGGTGAATTGAGGGGTAGTCGGAACTTTCTCTCAGGAGGCCAAGGTGATCAGATCCTCGGGAACATATCAGGACAGAACATTGATCAGTTCTTGGTCCTCACGAGGCGAGAGTGTTGGGGGTTTAAGGCTAGCCTGCTCTTGCTCGCTATGTAAGGAAGTCGAATCCACATTGGCGGTTTCGTTAGGGGAGGCCGAGAACATGCCTATAAAGGCACTAGGATGACTATCCTCTATCTCAAATAGAGGATTCACTCGAACATCATAATCACCTTGAGGAAGGAATTCTTCCTCGTAGCAAGGATTTGAAAACAAGTGCTCCATTAGCATCCAATCCTACCCAATTTTAAGATTTGAGTTTGAATTAAGCCAATTATGGGAGGATAGTGGTTTCTAACAGTAAACAGGGTTACCACAGCAACGTCCTAGAATTTTAATTTCAGTTTAGCCTATGATTTAAGCAAATTCTTTAACAATTCTCTCATGGTGAGCAAAAGATAATCTAGGGGTAAAGGCCTTCTCCGGGGAACCTAAGCAACCTCCTCACTCAAACCCATAGGATTTCTAGCATGACTTCATTAGTACAACCCACCCAGTGACAGTGTGGGAACCCACGGTTCGCGAGGACTTATGGAGATTCTCGAATGAAAAAGACCAGTTACACCCAAGTGGGAATCCCCGGGTGAAGAGCCCGCTTCCAACAAGAGGGTTTTTCTAATAGTGTGATGCTAGCTCTTCCTAATCCCAGACCCCAATCTCAAACATGCAGTGTAACCTTAAACAGCAAGCAATTGATGAAAACAACGTAGAACATACGAAATCAGAACAGAACAGAAAAGTGGATAGTATGTAGCTAAAAGGCTGGCCATCCAAGGTCTAAGTAGCCAAGACGATGGCCGTTTCTGATGGTCTAGGTTGCCAATGTATTGGCTATTTATAGGGGTAAAGTGGCCAGGACCCTGGCCATTCAGAGCCTTAGGCGGCCAAGCCTTAGGCCATTTACAAGGAGAAAGGCGGCCAGGTGTTGGGTTGCCCACAGGTCCAGGCGACCAAGTGTTTGACCATCTCCTACCTAAAATGCAACTAAATTAAACAGCATAGATTAACAACAATGCAAACAAATATGCTAAAATCTAACTCAATTTTCTGTAGCCTTGGACCTTGAGTACAGCGAACTCACAGTGAGCAATAGCATGTCCCACCGTGATCACCAGAGGATTGTAGGTGCCATGAGTGGTCTAGGGGATTCCGTCGGCTTGCCCTGGTTCCTTGTGAGGACGAGGATGGGCCGACCCCGACACTACAGTGCAGTGGAATGTAGAATTGAAGTGTGATCGCTGGGGAAGTTTACCTGATTCCCGCAAGAGGTTGATCGCACGATGTGTCTCAGGGCGAGAGCTTACGGGGTCTCGACTTCTCCATTCTCAGCTAGCCAAGGAGGGAGAGCCATGTAATTCACTATACCGAGGTCCTAGAAACAAAAATGAGAACTCGAAAGAATAAAGAGAACACCAATTAGAACTAGGCTATGCAGTAAATGCTCAAAAGAAACTACAAAACTGAGATAAATGGTGTTGGCTTTACCTGGAGGGGTGTTGGGAAGGGGGATGGCCGAGGCTTTTGACCACTTGCCTTCCCTTTTGTTTAATTTTGAAAACCCTTATGTATGGGGATTCTAATGGAGACTTCTAGAATGTCGAAATGTAATGGAAATAAAATAGACATGCACAACATCAAAGCAGAGGGACGCAAAAAACCAAACCAGGAGATAGCCTGGTGACTGGCCGCCCAATGCTCTAAACGGCCAAAACGATGGCCGCTCACCCACTACATCAAGCAGGGGAGAAGACTTTACTCGAGCTTCAAAATGCCGGAGACTAGCCATAAGAAGGAAGCTCTTTGCCATAGGGCTCCCTTGGATTCTCTCCTGACTCTCTTCTCGTTCCTTCACTCTGTTCGATCTCTCTGGAGTGTCGGGGGTCCTCTCTCGCACAGGGGTCCTCTCTTCTTTCTTCACTCTAGAGCACTCCCAAAATCTGTCTCTCCTTTTTTTCTTTCCTTCCCCCCGGTCCCTCTCTCGTATCTCCCTTCCTCGTGTAATGATCCGGGTTTTCGAATCTTGTCTCTATGGGTTTTGGATTCTGCAAGTCTTGGATCTCATTTTCTAATTAGAATGAAATTTCTTGAATGTTGGACTTTGGGTCCCTCAAATAAGAGAAAATAAAATATTTTCGCACTCCATGGTGTGATGCCTAAATTATGCACTTTTCGAGGATCATCGGGTTAAAATTTTAGAATTTTCCCACTGTGTTGGGATCCTCAAGGAATAAGAGGAGAAAAAAGAAAAATAATAAAATAATAAATTTTTCTTTATTTAAAATCCCCAACCCCTCTATTTTCTTACTCTCTTATCTCTCTTCTTTTCCCTCCCGTTTCTCTCCCCCTCTCCCTCGTATCTCTCCCTCCCTCTCTCGTTTCTCCCCATCTCCTCTCCCATTCTCCGGACGGCCACTGAAGGTCGCAAAGGAGGAGACGGTGAGTGGCAAGGACAATGAGAGGCGACAGTGGGTGAGGATCGAAGGTGGAATGGCATGGCGAACTATTCGTGAGTTCATGATTCGACTTTTGGGGTAATGCGACGTTTCGTGTGGAATCGGCTTCCCTAGCATGACAAAGCTCCATTAAAGGTAGGGGGACGGATCTTGAGACCTTGCACATCATTTTCTCATGATTCTATGCCGATTCGGGCAAGTTTAGAGTGGGTTTTCTTTTGTCGAAAAAATATGCATGTCATGGGATGAGCAGCATTTTTCATCGATTTGGATGATTTCTTTTGGCTTAACTTAGTTATAATGATGTGTTGGATGTTGGGGAGTGATCTCCCCTTGTTTGTTGAGCATTGCCCTGCGATCTGGGGCCGCGGTAAGGCTGAGAGCGGGCTTTGTTTATATTTCAGGAAAATAATATATTTCGAGGTGTGAGATAATTTCCAATTGTTTGTGTGTGGAATGCAGCCCATTGGTATGTTTCAGCCCTGTGGGCGACGGGGACAAGTTCCCCGATGTTTTCCCCCATGTTCGGGGTGAAGGGGGGCTCGATTTGAGGTTCCACGGTGGGTCCTCGACCATTTTCAATGGACCGACGGGTGAGGCCGGTCGACCAATGGGCTAATGGTTCAGAACAAGGAGAAGCAAGGCACTCTGGAGGAGTTCGGTCGACCGATGGTCAAGGGCCGATCAACCATTGTGAGAAACGGTCGACTGGTTGCGCTTGCTGGGCTGACTGACCAGCAGGTCGGTTGACCGAAGGCCTGGGTCGGTCGACTGACCTAGGAACTGGTCGACCAATCTTGCAGCCAAATGACCCACTTTCTCTCTTTTCAACCCACGCTTTGTACGGGCTACCCCATTAGGTTCCGTTGATCATTCTTTTTCCCCGTGCATGTCCCAGACTCCCCAGTGGATACGGATTTGAGTTTAGGTGACTGTGGCACCATAAAGCCTAATTAGTGTACCTCGTATACTTATGTGTACGGGATGGTGATGGGTCCCCAAGGAGGGCTTTCTTCGTGGGGCTTGGGAAACAGTAAAGAGTCCTTCCTGCGTGAGCTAGTAGGCCGGTACTAGCTGGTTTTGTCCTACCTTGTGATCTGGCCTGGGGCTAACTTGTTCTACGGTTTGGATGCGTGTATGGGCTCTACGATGGATCAGGTGAGTGCGTATGCATATTCTAGAGATTCCCGCGAGACCGCAGAAGATAGCATTTTACTGTTGCACTACCTTGAGGGCCTTGCATGGTTGGACCGGGCAAGACCACCCTATGTGTACTGCACCCCGTACAGAGGCGAGACCGCCTGAGCATGTACCTTGTTAGGACAAGTGTACGTCGCTAGTGGACGCAGGGCGCATACCCCGTTTCAGGTTGCAGGACATGGTTGTGTTGATGGGCGCAGAGGCACGGATCCTAGCTAGTCCCAGGGAGCGATGTGTGTGTGTGTGTGTGTGTGTTTCCCGAGACCGGGAGTGAGTGATGCGTGCGTGAGCCTTGGACGCGGTTCGACTATGCGTGTGTGTTTTCCGAGACCAGGAGTAAGTAGCGTACATGTGGGATCTAGACTTAGAATATGTGTTCTCGAGACCGGGAATGGGCAACTTGTATGTGAGATCGGGTCCCAGTACAATTTGGATAATGAGTTTATTTTTGCACGATATAGAACCTTATAGCATTGAGGCCATGAATCCCTTCGGGAGTGAGTTTAGTGGTTTATTGACCAAGGAGGTCGAGGTTTTCCCAGTTATATAAGGGGGTAGCTTAGCACACTATATTGATGCTCTAGTTATTTCCCTTGTTATTATTATTCTTGTTGTTGTTATTGATTTACTGTGGCTTTGCTCTTGCATTCATTATTATAACTATCGTTAATGTGGCTATTGTTGTCTATCATTGTGTTGTGGTGGGATCTGCGGGACCCCTACTGAGCCAATGAGATGAGGCTCACCCCTTTTCTTTTTAGGTTCGGTGTGCCTCCTCGTCCTCCGGAGACCTTGAGCAGCACCCAAGAGTCCTAGTGTCACCAGCTTCTGCCAGTCGGGGTATGCCCCAAGGCTTTATACTTTTCTTTTGTTGAGCTGTACCTTTGGGACTTGTATATCTGGACTATAATCTATGTAAACTTGTATAAATCTATCCATAAATATAAAGTTTAATTTTTGCATTTTTATTACTACGTTTATTTTAGATTCCTATACACTCCCGGGACATCAGTTTGAACCCTTCCGAGTTTCATGACTCGTGGGTAGCGAGCCCAGATTCAAGTTACATCAGTTACTTTCCGATATTCGGATCGTGAGTCGTGACACCTCGACTCTAGTACCTTCTACCCTCGTGTATCAATAACGTGGGCAACGAGGCGGGAGACGAGCTCCGAATGGGCCACTTTGGACGTGGGAGAGAAAACGTGGATCGTGGGTTGACTAGCGATTGCCAGGAGGCGGCCAGATCTCTGTCCGTTCTTAGAGAGAAGGCGGCCATCGACCTAGCCATCTGCGAAAGATAAGTAGCCAAGGGTCTGGCCACCCAGCCAACCTGGGCGGCCATCGACCTAGCTGCCCAGCCCATGGGCCCCTCTCTTGTATTTGCTTTAATCTCGGGCCCAATAGGCCAATTGGGCTGGACTTTAAGCATGAACAACCAATCAATTTGGAAAGACAATAATGTCACTTATATGGTGGTCAAATCGAAGGTCTGTGGGATGTCCGAAATTGGGCATCTACAGTTGGGTCTTTATGATCGTCAAAAAATGGGCAGATTTGGTCAATCTGTCCACAATCACCCATATAGCATCATGTCTCCTTCTGGTCTTAGGCAAACCCATGACAAAGTTCATCGTTATGTGCTCCCACTTCCACTGTGGAATCTCCATTTGTTGTAGCAAACCAGTCGGTCTCTGATGTTCAGCCTTCACTCGTTGATAGGTTAAGCATCTACTTACATACCTTGCTATATCCTTCTTCATACCAGTCTACCAGAATTGCTTCTTCAAGTCTCTATACATTTTTGTACTATCTGGATGAATAGAGTATTTAGATCTGTGTGCCTTAGATAATAAGCTCTCCTTTAGCTCCCTATTCTGGGGTACATACAATCTCTCTTGAAATCTGATTGCTCCGATGGTGCTTTACGTGAACCCAGGCTTTTCTAACATTCCTAGCAATTACTGGTCACCATCCTGGGCCTGCACAATTTGTTCTACCATGGAAGACTTAATGGTCAGTTAAGCCATAAATACATTCCACAACATTAGTCATTAGCCTCCAACTTTGGTGCAATCTCATTGCCATCAGCCTCTTCCTACTTAGTGCATCTGCTACCACATTCGCTTTCTCTAGATGATAATTCAATGTAAAATCCTAGTCCTTCAGAAAATCCATCCACCTCCTCTACCTCAGATTTAACTCTTTCTGAGAGAAAATAGACTTTAGACTTTGGTGATATGAAAATACCTCAAATTGTTCTCCATATAGGTAATGTCGCCAAATTCTAAGTGCATGGACAATGGCAGTCGGTTCCAAGTCATGTGTAGGGAAATTTTTCTCATGGTCCTTTAATTATCTAGAGGCATATGCTATCACCCTTCCATTCTACATTAATACACAACCCAATCCTCTCCTAGAAGCATTCGTGTACACCACAAATCCTCCTGAACCATATGGCAAAGTGAGCACTGGAGTTGTGGTCAGTCTGGTCTTCAATTCTTGGAAGCTTCTCTCACACTCATTTGACCATTCAAAAAGCACTCCATTCCTGGTTAATTTGGTCATTGGAGCTGCAATGGAAGAAATGCCCTCAATAAATCTTCTATAATATCCTGTAAGACCCAAAAAGCTTCTGATTTCACTGACAGTCTTCGACCTCTCCCAATGCAGAACCGCCTCTACCTTAGTTGGGTCAATTGACACTCCTTCACCAGAAATAACATGTCCTAAGAATTGCATTTCATTCAGCCAAAATTCACATTTATTGAACTTACCATATAATTGATGCTCCCTCAAAGTCTCTAAAACAATCCTTAAATGTTTTCGGTGTTCTTCAACGTTGGGTGAGTATACCAACACACCATCTATGAAAACTACTACAAATTTGTGCAAGTAGGGCTGAAAAACCTTGTTCATGACATCCATAAAAGGCACTGGAGTATTGGTCAGCCCAAAAGGCATAACCAAGAATTCATAGTGCCCATATCTTGTTCTAAAATTAGTTTTAGAAATATTCTCAGCCTTGATCCTCAATTGGTGGTACCCAGACCTCAAATCAATTTTATAAAATACATTAGATGCCTGCAATTGATCGAATAAGTCATCTATCCTCGGTAGTGGGTACTTATTCATCACTATCACCTGATTTAATTACTTGTAGTTAATGCACAATCTTAGAGACCCATCTTTCTTTCCAACAAATAAGACCGGTGCATCCCAAGGTGACACGCTAGGCCGGATGAAACCTCTGTCTAACCGCTCCTACAACTGTTTCTTCAATTCAACTAACTCTGCTGGGGCCATCCTATATGGGGATACAGAAATAGGGAAAGTTCCTGATAGGAGTTCAATGGTAAACTCCACCTCCCGTTGAGGGGGTAAACCTGGAAGATTTTTGGGGAAAACATCCGGGAATTCCCTAATGACATCAATGTTGGCTAAGGACTGCTTACAATCCTCTAGAGGAACAGCCACTACACTAGCTAAATAGCATTGACATCTGCTTCTAATTCACTTCATGGCCTTGGTGGCTGACACCAATAGCTTCCTAGAACGAGATCTTGAACACTGATATAAAACATCTACTCCTTGGGTCTCAAAAAAATTACTTTCTTCCCCTGATAGTCTAATAAAGCATAATTCTGCTCCAACCAGTCCATACCCAAAATAACATCAAAATCTGTCATCTCTAATAAATATACATAGGCTGGCATGATATTTTCTTCAATCAATACATCAACTCTAGGGATGACATATGAGGTTCTAGCTATCTCTCCTGATGGAGTGCAAATGGACATATTCTCAGTCTCTACAATCTGCCTATTTTGTAATAGTTCAGCAAACATCTTGGAAATAAAAGAATGTGTGGCTCCTAGATCAAACAAATTTCTAGTATGCAAGTTATCAATAGGAATAGTACCTTCAGCCACAACATTCGTATCTTGACCCTCCTCCCCAGTCAGAGCAAACAATCGGGCCTGACCTGACAGTTGGGGTCAGGGCTACTACTGCTACATCGGTTGCTGCTGCTGGGGTGCCTGCCTTGGTGGTTGTTGTTGTTGCTGCTACTGTCGTGGATAGTTCCTCCTAATGTGCCTCGGTTGCCCACACGTAAAGCACATGATCTCATCTCTCTTAGCAGGTGAAACTGCCCCTGGAAAGGCCATCATTTTTCCTTTATCCCTCCTCATGGTAGAGTGAGGGCTGCTTCTCTTTGCCCTGTGAATCATTTGCCCATCTCTGAATTCCTCGTGCTCAACTTCCATAATAAAGGTTGTCCTTAATGCCGTGACCATAGACTGAGGGTCCAATATTGAGTTATGATTTTGATGATTGTTGTGATTGTTAAGTTATGGTTTTGATGATAACTAAACGTAATGTGTGATTAAGTGATGATAACTATACTTGTTGTTGATTGCTCGTGCTCTTGTTATCTATGTATGGTTGAGATGGCAAATGGCAATGGTTACATGGTCTCGATCCTTGGTTTGCATATGCTGGTTTTATAAGAGGCGAGAGGTTTCATAACCTCTTGAATGTGAACAAGCATGGTATTAACCCTGACTATCTTGCTTGCAGGATTAAACTCACGGCAGTCACCTGAACCGAACGTGTGGATAAGCACCCTGCTCCTCTACAATCCAAAAGGATTAAACTCATGGCAGTCACCTGGTGAACCAAACGTGTGGATAAGCACCCTGCTCCTCTACAATCCAAAATAGGTGGTATATGTCATGTACTGTCAAGAACCATTGGTAAGGCTCTTACCCTGTTATACACTCCTTGTTATTGAGTGTTCCATGAGGTTATTTCATGAATAATTTACTTAGGATAATTGAGTTTTATCTCTTGATTCTTAGCCCAGAACTTGATCCTTACCTCAGAACATGTGTGTTTCAAAGTGTTCATATGCACCTAGTTCATGAGGTTTCAAGCCCTTGCAAAACTCGCCATCGGGCGCCCTCGCACGCGGATCGACCTGTGCGACCTGACCGCGGGGGTCAATGGGGCAACGCCCCTTGCGGGGGTTTCTGGGGGCGCCGCCCCCGGAACAAAATTTTGATTATAGGGAAGAGTGAGCATTAAACTTGTTTAAGATAATCTCATGTAATGACAAGTGCTCATTTGCTTTGAACCTTCCATATGCATAAGCTAAGTTAATCAAAACCCAAAATGCATAAAATTGATGAGGACATGAAGCTCTTGACTTATGGACATGTTTTGCTAGGCTAACAACTTGTTTTTGCAGGATCTTCACTGTTCGGTCGACCTGAGGACAAGGTCCGATCGACCTAAATTTCCAGGGATGAAAAAGCTACAAAAATCTCAGTAGCGGTCGACCGCCCCTAGGCGTCCGATCGACCGGTTTTGCCAGAACCAAAAGGTTCTATCTGCAGACAATTCCGGTCGACCGCCAAGTGCCGCCGGTCGACCGCCAGCCCCGAGGCCCCCTTTTGTTGACTTTTGTTTCAAGCTCGAGGAGAGGTCTTTCTTCCCATTTGTTTAATCCCAATGACCCCAATTACACCATGATTTGTGGATCTGGTCTGGGGCTTGTCTATGGACCATTCAAGGGCTATAAAACATATCATTTGGAGTCATAAACCCTAAGGATCCAAGAGGGCTTCAAGTGAGATCAAGAGGAGGCTATCCAAGTGAAGAAGAAGAAGGGTACTGTAGCCGTGAACAGTACTCTATGCAGCAAGTGTTCTTCATCCATTCTCAACCCATTGAACGCATATCTGAAGCCAACCTCCTCCAAAGAAGAAGAGCCAAGCAAGCAAGCAAAGATTCCAAGAAGAGTGCCTACGGGAGAAAGAAGAGAAGCCAAGCAAGCAAGAAAGGAGAAAAGCCAAGCAAGCACGGATTGAAGCTCCGATCAAGTGAAGATACGTTCAAGATCCGCAACATGCATTCAAGGGGAACCCAAAACAGGAGTTTTCTAAACTAAGCCTCATCGTCTTTATGTTTTGGGTGTTGTAATTGTGTTCATCATAAACTGCAAGCTCATGTGTGTGTATGGATCGTTGTTGGATCCGTGGTCGTGTGTGTGTGTGTCGTATTTGATTCGTGTGTGTGCGTGGATCTTCCTAGATCTGTGTTTGTGTGTGTGTGGATCTTTTAGATCCGTTCTGTCTCGTTTGTGTGGATTGCTGCACTTGTAGCAGCGGGTGTTTGTGTTGGTGATCCGCTTGTTGGATTGTGTTGGAGACCTCGTCTCCGTGTATGTGTGTGTGTATTTGGGGCGCGTCCCCGTGTGTGTGTGCAGGCGTCGTCCTGCGTGTGTGGTTGGAGCGTCGTCTCCGTTTGTGGATTTATCCCCGAGTGAAGCCTCACCGGGTTTGGTGAGGGGTGGATGTAGGATTGCTGTCGTTGCATCCAAACCACCTTAAAAATCGTTGTGCATTGTGTTTTAAATTGTGTGATTTGGTCTATTTCCTCTACCTCCATTCTCATGAGTGTTAGTGTAAATTGTTGTTCTGGATTTATCTACGTATATCTTGCATAATCTATATCTCATCATATAAAGTTTGATAAATCTAATTTGTGTACAAATAGTTTTGAATATTTTAACTAGCATTCTATCACATATTTCAAAAAGGGCAAAAGTTTTCGTAAAATTTGTAAACACCCAATTCACCCCCCTCTTGGGTGTCATTGATCGCGGGACTTCAATTGGTATCAGAGCCAAGGCTCTAATTTCATAGATCTAACGATCTAGAGAGATCCAGATCAATGACTACCATGATGTACACCTTGAACTCTCCACCGGTGTTTGATGGTTGCAATTTCGATTTGTGGTTAGGAAGAATGTGCAGTCTTGTCAACTCCTATGACCCTAAGCTATGGAAGCTTGTTACATATGGCCCTTATGAGTTGCCTAAGGACAAAAATGTCTGGACTGAAAATCAAAAGTTTAAACATGATCAAAATTGCTTGGTTTTAAAGTTGCTTACTGCTGCAGTTGATTCTAATTATTTCCCTTTTGTCTCCCATTGCAGGTTCGCGAAGGAAATATTGGATGGATTAGCAGACTTCAAGGAAGAGCTTAAAAACATATGTCTTGTGGCAGGCACGAGTGAACAAGGGAGTGATCAGCCAAGTGGATCAAGCTCAAAGGTAAACTCTGACTCTGATAATGAAGATGAATTTGACTATGAAGAGTTGTTGAAAGCCTATGAAGAATTGGTTGATAAGTACAAGAAAGTTAAGTCTGAAAATATAAAATTGAAAAAGAAATCTGAACTTGCTTCTCTTGAGAATGCTTCTTAAGATAAATGCTCGGAACTTGAAAAGGAGATTAGTGCTTTGTTAATTCAGAACTCCTTACTTGAAAGTAATGTGAAAAACCTTGAAAAACTTCAAAAATAAAATTCTTCATGTAATAAATGCTTGGAATTCAAAACTGAGAATGAATCTCTTTTGACTGACAACAAAAACCACGAAGAAGTCAATTCAAGCATGAGAAAAGAAAATGAAGAATTAAAACAGTTGAACAATGCCATTTCTGAAAGATTACTTGCTTTTGAAAAGGGAAATCTGTAAATCTTCATGGATCTGAAAAAGTGCATGCTTTGTTGCAAGAAATTGAAAGTCATAAAACATCAATGCTACTTTACATGAACAAGTCAATTCGTGTGAAAATAAGATGGTTTCCTATGAATTGCACGTTACATCTCTTAAATCTGAAATCCTTGATTTGAATGCTTCATTGTCTAGATTTGTGAATGGTCAAGAAAATTTGGATAAATTGTTGGGGACGAAAGTTAATTTTCAAAGAGAAGGGCTGAGTTTTAATCCTGTGAACAAAAAGAAATTTGAAAACAAAGTTTATACATCTTTTGTGCACAGTTTAAACATATCCAACACATCAAATGGGTCCCCAAATCAATCTTCTTCACAGACAATAAAAAGATCAAATGAAAATCTGAAAAAGAAAAATCATGTTGCACACACACATGCATCCACAAAGAAAATCAATTTGCATCAAAAATCTAAAAATGCTGCTAGCACACCCATGCATGTTAAACATACTTCTGTCACACACACAACCACCTAGAAAGAAACTCTCATGCTTTTACTGTGATAAATCTGGACATGCCATGCATGATTGTTTCATTATGAAGAATGATGATTTGAGAGCATGTAGAAACCAAACTCTTTTGAAAAATGTAAAGAAAGCATTCACCAAAAATCTTCCATGCATTGTAATCACTGTGGTAAAACGGATCATACAACTTCACGTTGATGGTTATTGTTGAAGAGAAAGAACTCCCACTCAACACATCATGCTCACCCACACAAACCAGTAGAACCAATAAGAAAGAAAAATGTGATGCCAGGTGCTTCTCTCCATCACTCTGGCAAATCTGAGAACGTTAAGCATGATTATTTTCTTATGAAAAATAATGACTTGAATGTTGTCAAAAATTGAAAATTGCATGCCAATGTTGCTGCTAACCCACAAGGACCCAAAAAGAGTTGGGTACCTAAGAATGACAAATGAGAAATCTATTTTGTAGGTGTGCCATGGAAATATGAAGCATGAAACATGTTTTCATTCAAGAAGGTAAGGCACACGGGTCAAGTGGCATAAGCAAGGTTAAAAGAAAAATAAAAATGGAATCTGAGCACTCAGGTGATATCTCTCCTACTCTCTCCAGTGACTGTGTAAGGTTTTGATTCATTTTGAGTCATATAGTCATGTGGTCTTGCATATGTCCGTACATGCATTCCATCCATAGTTGTTTGCATATCTGTGTGTATATCACTTGTCATATAGCATCTTGTTGTAGAATAGCTTGAAAATTCTTCAGATCATGATTTCACTACATATATTGAGTTTGCATACACTTTCATACTCTGTCATGTAAAAGTTGAACATTGTGTATTCATGCCATAATGCATTGCAATCCTCCTGCCTTCGTCATCCATGATTACATAGTATATCAAATGGTGACATGTGGAAGGGCAGGTTAAGCATGTCTGAAAACTATCACTACGCGTGAGGTGATCTTCGGATCAAAGTTCTCCGCCTGGTACTATGACTCATTTACTTAAAAGGCTGCATATGGCATTGGATTGTTACTGAACATCTTGCATTCATGCACACACTAAGGGGGAGCAACCACATTCGTCATATGGGCTTAATGCTTCCGTTCATGCCTGAGTCATGCATCAACTCTAGAATTTATTAAAGGGATGTTTGGTTGTCAAAGGAATGTCGTATCATTTTTAATAAACTTGAATCGAAATTGACAGATCAAGTCTTCTTGTCCTTGGATGTAGATTACACTCCTAAAATCTAAATGATGATAAGCTAGTCATGACCAAGCTTGTATCAACTGAGGAATACCTTGCAAGGATGAAAATGATAAAAATTTCCTCAATCCGCCACCAGGAGATAGAGAGTGATCTAGATAAGTACCCAAGGCATGGTATAAAAGGCCCGCAACAGGTAAAGTTGATCAACCATTTTTCATGAGAAAATCAGGTAAAGTCTTTTTAGTGGTTCATGCATATGTGATTAATACCATCTCTGGAACTACTAATAATACTTTATATGATTATTTTGCAGGGATTGTGCAAGAATATTTTAAAATAATCTCAATGAGTAAATTGAATTTCACTCTTCTTTGGATTGCAGGTGGAACGCTTGGAAGAAAATAGATTCTCAAGGTAAAGGTAAGAAAGCAAAATCAGAAATATCAACCCTCATGAGGTTGGTGATCTTAGTGATTGAAGGCTTCCAATCTTGTCTGCTGAACTAAGATAATTTAACTTTGTCAATTCATGCAATTACCGTCTTTATCACTTGGTGACACACTCAAGTGATAAGGTATTGATTCTAAAAGCTTGAATTGTCATTTACTAGCATGTTGTGATGAATTGGTTGAATCAAACTGAAGATCTTGAAAAATGTGTGTGAAGTGTTTGGCTATTGAATATCTCTCAACTTGAATTGCATGATCACACCTGAATTGAACTGCATATCTGGTATATCAAATAGCGTCTGAGGAAGAGTGGACTATGTCCACTTGAAAGCATTCCCTATGCGTTGAGCTGGGTCTTCGGACTAAAATCTCCGCCTCATACCAGATCTTGATGATTGTAACTGGCTTGCGAATGGTCGATTTGTGAATGAATCCTTGAGCTGAGCTAGTTAAATTGAAAATATGTTTCTGATCAAATGATTCAAACATTTGGCTTCTAGATGATTTCTAATTTCAAAACTTGTGAAATGCTCTTGAAAATCTGATTTTGAACAATTCTAAAAATTGGGTTGCATTGCTTAATTTTGATCATTTATGCACCATTATTCATAAATGTCATGTCATGAAAAATGTTGTTGACACATTAATATAATGTGAATGCTCCAATGTGGAATTTGCCTCATGGTTTGAAGATCAAGCCTTCCTATGCTGCATTTGCATCTTGCATCACATGCTCATCTAGGTATAGGTTGGATGCATTACAATTTATGCATTAGCGGAAGTTAGTTCATTCATTTGATATCATAAGTTTTTGCACCACATTACATTCTGTCTTGGCATGTTGCATTTCATTATTATATGATCAAAGGTTGCATTACATTAGAACTCATGCATTAGCTGCATTCAGTCCATTCAATTGGTATCTATTTGATTGGTATCAGTTGCATATTTGCATCACATGTTGCATATATTCCCTCTATGTGCTTGCTTGATATTATATGCTATTCACCCTTATCCCTTGGCATTCCTATGACCTTATGTCTTCTTGATAAATAATGCTGCATTTGAGTCATTATTGGAGTGTTTCATGTCGTACACTCTGGGGGAGTTTATATTTCATAAGTGCATCTATTTAGGGAGAGTTACACTGTTATGTATTCATGATACTTTCGGTATATATGCTGAATCAAATTCGCACATTTCATGCATAAAATGTGAAAATGAGTGTTAAAGATAAGGATATGTGAATTTCTTTTCAACACTCTCGAGATGTTAAACTTGCTGCATGTATGTTGAAGAGACAATTGAGAAAAAATCTGTCTACCTATCTTTGTTGAAAAATCTGAAATGAAAATGAAAGGCAGAGCAATGCTAAGTCACACTGAGTAAATTGGGCACATGTCACCTGAGACGTGATGTGGTTCATTTCTAAAAAGTGTTGACTAAAGTACCTCTGCTCAAGTGAGGTGAAATGGTTCAGTATTCTGAGTAACCGGGGATTCTGGCATGAGCTCCATGCGTCTACTCGCGTAAAAAGGAATTATTTGAACCTGATCACTCTTGAAAAATTCTGACTATCATGTGATATTGGTTGAGTTGAAAAATGATGGTGAAAACTCATTGTGGTAGAGCGTAGCCTCCAATACGTTGTTCTCAAAATTGAAGTGCAGTCTGTAAAATGTCTCTGTGTGTTAATCTGAAAATCTGAATATCCATATTACAACTATCATTTTTCATGTTACTCACTTACACATCTAAAAATTTGATTTAATATGTATTCAGAAAATTGATTGACTGCTTTAGCAATTGCATGAATCTCCTATATGATTGCACAATCTCCCATGTGCTACACATGTGCATTCCGGATGTCATGACTCTCTTGCATCTTTCTTATACCCATTTCATTCTTATATAAGTACGGGGGAGCTGAGTTGCATGTACATATACGCATTTGTTTGATTGTACATCTCATATGGCATCACTTGCATGTGTTGTATTTCATGCATTTCAAACCAAAATATAAAAATTTGAAAATCAAAGAAAATCTTTTTGATATGCCCTCCTGCTCTTGCTTGTTGTGAAAATCTGACATGGGATCTAGATTTTGAATGCTATCCTACTGAACACCTCATCTTGTGAACATCTTCCTCCACTGGCTCATATCCTTGAGGCCAATCATTACCGTCAATTGGTATCAATACATGCTTGACTGAATTTACTTTAGATGGTATCATATTGATGTGTGAGAATAATCACCAATTGATCTCCTCTGATTGGAATCCTATTGATTTGTTAGTCCATGATTTGCTGTTGCTTCATCTGAATTCTGAGCCATTGCTGTTTCAAAGAGGGAGAAAGAATTGCTCTTGCTTCGTTCGCTTCTTCCTGCTTTTGTATTAGACTCATTTTGATAATGTTGTTGTGGGAGAACGATTTATATTATCCCACTTTTTGATTATGTCAAAGGGGGAGAATAGTTCATGATTGTGTGTAACAAAGGGAGAAGAATATATGTACCATTGTGTTGTATCATCATTAAGTTTGTCATCATCACTAAGTTTGTTATCATCAAAAAGGGAGAGATTGTTGAGTTATGGTTTTGATGATTATTGTGATTGTTAAGTTATGGTTTTGATGATAACTAAACTTAATGTGTGATTAAGTGATGATAACTAAACTTGTGGTTGATTACTCGTGCTCTTGTTATCTATGTATGGTTAAGATGGCAAATGGCAACGGTTACATGGTCTTGATCCTTGGTTTGCATATGTTGGTTTTACAAGAGGCAAGAGGTTTCATAACATCTTTAATGTGAACAAGCATGGTATTAACCCTAACTATCTTGCTTGCAGGATTAAACTCATGGCAGTCACCTGGTGAACCAAACGTGTAGATAAGTACCATGCTCCTCTACAATCTAAAAGGATTAAACTCATGGCAGTCACCTGGTGAACCAAACGTGTGGATAAGCACCCTTCTCCTCTACAATCCAAAACAGGTGGTATATGTCATGTACTGTCAATAACCATTGGTAAGGCTCTTACCTTGTTATACACTCCTTGTTATTGAGTGTTCCATGAGGTTATTTCATGAATAATTTACTTGGGATGATTGAGTTTTATCTCTTGATTCTTAGCCCAGAACTTGATCCTTACCTTAGAACATGTGTGTTTCAAAGTGTTCATATGCGCCTAGTTCATGAGGTTTCAAGCCCTTGTAAAACTCGCCATCGGGCGCCCTCGCACGCGGATCGACCTGCGCGACCTGACCGCGGGGGTCAAGGGGGCAGCGCCCGTTACGGGGGTTTCTGGGGGCGGATCCTCCGGAACAAAATTTTGATTATAGGGAAGAGTGAGCATTGAACTTGTTTAAGACAATCTCATGTAATGACAAGTGCTCATTTGCTTTGAACCTTCCATATGCATAAGCTAAGTTAATCCAAACTCAAATGCATGAAATTGATGAGGACATGAAGCTCTTGACTTATGGACATGTTTTGCTAGGCTAACAACTTGTTTTTGCAGGATCTTCACTGTTCGGTCGACCTGAGGACAAGGTCCGGTCGACCTAAATTTTCAGGGACGAAAAAGCTACAAAAATCTCAGTAGCGGTCGACCGCCCCTAGGTGTCCGGTCGATCGGTTTTGCCAGTTTCAAAAGGTTCTATCTGCAGACAATTCCGGTCGACCGCCAAGTGCCGCCGGTCGACCGCCAGCCCGAGGCCCCCTTTTGTTGACTTTTGTTTCAAGCTCGAGGAGAGGTCTTTCTTCCCATTTGTTTAATCCCAATGACCCCAATTACACCATGATTTGTGGATCTGGTCTGGGGCTTGTCTATGGACCATTCAAGGGCTATAAAACATATCATTTGGAGTCATAAACCCTAAGGATCCAAGAGGGCTTCAAGTGAGATCAAGAGGAGGCTATCCAAGTAAAGAAGAAGAAGGGTACTGTATCCGTGAACAGTACTCCGTGCAGCAAGTGTTCTTCATCCATTCTCAACCCATTGAAGGCATATCTGAAGCCAACCTCCTCCAAGGAAGAGAAGAGCCAAGCAAGCAAGCAAAGATTCCAAGAAGAGTGCCTAAGGGAGAAAGAAGAGAAGCCAAGCAAGCAAGAAAGGAGAAAAGCCAAGCAAGCACGGATTGAAGCTCCGATCAAGTGAAGATACGTTCAAGATCCGCAACATGCATTCAAGGGGAACCCAAAACAGGAGTTTTCTAAACTAAGCCTCATCGTCTTTATGTTTTGGGTGTTGTAATTGTGTTCATCATAAACTGCAAGCTCATGTGTGTGTGTGGATCGTTGTTGGATCCGTGGTCGTGTGTGTGTGTGTCGTATTTGATTCGTGTGTGTGTGTGGATCTTCCTAGATCTGTGTTTGTGTGTGTGTGGATCTTTTGGATCCATTCTGTCTCATGTGTGTGGATTGCTGCACTTGTAGCAGCGGGTGTTTGTGTTGGTGATCTGCTTGTTGGATCGTGTTGGAGACCTCGTCTCCGTGTGTGTGTGTGTGTATTTGGGGCGCGTCCCCGTGTGTGTGTGCAGGCATCGTCCTGCGTGTGTGGTTGGAGCATCGTCTCCGTTTGTGGATTTATCCCCGAGTGAAGCCTCACCGAGTTTGGTGAGGGGTGGACGTAGGATTACCGTCGTTGCAGCCGAACCACCTTAAAAACCGCTGTGCATTGTGTTTTGAATTGTATGGTTTGGTCCATTTCCTCTACCTCCATTCTCATGAGTGTTAGTGTAAATTGTTGTTCTGGATTTATCTACGTATATCTTGCATAATCTATATCTCATCATATAAAGTTTGATAAATCTAATTTGTGGACAAATAGTTTTGAATCTCTTAACTAGCATTCTATCACATATTTCAAAAAGGGCAAAAGTTTTCATAAAATTTGTAAACACCCAATTCACCCCCCCTCTTGGGTGTCATTGATCGTGGGACTTTATCCAACACTGCCACTTTACCTCTGATACTGCTCCTCAACTCTCTGACAAACTTCTTCACTCTTCTCAACTCATCTGCACAGATGTGAGGGGTATACTTCTCCAATTCTATAAATTTTGCTTCATAGTTTGTCACAGACAAGTCTCCTTGCACCAAGTTCATGAATTCCACCACCTTGCAGTCATTGACATGTTGTGGCAAATATTTAGCGTAGAACACCTCAAGGAACTCCTCCCAACTGATTTCAGTATCTCTGCCTCGAAAGGTGGTTCTAAGCATAGACATCCACCACTCATCTGCCCACTCCTTAAGCATAAATGTAGCCAACAACACCTTATCCCGCTCTACACACCTGATTACTTAGAAGATCTTCTCGATCTCCCTAGTCCAGCTTTTCACAATCTCTAGTTGGCTCTCTCCCTTAAAAGAAGGTGGACTCATCTTCTAAAATTTTTCCATTAGCTCTGTCGCCGCTGTCTTGCCTTGTTGTTCTTCCACCCGAGCCTGCAATTAGGCCTGCATTATGGCTTGGGTCTGGGCTTGTGTCTGCATGGCCTACACCAACCCTTGGAAGGCTTGCACGAATCCTTCTGGATCTACCAGTGGCACGCCCGGTGAAGTCATGACCTCCTGCCCTCCAGACAAATTGTTGAGTCTCTCCAAGTGATTTTGATGATAACAAAACCTTGAACTCAGTTTTCATCTCGTGCCATGTCGAAGTTATCAAGAGCAAGCTTTGAATGTGCTCAAGGCCACTTTGTGTAATGCTAAAAGCTTAAATGTAAGAATAGATATGAAGCTCTAATGAACATCTCCAAATGCATAATCAAAGCCAGATTAAAACCAAAATGCATGAATTGAATGAGGACATGAAGCTCTTGTTATATGGATATGATTCATGGACTGAACTCTGCTATGTTTGCAGGATTTCCAGAGTTCGGTCGACCTGGAAGACTGGTCCGGTCGACTTGATTTACCAGCACCCAGAAACTCTGAAATTTTACAGAGTTCGATGGACCGCCAACCCAGGGTCGGTCGACCGGATTTCCCAGCGTTGAAAGGTTCAATCTCTGTAAAATTCCGGTCGACCGCCCACCTATGCCTGGTTGACCGCCCCCTTCGAAGCCTCTTTTGTTGACCTTGTTTTCTCCATGAGTTGAAGCATCTATCAATGTTATTTTAATCCCTAAAGTCTCCAGACATCCCTTGAATTGTGGATCTATGTCTTGGCCTATCCTTGACCATCCTAGTTGTATAAAAACAACTCTTGGGGCAAAGAAACCCTAATCACAAAGTGGAGATCAAGAAAGCTATCAAGGGGAGAAAGAAGACTGCTACTGTAGCTCCGTGAACAGTACTTCGTGCAAGGAGTTCTTCATCCATCTACAAGCTTTTCAAGTTGAATCTGAGGCCAATCAACCCCAAATCAAGTGGAGATCTAAGCTTCATCCATAATATTCATCACCTACTTAGGGAGAGCAAAAATCAGAGTTTTTTTTGTGTTTCCTCTTCCAATCTCTTGAGCTTCAAGTGTTGTTTTCTTGTAATCTCTAAACATTCGTGTGTGTGTGTTGATCCTTCCAGATCCATGTGTGTGTGTTTATTTTCTGTCAATTTTGTGGGTGTTTGGGTGTGTTTACACCTTCTTGGAAGTTTTTATCTCCCTACGTGTGTGTGTGTGTGTTCAGATCTTGTAATCCCTTACAAGATAGTGTGTGAATCCTCACAATTTGTGAGGGGTGGACGTAGGTTGCCATCGTTGCATCCGAACCATCTAAAAATCTCTGTCTCTTGTGTGGTTTGATCATTTTCTTCTATCTCCATTCTGTGCAAGCACACACGTAGGTTAAATCGTTTGTATCTCTTGTGTTAGATCTAGCAGAACTTATCCTTTTCACTTTAGATCTCTGGTATATCAAAAGGTGGGTTCGGATCGACAAGACAAACCTTGTCAGAAAGATAACACCTTGAGTGAGTAGAATCTTCGGATTCACAACTTTGCCACGGTACCAAGGATCGGTTGTGTGTAATAGGTTTTGACAGATCTATTTGTGAATGCATCGGATCTATATTTCTATAAGTTGCTTCATCTTATTTCTTTAAATCTGTCAAAGTTGCTTAAAATTTTTAATCACCCAATTCACCCCCCCTCTTGGGTGTCATTGATCGCGGGACTTCAATTGGTATCAGAGCAAGGGCCCTATATTCCTCAGATCTAATGATCTAGAGTAAGATCCAGATCAATGGCCAACAAGGGGATGATGCCTGAGGGTCACTCAATCCACCGTCCTCCATACTTTGACGGCTCGAATTATTCCTACTGGAAAAATAGAATGCATATTTTTCTGAGAGCCCCAGAGTATGAGATCTGGAGGGTGGTGGACAAGGGCCTATATGAGCTTTCCAAAAATGAAGACGAATGGACCCTTGAAGATATTAAAAAATCCACAACAAATTTTAATGCTATGAATATTTTGCAGTGTGCCATCCATCTAATGAATTTTCTCGTGTATCCATGTGCAACTCAGCAAAGGAGATGTGGGACAAGCTACGTCTCATTTATGAAGGAACTTCCGAGGTCAAGAAGACCAAGGCCAATCTACTCATCAGAGATTACGAGTTGTTCAAAATGAAATCCGAAGAAACCATCTCAGAGATGTTTGCAAGATTAATTGAGATCACCAATGGTCTCAAAAGTCTTGGGAAGGAGTACACAAACTCCAAACTTGTGAGGAAGGTATTGAGACCCCTTCCACCTGCGTGGCATACAAAAGCCATAGTCATTGAGGATTCGAAGAATTTGTCCACACTCTCATTGGACGAGCTCATAGGGTCACTTATGACCTATGAGATTAACATCAAAAGAACTGCAGAAGAGGAATCCAAAAAGAATAAAACCATTGGCTTGAAAGCCAACCAATCTTATGACGACTCCCAAGAAGAGGAGTCCAGTGGGGAGAGTAATGAAGAAGAAGACTTGGCTATGCTGACCTATCAAGTGAAGAAATTTCTGAGAAGAAAGAAGAATTTTCAGAGAAATTTCAGAAAGGGGCAAAGGAAGCCTGTTCAAACCAAGGGTGAGTCAAGCAAGCCAAAAAGTATTATATGCTATGAGTGCAAGAAGCCCGGGCACAAGAGAGGTAAATACCCAGAATTGAAGAGAAAGTTTAAGAAGGATAAGTTCAAGAAACCAAAAGCTATGGTCGCCACGTGGAGCGACGAAGAGGAAGAGCAGTCCGAAGAAGAGCTCGAGGAGCTCATGGAAAGCCTGTGCCTCATGGCACATGAGGATGACTCAGCCAAGGTAAATTCTGACCTTGATTTTATTTCAAATGAATAATGAGAGTCAGAATATGAAAAGTTGTATACAAAATATAGAAAAATCAAATCTGAAAATAAAACTCTCAAAAAGAAGATTGATGATTTAACACATGGGGACACTTCTACTAAGTTTAAGAAACTGGAACAGGAATGGTTTGAGTTAACAGAAGAAAAAGAAATGTTGCTTCAAATGATTTCAGATATTGAAAAGGCCAAAGAAGAGTTATCATGTAAAATGTCTGAAATTGAAAAAAATTGTGAAAAGTTCAAAAATGAAAAGGAAATTTTGACATCTTCCATTTCAGAACTTGAGAATAAAAATGTGAGTTTGAATAAGGAGGTGATTGACTTGCAGTTCACTCTCTCTAGGTTTGTTAAAGGGAAATAAAACCTAGACAATGTGTTGGGAGTTAAAGTTAACTTTCAGAAAGAAGGATTGGGGTACATACCCCAGAATAAAAAATCCATTGAGCACAAGATTACTACATCTTACGTGCATGAAAAATAAAATGATTGTGCTTCATGTTCACACACCAAGCCCAAACATGTTCAATCTAAACCACACAAATACCAAAGAAGATTTTCATATGTCAATTGTTTTCATTGTGGTAGATTCGGTCATGTTATTTCTAATTGTTAGTTTAGACAAAACACACAAAGAAATCATGTTGCTTGGACAAAGAAAAGATATGTGTAAAATTGGACTAACTCCTATAGACCCAAATTAGTTTGGGTACCAAAAATAATTGGATGAGAATGTTATTTCTTGCAGATATGACTTGAAGCCAGGGGGAGCAAATGGTACCTGGACAGCGGTTGCTCAAGGCATATGACAGGGGACAAATAAAGTGTTCTCTACTCTGCAAGATAAGGATGGAGGCTTGGTTGCTTTTGGTACAAAGGTAAGATTATTGGAATTGGCAACATAGGTAAGAATTCTGAAATTCTTATCGAAAATGTGCTCTTGGTGAATGGGTTTAAACCATATCTTTTAAGTATAAGACAACTGTGTGACAAGGGTTTTAAAATTATTTTTGACAAAACTCATTGCCTTGTCATGAATAAAATCTCCAACGAAATCAGATTCATTGGCAAAAGGAACAACATTGTGTATACTGTTGATCTTGATGATGTTGCCGGTGATGATGTGTGCTTGATAGCAAACAACCATGACAATGCATGGCTGTGGCACCGAAGACTAGGTCATACTAGTTTTGGAGTAACCTGCAAATTGTCTAGACATGACTTGGTAAATGGGTTATCTAAATTAAAATTTGAAAGTGATAAGATCTGTGAGGCTTGCACAAAAGGCAAGCAAACACATATCTCTTTCAAAAATAAAAATATTGTTTCTACCGCTAGACCTTTAGAACTGCTACACCTTGACCTTTTTGGTCCGACTAGGACATCCAGCCTAGGAGAAAAATCCTATGGATTTATAATTGTTGATGATTACTCCAGATTTACATGGGTGTTATTTTTGGTCAATAAAAGTGATGCCTTGATGGAGTTTCAAGTGTTTTGCAGGAAAATCTAAAATGATAAAGGATATCTCATCACCACAATTCAAAGTGATCATGGTGGTGAGTTTGAAAATCATGATTTCAGCTGTTTTTGCCAGGAGCAAGGATATACGCACAACTTCTCATCACCCAGGACACCTCAACAAAATGGAGTAGTGGAAAGGAAAAACAGGACATTGATAGACATGGCACGGACCATGTTGAGTGAGAACTCCCTACCCAAATACTTTTGGGCTGAGACGGTAAGTACAGCAAGCTACATCATTAACAGGGCGATGGTAAGGCCCATTTTGAAGAAAATCCCATATGAGCTCTACAAGGGTAAGAACCCAAACATTTCCTATCTTAAACCCTTTGGGTGCCCATGCTTCATCCTGAATAACGATAAGTCCAACTGAGGTAAGTTTGATGAAAGAGTGACAAAAGAATTTTCCTAGGTTATGTATGAAATTCTAGAGCTTACCGGTTATTCAATAAAAGGACTTTGGTTGTTAAAGAAAGTCCTCATGTCATTTTTGATGAATCTGAATTAAAACTGACAAATCAAATTTCTTCTACCTTGGATGCAGATGAAGCTCCTAAATAATCAAATGATGCTGGAACATCTGAGGTTAAAGATGAACCGACTAAAGGGACCTCGAGTAAGAGTGAAAAGGATGAAGATCCTTCAATAGAAACACTTCAAGAACAGTAAGTACAGCACCCCGACTTGCCAAGTTCCTCCACGTTCTTAAAAGATCACCCCGTTGAAAACATCATAGAACAACCTCCAGACTTTGAAGATTCAAAACATCCAAAGCATGTGTACAAGTTGAAGAAGGTCTTATACGGATTGAAGCAAGCTCCAAGGGTATGGTATGAAAGGCTCACTTCATTCCTGACTGAAAATAGTTTCAAAAGAGGTTAAGCAAACGTCAGAAGGCATTTTCATAAATCAAGCTAAGTACACATTAGAGCTGATAAAGAAATATGGGATGGCTGAAGCAAAACCCCTGTCAACTCTGATGACCACAACCACGAAGTTAGACAAAGATGAAAATGGTAAAACAGTAGATCCTACACTGTTTCGAGGTATGATCGGATCACTACTGTATCTCACAACATGCCGCCCTGACATTCAATTCAGTGTATGTCTATGTGCTCATTTTTAGTCATATCCTAAAGAATCTCATCTAATGGTTGGTAAATACATTTTTCGATACTTAACTGGCACAATAGATTTTGGCTTGTGATTTTCCATCGGTAGTTCTTTTGATTTGATTGCATACACCAATGCGGATTATGCTGGATGTACTGTAGATTGCAAAAGTACCAGTGGGTACTGCCAGTTTCTTGGTGGGTGCCTAGTTTCATGGGCCTCCAAGAAGTAACATTCAGTAGCTCTCTCAACGGCCGAGGCTGAATATGTAGCCGCCGGAAGTTGTGGAGTCCAAGTACTTTGGATAAAAAATCAATTGCTTGATTTGGATGTTGAAATGAAATGTGTTCCAATCCTATGTGACAATACCAATGCAATCAATTTGTCAAAAAATCCTGTTCAACATTCTAAGACAAAACACATTGACATTCAACATCATTTTCTAAGAGATTGTGTAGGAAAAGGGGTCTTTGAATTGAATTTCATTGACACACATAATCATCTAGCTGACATTTTCACAAAACCCCTAAACCAAGATCAATTCAGCAAGATAAGAAGAGAACTTGGCATGTGCAAGGGTGAGAGCATACATACATAGGTCTGCACTTAGGATAAGGGTTGCACTTATAGAAACTCGTATGCATAAAGGGTAGATCAACATGCATATTGTATGTGCTTATTTTCAATACCTTGTGTGTAATTACATCCCTGCATGTTTGAGTGTATTTATACATACAGCCCTCCTTGAAAATTCTTCTAAAAATGAATATTCCTTGATTAAATAAATGTGGACCCATATGACTTTTGGATCTGAGACACTTTCTGAGGGGGAGTTAGAGAACTTTCCTCAAAACCCCATCTCTTCTCCTTCTCTCCACTTCCTGATGTTGGTTCCAGTTAGAAGGTCGGCTGTTGGTGCTCATATCAAAAAAGAAAAAGAAAAAGAAACAAAAATGAATTTTTAGGGCTAGGTCGACCACTTCGGTCGACCGCCAGCCCCACCCCGGTCAACCGAACCTGACGAACCAGGCCGGCTGAACCAACATCCGAACCCCTTTTAAAGGGATCTTCACACTCCCCTTCTTCATTCCAACGCCCCCACTCTCTCGCATACCATATCTCCTAACCCTAGAACACCAAAACTCCACTTTCCTAGCCCAAAAATCTACTTCTTCCTTCACCCGCACAAGATCCGGTCGCTTCGTCATGGTTTCGGGACGATATCTCCACGGTCGTTCGTGCATTCGTGAAGATCTACCCAAGGTTCCATATTGTGGAGAAGATCATTCCAAGCCCTAGGAGTGTCTTTTGGTCCATTTTCATCCCTAGGTTGAGATTGATACTTCAAGGGTTTCCCAGTGAGTTTTCTAGTCTAGGATGCTGCCTCGACGGAGTTCTCGGCATTCTGCCCAAGGGGAACCTAGCGGTCAGAGACGAGAGGCCCCGGCTCATCCACCATAGTGGGCACCTGTACCTCATCGTGCACCTCGTTTGCCTCCACGTCTCATTATCGACCCTCGACTGGTCGACTTCAATGAGGTGAACGAGATTATGCTCGATTTATGTGCTCTTTTCGAGATTCAACAAGGCTGGACCGACTTTGTCACTAGATATACCAGATATTACCCAAGTCTAGTGCAGCAATTTTATGGAGATTTAGTTGAGAGGAATAGAGAGCTATATACGGTTGTTCAAGGAGTTGAGGTTCACATTACTCTCGATCTTTTTGAACATGCTTTAGGAGTGTCACCCATGGGAGCTAACATGATTTTTGGTCATGGCGAAGTTGAGGATACATTTATTGCTATGATGAACTGTGACTTTGTGCATGGTGTTAGTAATTTGATTACATTAAATGCAAATTACTTTCCACCACTGCAACGGATTCTACACCACTTGTTCACCTCTCTTATATATTCAAAGAGTGGAAGTAGGAATGAAGTGACAGAGGTTCAAAGATTTCTGTTTTACCATGTTATGAATGGGAATTTATTCAACATGGGTCGGATCATGACAGATTTAATTGGGACATGCCGAACCCAACTGAGGAGATCTCTGCCCTATGCTTCTCAGTTGACAGGAGTATTTATTTATGCTGCGATAAACTTGGGTGATGAACTGTTCATACAAGTCCGGCAGGATGATATCTATAATAAGCATAAGATTTTCACAGATTTTGGATATTACTATGGTCCAGATGGCGAGCTACGCCGGAATGTGCCAGTTTATGGAGAAGAAGCTGAAAGTGAGGAAGAGCAGGAACAGGAGCAGTAACATGCTCAAGGGGAAGTCCCCCCTCCAGTTCAGGCTGAGGACCAGCCTCCTCCACCTTCACCTCATCATATGAATCCAGAGATATCTCTCCCACCACAGTTCTTTCGTGGGGAGTCTTCTACTCAGGGGGCCAGACAGCACTCTTGGGCAAACTATGAGACTTTTGACAGGCGTCTTACTGGGATAGAAACTCGAGTGGATACCTTTGGGGATCGACTTTCTACCATTGGGGATCGCATTGACACACTTGGGAATGTGATTGACACCATGTCAACTCGCATCGACTCCTTCTCCACCGTTCTAGATACCCTTTCTACTCACATGACCACACTCTCTACCCATATGACTAGCCTCACGGACAGTGTTGCTGATTCTAGCCAGGCCTTCCACATCATGAACTTAGCACTTCTTGGAATGCAGGGCCGTGATGCGGCCCGTGACAACTCCATTGCCCATATTCAGGATTGTCTTCAGCTTCAAGACCATTCTCTTGAGGACATCCGCCGCCGCCTTGGATATCAGCCTCCTCCTCCTGAGGATCACCCTCCTGCAGATGGACACTGAGGATTTTTTTTTAGTTTCCTTCTTCCAGTCTATGTCCTTAGGTCTTGTGTCTTTTGGGTTCTCCTTTCATCTATCTTATCCCCTCTTTTGATGATGCCAAAGGGGGAGAAGTAGTTAGTGCAAGTCTTATATATTTTATGTATGCATGTTCGTATGTTTGTATGCATGATCATTTGTGAGGGTCATTGTGTCAGTTTCATTGTGTCCGTTCTGCACTTGCTTTGTCGCATGTGTCTAGAGTGTTGCATTATCTCAAGCATCAATGTACCTTGTAATGAAATGATGAAATGAGTGCAATTGGTATTTGATATCAAATGGTTGACTCTTGTCTCTCATTTCCCATCTATCTTGGCAAATAAAATATTAAATGGCCTGCGTATATTGAATGGTTTGCATTGCCTTGCACAATGAAGAATCCTTGGTTTGATGCATTACCCATACGCAATTTGGTTATCAAGGCATGCCATTACTCTTATAATCCATGTTTTGTCATCATCAAAAAGGGGGAGATTATTGAATCTCTCCAAGTGATTTTGATGATAACAAAACCTTGAACTCAATTTTCAGCTCATGCCATGCCGAAGTTATCAAGAGTAAGCTTTGAATGTGCTCAAGGCCACTTTGTGTAATGCTAAAAGCTTAAATGTAACAATGGATATGAAGCTCAAATGAACATCTCCAAATGCATAATCAAAGCCAGATTAAAACTAAAACGCATGAATTGAATGAGGACATGAAGCTCTTGTTATATGGATATGATTCATGGACTGAACTCTGCTATTTTTGCAGGATTTCTAGAGTTCGGTCGACCTGGAAGACTGGTCCGGTCGACCTGATTTACCAGCACCCAGAAACTCTAAAATTTTACAGAGTTCGGTCGACCGCCAACCCAGGGCCGGTCGACCGGATTTCCCAGCGTTGAAAGGTTCAATCTCTATAAAATTCCGGTCGACCGCCCACCTATGCCCGGTCGATCGCCCCCTTCGAAGCCTCTTTTGTTGACCTTGTTTTCTCCACAAGACTGAAGCATCTATCAATGTTATTTTAATCCCTAAAGTCTCCAGACATCCCTTGAATTGTGGATCTGTGTCTTGGCCTATCCTTGACCATCCTAGTTGTATAAAAATAACTCTTGGGGCAAAGAAACCCTAATCACAAAGTGGAGATCAAGGAAGCTATCAAGGGGAGAAAGAGGGCTGCTACTGTAGCTCCGTGAACAGTACTTCGTGCAAAGAGTTCTTCATCCATCTACAAGCTTTTCAAGTTGAATCTGAGGCCAATCAACCCCAAATCAAGTGGAGATCTAAGCTTCATCCATAATCTTCATCACCTACTTAGGGAGAGCAAAAATCAGAGTTTTTCTTTCATGTTTCCTCTTCCAATCTCTTGAGCTTCAAGTGTTGTTTTCTTGTAATCTCTAAACATTCGTGTGTGTGTGGATCCTTCCAGATCCGTGTGTGTGTGTTTGTTTTCTGTCAGTTTTGTGGGTGTTTGGGTGTGTTTACACCTTTGTGGGAGTTCTTATCTCCCTACGTGTGTGTGTGTGTTCAGATCTTATAATCACTTACAAGATAGTGTGTGAATCCTCACAGTTTGTGAGGGGTGGATGTAGGTTGCCGTCGTTGCATCCGAACCACCTAAAAATCTCTGTCTCTTGTGTGTTTTGATCATTTTCTTCTATCTCCATCCTATGCAAGCACACACGTAGGTTAAATCGTTTGTATCTCTTGTGTTAGATCTAGCAGAACTTATCCTTTTTACTATAGATCTCTGGTATATCAAAAGGTGGGTTCGGATCGACAAGGCAAACCTTGTCAGGAAGATAACACATTGCGTGAGTAGAATCTTCGGATTCACAACTTTGCCACGGTACAAAGGATCGGTTGTGTGTGATAGGTTTTGACAGATCTATTTGTGAATGCATCAGATCTATATTTCTATAAGTTGCTTCATCTTATTTCTTTAAATCTGTCAAAGTTGTTTAAAATTTTTAATCACCCAATTCACCCCCCCTCTTGGGTGTCATTGATTGCGGGACTTCACAGATGTCTAACTTGGGTTGCTCCTCCATCTACACTAGAAGAGATCTCCTTTGAAGTGGCTTGCTCTCCTTGGGAAGGGTCCATCGCTTCTCCTCCACACTCTGCTCTCTTCTATAAGGGAGAATTTACCCACATGAGACTACCTCACACTAAGTCTAACACTCCACACATAAATACCTAAAACATCAAGGTATGCTGTACAAATCCAATGGCTACATGTCAAACCCATAACTCACAACCTTGCTCTGATATCACTTGTGGCGCCTCCTTCCCGGGGTACTCGGTGCCCAGTCGGTGAGACATCACCCTATACCACGACACGTTGTGAGCTTAGTTGTCCTGCAAGGTGCTTACGACCATACCATTGTAAAATTCCATACACACAACCATACCACATCCATAATTAAAGGCATAAATATACATAACCAACAAATACATAGCCTTCATTAAAATTTAGAACTCTAAAAGTCTAATTACATTTCAGAACCATAGCTTTAGCCCATTACATCACCTATCACAAAAAAGGAAAACTCCCAAAATCTACAATCAAATCAAAGCCTGATTAACATGGTTTATATACATAACTTACAAAAGCCCTCATGAACATTATAAAAATTATACCTTAATAATTTCTATATAGCTGCAATAGGTCTCCTCGAGCCCCCTTCTTACAGTTTTTGCTCACGGGGTGAAAGGCCAACCGCCTACTCTCCTGAAAGTTTGATAAGTCACAGGCGTGAGTCCAAAGACATAGTAGGCAAGGAACAAAACCAGACATATGTATACCATATAGTAGGTTTTCACAAGGAACCGAAGGCTTCCATGCATAGCGTATATATACAACCACACCCATTTTTATGCAGCAAGTTTGAACACACACACAGAGAGAGAGAGAGACATATATATATATATATATATATATATATATGAATCAAGAAGGCAAATGCACAAATAATTCAATTATCTTTATTCCATAATTTCAAAAGGCCTACAGATCGATTTTCATTAAAATCACCCAGCTACAAGTAGCCATTCATTTACACTGGCCCCACATAATCAAATATCCCCTTTGTAGCATTTGAAACCCCACCTACATGAAATTTTGGGAATCATTTAACCTTGCACATTACTGGACATGCATCTAATCTATGACACAAGGAGTTAAAAACCCACTGCAGTCTAAAGGCACGGGCTAGGCCACGGATGGCCCAACGCATTGACTTACAATCTTGATCAACTATACACAATCGGGGGCCCTACCCCACCTTCCACTAGATCATGGCCCAGTCTGACTTTCGGATTTAACCATCCGTCCATTCTCAGATGAGGGTCACCCCGGGCAGACGCTTACCCGGTGCCCTGCCCTCTTTACGGTGGTACTGTCCATGTGCTACATGTTATTGTATCATCTTTACTTTTCTTTCCTTAGAACTACTTTGAATTCACATGTAGAATTATGAATATCTCAACTAAAGTTCACAGCCAATCAAAAAAGAAGCATTTATAGTGTGCATGTCATAATGTATTGTTAGGTGCAGTTTATAGGTTCTAACTTGCATGTTCACTACTCCCTTTACAAGCACATTCAGTTTGCATACCAAAATATATTTAAAGTAAAAAGACTAACAAATGGCATATGTTAGATTTTTAACTAATGCCTACATGTGACAAAATATCCTACAGCCATGGTCTTGCTCTCCCCTCTTTGCTGCAACCCAAAACGGTCTTTAGAGGCCTGCTTCTTGCTCTAGAATGGTCGTCTGCCCTTTCAAAACCTCCTACTTCCTGCTACACTAGTAGTTCCTCTGTTGTCTCTCCTCGTTTCTTTCCCTCTGCTTTGGTCTGGACACAAGGCTCTGCTCTGCTAAGGTGCTGCTAAAAATGTAAAGGGCAGCCAGTGGGGGTGTTCAAGCCTTAAATAAGCAGCCCTTCAGCCTATCTAGAAGAAAATTACCAAATTGATTTTATTCTTCCTTCCTAAAAAGTCTATTACCTACCTCAATTGCCAGTATTCTGGCAGACACCTCTGCCATGCTCTTGTAGACTTCTGGCAGACAGGGCCATCCTTTCCTATTGACTTTTGGAAGAAAATATTTGAGTAGCTAAGAAAATGTCTAAGTATAAGGCCTACAACTCAAGGCTAATTCACTTAGTCGCAGTAATTATGTTGACATAGGTGCAGCATATAGGCACACTCCATTGAGTGACAGAATCGTAATTTTACTTGCTATCTAATTTTATTTTTCTTATTTTTGACCTAGTAAATGACATAATTAGTAAAAATACTTAACATGAAATTTAATAAAAATTTGATTATCTTTCTAACGAGTCTAATATTGTCCCATTCTGACATTTCTACGAGTAATTAGGCTTAATAAGGGTAATTCTATAATTTTCATAAGTCTTTAATCTCATTATGATAACTAATTATCATTTAAGTATGACATAGGTGCACTATATATCGCCTATCTCAAATAACATCATCTATCTTCAAATAACATCGTCTATCTTAATAGAACTTTGCCCATGTCAATAAAACATCATATATCTTGAAATAACATCATCTATCTTAACTTCAGCTATCTCAACTTCACCTATCTTATCTTCAGCTATCTCAACTTAACTCAACTTCGCCTATCTTATCTTTAGCTATCTCAACTTCGCCTATCTTATCTTCAGCTATCTCAATATAACTTCACCTATCTTATCTTCAGCTATCTCAACTTAACTTAACTTTGCCTATCTTAGCGCCTATCTTACCAGCATCTATCTTAACTCATCAGCTATCTCACCTATCTTACCCGTGCCCATCTTTAAACTAACTCGTCGTCTAAAGCCATATCTTATTATTTATCATTTTTGACTTACTAAATAGCCGAATCTCAAAAACAATTTAACATATAAAGTTGTAGACAATCGAGTTATCTTTCCTGTGAGCCTAATTTCACCTCATTTGGACATTCCTACATAAAGTTATACTTGAAATAATGGACTACTATCTTGAAGTTACGAATTTCTCCTAATGGGCTCAAATTCACTAAATGGGCCACTCTAATGGGCTCTCAACATAACTAGTCCAATATCTTAATGGGGTTCCTAAAATTAGAGTGTTACACGGAGTGTCCCTACGCATAGAAAATTATAATTAAGTCCTTGAAAATAGAGATATTATTTAAATGAATTAAAAAATATAATCATGACGTGACAAATTCATTTAAATGCCACTGGAGGTTTCAATAGACTCCGGCCATACCTCTATACATAATTGTTCAATTAAGCGCCTGTTGAGAGTAAAATTGCACACATGTACTCACACTCAATTTTTCACATAAAATAACGAGCTTTTTAATCTAGAAAATTGCAAACTTGATATCATTGGAAAGAGGAGTAAAATCTCTATTATTCAATGTGATTTTGTCAATAAAATCATGAGTGTAATACATGTAATCTATCAATTTAGTGTGTAAAAGTGCAGAGCTATCAATAACATTACAGATAACTAACTCATTGACTCAAAATGTGTTTGAGCGTCACCAAGGGCTAATGGGGATTAAACATGTATGTGGCTTTAGTAAAGTGGGAGAATGAAAGAAGTGTATGCCCTACAAGTCAATTACTTGTGAAGTGATGACATCATTTTTTATATATTTTCATTCATATTAATAATATTTATGACATTTTCTTCATTATATCTCATTTATTATAATATGTATTATCGCGTGATGTGATGAAGTCCTTGAACGCATGCTATAAAGGTTAGATCATAATAAGATTATGATAGTGAGATCAACCTTCCAAATGCATGTGTTCTAAACATTCTTAGTCATAGGATCTTTGAGACAAGACATCGAAGAATCCGGATAGACTAGTGCACATGATATCCTCTTATATGATGTGGGTGACTGATCTCATAGTCACTAGTGTAGAGACACTAAGATATATATGTAGGTGCCTATTACAAGAATAAAGTTCACGTTTACTGAACTGATCTGATTATGAATCTCTAGATGATAATTATATCTGACTATCAACCAAGAGATTCTTCAGTTATTGTAGTACAATTGGTCCTTAGACATGAGTCACCAAGGATACCTTATATGAGGACTTCTGTATTTTGATTCATGGCAAATGGATTTTAATCATAAGTTCTGGATACTTGGGTATTCAGATATAATGGAATACATGCGAATGTAATTGAGTGACAACAATAGATTATTCACTCTCAAATATAGCATGAGAGAGAATGCCCTATGAACTGTACTCGGTTAAATCCTTGGACAAGGTAGATAGTTCTTTGGAAAAGGAATTTTTCATTGGGACTTAGTGTACGGAGTTCATCAGGTCATAATTAAGAAGGGTTTAATAGTATGACCATACCCTTAATCATAACCAGGGGCATTATATACGAATGAAGGACTATGAATGTGCAGTAACTAAAGGTGGAAATGTCACAGAGTGGTTTAATTGACCCCCTTTGTCTTTGAGGGTTACGGAGTGTTACTTGGTGCTTACTGTGGTATGAAAGTTCAATAAAGAAATAATCATGAGATGAATACCCATCATGAGATGATGAATTAATTATTTGAGTCATGAGATGATTAAATAATTAATTTCATATTAAACATTAATATGGAAAAGTTAAGAATGAGTTCTTAAGTTTAGTGGGCCTAAAGCTAGACTGACATTGGGTCTAAAGGGTCACACCCATTAGAGTTATGGACATCGAGAGTATTTATGCAATTATAGACTTATGAGAGTTTTTTATGAAAAATTAAGGAGTCTATAAATAGTTACATGGGGAACCCTGGGCCAAGCATCCAGGGCTTCCTCTCTTTAGGCCACCCCTTGTAACGACCCGGGATCCGAGTACCGGAAAGAAACCGGCGCGACTCGAACCCCGGCCCGCCACCCACGAGCCCGAAGACTCGGAAGGGTTCAAGAATGGTGTGGGGATACAAGAGAAGCTGAAATAACTGCAGAGATAGCATAATAATTTAAATAAAATGCACAGAATAAAATAAATAATTAAACTGTTACAAGGTCCAAAGTGTCTCATGTCCAATGTAAGTACAGTTAACAGAAAGAAAAGTACAGTACACGGGGTATACCCCGGCTTTGGCCAACTGGCGGCTAACCCTGGCTGCTAGAAGAACCACGCTGAAACTCCGCCACGCCTCTCGTTGACCCCGCCTCACCTGAAAACACAGGGGTGAGCCTCATTTCATTGGCCCAGTAGGGATCCCTCGGACCCCACCGCACAACGAGGAAACGAGATGACAAGGCGCGAACAACCGCGGAATGTAACACTACCTAGCGAAAGTACGGTAGAATCAACAACAGTAATAAATAAACGGAAAAGCTCCCTACAACTAGCCGTACCAAGCCAACCGACCTCAGTCCGGTGAAAAAATGAGTCTGTACCTGCCAGGAGACAGGAGCACCACCCACTAGAAGCAAAGTCGGATGTGTCTCCTGACGTCTTACACCACGCCTCAGTGTCTCCCTACAACGCCCCAGGCGAAAACTGAGACACACAACAATAACCAAGAACTCAGAACAAGGACGAGCTGGGGTCGTGCTCGTCAGCGCGTGTCCTCTGCTCCCAACTACGCGTGCACACACAGACCAACTGCTCTAGGTCGGGTCCTCTAGCCGATTTTCCCCCCAGCCGGACTTGGGCTACAAAGGCAAGGGGTCCTATGGAAACCAGCTTAAAAATCATCTCTCTCGGGTAAGCCGCTCCACCACTCCCGGGTGGGTCAGCACACGTGTGCCGTAAGAAGGCTACGACTAGTGGACGTGTCACTGGAGGTAAGATTCGACTCATGAAGACCCCCGATTGAAAGGAAACTGAGTGGCGGTCCTTATAGGACTGTCCCTCAGCCTTGCGGTCCTTCTCTGGACCGCAAGGGGCCTAGCGGTCCTTTTCTGGACCGCAAGGCGAAGCCAAGCGGTCACCTGGTGACCGCTAGGGAATGGGCCACGAGGGGCCAAACGGCCTATCGCCAGACCGCTAACCCCAGCCAAGCGGTCCTCTTCTGGACCGTAAGGCAAAGCCAAGCGGTCGCCCCCATGACCGCTAGGCATCATGTGACCCCCAACGATCGAAAATACGCACCCCGAGGGCGCTCGATCAAATGAAGAAAATGGTCGTCTGACGACCGCTAACCCAAGGGTAGCGGTCTATCGCGCGACCGTCACCCTGACCCAAGCGGTCCCAGGAGGACCGCTAGGGCCTGCCAACGTTCAAAACCGCCTAGCGGTCTCCCTGAGACTGCCAAGGGAGCCTAGCGGTCGTTGAAACGACCGCTAGGTCGTCCTCAGCGTGAAACCGGCGGGAAACCCCAAAAACTTCATTTCACGCCCCGATCATCACCCGATGATGGGGAAACAAAGGAGAATCCTTCCCCAACCAACCTAGCATGCATCTACGCCCTTAGATTGGTCAAAAATGCTGTAAAACGGGAGATCCGACGCTCAACCCAAAATCATGGAACTTGACCCACCCGGCTCAAAAACACCCCTCTCGACCTTTCCTCGGCCTACAAATCGCGGGGAAACTAGTAAAGAGGGTAAGGATTGTTAGGGTGCTTGGCCCGGATACAGAGGGGGGGTGAGTGAATCCTACTACGTATAATGGCCAAATTTAAACTAGGATGCTAGATAAAGACACAGAATATAAACAAATCGATTCAGCTCAAAGACAAACACATGGAGCGCGCCTATTCAAGCATCTAACGAAAGCAAATCAGACAATCAAACCACTGCTCAAAAGATTTTTTAGGTGGTTCGGTCCTTCAGACCTACATCCACCCCTCACTCCCAACCGGAGTGAGGCTTCACTAGTAAACGCTAGAACCCAGCAGACTCAGTCTGCAAACAGTTGCTGCCACACAGCTTGACCAGGGGAACAGCCTCCCCTCTTCCTCCCAACCGGAGGGAACCACTAGTGACACAAGTCACTAGCAAACCAGAGACACATGGTCTCTCTTCCTCCAGACCTGGAGGGAACCCCTGGACTTGAATCCACAAGCCCAGAACCGGAGACAAGTCTCCCTTCCTCCCAACGGAGGGAACCCAACCTCAGACCAGAGGATCGGTAGTACACAGATAACCAAAAGAAAACAAGAAAAATAAGAAAAAGGAAAATACACAGCGATCAGAAAGCTGTAAAGACAGATAACACAAATGTGGCTCGGATGGAGCTGACTGGCCTGGATTTGATCCACGGTCCAGTAATCAGATCTTCAGGTAAGCTTCTTCCTTCTACTCCACGAGCTCTCTAGCTCACTCACTATCTCTCTTTCTTTCTCTTCAACTCTCTTCCTCTTTTACTTTTTTTTTCTTCTTCTGTTCTTCTTCTCTTTTTACTCTCTCAAGCTCTGCTCTTTTGTGCCTTTTGGCTCGTCTGCCTCTCTTGTTCTGCTCGACCAGCCTTTCTTCTTTTTATATCAGCAACCAGCAGGAGGGTGGGATACGAAGTGTGTGTGCCTCACACGCTTGATCCAGAACCTTCCTGCCACGTGCCCTTTTCATATTTGTTCCTTCAGTATCGGATCATGTGCGGCCAGACACCGATGAATGTTCTTCCTTGGACCTGCAACGAGATAAAAAACCATTAACCTTGAGTGCCACAAGAACTAGAACTGTATGAGGTATATGGACACGACAAGAGGTGCAATAAACAGAGAACAACACGAGGTAAACAAGCACTACTATGAGAACGACACGAAGTCCATAGGTGACAAAACAGATACTACGAAGAGAACAACACGAGGTACAAAGTAACCAACACGAAGTAGAAAGTAAACAACACGAAGTAGAAGGAGAACAGCACAAAGTAGAAAGAGGACGACACGAAGTAGAAAGTATTACTACAGCATGTGACAGGAAGAATATGACACGAGGTCAGATAAAAAATAGCACGGAGTAAAATGAGAACGACACGAGGTGTCTCTGTAACAATAACCACTACGAAGTTACGAATACAAAAACAACATGAATACACGAAGACAAAAAACAACACGGAGACGTGAAGATAAAAACAGCACGAGGTGCTGCAATGTTCTGTATGCAGTGGAACAAAAAACGACACGAAGACATGGAGACAACAGTAACCAACACGAGGTGAGGTTACTAAAGCGACAACGACACGCGGTGTGGAAAACATGACACGAAGACACAGAAAGGAAAACGACACGAAGTCAAAAGCGAGAAACCAACACGAAGACAGAATACAAAGAAACGACTCGAAGTGAGATGAGAACAGCACGAAGTGAGAAGGAACGACACGAGGTACACACGTTGACTACAACACGAAATAAAGAAAGCAACACGAAGTACATAAACACAACACGAAGACAAAAACTGAAATCGACACGAGGTGAGGTCTAGGAAACACGACACGCGGTCAAACAGAACACACCTTAAACCAACACGAGGTATGAGAGGACGACACGGCGTGTTGAAAGCACAAATGGTACTAAAACGAAAAACGACACGATATACAAACATGATGAAGTACCAACAGACACGAAGACATTCCCTGAAAAATATCTGAAGTGAAAAGAAGGTTTATTCTTCATAGTAAAATGTTCTTGGTTCACTTTCACAGAAAACTATTTTTGTTAATTATTTTTTTTCCCAGAGAAGTATTTTTGAACACCACTAAGACTTATAGTGTTGTCATCATCAAAACATGTAAAGATTCAACAAGGATCCGTCCCCCTACCTCAAGGAAGGCCGAAACCCGTCGGATCGCTGCCGATCTCCAAACCTTGGCCGAACAAGAACGCCTCTCCCACGTCGTAAAAAGGGTACCGCCGCGTTCCTCTCGCCGCCGCCGCCGTCACCACGCCACCGCCGAAGCCCGCCATCCGTCACCGGAGGAGGGAGGGGCGTCGGAAAGCTCAAACGGGAGAGAGGAGGTGCCGCGGTGCGCTCACGGGAAGGAGGAAGAAGAAGAAGGAAAAGAAAAAGAAAAGGGGGAAAAGAAATGGGTTATATATAGAAAATCTAAAAAATGCTAGGAAAAATCATTTCTGCGATCCTCGGAACACGCTCAATGCACTGGTATAGTCTCGGAGGAGGAGAACGTTACGGATCGTCCGCTATGGCGTTCCGCAGGTCCGTCAGAAAAAAACACGTGTAAACCACAAAATAAGTTCCGGGACCCCGAAAGTGATCCGAAATTCACGGATCCAGATCTGAAAAATATCTGAAAAACTCGGGACATTACACCCCTTCTCTCTCTCCACCCCCAGAGCAATGGCACCCCCTTCCTTTGGGAAGCGTACCCTCCTCTTTTCTCTCATCTATCTCCTCTCCTTCTTAAGTGTTGTGATTTTACTAGACGGAGACTCTGGAGATCGTTCGAGGAGCGTTCTGTGGAGAGAACTTCTTCGTTCATGCTCGTATGGATACTGTCAGAGACTAGGCACTTGCGTGGTAGATTACCACCACGAGGATATTATTTTACTTCGCTATGATTCTTGCATTGTAGAGGTAAAAATTGAATCCTTATTTATATAGTTAGTTAACTAGAATCACGATCGAGCGATAAACTATGTCGAGATAAAATTTTAATTTCTTCTTGATCTCGACCTAAATCATTATAGAATAACTTCAACCAGATCATCAAGTCATATGGGACTGAGGGAGAAGAACTTAACGTGACTTCGCTCGATTAAGCACTTCATAGATCACTTGAAATACACTATATTCGTTAGTATATGTACGAATCATTATCCTTCGGTACTCCATCTCAAGTGTAGGCGAAGATCTTACTATAGAAGGCGGTGGTGAAATTTCATATACACTTTTATTCTTCTTCCACACTTGTAGCCGTCGACAATTATCAATGCAATCATTATTTTCCCAGTGATCCCCCTGTGCCCCACTGTGTATTGAATGCTTTGCAAATTAAGGGAAAATCATTTACACAAGGGGTATCTATTAAAGTCCTTTAAGGGGAGAGTCTTAGGGGGAGTTTAATAATTTAAGGGTGGTCTACCATACTCCAGCAGTGTTGTCACAAATGCCTCCCTTTTTGACTTTTGATAAAAAAAGGGGAGTATTAAATTTTCTTTGAAAATTTTGTCTATCCCTTACCTGTCTTCTAGAAAAAGGGGGAGTATAAAAAATTGACAAACTCAACTCTCAAAATTAAGATATGCTATGAAAATTGAGATGTATGAGTAAAATTTTCAAGTATTTAAAATTTATTTTATCACACCTAAAAAGGGAGAGATTATTGAAAAAATATCTTTTCTCACAAATTAATCATTTTAAATTTATGATAAAATAAATACATTTTAACTATCTAAATTTGAATGTTAGAGCAAATAATATCCCAGAAAATAGCTAAGTATTATACAAGTTTAACGCTTAATCTAGGTCTCCTAAATATTTAACTAAACTGATCAGTTAATGTTCTGGCATAACTAGGCAATATTAGACGTTATTGCATCTAAGCCTAAAACATAAAAGGAATAATGGCTAAGGCCTTCCACCTAAAATGTATGTTAGATGAACCATCTGTCTTCTTTGGGAAGTTAAACGATGCAACATCTATTTCATATATAGATGGCTTCATCTAAGTTCTCGATCCAAAGCCAAAGTTTAACAGTAGATAGTCCACAAACTAGACTTAGACGATAGATAACCCAACACCTAAAACGAAAGCATAGGCGAAGTATTGTCTACTGTAAAAAGTTAGATGAAACTCCACCTACTTTGATAGGCCAACACATTCCACCTAAGCCCTTCCATCTAAGATAAGCAAAAGTTGGACGATCAAAAGTTGGATGATATATCGTCCAAGCATCTAAAGTAGATGGAAATTCGCCTACGTTATTCCGTCTAAAGTCAAAAGTTAGATGATATATCATCCAAGCCTCTAAAGTAGCTGGAGCTCCACCCAAGTTATTTGGTCTAAAGTCAAAAGTTGGACGATATATCGTCCAAGCCTCTAAAGTCCTTCCATCCAAAAACAAAAATTGGACTATCTATTGTCCAAATCTCAAACATAGACGGAGGACCACCTAAGTGATTAAAAGTTAGATGATACATCGTCCAAGTTGAAGTTGGACAATGCAATGCTCAAAAGTTCAAACCTTCCGTCTAACTTTAAAATGTAGGTGATACAACTGAGTTGGACGATCCATTGTCCAAACTCCAAAAGTAAACGATAGAGCTTCTAACAAGAAGATCGACAATGTATCATCTAAGTTACAAAATTGGATGATGAGGCACTCAAAAGATAAGTGTTCCGTCTAACTCTGAAATGTAGACGATAGAGCACCTAATTAAAAAGTTGGATTATACATTGTCCAAATGTACAAAATGACAAGCTATCACCTAGCCTACAAACCTTCCATCCAATTAATGCAATGTTGCATCCAAGTCCAAACATAGATGATAGCCACACAACGAAACTCTAAAATAGAGATGGCGACAACGGGCCTCTGAAACAAAGGGCAATGGGGCGAGGGGGAGGGGGAAAGGAAAAAGTAGAATGACAAAACTTGGAGACCTTTGTGAGCAAAATTGGAGGGGTGGATCGAGGCGGAGGGAGGGGAGATGTGCGCAATGGATGACGGTGGAGAGAGGGAAAAGAGAAATTTGGAGAGACGAGGTGGAGGTGAACTTGGGAGAGGGAGGGGGGAGTTCCTAGAGGACCCCCCTCCCAAGAGGGCCGTCGATGTTGGGCTTGACGCTAGTTCTATTAGAGGTCGGCAGTGATTCCACCGTGCACAATGGCGAGGGTTTGTAGAGTAGGGAGGAGATCCCACCTGCTCCCAAAGATTGCCTAGAGCTTCCCCCTTCACAAAAGTTAGCCTCTCTGTTAGAGAAACACATAGGGAGCTATCTTGGAACGGAATAAGAATACAAGTAGTCTTTTGATATTACGAAATATAGAGAGACTCACTTGAAATTAAATTAGATTGTAGGGACTTATCTACGAACCTCCGAAAGAAAAGAAATAATGATTGATGCACCCCCTATAATTACACCTCCATATAGGCGCAACAGATTTTTTTTGTTTTGAAAAATTTGTGACCGTAAGATCCATGCCCCATTAGCTTATTGTGCAAGTTACACTACATCTTATTACCTAGGGGAAAAAAGATAGTATAAATAGTAGAAATTTTTTCATGAAAATCATCGTTAGAGGTGAATTTAAAAAAAAATTATTCCTACAAATATATTAGCAAGCACGTCATTTTGTTAATTCAAATAATACATAAATATTATTTAAGCATGGATTTTTTATAAGATTTTGACCAAAAAAGAGATATGCTTACTAATAAAAATGACATTTTTATACAATTCAATTTTACACATTGATATGTCTTATTTTTAAGAATAATTTTTTATAAATTTTTATGTAACAATTATTTTCATGTAAAAAATTCTAAATAATAATTATTTGTTTTTTAGATTTCTTGAACGGTGGTGCGATGTCAAAATCAAATTTTATATCAAATTATAAGGGGGTGGGCCCCAACTTCTATTTTTTTAAAAAAATATACTGCACCCCCGCGTGCGAGGTGTAATTAGAGAGGGCACAACCAGCATTGCATTGCTGGAAGAAAAGACACACCCGAACGCCGTCAAGCCCCAGACACGTGCCGACAAAAAAAGTGTGTTATTAACTGACATAATGTGGAATTATTTGCTTTCCAAACTGCAGCCTTCAATTTGGCTGGGATCGAAGTCATCACGGCCCGCCAACCACGCGGAGACAGCGACCTGAGACAGCGGGGGCGTCAACGCCACATTGGTGATGTTGCTCTCCGGGCATCACGGTGGATCTTTGCCCGAACGGAGAGCCCAACTGGAGGAAAAGGAAGCGGTGGAAAAAGAAGAGTCTCCCTTTTCCAGGTTTCCAAATGGTCTCTGCAGGAGAGAGAGAGAGAGAGAGGAGAACAACTAACCGCAGCAATGTAAAGGCGGCATCCAACTATAAAGTATAAAGTCTATGTGCAGTCCAAGTGTCCAACTACGGTCTGGCACGAGAGGTTTCCAACTTTCCATTAACCTGGTTCTCATATTTTTTTTTATTTTTGAGCCCTATAATCTTTCATATTCAAGTATTTACTTATCTAATTTAGATATTTATTTATAGCCTTTCAAAATCTTTAGGTTATTTAGTGAAACACCTTACAACCTTACGACAATGTCCCTAAATGTTTACAAAAAATCCCCTGAAAGGGTGTCTGTGGAAGTGAAATAAGCGAATGGCTGTGAAGAATTATAAATGAATAATTTGGATTGACGGGGGCTAGTCCTTAAATATGAAAATTATAAGGATTGAAAACTAAAATTCCTTTTTGACTATAGCACTAAGCAGATCACTGAGAGCCAAGTTTGATGGCGACACATTTCACAACCCCAGGTGAACAAAGTATATAATTATGCAAAAAAGTCAAAGAGGTAGTTCTATGCTGAAGTCACTTTTCAATGTTTTCATAACAACTGATGTCCTTTCTTTAGTTTTTTTTATCCGAACTAATGTTCTGGCATGTTCTGATTAGTTACATGTGAAAGGGACATAATCATATCCTAGAGAATATCTCATTTTTCCCTCACCTGATCACAGGTATCCGTGCATAAACAATCAAAATAAAAAAAGAACCTAATAATTTAAGATAGGAGCTTTTCTGTATTACCTCCTGAACTTGTTCATGCTTATTAGATATTGTTCTCTTTAGGCCGATTGGTTGTTAAAAGCCCAGCAGGTCAATGGTCAGATTAGAATAGCACATGTCTGAACATATTAAAAAGTTTCAGGGGGCGATCCGAGAATTCTTAATTGTGGCCGATGCTATGTCAAAAAGGAAATAGGTAGGGGCCTACGAGGCTACTGGCTACGAGCCGCTTTTGCTGCCGCATTTGTTTATTTATATATCTATATATATGGACTAGAGTACTTATTTGACTGCTGTCAAGCTAGCTAGGGAAAGAGAAGAGAACGAGAGAGAGAGAGCGCGCCCGCGTAGCAGCAGCAGCAGCAGCAGCAGAAGAAGCGGTTCATGGTGTTGTAGGGAGGAGAAGCGGAAGAGGTAAGAGGGTTGCAGTGACGGCGATGGGGGCGGGGGAGGAGGGGGAGCAATACCTGTTCAAGGTGGTGATCATCGGGGACTCGGCAGTGGGCAAGTCGAACCTGCTGTCCCGCTACGCCCGTAATGAGTTCGACGTCCACTCCAAGGCCACCATCGGGGTGGAGTTCCAGACCCAGAGCACCACCATCGACGGCAAGGAGGTCTGGGCCCAGATCTGGGACACCGCCGGCCAGGAGCGCTTCCGGGCCGTCACCTCCGCCTACTACCGCGGGGCCGTCGGCGCCCTCATCGTCTACGACATCTCCCGCCGCACCACCTTCGACAGCGTCGGGCGGTGGCTCGAGGAGCTCAACAGTGAGTGCCCCCTCCGATTCTAGTACCGTTCCCTCTGCGGAAGAAAACACTGCTGCTCTTGCTAGTGCTAGTGATCGTAGCAGTAGCAGCGGTTGCAATCTCTCTGTCTCTTTCTCTTTTTAGTTTATGTCTCCATCGTCAGTTTTTCTTCATGAAAAGTAGGTAGCGGACGGATCCGATGTAGATAGTGTGATTTCTTACGAGCACCTGTCTCCTTCCTCTTCTTCTGGTTACGGCGGTCGTGGGCACTCCGGACTTGAATCGCGTTCCTAGGTGCAATGCGAGGACATGCCATTCGTCTTGATTGAGTTTTTCATTGTGTTGTGGTCAAATTTTTGCAGCGGAGAAGATCTGGGAGGATCCGTCTTTGATTTCTTATTTGAAAGTGGTTCCGTTGTGTCTATCTAAGCAAATGGTGGGTATTAGATCCATAGGATTCATAGGGCCTATCTTTTATGACGGTTCTTCCCTAGCAAGAGGGCGAGGCGCAAGGAATTAATTATGCAGTCGCTTTCTCATAACACAAAAAATAGCCAAAAAAATGAAAATCGTTGGCATGAACATATTTAACAAGCAATTTGAACACCTTTTGTCATATTTAACTCTTCCAGATCTATTCCTATCTTTCTGTTGCTGCTCATTGGAGAATCCCAGATATCTGTCTTCTCTTTTAGTGTGATGACCACTTGAATGTTGACGAGTAACTTTTCCAGAAGAAAGGGAGCCTGCAGGGAATGAGGAAGGTAAAACATTTGCTAACCTTTTAGAAAAGTCAAAGGAATTGAAGCATTGAGGGCTCCATGGCTAATGTTCCTAGGTCTTCTTAGAGCGGTGCTAGCACGACGGGAAAAACTCCCCACTTTTCTTAACCACCACAAGGAAAGCGAGGCAATAGAAGGGTCTGTGACAATTCACAGGGAAAATGTGGTCGGTATTTAAAAAGAAGGATCTTACTATTGTTCCATCTCAGCAGGGTAACAGAGATGGGGAACATTTCCCCATTTAGGTAGCATTACCCATGCAAGAAGTTAGAAAAGCATAGAATAATATGCAAAGAGAGTTAAAATGTTCAAGTTGGTTATTAATTTTATGTCTTATAGATTGGCTGTTTACTCTACATCTATTAGATCTAGGAGTATGATCAATAAGAATTTCAGATGCTTCGATAAAAGGGGAAGAGGATCCTTCCAGAGTACTCTATGATTGTCAGATTTTTGTTAAACTACAAAACAGCAATTATGCTGGTTATATTGTAGATTTTTGGATGACCAAGATGAGCTGCATTAACAAGATGGGAGCAACTGAAATGAGAATGCTTTGTTAGACATGAGGAAGACAAGGTATCTTTGATCAAGCAACTTTATTAGGGATGTAGTAGATGTAGCAACGATGCCTGGTAAAGTCTTAAGAAACCATTTGAGATGGTTTGAACATTTGCACAGAAGAGCATGAGCATTTTTTATATATAGGGGCACCAGATTTGTGTTTTAAAAGGGGCAATGGAGGACTCAAAGGAACTCAGATGGAGGCACTGTGATATGAAACTAGGTATCAGGATGTCATGTTGTCACTGGTAGTGTAGAATAGGCAAATGAAGGAAAAGAGAAGACGTAGCGTAAAGTTATTTTGAAAATAAGAAAACATTGTCTTTTGTGGAAATAATGGTTTTCCAAGGATGTATCTATTCAGAGAAACTGCACAACATGCGGCTTACCAATCTGTGGCTGTTGAAGTAAGACTTCGATTATAGCTGCTTCAATTAAAGATGGAGTATGGGTTTGTTATCCCTCAATGGGTTGAAGTTGCTAAACATATCAGTAACCTGCTCTCTATGACAAGTATTAGATGATTGTCATTGGCTGGTTTATATGCTGGAAACCAGACTAATGACACAAAGTAAATATATTGAAACTGCAAAAGCTAATTTATGAGATTAAACATGGTACATTTATTGTGATTGCAATACAAATGAAATTGACTTTAGCTAGGGAAAGTGACAAAGAAATGGCTACTACTGTATGTGTAGAGCGGAAGTGAAGAGTATGTGCTTCAAGACTTCAAGGTGAGGGTTACCTTTGAGTCAAAGCATTCCAATAAGAAAACAATGGGATTTCTACTTTTTAATGAATTGTGGTCTTTTGGTCGCTTTCTGAAAAAAAATAAGAAAACACATGTTCACATCATTGGGGTATGCAACAGAATGGCTCCTCAAGATTGGACTTCCTAGCAAATTCATGTCTTAGTTGGGAACCTAGAAATCCTAATTAAATAGCCGATGTCAGTATTATGAAGAAATATAACATGGAGATACCTTGTAAAAGAGTTTGAGTGAGATCCATGAGTACTGTCAAGTGAGGCATGGTTGGCTGAATTAGATGGGGTCCAATCGGTTTTCAGCCAAATTGATCTGCCCTCAACCACCCACACCCCAATTATCATTGCAGACCAGACGGATCTGCCTAGGATCATTTTGCAGCCTGATGCCAGGCCAAGTGGTGGCCTGAGTCTGATGGGTTCAATCTTGGATCAGCCTATCCAGGTCAGTTTTCGGCCCACCAATCCAAGCCAGAAGTTCTCATAGAACTCCTTGACTTCATTCCACCATGGTATCAACTTCCATGGAGGCTGGCCTTTAACATTGATTAGATGTACTAATGTCAAAAAAATAAGTTCAATAACTGATGGAGACAAGTAAAACCTGTGACAAGTTTAAATACCAACAACAAGAGCTCTCAATTCTGCAAGCATGTTGGATCCCTCATCAAAAAACAAAGAGTAACCAAAAAGGATCTTTTCTGCTACATGTTGATGAACATCCCCCCCACTCGAAGACCCTGGATTGCCTCTCCTAGCACCATCACAGTTAAGCTTGAGGCCCATGCATGGCATGGTTTCAACCGTTTTACCACTGTAGGCCTTCTAGATGTAGCAGAGCAAGTAGTAAAAATTCCTATATTTTGGAGCATTTTTGTTGGCTTTTAGAGGGAGGTGTTTTGAACTCTTTCAACTTTGCAATGTGGATGATAGATTGTTGGATTCCAGTTATAACTGAGTGCACCGAGGGAGCTACTCCTTCAAAATTTCCAGCATTCTGAGCCATCCATGGTGATCACCATATGCTCATAGGAAGTGTACGACAGATTCACCCAAAACCATTTTGGGAGTTCCCAATATAATTCCACCTGATTAATCTGGTCATCATAGAATCTGGGGAAGAACAGGGAATGCCAAGGGAATTGCTGAAATGGTTTCAGAGGATTTTGCTAATATTCCAAACAAGAAAACATGCAGAATGGTTTCAAAGCAAGGTGCAGGGCAGCAGGTGTAAGCTGAGGCTAAAGAGATCCCCAGCTTTGAATTTCCTCATCAACTGTGAGCTTATGATCCACTGTACAATGAGCGAGGAAAGAAATCTTCTTGGGTACAGGGTTGATCCACAACAGCTTGAAAGGAAAAGCAGGGGGGTCCTTGTCTCATGTATGGAATGCAGAGCTGATGCCATAATGAAATCTCCATGCTGAGAGTGAATCCAAACCATACGATGATCGTTCTGTCTCAGACGTATTGGGGGGGGGGGGAATCACCAACTTCCTTACAATGTTTATTTCCTCTGGAGAATCTAGAGAAATTCCATTTTCCAGCCGGGTCCAATGCATCTTTCATGAGTAACCACTTAGAAGTTATGCACAACCTCTATTTTTCTGATGCCACCATGGCCTTACCAGATATCGGACCAAAAATGGATTTCTCCCCTAACAACCAACCGTCTACATAAATTATGAAAATGCCTGGAAATTTATGAAGTCTCTTCCACAAAGAGGAACTACAAGAAGGTGGGGATGCCAAAGGAAAGCAATCTGAGTGTAAATATCGTTTTCTCATGTCCAGAGCCCATAGAGACTGAGATGTGTGAGTCATCCATAATTGTTTAAATTGAAAGGCAACCAGGACCTCATGAAGAATACAAACCCCAATACCCCCTTCCTCTATAGGTCTGAGTAGAGAAAGCTTGTCCGCCCAATCAAATTTTGATGTGTATTGTTTGGTCCCAAAGAAAGAAAACAAAAGCTATGCAATTTTCTTCAGTACTGATTCTGGAGGTGTACTTGTGGAAAGGATGTATAGTGGAAATTGATTGCCACGCCGATTTAATAAGAACAATCCGTCCTCCCTTTGACAGGTGCTTTCCACTTCATGATGCTATTCTATGCATAATCTGGTCCACCGAGAAATCATAATACACTGCCAAGGGGCACCTACAAAGAGCAGTGCTTCCAAATGTGGAGAGGCAAGTCCTTTGGTGAGAAACCAGTGGGTGCAGCAACAGTGGACTTTTGTGCTACAGGTCCCTTTTTAGAAATGATGAAGTTGCTTTTCTCCCTATTAATTAGCTGGCCAGAAGCTATTTTCATAATCACTAAGAAACTGCATGAGGTTTTGGAGAGAGTTCTCACTAACATCAGTAAAAATGGTGGCATCATCTGCGAATTGCAGACATGATGGGGGCAGAGCAACCACAGGAAATGTGAAACGGCTTCATAGAGACTAAACTAAACCACTTAAGCCTCTGCTCAAGACCTCCTCTGCTAAGACGAATAAGCTCGGTGTTAGCGGGACACCCTGCCTAAGACCATGTGATGATTTGAAGAAACCATGAAGGCTCCCATTAAGAAAAACTGAAAACCAACAATTAGTGAACTTTGCTTTGATGAGATTTACCTACCTGTCACAGAAACCAAACCTTTGCAGCACAGCAAATAGCCACTCAGGCCTATCATATGCCTTGGCCATATCCAATTTTAAAATGACATTGGATCTGGACACCTTTCTATTTATTTATTGCATTAGTTCTCATGCATATGCAACACTTTGTATGCTGTTTCTGCCTTTGACAAAAGCTTCTTGATTAGAGGAAATAAAATAAGGTAGGATGTGGCTTAGCCTTGTATTATGCATGGTACGTACCGGGCAGTTTCGTACCGGTACCAGCTGGCGCTGGGATGGCTTGGCCGATTTCATTCCGGAACAGGCCGGTTCATAATTAAAAAAAAATGAGAAACCGGATGAACCGGAATGGAACCGGATGAATCGGCTAGTTCCATCCTGGTTTGTCTGTCGGACTAGCCGATAAGGCCTTAGGGCATCCTCCTTCACGGTCTGCACTTAAGTTTCAATACATTAATAGTGAAGAAATGAAGTATTTTATGGTTCTAAACTTTTAAATATATGTGTTAAATTGTTGATTGTGTTCAATCATGTATGATTTTGCATTCCATGATTTTTTTCTCATTTTACATTTTTTTCAATTTTTAAACTCATATTTAAATGTATAGGGGGGAACCGGTCCCAAATCCCTGAACTGGCTGGTACCGGAACCGGTTTTGCAAACCTTGGTACAATGTGCCTTAAGATGAGTTTACAAGCAAATTACACAGACCTATTGGCCTAAAGTCTGATATAAGTCGCCTCTGGCTTCTTGTGATGAGTGATGATGTATATGCCCTTGGAAGAACTGTTGAGTAAAAGAATTCCCTAACAGCCTTGAAAATATCCTCCTGCACGAAATCCCAAGATGTGAAAAAAATACCTGTGAAACCATCAGGGCCAGGTGCATGGTCAGCAAAAAGACCAAGAACTGATTCCCTGACTTCATCGAAGGATGGAGGCAAAATAAGACTTTTGTTTTACATGGTTCAACATGGTAGTAAACCAGAATAGTTCAGATATACTTGAATGCCTGTCATTTTTCTTTTCTACATAAGTTGGCCGGATGTTTGACAGAAAAATGTTACTACACAATCAACCCCAATTTTCCTCAAGGAATGTGATGCACAGCCACCCACTTGTGCATTCCCTGTGAACTGTGGAGGGAGTAAGTGAGGAGCTTTAATGCAAAATTTTCAACAATCAACTCTATGGAGGAAAAGGTTGATGCGTTTGTGTTTTTATAAACATAATTGTTCCACATTTTTTTGTATTCTCTACTTGTTTGTTCAAGATCTGTAATGAACTTCCAAATGTGTTGGGCAAGGTTCATCTAGAGTTCAGTCCCATCTGTCATATTATCTTACTAGCTGTCTGCTTGTGGGCTATGGTCTTGTTCCTTCTTGATTCGGTCTTTCTCTGTGTTCATTGCACAAAACTTATCTTTCCACAGCAATATTTCTGCAAAACATTCATACAAAACGAATGTGATGTATAATGTAAACCTAGTTTGCATAAAGCCTACTTTTGGAAGTGTTGTTAAAGTCAGCCAAGAGCTAAAATGCTGAGGAGTGGTCCAGAGAATTTATGCTGTCCCTGGGATTTACCTGTGCCTGCCAAGGTTATCCTCGACATCTAAAGTAATGCTAAATCCGTTTATACTCGATGTTGGTCAACACCCAATTGACATACAAGGTGTATCCCGAGAAACGAAACTAGGATGCTTTATATGTCAAGCTTCATTATTTATTACTTGATGTTGGTTTTGCTTACTTTATGTGATACACTCTTGGGGTTTGCTTCCCAAGTGATTTATCCTTCAATGACATTACAAGAGGTTGTGATGTTGATGATGACCTTTCTCTTCTAAGGCTATTGTTTCCTTTTTTCTATTGCTTTTATTTTTGTTTACCATGCTTTTTTTTTCTGGCTAATATTTATGTGGTTTCTTTCTTAATTCATTTCATTTTATGGATTTTCCTTCAAAAGTGTTCAGTGTTATTTTCCCTTCTTGAAGGCTGTGTCATGGTGTTTCTTAAATACAGTGACAATGCCTTCTTGATGAATTGTACTTTGCCAATGGAATTAAAATGGCCAGCCAGGATAAGAACTGGTTGACCCAGATTGAATTTGGCCTGGACCACTGTTCCACAATGTACGTTCTCAGTTTTCAATAGAGAATAAAAAATTCCAAATTAGCCTGGGACGAATCAGGAACAGGGTTGTTGAACCCTGAAAGATAACCAAAAAAAAAGAGGGGGGGGAGGGGCTCCTACTTCGTGGGAGCCTACCCGGGCCTCCCTCTCCCTCTCTCTCTCTCTCTCTCTCTCTCTCTCTCTCTCTCTCTCTCTCTCTCTCTCTCATATAAAAGACAAAAGAAACACAAAAAAGGGAGGAGGAAAGGTGCTCCACCATTTGGGGGGGGGAGGGTTCCTAACCTACCCAGACCACCTGAGGGGGGGAACTAGCCTATCCGGACCGGGTAGGCCTCCCTTGGGACCCACCCGGACCGGGTAGGCCTCCCTTGGGACCCACCCGGACCGGGTAGACCCCCTCTCCCTCTCTCTCCTCCCCTCTCCCTCTCTTTCTAATGTAAAAAACTAAAAAAAGACACCAAAAAAGGGGAGGAGCCTACCCGGTCCCCCATGGGGGGGTGGGGTTCCTAACCTACCCGGACCGAGTAGGTCCCCCCTTCTTGCTGGCCCTATAAATGTCCCCCCCCCCTCATCACACACACCTTGGAAGACCTCACACAAATCAAGCCTTAGATCTCTTGGATCAGAACTTGGAGGAGTACCTGCACAAGAAGCCTTGCAGCCCCTTCTCTTGAAGCCTTGAAGATCTGAAAATTCATCAATTTTGTGTAAAAGGCCTCATCCATCGGTATGATTACAAAATTACCCCCGTATGAGAAAAACCCTTGTATTTTGTGAGAGTCTTTAGTATAAGTGATGGAAAAACCATGAGAAACTCGGAAGTGGTCTAAGTGTTGAAAGCATGCTGCCAAATTAGGAAAAAAACATTGCAAGAGTCAAGAGTTGCGTTTTTTCCCCGAAGCTTCGTAAAATTTCACAAATATTGATGTAACTCAAGAAAAATCCTGAAAATTTTGAAATTAAAAGAAAAATGTTCAAGTTTGCAGAAATGACCTCTAAATTTGGGAGAAGTCCTTGTTTTGTCCGGAAATCTAGAAATTGCAGTTGTACCTTGGAACTTTGCAAAATTGCATAAATACCCCCAAAAAATTATGGAAAATTTTGGAAACACAGAAATTGTGCAAGAATGTACTGATTATTCTGAAATTGTGATTTTTACCCTCATCCAAGGGAAAATTATAAATAAACCCAAAATAACATGGAATTACAAATAAACCCATAAAGGGTTTGAAATTACAAATATACCCAAAAAGGGTTTTAAATTGCAAACATGCCCAAAAAGGCTTCGAAGTGGCAAACATACCTAAAGAGGGTTTGGAATTATAAGTATGTCTAGAAAAGATCTAAAAGCTTAGAAATACCCTCACTTATGGGAAAATTACAGAAATATCCTGGATGGCAGGAAAGTTTTAAAAATGCCCCATGTTTATGAAAATTGCATAAATGCCCTCATTTTCTCAAGAGAAGTTGAGAATTACAAATATACCCCGCCTTGTGCGGAAACGCTCTTTATTGACACCAAGTCAACTTAAGGGTCCGATCATGACTAAAAAGAGTGATCATGACCATGAATGAATCCAATGGGCGGGTCTTGACCAAACTTAGATCCAACGGTCTGATCGGATGAAATTCAAAATCAACTGTTAGATCGTGACCTAGAGCAAATCCAACGGTCGAATCTCGACTAAATTTAAATATAACGGTTAGATCTTGACCTCGAGCAAATCAATAGTCCGATCTTAATCGGAAACATAATCTGGCGGCTTGATTGTGACTAGATACAAAATCTAATAGTCTGCTTATAAAGAAAAGCAAATAGAATGGTCTGATCTTGGTCGGGTACTATATCCAACGATCTGATCATAACCAAATATAAATCCAATGGTGGATTTATGACCTAATGTAAATCAAATGATCTGATCATATAATCGGGATTACATGAACCATGTATCATGAACTCAAAAGAATGAAATATTCAATCTCTTCCACAAATGTGTCTCTAATGGATGATCCTTTCGATCAAATCCATTAGATAAAACCCACAATATCACAACAGACATTGTAGAGGTCAAAAGGGTTTCTTTGATAGTTAATCAACTGTATTCGGACTTTATATCAATGTAAATTAACATCGACCACGGTCAGTGGAGAAAAATCCAGTAAATGAACCCTAAATCGTCTGATAAACCAAACTCGCAGAATTAATAATATGCATGTTAAAATATGTGCATATGTATCCAACGAAAGGATATAAAAATGATTCTTTTGTGTGAAACAGACTGGCAGGCCCGGTGGTACCTTTCCCGCCTTTCATCTCTCTGTCAAAGGATACTCCGACCTTCGCAAAAGGTTGTGACATACTTTATACTCTTGTAGGAGAAATAACTAAAGCTTTTCGGTGATAATGGCTGCTGTGACTTACGGCCTGTTCGTCGCCGCCAACCATGCTAGGCACAACTACCTGGCAATGCTAATCATCTTTGTCAACTTCCCAGCAGTGGTTGGATCCCCTTTCTTCTTAGGGGTGGTCCCCGTCATTGAAATGGCTCCAACACATCATGCTGTTGAGGGCATCAAGCCCCAAGTCTCATCCTCGAGCTTTTCAGTCAACACAATTCACTTTGAAGTTGCTCTTTCCAACTGGGGGCAATGTCGTCAACATAAAGGTAGAAAGCCTGTTGCAGCCACATCTAACTCCAACAAGTTGGTCCTTGTCGATAATCTTCACATCCGGCTCGATGGGATTAGCCGATCATGTTATGGGACGACTGTGTCCCGACCATCCCAACCTCCAACCGCTTTGGTTTGGTCTTTCAAATACGGGAAGACAAGGCGAAATTGAAGAAGTCCAGTGTCCAAGTTTCACCCGTTAGGTGGGGGAAAGTACATCAGTTGAAGTCTAAGACCCCTAAGCTCAAGCAAGGGGGTAATCATGTGGAGGATCGCCAGTTCAGAATCAAGTAAATCTAGGTCACCAAAGAGGAGGCCCGGGCCATTAGGAGAGCCAGGGCGGGTCACCCTGTCCCGATGTCTAACCATGGACAAATTGAAGTTCTGACCGCTCCAGAAATCCAAGTCTCTCACCCTCAAGGGCTGAAAAGGAAAGGGGTTTATAAAAAGTCCAACAAAGCCAGACAATCCCTAGAAGTAACCCAGCTAGATAGGACCTGTCAGGTGGGCGCTCCATCACCTAGGGTGTCAGTTTTGACCTACTTGGGGCATTTGATCACTTGGGTTCTCAGCTCCAAAAGAAGAGGAGGGTGTTACAGGCTGCTGACGACTCCATAAAGGTGTTTACCTGCTACACTTCCTATGTCAGCAAGTAGCCAATCGAACTGCTTGAAGGGATGATCGAAGCGGCCCAAATTCAAAGTCCGAATCCTTCGTTAAAATTTTCAGAACAAGCATCTGATGACAATCTAAGTTTGGCAGAAGATAACTCGCCGCCGAAGAATTCACTTTACAATACATCTGAAGAGTCAGTTCAAATAACTTACTCAGTCTCCAGGGACGAACCCCCAGCCCCAATTGAATTTGGTGCCAACAAAATTTGGATGAAGAGCGTAAGCCCGGTTAGGTGTTAGTCTTTAACTGACTAGGGGCACTCGCCCGTCCGAACTCGTATCCCCACAAGAAAAGAATGATGTTGATTCCTAAAGGCATTGCAGAGGTTCACAGTGGCAACTTTTTTGCAACTGATAAATCTACGGTGTCGGAAGGTCTAGCTCAATGGACTCACTTGGTCAACAGGGATGGTCCCATGACTCGCCTTAAAGTTGAGAATTATTCGACCCAAGAGAACCATCTTACTGGGGCGTCATCTCGACAAGAGTTGCCTCAAGATGATGACATGGCGGATAATGATCATGATATTCATGGGGAGAGCAACACAAGTCTCGGAAATGTTCCCCGCGCTAATGTCGAATGCATCACCTTGGAGGGTCTGCAGCAGGAGAACCAAGCATTGAACTCCCTTCTACAAGAATGGCCATGAGAGCGGGATGCCCTACTCAGGTGTCTCGCATCTTCATCAATTAACCAAACTGATTATGGGATTCTAGCAAATGTCGATCCTTCTGCGATGATGGTCAAGACATCAGCTGTTGAAGTTAAACTCTTTAAGGACTGTTATGTCACTAAGGAGGAGGCAAATGCAGTGGACTTCTCTCTTTCAAATAGTCATTCCCGAGAAAAAGTTGACTCGAGTAAGGCCCACAAAAATGGCCTGGGTAAATCACCCGCGATAACGCTAGCGCAACAGATGAAAACACCATACTCTTTCATCAAAGAGCATATCAAAGAACTGTTTGAGCTTTGCATGGCATGGAAACTCATAACCTTGCTAAAGCCCGAAAAGTCAGCTAAGGAAGGCAAAATCAAAGAGTCTAGTTACTGTCTATATCACCGTATGTAAGCCCACACTATTAAAGACTGCTACGTCTTCAAAGATGAAGTGGAAAGATAAATACAATCAGGGGTGATCCAGATGAAGAATCATCGAGTTGATCCTCCACAACCCTATCTATGGGACGAATCAAAGTCTTTGGCCAAAGTAATTCATGCTTCAGCCGCATCTGCACTTCCTGAATTTGAGGTAAAAGTAGGCCCAAGCCAAATCAGATCCTTCAAAGAGACTCCTAGTCGACAAATGTCCAATGAACATTCCTTCCATGGAGAAGATACAAAAGGGATCTTTGACATATTGATAAGGGAAGGACGGATAATACCACATGATTCTCCAAAACCACTCGCGAAGGCGGACATGGGATATCCCCTCTTCTGTGAATACCATGCTAGGGTGTGTCGTCGTATCCAAAAATGTAGAGCGGTCCAAGAGCACGTCGAAGCACTTATCGGACAAGGACAAATTGATACTAGGAGTCATTCCATAATAAGACTTCACTCGAGAGAAGTCACCAATCAAAACTGGCGTGGGGGGGGGGCACTAGCTCGGGTTTTCCAGGCATTGAACACTGGAGATGCTAAGTCAAGTAGGCGGCCAAAAAAAGAAAGGAAAAAAGGAAAAGAGGAGCATTGTCGACCCAAGCCCTTCAAGGCAAAAGCTCAAAACAAGAATTTCAACTCTGGGGCATGTTCCACCCAGCCCCACAAGCCAAATATTCCCTCCTCTTAGATGGAGAAAAAGAGCAAAAAAGGAAGGGCTTGAAGAGAAACTCAAAGAGATGAAGCTGAAGAGGCAGCTACCATGGAAGCCCGCCCCAAAGGGAAAGCGATCTGTGAACAATTGCGAAAGAGGGAACAATATTTCTCTCCGCTCAATGAAAAACATGTGAAGCGGCATTAGTTACATGATCCACATTAATTGGATCACCACCTGGTCAGAGCTCAAGTCTAGAGTTCAAAAAAAAGAAAAAAAAAGAGGGGGTTTAAAATAGAGGTGTCTCGGCAAACTTGCCATTCCCATTAGGGGATGTCTAAGAGTAAAAATGTATTAAATTTGGCTGAGGTAAAAACTCGAAAGGGTGTCTTAGGCAAAAATGGGTTACTCTTTAGTGTGGGCACGCCGGAAAGCGCAAACGGGAACTAGCTTCGGCAAAAATCCGAAAGGGCAATGAAGCTAATAATATGAAAAGAAAAAAGGAAAAAAAGGGAATGAAAGAAAAGCAAAGAAACACTCTCCAGTTCCTTGGACCCATGTCTTTTCAGGGATCTTAAAAACTCATGCCAAAAGCCACTTCTTTCCACCTCCATATCTTAAAAGCCTGTATTTCCACTAGTTTCATATCTCCTATGGTCCGTTGCTACCCAAATCCACACTATTGGTCCCATGCCCTCCAAAGCTCGTGATCACCAAAAACCAATCATTGGTTCCAAACCCCTTTTGGGTCAGCAACTACCAAAAACTCAATCCTTTAGTGCCATGCCCTCCAAGACCCGCAACCACCAAAAATTTCAAACCTTGGTTCCAAATCTCTTCCGGGTCAGCAGCCCCCCTCCCCCCACAAAAAAAAAAAAATCAAATTCAAACCTTGGTTCCAAACCCCTTTCGAGTCAACGGACATGTAAAAAAAATCAAATCAATCATTTGTTCCAAATCCCTTCCCTTCTGCGTTAGTAACCACAAAAATTCAATCATCTGGTTCTGTGGCTTTCAACCCCCATACATTCACAACCCCATGTCACCTTCGTGGCCAAACAAAAGTAAGAACAACTTGGGTCGTCATACTCTATCCATTGCAGCAAGTTCATCGAGGTGTCCCAGTAGACTTAGCCATTCTCATCAAAGGGATGGTTGAGGGTACAAAGGCTGAAAATCTAGTTGAGGTGAAAATCCGAAAGGGCGTTTCAAAAAAAATGGTAATCCTTTAGTGTGAAAACCTGCAAGGGCGCATCAAAAAGTTACAGAGGGTTAGCTTTGGTGAAAACCCGAAAGGGCACTGGAGTTTGTAATGTTCAAAAAAAAAGCATCAGCACCAACAAGTATCATAGTCATCCTCCATTCGAAAATCTTGTCTCCTTGTGGCTTAAAGGGGGAAAGTGACCACTCACTCAAAAAGGAAGAAGAGGAAGAAAACCAATTAGATGCTCGGTTCCGACCCCTTCCGGGTTGGTAACCATCAAGACCAACTTCGGTTCAAGTCTCTTTGAAACCACAAAAAAAAGAAAAAAAATCTAACCTCAAAACTCAACCAAACCCTTGTTGCTCAAACCCCTTTCCAGTTAGCAGCCACACAAAAAAAAACTTTGTGGTTCAAAGCCCTTTCCGGGTCGGCAACCACCAAATCAAAATCCAAATCCTTGTTGCCCAAATCCCTCTCACTTCAGCAACCACAAATCAAAACCTAAATCTTTGATTCCAAACCCCTTCTGGGTAGACAACCACAAAAATCCAAATCCTTGTTACCCAAATTTCTTCCGCGTCGGCAACCATAAAACAAAATCTAAATCCTTATTGCTCAAACCCTTTCAGGTCAATAAGCAAAACCAAACCAAACTCTTTGCTGCCTAAACCTTTTCTGGGCCAGTAACCCCCAAAAAAGAAACTCATGGTTTAGAACCTCTTTCGGGTCAGTAACCATTTCAAAGCCTAAACCTAATTTTCAAGCTCTTTTCAAAAAAAAAATCCAAACACTATCTTGCTGGCAACGGCAGTTACATCGACAAGCAACTAGCAACTACAACAGGCAACGACAAACACCAACAACAAGAACCAGCAAACAAGTAACTACAACAAGCAACAAGTAGCTACAACAACAACATCTACAAGTAACTAGAATAACAAGCAAGAAGCAACTACAATAGCAACAACGACAAACGCAGTAGCAACAACATGCACATAAAAAAAGAGAGAAGAAAAAATGACGCTTAAAATAGAGGTGCCTCGACAGACTTAGGCTTCCAACTAAAATTCCCTAATCATGGTTTCTAAACCATCAAGTTGAACCAATCAAAATTTCTGAAGCCCTAGCTTCTCAAACCACAAAGGCCAGTCAATTTCAAATCTCAACCTTCAGCTTCCCAAACCAAAAGGGTCTGCCTCCGAAACCCGAAGCTCGCGACTGCAAACCTTGAATGTTAGTCCACCCTACAAACTCCTCGTCCCTGGGGGTAAAAGAAAAGGGGAAAGGAGGGAATCCATAAAAAGCTTAATAACATCCTTCAGTCCTCAAAAACAATCCAAAATGAAGAGGACTGTCTTGGGGCTTCTTCATTCTAGGTGTCAAGTTTTAACCAATTAGGGGCACTCCCTTGGTTGAGTTTGGAGCCTTAGAAGAAAAGGGCACAAGTGCAAGCACGTCCCAAAATCACCCACAGAAGTAGACAAGGGGTATCCTTGCTTCTATAAACACCATGTCGAGATATGTCACCTCACGCAGAAGTAAGGGCATTAAGCAAAAGAGGCTGTTGATCCAAAGAGACAAAAGGTCAAGCTCGATAAAGAAAATGCCAAGAAAAATCAGCAGCAAATTAATGACGCAACACAAGCTGTACAAGTGTAGCAACAAGAGGATGACTGGGTTATAACAACCTCGAAGAAACATCATCAGTCCAAAGCCTTCTAAGGCAAGAACTCAAAGCAGGAATTTCAATTTTGGGGGGATGTTCCAATCATGCCTCAAATTAGATGTTCTTTTCCCTCAAGGCATGGTATGAAGCGAGAAAAAAAGGGGAAAAATAAAAAATAGAAAAATGTTGAAGAAGTGTGATGCCAACTCAAAAAGTCAAAAGGGCATATTTGGCAAAGAAAACTCCAAGAAAAATTGGGGGCAAAGCACTAAGCAAAATTTTGAACGTATCGGGCGACATCTCAATCAAGGTAACTCCGACAAGCAAGAGCCTAAGTAGAAGTCAAGAAAAAAAGAGCAGTCTCCAATCGAAGCCCTAGGCAAAGCCAAAAAGGCAAGTCCAAGGAGGAAGACTTCAAGCAAAACTCAAGGTAAAGTCAGCAAGGCAAGTCCAAAGATGAAGGCTTTAAGCAAAATCCCGGGCCTCATATTGCAGAGGTTAGCCAATCCAAAACCTAAATTGCAAAATCCTTGGCCTTATATCACGAAGTTTCGCCAGTCCAAAGTTCAAAATCTCAAAACTCCATGGCCTCCTACCATAAGGGTTCGCCACCTTAACAGCCAAACATTTGGCTACAAGCCATGAAGATCAGCCACCCCCAAAACTCAACTTTTAGGATTCAAACCACAAAGATAAGCCACCCCAACAAAAATTTCCGAACTTTGGCTTTATACCACGAAGGTAAGCCAACTTTATTCCCAAATGCTTCATACCATCAAGGTCAGCCAACTTTATCCCCAAATTTCTGGCTTCATACCACCAAGGTTAGCCAACTTTATCCTCAACCTTGTGGCCTCATATCAAACAGGTTTGCAGACTTTATCTTCAACTGGTCGCTTCATACCAAAAAGGTTTGCTACTTATTGACTTCATACCATCAAGGTTAGCCATCCATTGTCAAATTTCAGGCATCATACCACCAAGGTTAGCTGCACCTACTTCTAGCTTTTGATTTCATTCCATCAAGGTTAGTCACCCATGTCAAATTTCAGGCGTTATACCACCAAGGTTAGACACTCCTGCTTCTAACTTTTGGCTTCATTCCATCAAGGTTAGCCACCCATTGTCAAATGTTAGGCGTCATACCACCAAGGTTAGCCACTTATTTCCGACTTTTGGTATCATATCAAGGTCACTCATCTCTTCCGGTTGACTTTCATACCAAAAAGGGTTTGTCAGCCACCTTGCCCTTAACTTTTGGTATTGACTTATATGCCACAAAGACTGTCAACCCTATTTATTTCCACTTGTAGTGTTGACTTACATGCCACTAAGGTTGTCAACTCTAATTGTCTTAACTTTTGGTGTTGACCCACATGCCACAAAGGCTGTCAACCCCAGTTATCCCCACTTGTAGTGTTGACTATTATGTCACAAAGGCTGTCAACTCTACTTGTGTTTACTTTTGGTGTTGACTTACATGCCACAAAGGCTGTAAACCCTATTTATTTCCACTTGTAGTGTTGACTTATGTGCCACAAAGGATGTCAACTCTACTTATGTTTACTTTTGCTGTTGACTTACATGCCATAAAGACTGTCAACCCCATTTATTTCACTTGTAATGTTGACTTATATGCCAGAAAGGTTGTCAACTCTACTTGTGTTTACTTTTGGTGTTTACTTACATTCCACAAAGGTTGTTAACCCCAGTTATCTCTATTGTAGTGTTGATTTACATGCCACAAAGGCTGTCAACTTTACTGGTGTTTATTTTTGGTGTTTACTTGTATGCCATAAAGGCTGTCAACCTTACCTATTTTAATTGTTGGATATTGGCCTACATGTCACAAAGGCTAGCCAACCCCAATTCCAATTGTTGGTGTCAAAGCACAAAAGTTAACCACCTCAAATTGTCAGAACCCTCAAATCATGGCTTCCAAACAACAAAGGTCAGTCACCTCGAACTTCAAAATTCAAAGCCCTCAAATTATGGGCGTCAAACCACAAAGGTCAGCCCTCTCAAATCGGCAAAACCTTCAAATAGTTGGTTTCAAACCACAAAGGTGAGCCAATTCAATTTCTAAATTGTTAGCTTCATGCCAAAAATGTCAGCCATTTTGATTCTAGTCAGTTGACTTTCATACCCCAAAGGTGGTCAACCTTATCTTTAACTTTTGGTCATACCAATAAGCTCAACCATTCTACCCTCAACGGTCGACTCTATACCACAAAGATTTGTCAGCCCTGTGTCCAACTTCTGGCTTCATACCAAAAAGAGTCGGCCATTCTACCCTAACTGTTGGCTCCATACTACAAAGGTTTGCCAATCTGATGTTCAACTTTTGGTCACACCACTAGGGTTCATTCAATCCTAAATTCAAAATCTTGGCTTCAAACCACAAAAGTCAGACAATCTAATCTTAAATTTTAAACCCTTGGTTTCAAACCACCAAGGTCAGCCAACCCTAAATTCCAAACCTCGGCTTCAAATTATAAAGGTCAACCTATAAAAAAAAAATCCTAAACCTTTGCTTCAAACCACAAAGATTAGTCGATCTTAAACCTTCGGCTTCAAACCACAAAGGTCAACCAATCATAAATCTTTGGCTGCAAAACACAAAGGCCAGCCAATCCAAACCTAGTTTCCGAATATCCGCTTCAAATCACAAAGGTCAGCCAGTCCAAACTCAAATTCCAGACATCGGTTTTAAACCACAAAGGTTAGCCAGTCCAAACCCAAAATCCAACCGCTGGCTTCAAACTATAAAGGTCAGCTAGTTCAAACCTAAAGTCTAAAATTTCAGTTACGAACCACCAAGGTCAGCTGCCCAATTTAGAAGTCTGGCCCATACCACAAAGGTCGGGCCACCTCAAACCTATGACCCATACCACAAAGGTCAAGTCACCTCAAACCTTTGGCCTATACCATGAAGGTCGAGCCACCCCAAACCTTTAGCCCATACCACCACGAAGGTCAAGCTATTGATTTTAAGCCTTCGGCCCGTGCCCCAAAGGCGAAACCATCAATTTCCAATCTTTATCTCAAACCATAAAGGTTAGGTATCTCAAAAACTCAAATTCAAACCCTCAATTTCATGTTGTACCCAATCCAAATCACAAATCCCCTTGTCTCACCGCGACAAATACATCATTCAAACTCACAAAACCCAAAAATTCTAAATCTTTGGCTTCCAAACCGTAAAGGTTAGCCATCCTTAAGCCCCAAATACTTGGCTTTCAAACCATAAAGGTTAGCCAACCTAAACTCCAAATGCTTGGCTTCCAAACTACAAAGGTTAGCCATCCTTAAATCTCAAATACTTGGCTTTCAAATCACAAAGGTTAGTCAACCTAAACTTCAAATTTTTGGCTTCTAAACCACAGGTCGGTTAACCTAAATTTCAAACCCCTGACGTTCATACCATCAAGGTCAGCCAACCTAAATTTCAAACTTTTGGCTACAAACCATAGAAGTCCGCCTACCCAAAAATTCAAACTATAAAGGCCAGCTAGGTTATACTCATAAAATCTCAAATCTTTTCCATCCCACCAACGCTACAAGTGTTCAAAAAAAGGGGGGACAACAAAAGCCTAGTGGAGGTAGTGAATTCTGTCTCATTCACAAACTCATGTTAGGAGCCCAAGATCTCTCGAGGTGGCTACATGCAAATGAAAAAAGCTGTGTCAAGTGCAAAACCCAATGTGTCCTGGGTTTGTCCCTTTTGAGCTGTCTCACAAGGTCATCCTATATAACCTCAATGGAAGGAAGAGGCCCCTGATGAAGCAAAGTCTGCAAACCAATAATGAGCATGGTAGTTGTCCCAGATCTCACAAAAGGCCGCGTCTGTGGAGCACTAAGCCACTCAATTCTGAAGTTGTGGGAGCTTTGAAATCTTTCCAATACATGATAGCTCTGGGAGGAATCTGCAAAAGCAAAGAAATCATCAGTGTACAAGAAAGCTCAAATTTGGCAAGCAATGGTGACATGAAAAATATAACTTAGGCGGTAATCATGTAGTGCACAAGAAAGCTCAAATTTTACAAACCAAATTGACATGGAAACATCTCGGGACGTTAATTCCCATATCTTGGTAGGCGGTTGAAGAACCAGCCTGCTCAAATTACGGATGGCAGTTCTTCCTTGGTATTAGTGGCAAATTAATTGCCCCTGTGAGTTCAAAAATCACCAGTAGAGAAGAAATCGCCGACGATGTGTCTACCAAGTTGCTAGAAGAAGCTAAATAGCCTAGCTCAAAGATGGTATCTGTACCCTTCACCAGCTCAGACAATGGGAATAAGCCCTCGGGGTCAAATCGATTGGAGAAAAACTTCAAGACCAAGCTCCGAGCAAAGTTGGAAAGGCAAGACTAAGGAGAGCTTCAAACCAGGCTCTATTTAAAGCGAGAAAGGCAAGACCAAAAAGGTGTATTCCAAATTAAACTTCAGTCAAAGCCAAGAAGGTAAGTCCAAGGAGGAAGGTAACCAAAGACTCTCACTCTAGATCCAACTGATATACAAGGGCAACAACTGTAATAAATGCAACAAAAGAGATGTAGAAAAATCGTCAGGCTCCAAAGTAAAAGATCCCGCTACAGCTCTCGTTGTCGCCTACCCTTAGGGCCTACTTGGTGGAGCACCTTCTGACTTTAATTCCGGGCTATCACCAAATCCCAGAAGATGGCCGCCCAAGGAGGAATTCAAACAAGCATTTCCCATCATATCATCAAGACTCAGGGGTAAAAGAACAAACTCCTGCCATGTCATTAAGACTCGGGTGAAAATGATGTGCTATCAAGGTACATGGGCTGTTCGCCATTGCCTTTTACAACATTCCCTGTCATGTCATCAAGACTGGGGGGAATGAAATAAGGTTGTAAACTGCACGGGCCGCCCGCCGTCACCTTCAGCTCCGACGGACATCTCATGGGGGGCATTTGTTGAACCCTAAAAAATAACAAAAAAAAAGGAGGGAGGGGAACCTACCCGGATCAGGTTGGGTTCCCCCAACTTGGATCGGGTAGGTCCCTACCTACCCGGACCTCGGGTAAGTGGGAGCCTACCTACCCTGGCTTCCCTCTCTCTCTAATATAAAGAACAAAAGAAACACACAAAAAGGGTGGAGGAACCTACCCGGTCCACCATGGGAGGGTTCCCAACTTACCCCGACCGAGTAGGTCTCCCTTCGGACCTACCTAGACTAGGTAGGCCCTCTCTCTCTCTCTTTCCCTCTCCCTCTCTCTGTAACATAACAAAAAAACACACCAAGAAAGGGGAGGAGGAACCTACCCGGTCCACCATGGGGGGGGGGGGGTTCCTAACCTACCTGGACCGGGTAGGTCTCTTCTTCCTGTTGGCCCCATAAATACCCCCCCAGGGGGGGTCCTCACACACCTTGGAAGATGATGCGGGACGAGACACGGACACGACAAGCTCGCTGTAACGCCCGGTAATTTTTGGAACAGGAATAAAAATATACATAATGATATGCCTACTCTTATAAGTATATAATGTTAATTAAAAATTTATTCAAATAAATAAATGGTCAAGCGATATTCCTATATGGTTGCTCAGATCGAACCTGCCTCTGATACCTAGGACAAAGACTAATAAAAGTTAAACAAATTATGAGGAATAAAATCCCTATATACATACAAATTATTAATAGGTATATGAGGGTTAGAAAGTAACAAATATGTTTATGAATATATAATGCAATATAAATAAATATAATACAACGTAAATAATCAAGGCCAGACTCGGTACACGACCCCCTGACATCCTGAGAAATCTCACAAAAAGAACTCATGAACCCTACCATTGTATTATCATAATTTTAAGAATAACATGTTATTTTTAAGTAAGGCATTTAATGCAATATATATATATATATATATATATATATGTGTGTACATAACGTAAGCCTATATGTATATATACATAGAATCACAAATACAATAAACGTATATATTACATCGAGGCAAATGAGTAAATAAAACCAAAAAGCAAATAACGCCTCTTAGTGGGGCGCAAATTTAATAAGAAACGCCTCTATTAAAGGCGTGACTCAAGAAAGGACGCCCACAAGTATGGTCGTCAATTCTCACACGAATCAAAATAGCAAGTGAATGTAACGCCCTTCTTCTGGACGTGTTTTAAATAAGAGATGCTTCTCCTTTAGGCGTTTATTTAAGTAACGCCCTGATATAAGACGTCAATTCCGGATCTTATCCAGGGAAACTCGTGATAATCCAGTAAGTGTCTACGAGGGCAAGGACTCTATCATGGAAGTGTTACTTCTAATCAAACTCTAGCCCTAATGGGATTCCCGAAATCCTATAAAAGCCCATGCCCCTCGAACCCTAGAATCTATTTGGTCGACTGCTGCTACGGTATGTACAGAACCAAAGGTTATTCCTCATCGTTTTCTCTGTTATACGATCGTGTGAAGAACATTAATTGATCTTCTCTTATTTGTAGGAAGTCTGCTTGTCGAACGTGAAGAACAAGGTACTGTTCTTCTATCTTTTCCCTAAAAACTTCGGTTATATCTGTGAAGATTATTAATATCTTCATCTTCCTTCCTTTTCTCTCCCTCTACAGGTTGACGGTAGAGTGAAGATTTCTGAAGAACGATTGTTCTTCTTGCTGTTGCTGCTGCTGTTATTGAGTTGCAGTTGAAGCTTCAGAGTATTAGGCTTCTCACCAAATCCTTCAGAGTTCATCTTCAAGTCTTCAGGTAGGTTTTCTCAAGCAACGTAGCCCAAATCAATAGTTAATAAATATACCAACATGACATGCATGTTAGATAAGTTTTCTTGTGGTTCTAAAATGATTTTTCTGTAAATTTTGAAAGAAACGCCCTGGACTAGGGCGCTACTTTAAAAAGAAACGACCATCCCAGAGGTCGTCAATTTCATAATAGACGCCCTGTACTTAGGCGTTAATTTCGTGAAACTATTAAATACCCACATTAAAATATGGTTTATATGAAATCCTGATTCTATAATAAAGCATGTCTCTACCTGTTAGTTTGCCTGTCCATCCATGAAAATTTGATAATTGTTCCTGTCCTGTCCATAATATTTCATCTCTGCGAATTGCTTGATATACATATTTTCGTTCCTATTTATGACCCCTGAAGAATTAACGACCTGATTCAGATCGTGACTCATGAAACTAACGCCCTGGACTAGGGCGTGAATACCTAACTAACGCCCCTTGACAGGACGCTTTTTTGAAAAATATAGGAAATAGAATTCTGACAAATATAGAATTAAAAGAATGGACGACTGCTGTTCAGGTCGTCAAATTGAAATAAAACGCCCCTGAACAGGGCGTGTTTTAGATAAAAAAAATTGTAATATTAAATTTCTGGAAATAGAAAATGCCTGTATAACGCCCTTCTGTAAGGTGTTATTTACTTAAGAGAAGACTTATCTTAAGTCGTTATTTTCCTGAAAACTGATATTTTTATTGCTACTGCTAACCGATGGTTTTATATGTTATATAATATATCGGCACTATATCTCCACTCCGTGAGTATAGTCCCATGTTTTCACGTTGTTTCATCGATCACACTCAATTCTCATTGACATACAAGCTCTCCATTGGACATTCCGTTCCTTTGGACTAGCGAGTTAGCCATAGAGACCTCCGTAAGACTCCTCGTACCTTGGATTCCCTCAAGGTCGACTGAGCTGGTTGTACCCTAAAAACCCATTACACAATCTTTACCATGTCACTCTAATGAAACATGGTATACCGGCCCTCATGTTATACTATATGTATGATATGAGAACTATCTTAAGGAATGGGGGAAAACATGCCATCAATGAGATGTTATTGTAGACCCCATTTCTATATCAATTTTGTTATGATGATTCTTGTGGACCTCATGTTATTAACATGCTGTTCTTGTAGATCACAATTCTATATAAAGGAGTGACCATCTACATATGGGCACTTATTTGTCATGGTACCCGGTTAGGGAACCAATTCCACCCAGTTTATCGACATGTCATGATTTATATGCTTTGCGTGGATTTTATCGCCAGTATGTCCTTACTCAAGGGTCTTGCCCTTGAATTCCATGAAAATCTTATCTTATCATCCTAATTAAAGCTTGTTCTTGGAACTCCTTATTGGCTATAAACTATCGTGGATGTCTAGATCTATCGTGAATGCTGTGCATATAGGGCCCGATCTGGTCCTGGGAGGAGCGCCCGAAAGTACTAGTGCTCATGGGAGTTTTAATGATAACGGTGTCTAGCATTGCACCGGAGTACTCTTTATCTTGATCTTTGGCATTCCACGATCTCTCTTTTCTTGCGTGCGTGACTTGACTTGCGTGACTTTACTAGCGTGGCCCGACACGGGCAATGTACTTGCGTGAAATAGCCAATAATCTATAAAGTCTCTCATGAAAGTTTCTTGTTTAATATTCGCTTGAAGGTTTTGCCCGATGTGTTATTCTCTTGATTAGTTACTTGTTCAGTTATTTTTACATGCATAGTCTTATTGCATTCACATGTGAAAAATGTAATTACTTAAACCCATTGCTAGTGCTTGAGATATAATTTCCTACTGAGCGTTCGCTCACTCCGTTTTATTCCAACATTTTCAGGTAATCAGGTGGCTAGCATGACCGAGACCCACACGGGCGGGACAAGTGTGCAAGCGAGCTGTGGAAACTAGTGAACCCAAGTCTTTTATTTTTCTTGAGTCTAGATAGTATTGTCTAGCTAAGTTAGCTTATCGTCTCTTATTCAGTCATCTTGTCTAACGTCTGTTAGTATGTCGTTATCTTCCTTTCCATTGTGTTGAAGTCTCCAAGTTGGAAAACAAGTTCTTGTAAGAGATTTATAATAGAAATATAAATTTCTATTGTTGTTCGAAATTATCTTGGTCTTATGCGATTGCTCTTGATCATTCACGACTGTTTAACTGTCACGTTCCGAGCAAACGACACGTTCCGCTGCTATCGGCCCGGGGCGTGACATCGCGATCGTCCCTTAACGAGGGAAGCGTCGGACGTGCGCGGTTGAGAAACCGGCAAGAGCTAGGGTGGTCGGCTCGCACTTTCGTGCCCGGATCGGGTCACGGGACGGTCACACTCTCTCTCGTAGCAGCGGTGAATGATAATATAGCGAGCTAACGGACCTAAAGCATGCTCTCTAGCAGCGGCATAAACAAGTATATATGAAAATAAGCAAATGCCGAGTGTAGGGAGCGAGAACGATACCTCCACGCGCTCGGCGTGGGGAAGACGGACCCGGCCGAAAATTCGTACTCCCGGGAAACTTAACACACAATAATTACAGCAATGGGAACATGCCCACTCCACGCAGGGAGGTAAAGGGCTATACAAATGGGCCCGGGAGGACCGAATTCGGGTTGACGGGCAGCTTCGTGTGTTGATTCGGCTACACGCGTGTTCACGACCGTGGGGCCCACGTGCTGTTCGGAGGGGCCGTGTGGGACCCGGTGCTACCGCTGTAGTGGAGACACTTGGATAAGCTCTCCCCGGGCTGGCGGCACGCTGGTTCGCCGGCCGGAGGCCGGGCGGCTCCGTTCGGCACCGGTCGGAAAAATCGATCGGAAATCTGCCGGTTCTGTATTTCAGCGCGCGCTCCGGCGAGAACGGACGCTGCGATCAGCACCGGTGTCGGAATGCGACGAGATCAGAGCCGTTGGAAAGCTGCTTCGAAGTACTGCAATCTAGTGGCCTTCAGAAAAATTCACCAGATTTGTACTTTGTGTTGGCGAATTTTATATGCTGCTGTTGTACAGTAACCGAAGACTCAGATCTGCAGTGAACTCTCCTGTTGATTGCCTTTGACCGTGAAGTAGATGTCCGAATTTGAAGATGTGTTCTTCAACAAGGTTGTAGGAAATCGAACAAGAAAATCAGGACTATTTTTGGATCTGGATTTGGAGGTGGTGGTGATTTTTTCTGATTTTTGAAGTGCAGGGTGGTCGGATTTGGGTTCTGACTAAAAACACTGTATCAGAGGAAGAACACGAATTTCTAAAAATATATAGAAGGCTGATAAAAAATTAAGAAAATTTGTGGAGGTAGGGGGTGATGGACAGAACTCCCAGTAAAATTGGGAGGGTTTGAACAAATCAAAAAGATGGTCGGAGGGGGATAACTCAGAGGTTCTGTCACTGTAGACAGAAACCTGGCAGATCTGGGATGACAGATTGGACGAAAATGTAAAAATACTAAACGAGGGAATTATGGCGTGAAAATTTAGGTGGATCTTGAGATGCAAGGGCTGAAAACACCATAAAAAATTCAGATCAATCCAAGCTCGTGGCTGAGACAGACAATTCGTGGAAGCTGCTGTGGTCGGATGAAGACAGAACTGCAGAGGCGGCTCGATGGCGGCACGAACGGCGGCGGCGGCGGCACAGACGATCACCGGAGGTTGAGAGGAGATGATAGAAGGTAGAATCACTCTAGAACTTGAGGTTGGAGGAGAGGAACCAGAGGGAGAGGGGCTGGGGGCGCAATATGCTCCTTGCTTACACACAAAAATTCTGATTTTTCATTGAATTTCACATGAAAATACAAGCTTATATATGGTTTACATCAAATGCAATGTGGACCCTTGGATCTAGGGAAGGGGATTGAAGGGCTAGGATTGCATGCCACAAACACAAAAAAAAGAATATAATATGCAAGGGGGGGTGCGCCCTATTGACCAAGGGGTAGAAGTTGAATGGGTGGTTGAATGGTAGGTGGCCTACCTTGGACAAAATGGGCCACTTGTCTACCCATGTGGCATATGACTAGTCCAACCTTCTAGATGTCCACCTAGGATGGTTGACTAGCCCCACAAGATGACATGGACCAATAGGAAAGGGCTGAGGGCCCCCTTGCTGGTCCTACTGACAAATTACATAGAAACCCACACAATCTACGGGAGTGACGCATTGGCCGATAAAGCCGTACAATTGCGCGTATACTTTCCCGTGGATATAAAAATAAACTAAAGGATATAAATGCAATATGAAAAGGTACTGGCTCGGTGTCGATTCCCATCAACTCTCCCCGGGTGGGAGGAACTCGACCCCGTCGAGTAGGGGTAGGGATGCTCGAGTACTCCGGCGGATCCGTCACCGTGCCAAGTAGCGCGGGTATGCTCCGCTCCAAGTGATCGTCACCTGCTCATTCCATATATACTCGATATGCGAACTGCTATGGGCTAAAGGTGGTCACTCCGAAGGGGCACTCTCAAAAGGGAAGAAAACAGCTCGAAGACTCACTAGGAATCACCGCTGAGTCCCTATAGGTGACTGATCCGGGTATAGATGTGGAACCGATCCCATACTCATCAAGTGAGTCCACTCGCCTCTTACTCATAAGAGACCGACAACGAGCTTGCACAAGACTCATGCAGACTTACCATGCAATACACACAACAATCGACTCGAAACACACCACACAAACAAACCACACAAGAAAACACACTGACTCATGCACGACTCGAGACTAAGGTGGTAGCATCGAGCCCACTAGGTGGCGGCATCCTGGGCGGCAGGAGAGCTGTCCCACTCTTTCCCCCCCAAGGCATAGTACTCATCGGCTAGTGCCTCATCGGCCACGTAATTGACACACTCAAGCTCGGGAGGTGCAGACTCTCCAATACCTATGGCTAGGGTGGCGCGAGCGGCGCACTCGCTGGCAATGTGGCCATACCCGTGACAGTGGAAACACTGCACTCTCGACCGACTACTCTCTCCTATAAAAGGGGCCTTACCTTTATCATCCCGTCGGGTAGGGGGTGTAGGCAGCAATGGGGGAGATGTAGGTGCCTTGGACAATAGTGGAGGGGGTGCCGGTGCCAGAGGACGGGCTATAGGAGCCGGGGGACGGGCAACGGGTGCCGGTGGTTGGGGTGGAAATAGATCCCGGGGTGGAGGAGGGCGAGGTCTAGGAGCGAAGTGCTCCTGACGGGCGGGCTCCTGAGGACGAGCCATGGGTCCCCTCGGGTATGAACCTAAGGAGCCACGGGAATCACTACGGGGAGGAGCGGGGCTCCACCGGGGAATAGACTCGAACTCACCCTCGAATTGCTCCATTTCGAGAGCAACTTGGTATGCATCCTCTAGCTTGTCCACCTTACGGCGGAGAAGCTCATACCGTAGGTGCGGGCGTAGACCACGCCGAAACCGAGAGACGGTAAGGGAATCCTCCTCCGTGGCATCACATCGCAAGTAGTATTCATCAAACTCGGCGATGTAATCCGAGACAGACCGGTCTCCTTGGGTGAGGCTTTGCCACCTCTCTATAAGACGCTGGCGGTAGGAGGTAGGGAGGTACTTCTTCCTAAGTTTCTCCCTCATCTCGGTCCACGTATCGATTGGAGGTTCATGACGATGAAACAATAGATTCTCCATGTTCCTCCAATATGTTTGGGCTTGGCCCAAAAGTTTCATCCTGGCAAACTTGACCTTCCTTTGGTCCGACATCTCGAACCACTCAAAATATCGATCCATGCCAGCCTCCCAATCAAGATAGACCTTTGGGTCTAAGGACCCGTCAAAGGTGGGAGGGTCGGCCCGAACGGTCCGAAGGGCCCGTTCATCCATATCTTGGTCGTGGGTACGCCGTATAGGACGACGATCACGACCATATCCCCGATGCTCATTCTCGGACTCATAGTCATGCACTTCGGGGACTTCGTGCCTCCTATTAGCTACCCCGTGACCCCTTGGAGTCGCGGGTCGCTGACCCAGCTCCGGTTGACCTTGTGTAGGTGGGACGGGTGCTTGGACTGGAGCAATCGGATGTGTCTCGGCTGGTCCTTTCTCTAGTGCGGTGACTCTCCCGATCAATCCCTGAACGGACTGACTTGACCCGGCGGCCCTATCCTCTACGGCTTTCATCCTCTCTTCTAGGCGGGTGCCTAGACCGTTCACTCGGGTACTCACTCCTTCCATCCTATCCATTCGGGTACTTAAATCACCCATTTGCGTGTCAAACCCATCAAGACGTGTATGCAATCCTTGCACTTGTCCCATAAGATTTTGGAACATTTCGAGCACAGCTGACGCATCGAGACTAGTGGCTCGGGGATCCGCCATAGGTGGGGGTGGGGGTGAGTACTGAGTACCCCTACGAGTGGACATGCAAACACACCGACTAGATGACGCCGACTAAAGTAAACACACTAATGCGAAATGATGCGCCTAGACTTAAACCAATATCCGGTACGGGGCGGAGGTAATCGACCCGAGGGTCACTCGCGCAAGTGTGCGGCCTTCCCGATAGGCGTAGCCTAACGTTCGGACAACACCTTTTGATATACCGAATTATCGGGATGAAATGCAATTTAAAAACACTCTTTTTTTTGTTTTAGAAATATGATGATCCTAGACTCGACTTAACCCGACTAATGACTAGACGTAAATGACACTTTTTTTTCTTTTTGACACCCTAGACTCAAACTCGCTCTGATACCAAATTGATGCGGGACGAGACACGGACACGACAAGCTCGCGATCGTCCCTTAACGAGGGAAGCGTCGGACGTGCGCGGTTGAGAAACCGGCAAGAGCTAGGGTGGTCGGCTCGCACTTTCGTGCCCGGATCGGGTCACGGGACGGTCACACTCTCTCTCGTAGCAGCGGTGAATGATAATATAGCGAGCTAACGGACCTAAAGCATGCTCTCTAGCAGCGGCATAAACAAGTATATATGAAAATAAGCAAATGCCGAGTGTAGGGAGCGAGAACGATACCTCCACGCGCTCGGCGTGGGGAAGACAGACCCGGCCGAAAATTCGTACTCCCGGGAAACTTAACACACAATAATTACAGCAATGGGAACATGCCCACTCCACGCAGGGAGGTAAAGGGCTATACAAATGGGCCCGGGAGGACCGAATTCGGGTTGACGGGCAGCTTCGTGTGTTGATTCGGCTACACGCGTGTTCACGACCGTGGGGCCCACGTGCTGTCCGGAGGGGCCGTGTGGGACCCGGTGGTACCGCTGTAGTGGAGACACTTGGAGAAGCGCTCCCCGGGCTGGCGGCACGCTGGTTCGCCGGCCGGAGGCCGGGCGGCTCCGTTCGGCACCGGTCGGAAAAATCGATCGGAAATCTGCCGGTTCTGTATTTCAGCGCGCGCTCCGGCGAGAACGGACGCTGCGATCAGCACCGGTGTCGGAATGCGACGAGATCAGAGCCATTGGAAAGCTGCTTCGAAGTACTGCAATCTAGTGGCCTTCAGAAAAATTCACCAGATTTGTACTTTGTGTTGGCGAATTTTATATGCTGCTGTTGTACAGTAACCGAAGACTCAGATCTGCAGACAAACTTCCTGTTGATTGCCTTTGACCGTGAAGTAGATGTCCGAATTTGAAGATGTGTTCTTCAACAAGGTTGTAGGAAATCGAACAAGGAAACCAGGACTATTTTTGGATTTGGATTTGGAGGTGGTGGTGATTTTTTCTGATTTTTGAAGTGGAGGGTGGTCGGATCTGGGATCTGACTAAAAACACTGTATCAGAGGAAGAACATGAATTTCTAAAAATATCTAGAAGGCTGATAAAAAATTAAGAAAATTTGTGGAGGTAGAGGGTGATGGACAGAACTCCCAGTAAAATTGGGAGGGTTTGGATAAATCAAAAAGATGGTCGGAGGGGGAGAACTCAGAGGTTCTGTCACTGTAGACAGAAACCTGGCAGATCTGGATGACAGATTGGACGAAAATGTAAAAATACTAAACGAGGGAATTATGGCGTGAAAATTTAGGTGGATCTTGAGATGCAAGGGCTGAAAACACCATAAAAAATTCAGATCAATCCAAGCTCGTGGCTGAGACAGACAATTCGTGGAAGCTGCTGTGGTCGGATGAAGATAGAACTGCAGAGGCGGCTCGATGGCGGCACGAACGGCGGCGGCGGCGGCACAGACGATCACCGGAGGTTGAGAGGAGATGATAGAAGGTAGAATCACTCTAGAACTTGAGGTTGGAGGAGAGGAACCAGAGGGAGAGGGGCTGGGGGCGCAATATGCTCCTTGCTTACACAAAAATTCTGATTTTTCATTGAATTTCACATGAAAATACAAGCTTATATATGGTTTACATCAAATGCAATGTGGACCCTTGGATCTAGGGAAGGGGATTGAAGGGCTAGGATTGCATGCCACAAACACAAAAAAAAGAATATAATATGCAAGGGGGGGTGCGCCCTATTGACCAAGGGGTAGAAGTTGAATGGGTGGTTGAATGGTAGGTGGCCTACCTTGGACAAAATGGGCCACTTGTCTACCCATGTGGCATATGACTAGTCCAACCTTCTAGATGTCCACCTAGGATGGTTGACTAGCCCCACAAGATGACATGGACCAATGGGAAAGGGCTGAGGGCCCCCTTGCTGGTCCTACTGACAAATTACATAGAAACCCACATAATCTACGGGAGTGACGCATTGGCCGATAAAGCCGTACAATTGCGCGTATACTTTCCCGTGGATATAAAAATAAACTAAAGGATATAAATGCAATATGAAAAGGTACTGGCTCGGTGTCGATTCCCATCAACTCTCCCCGGGTGGGAGGAACTCGACCCCGTCGAGTAGGGGTAGGGATGCTCGAGTACTCCGGCGGATCCGTCACCGTGCCAAGTAGCGCGGGTATGCTCCGCTCCAAGTGATCGTCACCTGCTCATTCCATATATACTCGATATGCGAACTGCTATGGGCTAAAGGTGGTCACTCCGAAGGGGCACTCTCAAAAGGGAAGAAAACAGCTCGAAGACTCACTAGGAATCACCGCTGAGTCCCTATAGGTGACTGATCCGGGTATAGATGTGGAACCGATCCCATACTCATCAAGTGAGTCCACTCGCCTCTTACTCATAAGAGACCGACAACGAGCTTGCACAAGACTCATGCAGACTTACCATGCAATACACACAACAATCGACTCGAAACACACCACACAAACAAACCACACAAGAAAACACACTGACTCATGCACGACTCGAGACTAAGGTGGTAGCATCGAGCCCACTAGGTGGCGGCATCCTGGGCGGCAGGAGAGCTGTCCCACTCTTCCCCCCCCAAGGCATAGTACTCATCGGCTAGTGCCTCATCGGCCACGTAATTGACACACTCAAGCTCGGGAGGTGCAGACTCTCCAATACCTATGGCTAGGGTGGCGCGAGCGGGGCACTCGCTGGCAATGTGGCCATACCCGTGACAGTGGAAACACTGCACTCTCGACCGACTACTCTCTCCTATAAAAGGGGCCTTACCTTTATCATCCCGTCGGGTAGGGGGTGTAGGCAGCAATGGGGGAGATGTAGGTGCCTTGGACAATAGTGGAGGGGGTGCCGGTGCCAGAGGACGGGCTATAGGAGCCGGGGGACGGGCAACGGGTGCCGGTGGTTGGGGTGGAAATAGATCCCGGGGTGGAGGAGGGCGAGGTCTAGGAGCGAAGTGCTCCTGACGGGCGGGCTCCTGAGGACGAGCCATGGGTCCCCTCGGGTATGAACCTAAGGAGCCACGGGAATCACTACGGGGAGGAGCGGGGCTCCACCGGGGAATAGACTCGAACTCACCCTCGAATTGCTCCATTTCGAGAGCAACTTGGTATGCATCCTCTAGCTTGTCCACCTTACGGCGGAGAAGCTCATACCGTAGGTGCGGGCGTAGACCACGCCGAAACCGAGAGACGGTAAGGGAATCCTCCTCCGTGGCATCACATCGCAAGTAGTATTCATCAAACTCGGCGATGTAATCCGAGACAGACCGGTCTCCTTGGGTGAGGCTTTACCACCTCTCTATAAGACGCTGGCGGTAGGAGGTAGGGAGGTACTTCTTCCTAAGTTTCTCCCTCATCTCGGTCCACGTATCGATTGGAGGTTCATGACGATGAAACAATAGATTCTCCATGTTCCTCCAATATGTTTGGGCTTGGCCCAAAAGTTTCATCCTGGCAAACTTGACCTTCCTTTGGTCCGACATCTCGAACCACTCAAAATATCGATCCATGCCAGCCTCCCAATCAAGATAGACCTTTGGGTCTAAGGACCCGTCAAAGGTGGGAGGGTCGGCCCGAACGGTCCGAAGGGCCCGTTCATCCATATCTTGGTCGTGGGTACGCCGTATAGGACGACGATCACGACCATATCCCCGATGCTCATTCTCGGACTCATAGTCATGCACTTCGGGGACTTCGTGCCTCCTATTAGCTACCCCGTGACCCCTTGGAGTCGCGGGTCGCTGACCCAGCTCCGGTTGACCTTGTGTAGGTGGGACGGGTGCTTGGACTGGAGCAATCGGATGTGTCTCGGCTGGTCCTTTCTCTAGTGCGGTGACTCTCCCGATCAATCCCTGAACGGACTGACTTGACCCGGCGGCCCTATCCTCTACGGCTTTCATCCTCTCTTCTAGGCGGGTGCCTAGACCGTTCACTCGGGTACTCACTCCTTCCATCCTATCCATTCGGGTACTTAAATCACCCATTTGCGTGTCAAACCCATCAAGACGTGTATGCAATCCTTGCACTTGTCCCATAAGATTTTGGAACATTTCGAGCACAGCTGACGCATCGAGACTAGTGGCTCGGGGATCCGCCATAGGTGGGGGTGGGGGTGAGTACTGAGTACCCCTACGAGTGGGCATGCAAACACACTGACTAGATGACGCCGACTAAAGCAAACACACTAATGCGAAATGATGCGCCTAGACTTAAACCAATATCCGGTACGGGGCGGAGGTAATCGACCCGAGGGTCACTCGCGCAAGTGTGCGGCCTTCCCGATAGGCGTAGCCTAACGTTCGGACAACACCTTTTGATATACCGAATTATCGGGATGAAATGCAATTTAAAAACACTCTTTTTTTTGTTTTAGAAATATGATGATCCTAGACTCGACTTAACCCGACTAATGACTAGACGTAAATGACACTTTTTTTTCTTTTTGACACCCTAGACTCAAACTCGCTCTGATACCAAATTGATGCGGGACGAGACACGGACACGACAAGCTCGCGATCGTCCCTTAACGAGGGAAGCGTCGGACGTGCGCGGTTGAGAAACCGGCAAGAGCTAGGGTGGTCGGCTCGCACTTTCGTGCCCGGATCGGGTCACGGGACGGTCACACTCTCTCTCGTAGCAGCGGTGAATGATAATATAGCGAGCTAACGACCTAAAGCATGCTCTCTAGCAGCGGCATAAACAAGTATATATGAAAATAAGCAAATGCCGAGTGTAGGGAGCGAGAACGATACCTCCACGCGCTCGGCGTGGGGAAGACGGACCCGGCCGAAAATTCGTACTCCCGGGAAACTTAACACACAATAATTACAGCAATGGGAACATGCCCACTCCACGCAGGGAGGTAAAGGGCTATACAAATGGGCCCGGGAGGACCGAATTCGGGTTGACGGGCAGCTTCGTGTGTTGATTCGGCTACACGCGTGTTCACGACCGTGGGGCCCACGTGCTGTCCGGAGGGGCCGTGTGGGACCCGGTGGTACCGCTGTAGTGGAGACACTTGGAGAAGCGCTCCCCGGGCTGGCGGCACGCTGGTTCGCCGGCCGGAGGCCGGGCGGCTCCGTTCGGCACCGGTCGGAAAAACCGATCGGAAATCTGCCGGTTCTGTATTTCAGCGCGCGCTCCGGCGAGAACGGACGCTGCGATCAGCACCGGTGTCGGAATGCGACGAGATCAGAGCCGTTGGAAAGCTGCTTCGAAGTACTACAATCTAGTGGCCTTCAGAAAAATTCACCAGATTTGTACTTTGTGTTGGCGAATTTTATATGCTGCTGTTGTACAGTAACCGAAGACTCAGATCTGCAGACAACTTCCTGTTGATTGCCTTTGACCGTGAAGTAGATGTCCGAATTTGAAGATGTGTTCTTCAACAAGGTTGTAGGAAATCGAACAAGGAAACCAGGACTATTTTTGGATATGGATTTGGAGGTGGTGGTGATTTGTTCTGATTTTGGAAGTGGAGGGTGGTCGGATCTGGGATCTGACTAAAAACACTGTATCAGAGGAAGAACACGAATTTCTAAAAATAGATAGAAGGCTGATAAAAAATTAAGAAAATTTGTGGAGGTAGAGGGTGATGGACAGAACTCCCAGTAAAATTGGAGGGTTTGGATAAATCAAAAAGATGGTCGGAGGGGGAGAACTCAGAGGTTCTGTCACTGTAGACAGAAACCTGGCAGATCTGGGATGACAGATTGGACGAAAAGGTAAAAATACTAAACGAGGGAATTATGGCGTGAAAATTTAGGTGGATCTTGGATGCAAGGGCTGAAAACACCATAAAAATTCAGATCAATCCAAGCTCGTGGCTGAGACAGACAATTCGTGGAAGCTTCTGTGGTCGGATGAAGACAGAACTGCAGAGGCGGCTCGATGGCGGCACGAACGGCGGCGGCGGCGGCACGGACGATCACCGGAGGTTGAGAGGAGATGATAGAAGGTAGAATCACTCTAGAACTTGAGGTTGGAGGAGAGGAACCAGAGGGAGAGGGCTGGGGGCGCAATATGCTCCTTGCTTACACAAAAATTTCTGATTTTTCATTGAATTTCACATGAAAATACAAGCTTATATATGGTTTACATCAAATGCAATGTGGACCCTTGGATCTAGGGAAGGGGATTGAAGGGCTAGGATTGCATGCCACAAACACACAAAAAAGAATATAATATGCAAGGGGGGTGCGCCCTATTGACCAAGGGGTAGAAGTTGAATGGGTGGTTGAATGGTAGGTGGCCTACCTTGGACAAAATGGGCCACTTGTCTACCCATGTGGCATATGACTAGTCCAACCTTCTAGATGTCCACCTAGGATGGTTGACTAGCCCCACAAGATGACATGGACCAATGGGAAAGGGCTGAGGGCCCCCTTGCTGGTCCTACTGACAAATTACATAGAAACCCACATAATCTACGGGAGTGACGCATTGGCCGATAAAGCCGTACAATTGCGCGTATACTTTCCCGTGGATATAAAAATAAACTAAAGGATATAAATGCAATATGAAAAGGTACTGGCTCGGTGTCGATTTCCATCAGAAGACCTCACACAACTCAAGCCTTGAAGATATTTTGGAACAAAACTTGGAGGAGCACCTATGCAAGAAGCCTTGGAGCGCTTTCTCTTGAAGCCTTGAAGATCTGAAAATTCATCAATTATGTAAAAGCCCTCATCCAAGGGTATGATTACAAAGTACCCCTGTACGAGGAAAAGCCTTATATTTTGTGAGTCTTCTGTATAAGTGACAGAAAAATCATGAGAAACTTGGAAATGGTCTAAGTGTTGGAAGCAAGCTGCCAATGTAGGAAAAACATTGAAAGAGTCAAGAATTGCATTTTTACCCCAAAGCTTCGTAAAATTGCACAAATACCTATGTAACTCTAGAAACATCCGGAAAATTTTGAAATCGAAGGAAAAATGTTCAAGTTTGCAGAAATGGCCTCTATATTTTGGAGAAGTCCTTGTTTTGTTTAGAAATCTAGAAATTGCAATTTTACCCTGGAACTTTGTAAGATTGCATAAATATCCAAAAAAATTATGAAAAATTTTGGAAACACAGAAATTGTGCAAGAATGCTTTGATTATTCCAAAATTGTGATTTTTAGCCTCATCTAAGATAAAATTACAAATAAACTCAAAAAGAGTTTGAAATTGTAAATAAATTCAAAATGAGTTTGAAATCATAAATATACTCAAAAAGGGTTTGAAATTGCAAACATGCCTAAAAAGGGTTCAAAATGGTGAACATACCCGAAAAGGGTTCAGAATTACAATTATGTCTAGAAAAGATCTAAAATCACAGAAATACCCCTGCCTGTAGGAAAATTACAGAAATACCTTGGATGGTGGGAAAGTTATAAAAATGCCTCATGTTTATGAAAATTACGTAAATACCCTCATTTTCTCAAGAGAAGTTGAGAATTATATACCTCGCCTTGTGCGAAAATACTCTTTATTGACACCAAACCAACTTAAAGGTCCGATCACAACCAAAAAGAGTCATGATGGCGATGAGTGAATCCAATGAGGGGTCTTAACCAAACTTACATCCAACGGTCCGATCGGAATGAAATTCAAAATTAAAGGTTAGATCGTGACCTGGAGCAAATCTAACAGTCGGATCTCGATCAAATTTAAATATAACAGTTAGATCTTGACCCAGAGCAAATCCGACAGTCTTATCTTAACCGGAAACATAATCCGACGGCTTGATCGCGACTAGATATAAAATCTAATAGTTCGATGATAAAGAAAAGCAAATAGGATGGTCTGATCTTAGTCGGATAGCACATCTAATGGTCTGATCATAACCAAATATAGATTCAATGGTGGATTTATGACTGAATGTAAACCAAATGACCCGATCATATATTCAGGGTTACATGTACCATGCATCATGAACTCAAAAGAATAAAATATTCAATTCTTTGTTGCAAATGTGTGTATCTAATGGATGATCCTTTGATCAAATCTATTAGATAAAATCTACAATATCATAATCGATATTGTAGAGGTTAAAAGGGTTTCTTTGACAGTAATCAAAGGTGTTTAGATTTTATGTCGATGTAAATTAATGTCGACCAAGGTCGGTAGGGAAAAGTCAAGTACATGAATCTTAAATCATCTCATAAACCAAACTCGTGGAATGAATAATTTGCATGTTAAGATATGCACGGATTTATCCAACGAATGGATATAAACATGAATTTTCCGCGTGAAACATGTGTAAAACTGATTAGTTCGCTGATGAGTACATGAGTTTACATGGCTATTGTTGGTTTAGGCGAGTCCATTGATGCTAGCTAAGGCTTCTCTGCTGTCAAAGTACACTAGCAGCCTTTTAAACAACAGGCAGTAGCAAATAGATAGACAAAAGGAAGGAGGAAAATGGGGGAAGGTGCGAAGGCTACTTATGAAGGCTGGGCCAATTTTCTTCACTGGCGTTCAATTTTTGCCAGATATTTAATGTGGTCGTTCCTATCCTTGGGACTGGCCTGTTTCCTGTACAACCTAGGATTAGGGTTGGAACCAACTCGCCAATATCCGGCCTGATTTTTCATTTAAGGAGAAGGCTAGCTTTTTCATAAACCGATTTTTTTTTGTAATTTGTGTTGGTAAGAGTGGAGATCAGCATCCCCAAAAATGAGCTTATCACTTTCTGTCTGGAACTGATTACTAGCATTAGCTGTCCATGTGAAATAATCCCTCTCAATGATACATTCTAAAATGGTACTAACAAAGTTAGATATGGACATTTAATTTGCTGCTGGTTCGACTGGTATGGATGTTAAGGATTTAATGCTCCACATTTTGCTTTCGATTAATGCCATTACATAGCCCAATAAACTTTCAATATTGTGATATTTCTGAATGAGCTTGGGTTTTTAAACTCCGTGTTTCTAGATATGATTGTTTCAGAAGTACTCATCTTTTAATTATTCCATTTATTTCTAACTTTTTTTGGTGGTAGACATAATTCTAAACATACAAGCTTCAAACTAGATATGTTCCTATTAATCATTATTTGCAACTTTTTATCAGTTGAGTTATTTCATCTATTTTTTTCATTACTGAGATGCACTATGTTAATGGTTTTTGGCTTTCTGGAACTTCATTGCAGCACACTCAGACACAGCTGTTGCACGGATGCTGGTTGGGAACAAATGTGATTTGGAAAATATTAGAGACATTTCAGTGGAAGAAGGTAAAAGCCTAGCAGAAAAGGAAGGGCTATTTTTTGTAGAGACCTCTGCATTAGATTCTACGAATGTGAAGACGGCGTTTGAGATTGTTATCAAGGAGATTTACAATAATGTCAGCAGGAAGGTCTTGGATTCAGGTACATATAAGACTGAATTGTCACTTAATACGGTAAGCATTAATGGCAATGGTACTGATGAAGCCAAGCAAACAACTAGTAGAGTCTCTTGCTGTCAGGGATGAATTACTGCTGGTCAAAAGCGTTATACTTAAATTCTGGTCAAAAGCTGGCGTCTTAAGGTCAACAGTTGAAGCAACCTAGACAATCAGATATTGATGTCTTTGGTTTACCCTTCCAAAGGTGTATTCGTGTGCTCTCAAGTTATCGAATAAGACACTTCTAGTGTCAATACAACTGAAACTTGATGTTATAGATAAAAGGTCGAAATGTTCATGATGTGATAAAGAAAAAAAGGGGGGAAAAAGGTGCTCTATGTTGGACTTCTTCCAACGAAAATAGTTCTACCATGTGTTTCTGAAGTTCCAATTTTTGAGCTTCCGTATGGTTTTTCGTCTTTGTCGCTCGTCAGTCACCCATATTGTTTGTCCCGACGATCTGACTACTGTCTACGTGATGAACATAAACTCTCCAACACAAGAAAAAGAGAATATAAATGAAAGCTTCTGTTTATAGCTGTAAGCAGTGGTCAAGCACAGTGTACTTTAACCCGGCTTGTGATTAATCCCTGTAGATTGTTCCCCCCTTTTTCAAGGCATGTGATGAATATAAATTCTTCAACCCGGAAAAAAAGAGAGAATATAAATGAAATCTTCTGTTCGTTGCTGTAAGCAGTTGTCAAATGCTTCTGTACGGTGAATTTGAAGCCGGCATATGTGATCAATCCTGTAGATCGTTGCCTTCCCTCTTTTTCAAGGCACACATGCTGTCTTCTATTAAGTTATTACTGTTGAAAAAGAAAGTGTTTTCAATATTTTATTCTTTGGAGTAAGGCTCCTTATATAGAGAATACACAGGGTAACTTGTCCCGTAGGATTAGGATATGTTAATATACTCTTGACACACTCCCTCAAGGTAGAGCATATGTATCTAATATGTCTATCTCGTTACACAAGGTAGAGAACTTGGGAGAGTTAGAGAGTTTTAGTAAATAAATTAGCTAATTGCCTCTCAGAGGAGGTGAATGGAGTGGCGATCTTCTTTGACATTATTGCTTCTTGAATAAAATGACGGTCCACCTCAATAGGTTTGATTTGTTCGTGAAAAATAGGATTACTTGTAATGTAGATTGCTGTTTGGTTGTCGAAGTGTATCAATATTGGCTCAAAATATAAGAAACTAAGGTCTCAAAGTAGAGATAGGAGTCACAACATCTTACAAGTAGTGTGTCATCACCCGATACACAGCTTCTGCACTAGAGTGGACTATCACACCTTACTTTTTGTTTTGTCAAGAGACAAGATTACCACCAACATAAGAGTAATATCTTGAGGTGGATTTTCTGTCAGAAATAGAGTTAGCATAGTCTGCATCAGAAAATGTCTCCACGTGTAAGTGACCATGTCTCCTATACAGCAGGCCCTTTTCGGAGCCCCTTTTACATATTTTAGAATTCTCAAAACAGTCTCTCAATGACATTGTTTTGGATTCTGCATGAACCGACTAATCAGATCAATTGCAAAGATGATGTGTGGTCTAGTATTAGTCAAATAAATGAGCTTACTAATTAGGCAACTATATCAATCAGCATTAGGAAATCTCCAGACTGATCCCAGAACTGAGGGTTTGTGACCATAGGAGTATCTACAGGTTTGTGATCAATGAGACCCGTTTCTTGAAGTAAATCTAACACATATTTTCTTTGAGAAAGAGAGATTCCATCCTTACTATATGCCACCTCTATGTCAAGAAAATATCGTGGCCGACCAAGATCTTTTGTAACAATCTATTTTTATAGATATTCCTTTACAACTATAATACCTTCCTCATCATTGCAAGTCAAGATCATATCATCAACATAGACAACAAGGACAACAATTCTTGTAGAACTTTTTCGGATGAAAATGGAGTGATCAACTTCATTATGGACAAGACCAACAACTGAGGCTATCTGACTGAATATATCAATCTAGACCTGTGGACTCTGTTTGAGGCCATAAATCACTTTTTAGAGTCTACATACTTTCGTCTCCTCCTAAGCAACATACCCCAGAAGTTGCTCCATGTAAACTTCTTCCTACATATCACCATAAAGAAAGGCATTTTTTAAATTCATCTGAAGCATGTGCCAACCAAGATTTGCAGCCATAGAGAAGAGTACAAGCACCGAGGTGATATGAGCCACGGGAGAGAATGTCTCAAAAATAGTCAACGTACCCCATATGTATGTGTAAATCCATTTGCCACCAAATAGGCCTCGTACCCGTCAATAATGCCATCCAGAAGATACTTCAGGGTGAATATCCATTTACATGTCACAAGAACAACTCTTGGACGAGAAGCGACAAGATCCTAAGTATCACAAGATAGGAGAGTAAACATCTCCTCATCCATAGTGGCCTTCCACCGAAGGTGTGCAAGAGCATCCTTACAAGAAGTAGGGATGCAAGTGGAAGAAATAGATAAAGCAAAATCTTGAAAAGACTGGTTGAGATGCTCGTAAGACACAAATCGTGCAATGGGATGAGAACTGTGACGATGAGCACCTTTATGAAGAGATGGCTGGGCAAAATCATTATAAAAACTGGAAGGTGATGGGACGACACATTTAGCTTTCTTGAGAGTAATATGAAGATCCAACGAGTTATCTAGAGGAGAAGGTGATAGATCTTCAATCAAGGGTGTCGATGGTGATGACTGCGGTGATTGCATCAAGACTTTCTATCATTGATAAACTTTCAACGATTTTGGAGTAGGATTTGCCATATCTGTGGTAGTATCGCTAGCCAGCCCTTAATCATCTGGTGAAGGAAGCAGGGGAAGGGTTAGTGAAGGAGGCATTGTCGGTATGAAAGACGATGAAAAATATGGCATAGTTTCAAAGAACGTGACGTCATCTGTAACAAAGAGGTACCGTGAAATTAGATCAAAACAATGATAGTTTTTTGAGTGCGCAAATAACCAAGAAAAACACAGCAAATCGCATGAGGAGATAACTTATCGTGACCCGATCCCATGACATGTACAAAATAGAGACAATCAAAGACCCGAGGGGGAAGAGAGAAGGGGATAATAGAAGGATAGAGGCACGAGAAGGGGCTGACTCCGAGAGGACCTATGAGGGAACACGGTTAATGAAGTAACAGGTCGTAAGAATAGCATCACCCCAAAACTGCTTCAGAACAACCATGTGAAACATGGGGGTCTGAGCAACATCGAGAAGGTGACAATTTTTGCATTCAGCAACTTCATTTTGTTGAGAGGTGTAAGCAAAAGAAATTTGATGAAGAATTCCATGAGCGGAGCAGAACTCATTGAACTAAGAAGACAAATATTCCTAAGTATTGTTAGAATGAAGAATTTTAATGGAAGTGAAAAATTGAATCTTTATTTCTTGAAAGAATTGTTGAAATACATGCAGGACATGTGACCGACTCTTCAAAAGAAATACCTAAGTCATCCGAGAGTGATCATCAATGAAAGTAACGAAATATCTAAACCCAGAGACATGACAACAGGGCTAGGACCCCATATATCACTATGAACTATATCAAAGGGAGAGTGATGGGAATCAACACCGGGCACTAACTTTTTATTTTATATTTATGTCCTTTTATATTTGTATTTATACCCTTGTGTTAATTGGGTACGCAATTGTAAGTCTTAGTGAGTTTATTTATAAAAGGCCATTGGGTTTCTTTGCAAAAGGGCACGTAGGCCCAACAGGGGCCCCCTCCCTCCCCCTTATTGGTCCACATGGACTCCAGGGCCCATGGGGGCTAGTCCATGGTCCAAATGTGGACTTGGACCAAGGATTAAATATGGAAGAAAAATCCATGTTAGTCTCTTAATGGGGGGGGGCACCCTTCTTGTAAATCATTTTTTATTGTGTGTTTTTTTTACCATGTGGTGGGAATATCTTCTATCCCTTGTATACCTCTCCCCTAACCTAGATATGAGGGTAGTTTAGGTCTTTTTACATTTTCTATATATACATTGTATTTTGTGAATTACTTAGTATTAATGAAAGGAAAATTCTCATTTGTGCTCACAAGGCCCAAGGGCGCCCCTCTCTCCCCCCCTAGAGCTGTGAGAGCTCTGATTTCAGATGTGTGAAGCATCTCCTCCACCACCTCTCTGAGTGTGAAGCTCAGCACCGCTGGTGAGGACACCAGAGCTAGCCGTCGTTATCAGACACGTAGCACGACTCAAGCGACGCCGACCTCCTTGTCGCTGGGTGATAGCATGGAGTCCCCACCTAGGTATTGAGTTTCTTTATATTTATTACGAGTGTATTGGTGTGTATTTATTTGAGTACTTATGAGTGTAATGGGTCAAGGTTGTAAAATGGGTTACACTTCATGTAAGGAGCCCAATTTCCAAATTGGGCCTCCAAACTTTTAGGAGCCCAATTGGGCCTCTCTCTCCCTTGTGGGCTTCTACCCATGTGGGCCCAAAAGACTAGTCCAAGGCCCAAGATGAGCTTCTAGAAGACTTGGACCATTGGACCAAGGAGACATAGGTTGAGGATGCCCCCTCCTTGTCCCTATGCTTGTCCCCCACCTACCCTTAATGGGGGGTGTCCCCTCCTTGTCCCGCATGCTTGTCCCCCACCTACCCTTGACCAATGTTAGTGGATGTCCTTTGGTGTTAGTGGATGTCCTTTAGTCTAAATCTAGGGTTTTAATATTTATAGTCTCTTGTTGTATTTTGGTGGAACTAATAAAAATTTGAAGAGAATATTACTTGGTGTGCACTCCCCTCTCCCTCTTGAGTGTTCTTGGTGTTCTTCCTCCTCCCACCCCCAACTCTCTCTAGATCTGATCCCAAATCTTCTATCTCCCTCACATTTATTCTACTTCTCTTCTTTCTCTATCATCTATGATCGTTCACCACCGCCGCCGCCACCGTTCGTGCCGCCGTTGAGCCACCACAAGCCGGTCTTCTTCTTGCTGCCCCAAGCTCAGAGTTGCAAGACAGCAGCTCGGTGAAGAGGCTGGTACGGGAGATCCGACCGTTGGATCGTGATGAAACTTTGAAGGTAGATTCCTCCTATTATAGGACAATCTCAGTTCAATTTTTGCCCCAATCCGAGACAATTTAGGCCTCCTCCCAGCCCGCTGTTCTTCCTTCTCAAAGTCTGCATGTGCGAGCAGACCAGCGGGATAGATCTTAGGAGACAAAATTTATCGCCGATCAAATGATGTCAGGTTGAGGCATAAGACCTATGTGCGTGATCGTCTCCCTCTCCTCTATCCACCATAAAAATCTCGAGTCCTTATTCGTTCATTTGGTCCTTGATCAAAGCTCTTGATCAGGGAGATTAGGTTCTGTCCAGCCTGTTCTATATTTCAGGACAGTGTGCTCAGTCAACTTGAAGTCACTCCTATTTTTAATCCAACCATTGGACGAAACTGTTGTTGAGCTATGGTTTTGATGATAACTAAACTTCATGTGTGATGGAGATTGTTGAGCTATGACCTTGATGATAACTAAACATCATGTGTGATGATAGTGGTTTTGATAATCAAACCTCATGTGTGATGATAGTGGTTTTGATAATCACAACATATTGTGTGCTTGATTAGTGGAAAACATCTTCATGATAAATGAACTCACATGTGGCTATCTCATCTTGCAGGTTGCTTTACTAAGTAGGTTGATGATTGAATCAAGCATGCTGCACATTAGTATTTGGAGGTTTCATGTGAAGACTATGCTTCTCAGTGAAATGGTTGAGTCCTTATGGATATGAAATTGATTGCATGGCCTTGTGTTGTGTAAATGCATAGCCATTTCATTACATGCTCTGTTGAGGATTTCTCTGGTTATTGTATATCATGAATGCATGAGTGATGGCTCCTAGTCATTCTAATCATATGGCTTAAATGGCTATGCATGAGGATTTCACAACATCTTCAGATTCATTGGTTTAATATTAACTCGCCTCATGCTAATGCTTTCGTAATTATATTTCATGTCATTTGGGTCTTGGTCTCAAAACTAGCTTCATATGTTAATACATGACCCATATATTTTGATCTTGATCTAACCTCTTGGTTTATCATGTTTTTCAGGATGCAAAATCATTGTTGATCTTCATGGGATTATGGTAACATTTAATCAATTGATTCCATTTGGTTTGATGGAGGTTTTAGTTGTTTTTCAAACTTAAACTCCCTTACAGTCTTCACCATTTTCAATCCAACCATTGGATCTCCCCTCTATAAATTTTATGTTGTAGCTCAGGGAGTCCTCTTTCCAACGCCTCCAGTCTTGCTTCGATCGGAGTTCGGAGCTAGGAGTATTAATTCCCGTCGCCGAAGCGCGCAGAGCTGATTTTTGTGAAGCTGCCTGAAAGGGTCGACCCTTAGGGTCGACCCCTCAAGAAAGGGTCGACCCTTGGGGTCGACCCCTGTGAACCAAAACCTAAAATGTGTCCTGTTTGGGTTCTGGAAACCCAAGGGTCGACCCTTGGGGTCGACCCATTGAATCTGGAAACCCGAGGGTCGACCCTAAGGGTCGACCCCTGTAAAACAGAACATAAAATCCATTCTGTTTGGCTTCTGTATGCCCAAGGGTCGACCCCAAGGGTCGACCCATGCCCCGAGGGTCGACCCCAAGGGTCGACCCCTACAGATCATTTTGCCGTTTTTGTTGAACCAGAACATGGTTCTGAGAGGGTCGACCCATGGGGTCGACCCATGACTTCTGGAGCTCTTGCACAGCACGAGGGTCGACCCCAAGGGTCGACCCTTTCTGGTCTGGGCGGCGCCGTGAATGTAGACTTTTGGCGTTTCGACCCAATGGTCCAAATACACTTGTTTGGCTGTCCGTAATCCACTCCTAAATAAGTGGATCTTGTCCCTTGGTCGACCATTGACCACCCTTGGCTTATATAAACACTTGTAGAGATTGGAAAACCTAAGGGATTTTCGTATACACTGTTTTCAGGTTTCTTTCTAACCCTTCTTTGTGCAGGTCGCAGCAGCCACCTCCAGCCCTTGTTCCTCTTGTGTTTGTGCGTGAATGTGAAGGGAAGAAGGAGGATTCGAAGTTCCTATCAACCCTCTACTGCTGGCTGCGAGTGAAATCAAGATTCAAGCTCATCCGATTCAAGATTGTCAAGAACGTCTTCCTGCTGCACAAGTGTTCGATTAAATTCCGAGAAGAGAAAGGGGGAGCTTCTACAAGGATAAATCATTCTCTCTTCACACCTTTCATTCTGATTCTTTGAGTTTAAACTTCAGCATATGTTGTAATCTTTATCTCAGATATTTGTGTGTGTGTGGATCATTGTTGGATCCGTGGTCGTGTGTGTGTCGTGATTTATTCGTGAGTGTACGTAGGTCTTCCTAGATCTACGTTTGTGTGTGTGGGTGACTAGTTAGATCCGTTCTGTATCTTGTGTGTGGTTTGTTGCACTTGTGGCAGCGTGTGTTCGTGTTGGTGATCCGGCCATCGGATCGTGTGTGTGTTGTCATTCCGGCCGTTGGACCGTGTGGGAGACTACGTCTCCGTGTGTGTGTGTGTGCTTTGGGGTGCGTCCCCGTGTGTGTGTGCAGGCGTCGTCCTGCGTGTGTGTTTGGAGCATCGTCTCCGGTTGGGAATTTATTCCCGAGTGAAGCCTCACCTAGTTTGGTGAGGGGTGGACGTAGGGAGCCCGTCGTGGTCCCGAACCACCTTAAAATCCCTGTGTATTGTGGTTTGCTTTGCGCACTGGTTTGGCTTATTTTGTGTATCCATCTATATGATCGTGTGGGATCGGTGAACTTGAGAGAATCGGTTTAATGGCTAAATCAACTTCATTAATTCTGTTATATGTCATTAACTCCACCGTGTGCACTCGTCTTGTCTCATAGTGTTTGTTGTTATCGAGCTTGCCAGATCAACAGTTTTGGGTGTTTTAATTGTTGTCTCATTGCCTTTGATAAAAGGTCAAGAGTTTTAAAGTAAAATTGTAGTCACCCAATTCACCCCCCTCTTGGGTGTCATTGACTGAGGGACCCAACAATTGGTATCAGAGCTAAGGCTCTTATTTCATAGATCTAACGATCTAGAGTGATCCGGATCAATGACTACCAACACTTACACCTTGAATTCTCCACCGGTGTTTGATGGTTCCAAGTTTGATTTGTGGTTAGGAAGAATGTGCAGTCTTGTCAACTCATATGACCCTAAGCTATGGAGGCTTATTTCATATGGTCCTTATGAGTTGCCCAAGGACAAGAATGTCTGGACTGAAAATCAAAAGTTTAAACATGATCAAAATTGCTTAGTTTTAAAGTTACTTACTACTGCAGTTGATTCTAATCATTTCCCTTTTGTCTCCCATTGCAGATCCGCGAAGGATATCTTGGATGGCCTAACCAAGATTTGGGAAGAGCATGGAGACCAATGTCTTGTGGCAGGGATGAGTGAACAAAGGAGTGATCAGCCAAGTGAATCAAGCTCACCAAGTGGATCAAGCTCAAAGGTAAATTCTGATTCTGATAATGAAGATGAATTTAGCTATGAAGAATTGTTAAATGAATATGATGAGCTTGCTGAAAAATACAAGAAGTTAAAATCTGAAAACAGAAAATTGAAAAGGAAATATGAAAACACCATGCTTGAAAATGATTCTTGTGATAAATGTTCCGAGTTTGTTAAGTTGAGTGAACTTTTAAAGCACGATGTAGATTGTCACAAAGAAACCATTGCATGCTTAAGTTATGAAAAAGAAGAACTTGAAAAAGGAAACTCTTCATGTGATAAATGTTCTAAACTGGTGAAAGAAAATGAAGAATTGAAACAGTTGAATAATGCTATGTCTGAAAGATTGCTTTTTCATGAAAAAGGAAAATCTGTAAATCTTCATGAATCTGAAAGAATGGATGAATTGTTGCAAGAAATTCAAAGTCATAAAACCATCAATGCTACTTTGCATGATCAAGTTAATTCTTGTGAAAATAAGATGACTTCCAATGAATTGCACATTTCATCACTTGAAAAAGAAATCTCTAACTTGAATGCTTCATTATCTAGATTTGTGGATGGCCAAAACAACCTGGACAAATTGCTAGGGATGAAAGTAAACTTTCAAAGAGAGGGGCTGGGGTTTAATCCTGTGAACAAAAAGAAATTTGAGAGAAAGACACAAACTTCACTTGTCCACAGCACATGTGCACCCAGCACCTCCAAATCTCAATCCCAGCAATTCACCATGCCGAAAACTCAACCAAATCTGAAAAAGAGTGTGGATGTCCGTAATGTGTATGCTAAAATCATTGATGTGAAACCCCATACATCCAAGAAAAGAAATGCCTCTTGCCTCTACTGTGGAAAACTTGGACACTTGATGCATAATTGTTTCATAATGAAAAATGATGATTTGAGAGCTTGTAGAGAACAAGCTAGTTTCAAAAATGCAAAGCAATCATCTACCACAAAATCTTCCATGCATTGTAATCATTGTGGTAAAAGAGATCATACTATTTCACATTGCTGGTTACTGAAAAAGAATTCTCATTCAACACATCATGATCACCCACACAAACCAATAGAACCAATGAGAAAGAAAAATGTGATGCCAAGTACTCTTCTCCATCACTATGGCAAATCAGGGAATATAAAGCATGATTGTTTTATGAAGAAAAATGATGAATTGAATGTTGTTAAAAATTGGAAATTGCATGCCCAAGTTGCTGCTAAACCACAAGGACCCAAAAGGATTTGGGTACCTAAGAAGGCCAAATGAGAAATCTGTTTTGCAGGTGTGCCTTGGGAATGTAAAGCATGAAACTTATTTTCATCATGAAGGTAAGGCACACAGGTCAAGTGGCATAAGTCAGGTTGGAAGAAATATCAAAAATTGAATTTTAAATCAGGTGATATCCCTCCCACTTTTTGCAGTGATTGTGTTATTCTTTGACTCACTTTGTGTCATATAATTATGTGATCTTGCATATGTCCATACATGCATTCCATCTATATTTGTTTACATATTGGTGTGTATATCACGGGTCATATAGCATGTCATTTGCATACACCTTCAAGTCATGATCTCACTACTTACATAGGTTTTGCATATACCTTCATGATTGCATAAACTTTCACATGCCGTCATGCACTAAAGTTGAAGAATCCACTTCTCAACTAAAATGAATCCATGTTTTAATGCACTACATTTCTCCTGTCTTCATCACCTCCATGACTGCATGTGGGAATAGGATCTCATTGAACATCTTGCATTCATGCATACATTAAGGGGGAGTAATCACATTCAGCATATGAGCATAGTCCTTAGATTCACACATGAGTCATGCACCGTGTCTAGACCTCCCTAAGAGGATGTTGGTTGTTAAAAGAATTTGTCATGCCATTGATAATAAATTTGAATCGAAATTGACAAATCAATTCTGTTTGTTCATAAATGCAGATTATACTTCAAATGATGATGGGTTAGTCATGACCAATCTTGAAGAATACCTTGCAAGGATGAAAATGATAAAAATTTTCTCAATTCACCACCAGGAGATAGGAAGTGATCTTGATAGTACCCAAGACATGGTATGAAAAGTGCGCTTCTCAATTAACAAAGGATGGTTCAATAGGTGAAAGACTTGGAAGAAGAAGGATTCTCAAGGCAAAGGTAAGAAAGCAAAATCTGAAGTATCAACCTCCGTGAGGTTGGCAATTTCAGTGATTGAAGGCTTCCAATCTTGTCTCCTGAACCAAGGTAATTCATCCTTATCAACTCATGCAATGGCCTTTTTGTCACTTGGTGATACCTTTAGATGACAAGTGTTGATTCTAAAAACTTGAGTTGTCATTTACTAGCATGCTGTGACAAATTGGTTGAATCTAGTTTGATGTGATGAACATACTTAATTGATTTAACAGAATGAATCTTTGAGATGAGTTATGTGACTTGAAAATATGTTTGTGATTATATGATCCATACATTTAACTTTTGGATGAACTCTCATTTCAAAACTTGTGAAAGACCTTTCAAAATCTATTTTTGAACAATTCTAAAATTTGGGTTGCACTGCTTACTTTTGATCATTTATGCACCCTCATTCATAAAGGTCTTGTCATAAACAATGTTTGCTGATTCATGGATTGAATGTGGATGAACTTAATAAGAATTCTGTCACACTGACTTGGAAATGAAAGCTCTCATCTTCTTTTTGCATCCTATCCTTCATTCTCATACAGTAATAGGCTGCATGCATCAGAATCCAATGCATTAGGTGCATTTAGTTCTCTCAAATGAAAAACCAAAAACACACACCTTGCACCCATGTTAATTTCTGCATTGCATTAGAACTCATGCATTCGTCACACTTAGTTCATTCGTTTGGCATCCATTCAATTAGTATCAAATTGACATCACATTGCTCGCATACATGTCATAGTGCATTTGCATAAACTCCCAATGTGTGCTTGTGTGTTATTATATGCTATTCACCCCCATCCTTGAAATTTCTACGACCTTATGCATTCTTGATAAATAATGTTGCACTTGAGTCATTATTGGTATGCTTCATGTTGTACCCTTTGGGGGGAGTTGTATTGTTATGTATTCATGATATTTTCGGTATACATGCTGAATCAAATTCACACAATTCATGCACAAAATATGAAAATGAGTGTTAAAGATAAGGATATGTGAATTTCTTTTCAACACTCTCGAGATGTTAAACTTGCTGCATATATGTTGTAGAGACAGTTGAGGAAAAAGCTGCCTACCTATCCTTGTTGAAAAATCTACAATGAAAATGAATGGCAGAGCAATGCTCGGTCTCACTGAGTAAACTGGGCACATGTCACCTAAGAAGTGATGTGGTTCATATCTGAAAAGTGTTGACTAGTACCTCTGTTCAAAATGAGGTGAAATGGTTCAGCATTCTGAGTAACCGGGGATTCTGGCATGAGCTCCATGCGTCTACTCGCGTAAAAAGGAATCATTTTGAACCTGATCACTCTTGAAAATTTTTGACTATCATATGATACTGGTTGAGTTGAAAAAAAAAATGCAGGTGAAAACTAATTGTGGTAGAGCGTAGCCTCCAATACGCTGTTCTCAAAATTGAAGTGCAGTCTATAAAATGTCTCCATGTGTTGATCTGAAAATCTAAATATCCATATTAAAACTATCATTTTTCATGTTTCTCACTTACACATTTGAGAATTTGATTTAATATGCATTCAGAAAGTTGATTGACTCCATTAGCAATTGCATCAATCTCCTATATGATTGGAAAATCTCCCATGTGCTACACATGTGTATTCTGATTGCCATGACTCTCTTGCATCTTTCCTATACCCATCCCTTCTTTAGTAAGTACGGGGGAGCAGTGTTGCATGTTTATATATGTATCTACTTGTTTGCTTATGTATGCATCTCACATGCCATCACATGCATAAGTTGCATCTCATGCATTTCAAACCACAAATCAAAAATTCAAAATCTGGAAAATACTGAAAACAAAAAATTGAGTGAACTTCCCACGCTATTTTCTTGCTCGATAAATTCTTGTGCTTGCTTGGCTAATGGGGAGAAAGATTGGGCACAACCGAGTAATCAACATTTGGTATCCTCTCTAGCCAACACTTGGTGTTTCCCATACATTTCATGAACCCACTCATTTATAACTTACTCCTGCTTCATCAGAATTTCAAATGTGGGTTACTGTTCCTTGCACTTTTATCATGCTACAATGTGCATCTCCACTGTTTCTTCTTCAGGAGGGAGTATGATTGGCATTACCCCGCTTTTTGATAATGTCAAAGGGGGAGAAATATTTCATGTGATTCATGCTTGTTAGATTCATGATTGGGGTTTCATGATTGGGGGAGAATAACTTGCCACTCGTTTGTCATCTTCACTAAGATTGTCATCATTCATCACTAAGTTTGTCATCATCAAAAAGGGGGAGATTGTTGAGCTATGGTTTTGATGATAACTAAACTTCATGTGTGATGGAGATTGTTGAGCTATGACCTTGATGATAACTAAACATCATGTGTGATGATAGTGGTTTTGATAATCAAACCTCATGTGTGATGATAGTGGTTTTGATAATCACAACATATTGTGTGCTTGATTAGTGGAAAACATCTTCATGATAAATGAACTCACATGTGGCTATCTCATCTTGCAGGTTGCTTTACTAAGTAGGTTGATGATTGAATCAAGCATGCTGCACATTAGTATTTGGAGGTTTCATGTGAAGACTATGCTTCTCAGTGAAATGGTTGAGTCCTTATGGATATGAAATTGATTGCATGGCCTTGTGTTGTGTAAATGCATAGCCATTTCATTACATGCTCTGTTGAGGATTTCCTCTGGTTATTGTATATCATGAATGCATGAGTGATGGCTCCTAGTCATTCTAATCATATGGCTTAAATGGCTATGCATGAGGATTTCACAACATCTTCAGATTCATTGGTTTAATATTAACTCGCCTCATGCTAATGCTTTCGTAATTATATTTCATGTCATTTGGGTCTTGGTCTCAAAACTAGCTTCATATGTTAATACATGACCCATATATTTTGATCTTGATCTAACCTCTTGGTTTATCATGTTTTTCAGGATGCAAAATCATTGTTGATCTTCATGGGATTATGGTAACATTTAATCAATTGATTCCATTTGGTTTGATGGAGGTTTTAGTTGTTTTTCAAACTTAAACTCCCTTACAGTCTTCACCATTTTCAATCCAACCATTGGATCTCCCCTCTATAAATTTTATGTTGTAGCTCAGGGAGTCCTCTTTCCAACGCCTCCAGTCTTGCTTCGATCGGAGTTCGGAGCTAGGAGTATTAATTCCCGTCGCCGAAGCGCGCAGAGCTGATTTTTGTGAAGCTGCCTGAAAGGGTCGACCCTTAGGGTCGACCCCTCAAGAAAGGGTCGACCCTTGGGGTCGACCCCTGTGAACCAAAACCTAAAATGTGTCCTGTTTGGGTTCTGGAAACCCAAGGGTCGACCCTTGGGGTCGACCCATTGAATCTGGAAACCCGAGGGTCGACCCTAAGGGTCGACCCCTGTAAAACAGAACATAAAATCCATTCTGTTTGGCTTCTGTATGCCCAAGGGTCGACCCCAAGGGTCGACCCATGCCCCGAGGGTCGACCCCAAGGGTCGACCCCTACAGATCATTTTGCCAGTTTTTGTTGAACCAGAACATGGTTCTGAGAGGGTCGACCCATGGGGTCGACCCATGACTTCTGGAGCTCTTGCACAGCACGAGGGTCGACCCCAAGGGTCGACCCTTTCTGGTCTGGGCGGCGCCGTGAATGTAGACTTTTGGCGTTTCGACCCAATGGTCCAAATACACTTGTTTGGCTGTCCGTAATCCACTCCTAAATAAGTGGATCTTGTCCCTTGGTCGACCATTGACCACCCTTGGCTTATATAAACACTTGTAGAGATTGGAAAACCTAAGGGATTTTCGTATACACTGTTTTCAGGTTTCTTTCTAACCCTTCTTTGTGCAGGTCGCAGCAGCCACCTCCAGCCCTTGTTCCTCTTGTGTTTGTGCGTGAATGTGAAGGGAAGAAGGAGGATTCGAAGTTCCTATCAACCCTCTACTGCTGGCTGCGAGTGAAATCAAGATTCAAGCTCATCCGATTCAAGATTGTCAAGAACGTCTTCCTGCTGCACAAGTGTTCGATTAAATTCCGAGAAGAGAAAGGGGGAGCTTCTACAAGGATAAATCATTCTCTCTTCACACCTTTCATTCTGATTCTTTGAGTTTAAACTTCAGCATATGTTGTAATCTTTATCTCAGATATTTGTGTGTGTGTGGATCATTGTTGGATCCGTGGTCGTGTGTGTGTCGTGATTTATTCGTGAGTGTACGTAGGTCTTCCTAGATCTACGTTTGTGTGTGTGGGTGACTAGTTAGATCCGTTCTGTATCTTGTGTGTGGTTTGTTGCACTTGTGGCAGCGTGTGTTCGTGTTGGTGATCCGGCCATCGGATCGTGTGTGTGTTGTCATTCCGGCCGTTGGACCGTGTGGGAGACTACGTCTCCGTGTGTGTGTGTGTGCTTTGGGGTGCGTCCCCGTGTGTGTGTGCAGGCGTCGTCCTGCGTGTGTGTTTGGAGCATCGTCTCCGGTTGGGAATTTATTCCCGAGTGAAGCCTCACCTAGTTTGGTGAGGGGTGGACGTAGGGAGCCCGTCGTGGTCCCGAACCACCTTAAAATCCCTGTGTATTGTGGTTTGCTTTGCGCACTGGTTTGGCTTATTTTGTGTATCCATCTATATGATCGTGTGGGATCGGTGAACTTGAGAGAATCGGTTTAATGGCTAAATCAACTTCATTAATTCTGTTATATGTCATTAACTCCACCGTGTGCACTCGTCTTGTCTCATAGTGTTTGTTGTTATCGAGCTTGCCAGATCAACAGTTTTGGGTGTTTTAATTGTTGTCTCATTGCCTTTGATAAAAGGTCAAGAGTTTTAAAGTAAAATTGTAGTCACCCAATTCACCCCCCTCTTGGGTGTCATTGACTGAGGGACCCAACAACTGTGATTCTAATATGTCGTAGGATTTTGAGTCCTCTTTCCAACGGTATCTTTTGTGTCTCGATCCGACGTCGGGGCTGGTCGTGGCGGCCGATCTTGCCAGGGTGCACAAAGCTGCCCAGGTCTGTCCCGAGGTTGGCCAGCTGAAAGGGGTCAACGGAAAAGGCCAGTAAAAATACGTCGGAGAGGATTCAGCCACCGCCGCTCCATGAGATCATCCGGGAACCTGCTGCCATCGTCCTGGTGGGCTGCCGCCTCCAGAAGCCTCCCGGAGGACGTGTCTCCTTTGTACGTCCGTGGTTGCTGTCCTGCCGACCAGCAAACCGCCGAGCCGGAACCGCCGCACGGGACCCGCCAAAATGCTGCCCGCCAACCTAAGTTCGGTGCCCCCCGGAATCGATGTGTAGCCTGTTACCTCCTTGCGTGGAGTGGTCCTGTAGTTCATTGCTATAATTAATTTTAAATCTTGTACCGGGAGTCACCGTCTTGGCCGGGACGTCTTCCCCACGTCCCGAGCGTGGAGGTACACTCGCCGCCCCTCTTTAGTCGCTTGCTTTCCTAGTATAGGCTCTTGATGCCGCTGCTCGTGAGCATGTTAGGCCCCTAGATCGTTCAAATTAGTCACCGCTGTGAGTTGTGAGTGCGAGACCCGTCCCGTGACTCGATCCGAGCACGAGAGTGAGCTGACCACCCGAGACTCATTGCCGGTTTCTCAACCGTGCAGATCGACTCGTTTCCCTCGCCAGGGATAACCGTGAGTGAGTGCTTCTTGTTTGGGCACATTCGCCTCTTCAGGAGCCACGTTAGGTGCCGAGTTGTTCGTGTTGTTGCTGGTCACGTCGTCCAATGAGTCACGTCGTTTAGTTGACATCCAAGGATCGCACCAACAACATCGAGTCTCATTGTCGTCCCGCATCAAATTGGTATCAGAGCCAGTTTGAGTCTAGGGTAGTCATTATTTTTAAAAGGAAAAAGTTTTCTAAATTGCATCACACCCAAATACTCTAGTATATTGAAATACGTTACTGGAAGGTTAGGTTATGCCTATCCGGAAGGTAGCCCCTCGCGTCGAGTCGGATCTTCGGACTACTGCCTCCGCCACGTACTGGAGATTGGGTTAAGTCTAGGGTCCTCAACTTGCATTGGTCCATCCATATAGGTCTAGTGAGTCACCCTTAGCTCTCTTTAAGCTTCATTGCATGCCCACCCGTGGAGGTGCCCAGTACCATCGCCCTGACACTATGGGTGAACACCGAGGTGCCAACCCGGGAGGCCGTTCCCTGGAGGACATGATTGTTCAACTCATGGAGCGCATGGATAGGTCCGAACAAACTCTTAGGGAGCATACCGAGCGTATGGAGAGTCGATTCAAGGCCATGGAGGACTGTGTTGAGGCTTTCGACCGATCTGTCCAAGGTCTGGTTGGACGGTTAGAAAGTGTGGAGAAAACTCCTCGCCGGGACCTACCCAACATTCTCCTGGCCCCTCAGGCGCATGCTGCCCAGCCCGTGCCCACTGTCCAGCCCGCGCCTACTGCCCAGCCCGCACCACCTAGGGTTGAGGAGTGACGGCCACGTGCCTTCCATTTTGAGGACTACGAGTCTGACAACGATTACGAGGGAAATGGCCGGCGTCGGCATGGTCACCGACCACACAGGGATGATGAGGACGAACGGATCCTCAGGACCATCCGTGCAGACCCTCCCACGTTTTATGGGTCCAAACCTTTGGAACCCAAGATCTATCTTGATTGGGAGGCTAACATGGACCGGTACTTTGAGTGGTTCGAGATGACGGACCACCGGAGGGTCAGGTATGCCAAGATGAAGTTATTAGGGCAAGCACAGACTTACTAGAGCAATGTAGAGAGCTTGCTCTTTCAGCGTCATGAGCCTCAGGTAGGTTCTTGGGATGAGATGAAGGACAAGCTTAGACATAAGTACCTTCCCGCCACGTACCGATATTGACTTATTGATAGGTGGCAGAGTCTCACCCAAGGGGACCGATCCGTGTCAGACTACATCGTACATCACGGAGTTTGACGAGTACTTTTTGCGATGTGGCGTTACGGAGGAGAGCACCATGCCTGTATCGCGCTTCCGTCGTGGTTTGCGGACCCACTACCAATATGAATTATTTCACCGCAAATGTTACCACTTTGGAAGATGTATACCGGGTTTCTCTAGAGTTGGAGCAGTTCGAGGCGGAGTTCGCTCCCGTAGCGCCCGGGGTTCACTTATCAGCGTGGGACCGACCCTCGTACCACGCCTACCTCCTATAGCCGGTTTCAGGTGGCCCGTCCCCCAGAACCCCCTCGACAGGACCCCACTACTCCTAGGCTCTGCACTTTCCCTCCGAGGGATCCTCCCCCTCGCCCGCAGGCACCCATCCCTGCCCCTCGGCCTTATCAGCCTGCCATACCAGCTCGGCCTCTTCTTCCCACACCCCCAGTCCATCGAGAGGACAAGGGTAAGGGGCCAATGATTGGTGGAACATCTCAGGGCACTGGGACACGAGACTGTTGCTACACTTGTGGTGGAGTTGGCCACTTTGCCAGCAAGTGTCCCACTCGAGGAACACTTGTTATTACCGACACGTCGGCCCGTGACCCCACCCCCGAGTTGGTGCCAGTCAGTTTTGAGCCGGACCAGGAATTGGCCAAGGAATTCTTTGATGAGCTGTTGGAGGGCGAGCAGGTCAACGTCCCTAGTACCCAGTATCAGGATGACGTACATTTGGGTGTAGTCAGGTACATCCTTACCCAGGCGCAGGTGAGTGACGACTGGCGTCGCACCACCATATTCCATACATTTTGTAGGCTTGAAGGGAAGGCCTGCAAGGTGATTATTGATAGCGGGAGCTACATCAACACAATCTCCACAGGCACCGTCAAGTACCTTGGTTTGACGCCCGTGGATCACCCCGCACCCTATAGAGTTTCTTGGGTGGATTCCACTTCCATCCCGGTCAGACTGTGGTGTCTGGTGCCACTACAGTTCCAGGCATACCGTGATGCGATATGGTGTGATGTACTACCTATGGAGGTGGGTAGTATCATCCTTGGTAGGCCTTGGATCTTTGACCGAGATGCCACCCTTCATGGCAGGTCGAACACTTGCACCTTCGACCATGGTGGCCAAAGGATTACCCTCCACCCTGTCCAGCCGAAGGACCCGTCTGTCCGAGGACCAGCTGGCCCCAGTACTGCAACCTCTCCTAGTCAGGGGAAAGCCGGTCCACCTGCGTTGTTCTCAGCACAGGCCTCCACCTCTTCGACTGCTCCTAGCATAGTGGACCCTCCACCCAGGAGGTTGATGATGATCAGTCCGAGAGAGATGGAGCAGGAGGTGACCGGGGGTAACCCCATTCTAGCTGTCGTTGTTAGGGTCAAAGAGGGTGTCGCCCCTAGGTATGAGGATGAGCATCCCCCATAGATAGCCGCAATATTACGGGAATTTCTCGATGTCTTCCCCGAAGACCTCCCTGGAGGCCTTCCACCTATGAGGGATATCTAGCATGAGATCGACCTCGTCCCGGGCTCATCTTTGCCCAACCTTCCCCATTATAGGATGAGTCCCACGGACCATGCCGAGCTTCAGCGGCAGGTCGAAGAGTTGATGAGTTGGGGGTCCCTTAGGGACAGCAAGAGTCCCTACACTGTCTTCGCACTATTAGCCCCGAGAAGGATGGCACATGGAGAATGTGCGTTGATAGCCGTGCAATCAACAAGATCACGGTGAAGTATTATTTTCTCTTTCCCCGATTGGATGACTTGCTTGATATGATGTCGGGAGCCACTATCTTCTCAAGGATAGACCTTCATTGTGGCTATCACCAGGTGCAGATCAGGCCTAGAGATGAATGGAAGATGGCATTCAAGACCAAGGATGGTCTTTATGAGTGGTTGGTTATGCCCTTTGGGCTTTCCAACGCCCCTAGCACCTTCATGCGGTTGATGACCCAGGTTTTTCGCCCTATGATAGGGGTCTTCTTGGTCGTCTACTTCGATGACATTCTTATCTACAGCCACACTAGGGAGGACCACTTAGACCATCTTAGGCAGGTCTGTGTCGTGCTGAGGCGAGAGAGTTTATTTGCCAATTCGAAGAAATGTGCTTTCATGTCCGATCAGATCACTTTTCTCGGGTTCATTGTGTCGAGAGATGGAGTCTCCGCTGATCCGGAGAAGATTAGGGCCATCAGGGAGTGGCCCGAGCCCCGCACACTCCACGATGTCTGGAGTTTTCATGGCTTAGCGACGTTCTACTGTCGCTTCATTCGTGGCTTCGGTTCTATCACTGCCCTGATCACTGATTGCATAAAGAAGGGGGCATTCGTATGGACTAAGGCTGCAGCCATGGCCTTTCAGGACATTAAGGAGCGCATGACCCATGCACCTATCCTTACTTTATCTGATTTTTCTAAGGTGTTTGAGGTCACGTGTGATGCTTCTGGTGTGGGTATTGGTGGTGTTTTGAGTCAGGAGTCCCACCCCATTGCATTCTTTAGCGAGAAGCTTAATGATGCCAAACTGCGATATTCCACATACGACAAAGAATTCTACGCTGTTGTCCAGGCATTGAGGTATTGGAGTCACTATTTGTTGCACCAGGATTTTATCCTCTTATCTGACCATGAGGCCTTACGATTCCTCCATACCCAAAAGAAGCTGAATGCTCGCCATAGTCGTTGGGTGGAGTATCTCCAGGAGTACACCTTTGTGCTCAAGCACAAAGCAGGGGCAGAGAACAAGGTCGCCGATGCACTGAGTCGTCGGGTGATGATAGTGTTGAGGTGGTAGGGCTAGAGAGACTGAAGGACGCTTATGTTGACTATCCATACTTTGGTCCGATCTATGCCGTCCTTCAGGTCGGTCCCTCGCGTGATTATAGCGAGTTTGTACTGCAGGAGGGTCACCTATTCCGGGGTGACAAGTTGTGCATCCCACGGACTTCTGTTCGTGACTTTCTTACGTGGGAGATGCACGCGGGAGGTCTTACTGGTCACTTTGGCCGGAACAAGACCATAGAGGCGGTTGAGCACCGATTCTACTGGCCTAGCCTAAATAGGGATGTTGCTCGTATTATAGCCCAGTGTCGCATTTGTGCTATGGCCAAACAGAGGAAGCAAAATACCGGCCTCCATACTCCCCTTCCCATCCCGGATAGTTCATGGCAGGACATTAGCATGGACTTTGTGTTAGGATTGCCCCGCACCCTCCGAAAGCATGACTCGATCTTTGTGGTTATTGACCGGTTCTCCAAGATGGCATTATTCATTCCATGCTCTAAGACCTCGGATGCCACTAGAGTTGCCCGTCTGTTCTTCTCCCATTGTGTCTCCAGATTTGGCCTTCCCCGTACCATAGGATCAGATAGGGATGTTCGATTCACCAGTTACTTTTGGAAGACCCTATGACACATGATGGGCACCAAGCTGAAATTCTCCACTGCATACCACCCCCAGACCGATGGTCAGACTGAGGTTGTCAATAGGAGTTTGGGGGACCTTCTGAGGTGTCTAGTCCATGATCGAGTTAGGGATTGGGACTTGGTTCTACCATACGCGGAGTTTGCTTATAATGATTTGGTTAATAGGTCTACAGGCATGAGTCCTTTTGAGATTATTACTGGCCGTAGACCTAGGAAGCCTATAGACTTGGTCCCATCTCCCATCCAGTTCCGTGTATCTGAGTCAGCTGAGTCCTTTGCCGATCATATTAGACAGTTGCATGTTACGTCGTCACATTAAGTCCAGCAACGCATGATACAAGGAGTTGGATGATGCCCACAGGCACCACCGTGAGTTTCAGGAGGGCGAATATGTCATGATCAGGGTTAGGCCTGAGCGATTTCCCTCAGGAACCGTGAAGAAGCTACAAGATCGCGGTGCCGGTCCTTTCTGAGTAGTGAAACGAGTTGGTCCTAATGCATATGTTGTAGATCTGCCAGAGGAGTATGGGATCAGCTCCACTTACAACATCTCAGATCTAGTCGCTTATAGGGACCCAGTGGTGATACCCAGTGAGCCCTTTGAGCCGTCTCCACCCATTGTGAGCAACCCCACACCCGAGCTTCCACCTCCAGATTTGTCACCTCAGCAGCGTGAGCAGATAGAGGGTATACTAGACGAGTAGGTTGCGATGGAGGGGACGGCCCGCGTCTGATGACACTTGGATCACCCGGGAAAAGTTACAGAGGATAGATCCATATCTGTTGGATCGATACCTGAGCGATCAGGACCCCTACTCGACAGGGTTGAGCCTCTCCCACCTGGGGAGAATTGGTGAGGACACCAGAGCTAGCCGTCGTTATCAGACACGTAGCACGACTCGAGCAACGCCGACCTCCTTGTGGCTGGGTGATAGCATGGAGTCCCCACCTGGGTATTGAGTTTCTTTATGTTTATTACGAGTGTATTGGTATGTATTTATTTGAGTACTTATGAGTGTAATGGGTCAAGGTTGTAAAATGGGTTACACTTCATGTAAGGAGCCCAATTTCTAAATTGAGCCTCCAAACTTTTAGGAGCCCAATTTCCAAATTAGGCCTCCAAACTTTTAGGAGCCCAATTGGGCCTCTCTCTCCCTTGTGGGCTTCTACACATGTGGGCCCAAAATGATAGTCTAAGGCCCAAGATGGGCTTCTAGAAGACTTGGACCATTGGACTAAGGAGATAAAGGTAAAGGATGCCCCATCCTTGTCCCCCATGCTTGTCCCCCACCTACCCTTAATGGGAGGTGTCCCCTCCTTATCCCCCATGCTTGTCCCCCACCTACCCTTGACCAATGTTAGTGGATGTCCTTTGGTTTAGATCTAGGGTTTTAATATTTATAGTCTCTTGTTATATTTTGGTGGAACTAATGAAAATTTGAAGAGAATATTGCTTGGTGTGCACTCCCCTCTCCCTCTTGAGTGTTCTTGGTGTTCTTCCTCCTCCCACCCCCAACTCTCTCTAGATATGATCCCAAATCTTCTATCTCCCTCACATTTCTTCTACTTCTCTTCTTCCTCTATCATCTGTGATCGTTCACCGCCATCGCCGCCACCGTTCGTGCCGCCGTTGAGCCACCACAAGCCAGTCTTCTTCTTGCTGCCCCAAGCTCGGAGTTGTAGGATAGTAGCTCGGTGAAGGGGCTAGTATGAAAGATCCGACCGTTGGATCGTGACGAAACTTTGAGGGTAGGTTCCTCCCATCATAGGGCAATCGTAGTTCAATTTTTGCCCCAATCAGGTACCATTTAGGCCTCCTCCTAACCCGCTGTTCTTCCTTCTCAAAGTCTACCTGCGAGCAGACCAGCGGGATAGATCTTAGGAGACAAAATTTCTCGCCCATCAAACGATGTCAGGTTGAGGCATAAGACCTATGTGCATGATCGTCTCCCTTTCCTCTATCCACCATAAAAATCCTGAGTCCTTATTCATTCATTTGGTCCTCGGTCAAAGCTCTTGATTAGGGAGATTAGGTTCTATCCAACCTATTCTATATTTCGGGACAGTGTGCTCAGTCAACTTGTAGTCGCTCCTATTTTTAATCCAACCATTGGACGGAGCTGTGATTCTAATATGTCGAAGGATTTTGAGTCCTCTTTCCAATGATATCTTTTGTGTCTCGATCCGACGTCGGGCTGGTTGTGGCGGCTGATCTTACCAGGGTGCGCAAAGCTGCCCGGGTCTGTCCCGAGGTTGGCCTGCTGAAAGGGGTCAACAGAAAAGGCCAGCAAAAATGCGTCAGAGAGGATTCAGCAGCCGCCGCTCCAGGAGATCGTCCGGGAACCTGCTGTCGTCGTCCTGGTGGACCGCCGCCTCTAGAAGCCTCCCGGAGGACGTGTCTCCTTTGTACGTCTGTGGTTGCTGTCCTGTCGACCAGCAAACCGCCGAGTCGGAACTGCCACACGGGACCTGCCAAAATGCTGCCCGCCAACCCAAGTTTGGTGCCCCTCGGAAATGATGTGTAGCCTGTTACCTCCCTGTGTGGAGTGGGCATGTAGTTCATTACTGTAATTAATTTTAACTCTTGTACCGGGAGTCACCGTCTTGGCCGGGACATCTTCCCCACGCCCCGAGCGTGGAGGTACACTTGTCGCCCCTCTTTAGTCGCTTGCTTTCCTAGTATAGGCTCTTGATGCCGCTGCTCGTGAGCATGTTAGGCCCCTAGATCGTTCAAATTAGTCACCACTGTGAGTTGTGAGTGCGAGACCCGTCCCGTGGCTCGATCCGAGCACGAGAGTGAGTTGACCACCCGAGACTCATTGCCGATTTCTAAACCGTGCAGATCGACTCGTTTCCCTCGCCAGGGACGACCGTAAGTGAGTGCTTCTTGTTTGGGCACATTCGCCTCTTCAGGAGCCACGTTAGGTGCCGAGTTGTTCGTGTTGTTGCTGGTCGCGTCGTCCAACAAGTCACGTCGTATAGTAGACGTCCAAGGATCACACCAACAACATCGAGTCTCATTGTCGTCCTACATCAACCGCCGTCGCCGCCGCCAACGAGCCGCCGTCGCACGGCCACCGCCAACCCGCCGGAGTTCTGTCCAAATCAGGATAGAGGTCCCTTGTCCGAATTTTCTCTCCCAAACCCTAGATCTGACGGAGCTGAGATTTTGAGGGTAGGTTCCCTACATAAATCCCCATCTCTAGAAAAATTCCCCCAATTTTAAACTTTCATTTCATTTTCGTTTCTATTTAAGCTTCCAGACCCACACAGATCTGTCCCTGTGCAGATCCTGTTACAGCAACCCTGTTCTTCCATTGTTCGGCCCCGTTTCCCATTTTTTATTGAGTTCAAATTTGGAATGGGTGTTCTTCCCACCAATGCCAACCTCCACAAAGTTTTCATGAATTTTAGAATTTATTTTTCCCTTCTGAAAAATTAAAACTCAAGCCAAAATTTGTTCTGTCTTGTGTAGTCCAGATCCGATCCCTGTCCAGTCAAAAATCTATTTCTCCTGTCAAACTACCTTTAGAAAATCCACAAAAAATATTGGCGTCTTCCTTACTTCCCCCTCTCTAACTTTTATAAAGGGTCCAACTCCCAGATCCGAAGTTTTCCCTCTGGTCAACCCTCATTCTCAGGCAGATCCAAATCTGTCCTGCCAGATCTGGTTCTGTGAATCAGCAGGTTGTAAATTCAACCAAGGCCATTACAGAGATAGACAAAATACCTTCTCTGGCCATAGGTCGTATCTCTCTAAAAGAGCTTTCCAACGGCTCAAATTTCGCGTCGATCCGACGTCGGGATTGATTGCAGCAGCCGATCTTGTCGAGTTGCGCAACCCTGAAACAACAAAACAGACCCGGGGCAGCAATCTTCACCGCCCGGCGATCGGAGCCGCACGGCCTCCCACCAGCAACGCCAGCCTGATCGCCATCTAGGGATCGTTCCTCCAGGCATCCCCTTGGCAGCGGGACCCACCCCGCCTAGTTCGGACGTCTGAGCAGCACGTGGGCCCCACAACCCGCAGCACGCGTCATCCGGACGGCACCGACGGAGCTGTCCAACACGCTGCCCATCAACCCAAGATCGGTCCTCCCAGGCCCCACTTGTAGCCCTTTACCTCCATGCGTGGAGTGGGCAGTAAATTCATTTGTTGTAATTATTGTAATATTTTTACCGGGAGTTACCGTACTTGGCCGGGGTCGTCTTCCCCACGCCCAACGCGTGGAGGTATCGTGTCCGCTCCCCATCTCGGTATTTGCTTTACTCGTATTTATTTGTATATGCCGCTGTGAGTGATAGGATTATTAGCCCGATATATTGTTATCACCACTGTGAGAGAGTGAGTGTGACCCGTCCCGTGACTCAATCCGAGTACATGCGGAAGAGCCGAGTACCCTTGACTCATTGCCGGTTCCTCAACCGCGCACGGTCCCGCATTTCCCTCGCTTAGGGACGAGTTGCGAGCTAGAGTCCCAGGTTTGCTGGTCCGTCCCGCATCAAATTGTCAAAGCGGAAGGTTGAGTCTAGGGTAGTTTTGGTTAAAAAAAATAATAAAAAAGTGTCTAAGTCTAGGTGTCCCATTTGCATACCTTTATTCGGTATATCAAAAGGTGTTGCCCGAACGTTAGGTTACGCCTATCGGGAAGGTCGCACATTTGCGAGAGAGGATCTTCAGATCCCGTAACTCCGCAAAGTACCATCTATTGGTTGAGTCTAGGTGCGCAGTCGAGTCAGCATTCCAAACTTTGCATTAGTGTGTAGAGTCGTGTCTAGTGTCTTGTCCAAGTGTCGGCATGTCCATCTTGTAGTTTTCCATTTCCAATGGACTCCCGGTCGCCCAGGTGATATGACCATTGGCACACCCATGGGTTGGGAAACCATCCCATCTCCTTCATTAGGCCCGAGGCCTCTAACTTTCATGGCTCTAAGGTCCCGAGCGACTACCTCAAGTGGGAAGCCGCCATGGATAAGTATTTCGAGTGCTACACTATGTCCGATGCCATGCAAGTCAACTTTGCCCAAAAGAGGCTCGTCCACGAGGCCGCCTGGAAATGGGAGAGAATTGAGCGTATGAGGGAGGTTAGGAGGCAATGGCCTGTCGAGTTATGGCGGGAGATGAAGGATGAGCTTAGAAAGATCTACTTGCCCCGCCTAGTCACCTCCAACCAGCCTCACCTAGGCACCCCCAACCAACCCCACCCAATCACCTCCAACCAAGTAGGTCATAGTCGGGGAAGAGCCCCACACATAGATGAGCCTAGACCCAAGCCTAGGCCGGTTGATTACGGGCGAGTCCACCATGATACCCCTACTCCAACCCGCACCGTTGTCGAACTCGTGCAAATGATTTCGGATCGGGTGGATATAAGGTGTGCTTATATTGAGTCATTAGTCTCCCCTTGTCCACCCCCGAGACAGGAGGTAGCCATACGCGAGCCTTGGGAGGTCATAGCCGGTAGCCCCAACCCGGCCCCACCTCCGGGGTCCCAAGGACCTCTTCCCCTCCGGAAGGACAGTCCTTCCCCACCCATGAGAGCTCCATTGCCACCACCCTTACCTTCCAATCTTTATTCGGAGTCACCTCATTTGGATCCACCCGTGTTTCTAACAGGAAAGCTTTTCATCGCCAAGCCACTACTTAGTTGGCTCAAGATCGACTTGGTCCCTAGGACACCGTGGTACCCATCCATGGACCCCTCACTACAAGTAGTGCCTGCCCACTCGTTCCACACAACCTTCCACTCTTTTGACCTTATTGATACCATGGAAGACCTTCTTAAAAGGTTAAACCGGCAGTTGATGTGGACGTACATATTGGCCGTAAGCTTCAACCACCCTAATAGTCGTAGCTTCACACATCCAACAGTAGGGTCCATTACCTCCGTATGCACAGTGGGCCATGTCACCACGGAGATCCTTCTACTCCTCCCCATGCCTGACGAGCGTCACTTCACTCCACTTGTCCTGAGGGAGGAACCTTACCTCCTACATGAGATTCCTGCCCTGTCTACCACGATGAATGAAGGTGACCACCTACACCTTCAAGAACCCCACACGTGGGACCATGTCATGGGGGAGTCCATCTCAAGGGGTCATACATTCTTTGATCCCTTCGACCCCTTCACTAGTGAACCTCCAGAGCTATCATATTCACTCCACTTCTTTCAGGAAGTCCCCTACCACACCCGTTCCCCACGGGTCGGTCCACCTACGCTAAGTCAGGAGCCCGTTCATTGGCACGAGATACCCACATATAGGGATGATGTAGAAGATGCATTCGGCACTCCTAGCCCTCCTAAACCTCTCAAACCCAAAGGGCAGTCGCATGCTAGGGACATACTAGGATGTCTAGGAGTTCCACATTCCACCGACCTCCGGTTGCGTCAAGTGTATGCATGGCACACATTCGGATGTCCTGGTCTACCATTGCATGTGTATGGGTCAGACTAACAGTAGGTTTGTTTAGGGTCATGTGTGAGTCTTTGTTTCGTACAGTTTGTCTGTCGAGTGCATATGCATACATCGAGTTGAGTCGGTCTTTTGTACGCTCGCGTTGTCAGTCCCTTTCGAGTGTGAGGCAAGTCGGATCCAATGCGTACGTTGTAGACTTGCCGGCATTCGAGATTGGCTCGACCATTCTCTATCTCGGATCTAGTCACAAAAAGGGACCCAACGGTGATTCCTAACCTTCATGCCGTCTCCTTCTTTTGAGAGTGACCCCACCCTGGAGTGTCCACCTCTAACCTCATTCCCACAGCAGCGTGAGCATATCGAATATATATGGGATGAGTAGGTGTCGATTACTTGGAGTGGAGCATACTCCGCGCTCCCAGGTTCGGTGACGGATCCGCAGGAGTCACACAAGCAGTCGCACCCCTTACTCGACGTGTAATGCCCCGGGTTTTTGGGATATTTTTTTTTGGATCATTTTCGTGGGTCTCGGAGTGTATTTTATGCTTTACACGTGTTTTTCCCTGATGTGCCTTCGGAACTCTGTGTAGGGAGAACCATGGCGTTCTCTGACTCCCGGACGTTACCACTGCGTTGTGCTCCTCCCGAGGATCGCGGAGATAATTTTTAGCATTTTTCTAAATTTCTGGAATTTTTGGGCTTTTTCATATATTAACCCCTTTCTCTCTCTCTCTCCCCATTCTCTCTTTCTCACTCTCTCTCATCTCTTTCTCTCCCCCTCTCCCTGGGCGGCCGACGGTGGCGGAGGAGGGCGAGGCGGCGATGGCGGGAGGCGAGGAACGGGTCAAGGATCGAGGGCCGGTGGCACGTGGAAGCTTGGCCGCGGGTTCGTGGAATGGCGAGGGTTTCACGGTGTTTTCTTCGCGGATCGGCGTCCACGGCTCGTCAAATCTTCGGTGGAGGTAGGGAGATGGACCCCCAGCTCGTGTATTTCACTTCCCGCGGATTTGGTAGCCCGTGGTGAGCCGAACGTGGATTTATTGCCGTTTTGGGGAAAATCCATGATTTTAGGGTGTGAGCCCGATCTAGCGTTTTAATGTGTTAATCAGTGGTTTGAGGGCATCATCGAATGCCTAGGAGGCTTGGGGATGGATTTCTCTTTGTTTCCCCATCACCCGGGGGTGATTGGGGCGTGGAACGGGATTTTGGGATTCTTCCCGCCGGTCCCGTTCTTGGGAGGGTGTAGCGGTCCTTCCAGAGACCGCCACACCCCGGGCGGCCTAAGGTAGGCACGCCACGAGTTACTGTTTTGTCGGCAGGGCTGGCGCCGGCTGGCGGCAGCATGGTAAACCGCCAACCGGGGTGGCGGCCGAACCTTCGATCGCTTTCTCTGTTTTTGACCATTGCGCCTTGGGGCGCATGTTTTGACCGTTGGGGGTCACGTGCCCTCTAGCGACCGTAGGTACGGGCGCCAAAGGGAGTGTAGCGGCCCAAGGTTGGACCGTTTTCTGGGTGGGCGGCCTTTCTATAGACCGCCAGACCCAAAGTGACTCGCCTTGTAGTGGCCTAAGGTTGGACCGCTAGAGTCGTGTGGTGGCCCAAGAGAGGAACGCCAGGCGATTTCCGTGCTTGCGATGTCGGGTTCGCGTTGTGTTGGTCTCCGGTCGACCCAGTTGTGACCCAGTGGTTGACCTTCAGCCCCGTGAGTGTCCCGGACACCCCGTGAGTTCTGTGTCTGTGTTTCTGGGGTGTCGGGAGGTGCCGTGTTACCTCGATTAGCATGCCCGTAGGTGTGTGTTCTGGGCTTTTGTGTTACGCTAGATCGAGTCACCGTGTATCAGTGTGAGTGCGGTGGGGCTTCCCCGCATGTCGTAGGTTTATCTAGAAGATGATTCCCGAGTGGGCCATGTGTTTGGCCTTCGATTGCGAGTCCAGTTCCCAGCCTAAGGTTGGAGGTTTCTCGCTTTTCCCTGGGATGGGGAATCAGCATGGCGACTTGTGAGCTACCTTGGGAATCATGCTTCAGTGCTTTTTACGTGGGCCATGTGTGTGCCTGTGGACTGTGAGTCTAATTACCCAGCCTGGGGCTGGAGGGTTTCTTAGTTCCCTTTTCAAGGGAATGGTCTCGACGGCTCGTGAGCTACCTTGGTATTCGTGCTACCGTACTTTTAGACCTAGGGATTAGGCTAGATTAACGACTTTGTGTCGTTGCGTACGATGGTCTTGACCCCGAGTTTCGTGACTCAAGGACCGTTAGATTTAGTGAGTCTAGAGGACCGTCCAGAGTCCAGTGGCTCGTCGTCGCTTGGTTCCTCGTGACTTTCACGCAGGGTGCGTGTATGGTTCTCAGAGTTTCTCTTCAGAGAGTGGTCACATCAGGGACTCCCCACTAGTCGTAGCCTTCCAACACGCGAGTGGTCCCACCAGGGAGTGGTGGCGAGGCTACCCCTGTAGACACGCTAAAATTGACATCATTTTGAGCATATCTCCTATCACGCTGCGATGCCCCATTTGGCCCTCAAATCGACTTATTCGAGTGTTTTTCCTCTCTTTTCTTGAATATCCAACTTCCCCCAGCTTTCACACATGTTTTCCTATTTTTCCAGATTTTTCTGAGTTTTTTCTCCATTTTTCTGTGGGTTTTTCGAATTAGCGACATCCCACCTTGTCGCTATTTAATTAGCGACATCCTGCCTAGTCGCTATTTAACGAATTAGCGACATCCTTCCCAGTCACTATTTAACAAATTAGCGACATCCTTCCCAGTCGCTATTTAACAAATTGGTGGCGGCCACCCCGCCGCTATTTAAATAGCGCCCAGGAAGGGGGGTGCCAATTCCAGCAGGCTTCCGGATTGCAGTTTTTTGATTATTTAAAATAGTGACACTGCGTGAAGTCGCCAATTCATTAAATAGCGTCCGTGTACAAAGTCGTCATTTTCATTGCTATATTTTGAGGTTTTTAATCCATCCGAAACTCGTATTAATTTCTAAATAGTGACCCCCTCATGGTCGTCAATTCTTTTCAAATTTTGAAAGTCCGAATCCGTCTCGAAATGCCTCGGAATTAGCGACGCCTCCTCGGGCATTATTTTAAATAGCGACCGTCTGTCCGGTCGTAAATTCTTGTTCAATTCCGAACTCCGGTAGAACCTCCTTCTTTCCTCATTTTGAGCCCATTTTCACTTGGGAAAGGACTCCTAAGGCTTTCTAATGTTGAGGGGACACTTGGGCAATGTTTATCTCATTCCAAATCCAACTAAAATATGTTTTCCTAATTTCCCTTGGAATTAATTCCGAATTTCACCCCTATAAATAGGACCCCTCTCTCCCTTGTGTTAAGAACATCAATATCAATTCAAGATGAGGTGCTGTTGGACCAAAGACTCAAGGAGGAAGACTCCCATGCACCTAAAAGCTTCATCCAAGGAGTTCTTCTTCCTCTATTGAAGATTTGAAGCCTCTACATCTATAGAGTTCTACATCCTCTTCTTCCTCCATTGAAGATCTTCATCTTTAAAACCACTAAGCTTTCCCCTTCTCTTATCTCTTTGTTTTATTATTGTTAGCATTGCATGCATCATTATTCCATCTCTTCCTTTTATTTCTTTTTATCTCAATATTGAGATCTCCACATTGTGCACTCTAGCACACCCCCTTTTGTGCAACACTTGCACACTTCTATTTTCATAACATCATACTTTCATCCTCACCCATTGCATGGGGTTTAAAAGGGCAACACCTAACAAGGTGTGTTCTTATACATGATTTTCATGCTTATCTTTATTATGAATTTGATGCTACACTCACCTTGGTTCTAATTCCTATTTTTATTGGTAGTTGTCTTTGATCTTTGCAAGGGTAATCTATAAGAAGAACTTCCTCCATCGGCCGGTCAGTTGGAAGGGAAGGAAGTCATCTCTCACAATCTCCCCACCTTTAAAGGTATTTATATCACGATCCCTCCATTATTCATTATTATATCTTTGAGGCCCTCGCGTCTCTGGCGATCACATTCCCCTTAGCATCCTCGCATGCTCCGCCTTTTCTCCTCTTCCCCCTTCTTTTTCCCTTTTAATTATTCTTAGTTTTTCCTTAAGTGGATTTTCTTAGAATCTACAAATTGGCGATCACGGTGGGATGCCTTTTGTTTTTCTTTTGATTACCCTTTCCCTTGGGCACCCACGTGTGCCATCTTCCCTTTGCATCCACGGTGCACCTCCATTAGTGCTCCACGTAGCACCCTCCCACTTGGATTGTTAATTTGCTAGATTTGGGCTTTTCCCATTTCTTTTATCCACCTTTAAATTTTTTAAAAAAATGAGCATGCTATGGCGTATCTCATGTTCTTGATGGTTGCTAGGATTTTCATCTTGCGATTGAGTGATTTCCATCCTCTTCTATTGACTATTTTCCCACTGTTCTAAGCTTTCTGGCCGTTGGAGTGTTTCTGGGACACAGGGAATTAGCGCCCTTCACAGGGGCGCGGTTTCCCCATTTAGCGACAGGGTGTGGGGCGCTATTTCCCTGCCCCTTTGAAAAAAAAAATTCATAGGAATTGACGCCCTTCACAGGGGCGCCTTTTCATAATATAGCGGCAGGGGTCAGGGCGTCATTTCCCTGAGTGTCCGCAGTGATCTCTTTTCCTGTGTGTTCTGCCTCATTCTTATCATATCATGTTCATGCATATATATTGTCTCTATTTTGCATTAGTTTTGCATTCATCTTTACATTTGGCTTGAGAGATCTCCTCTCTCTACACTTTTAGGATCCATACCCCCTCTTGGTTAAGAAAGGACCCTCCATTGAGCATTCCGTCTCTTTGGATTGGAGATTCCTAAACCAAGCCTCCATAAGTCCCCGCAGCCGTGGATTTCCTGACGGACGCCGGGCAGGTTGTACCTTGAAGTTCCCCGGGTTTAGTTGGCCTATGTGTGGTGAGAATTACCTAGTTAGCACCGGAGTTAACCATATTGAAACTAGGTTCAAGACCTTGAGTAATCACATCAATTTGCATAAAATCATTTAATTCACCAAGGTTCAACAATAAAATCAAACGTGAACATTTCAACTTGTTTGATCTTTGCAACCTGCTTTGATTGAATATTGTTTGCTTGTATAATGTTTCACATGGATAATCAAATCAACATGTTTAATCCAACACACATTCACGAGGATGAACAACCTGGTATATCATATGATCCTCAGCTCTATAATTCTCATCACAATCATGCTAAGGGATCGCGTTCTCATTCCTATGGTCATGCCCGACCCATGGGCAATGTCCAATCCCATGGTCCCTCACATTCATTGCGAGCCACTGCTCCTGTGGGACCGTCTCTTCCCAATGATGAGAAGGTCTCTCAAATCATTCGTACATTAGATCATTTCACCACTCAGCAAATCCAGGCCCTTCAGGCCGCAGTTGAGGGTGTACCTCATTCTTCTTATTCTCCTCCTACTCCTATTCGGGTGGCCCATCACCCGCCTCCTTCATCACACATACTCCTATTCGGGTGGCCCATCACCCGCCTCCTTCATCCACACATACTCCTATTCGGGTGGCCCATCACCCGCCTCCTTCATCCACACATACTCATATTCGGGTGGCCCATCACCCGCCTCCTTCATCCACACATAGTTCTATTCGGGTGGCCCATCACCCGCCTCCGTCAATTTCTCATCCTTCACGGCCCCAAGGCCCATTTATTCCTTGCAACCCGGCCCATTCGGGTTCTTCTAGGGGTCAGCCCATTAATCCCCCTCCACGGCCTTTATGCGGCCCCTCCTTCAAGGCCATCGTGCCAGCCCTCCATTGCTCGAGTTACACCCCTCCAACAAACTCTTATTGATAAAGTCGCTTCATTGGAGGAACAATTAAAGAGGGTTACGAGCCCACGACCCGTTCCTCCTTCTCCGGTCAATCCCCTCTACGCCGCTCTAAATGAGATTACAAAGATGAAGAAAGATTGGAAGGACAGGAGAGACGACCACGGCATCAACAACGCAAGCGAGCAAAAGTCGACAAATTTCAATGTTCAAGTGGACGCCGTCCGCCCTCCACCCATTCACCCCATTCACTCACATAGACCTCCGCCTCCACATACGCCATACCATTACACTCCACCACCTACATATACGCCTCCACAACGGCGTCCACTTGAGTTTGACAATGAAGAGCCGACAACTGAACAATCGAAGACGGCACATGTTGATGAAGTTTCGAAGGCACCCCTTCCGAGTTTTCTTCGTTTTCCACTACCTCCGCTACCATCAGAGGGACCTCCTGCTCAGGACGAAGCCGCCGTCCTTAACCCCGTTTATGAGATCTCTTGGTGCTACGATGATGGGTCGATACTTCGATCACCCACGCCGGTGCATCTTGAGTCTCATTGTATCCCTAACACCGCTCGCCCCATTCGACGTTTCCTCCGGACCAACCCTCCCACTAAACTTCCATCAGCTACACCATTGGCCTCCACAACACCGGCCCCCGCCGAACTTTCCTCCCAAACCCCACCAATTACACCTCCACCAGCTATGCCATTAACCTCCGCAACATTGGCTCCCACCGAACTTTCATCTAAAAAGCCATTAGCATCCACGCCATCGGCCTCCGCCGAGTCCACCACTAAACCTCCCCTAATTAACCTTCCATCGCCGCCACCTCAGTCTTCCACTATGCTTATAACACCAAAAACTACCCCTACTCCACTACTTAACCATTCACCCTTACCCGTGGTTAATCCTGAGCAGGATTCGTCCCTTTTTGCACTCGAGCTGACCCCGACTGCTTCCGAGCAAAGGGAGAAGCTCGACATGTTTGAACCTCTGCTTCCACTCACCCTTTCTCCAACACCTTCCATTACACCTCCACCATCCATGGAGCCTTCCGCCTCCGCTTCACCTCCCTTTACTACTCGGAACGGGCGTCCTTCTACAAGTACATATGTCAAAGATGATCAGGAGCTGGATAAGAATGATTTGGCTATGGCTATGGCTATGCTATTCAAGATGCAAGAATTCATTTGCCGGATGCCCATCCGCGTCTTTGTGCCGAGCATGGTTGAAGAGGCCAAGTCCCCGCCACTACTCACTAAAAGAGAATGTCAAACACTGATGCCGTATAAGTCTATGACCCAGGGCCGGGCAGGGCACCCCTTGTTACAACTTTCCAATTTTGAACATGTTCTTCCATACAAGGGGCGAATACCCATTTTGTTCAACACTCCTATACGCCGCAACCCATGGGCAACATGACGCTTCCCATTCCCATCTGTCAACTCCCTCGCACGGTTGTTCTTCACTCTCTAAGGGAGTTGTCATTTACTATTGAAGTTTCGTCATGGGCTCGTACTTTATCCATTGGGCCTATTGTCTATACACTTTCACTGCTATGGAGGGGCAGCTATCCTCATACCAAGGGGCCGGCCTCCATCCTATCCATCTTTTACTCAACTCCACCCTCATTTATCATCAATTCTTCATGGGCCACTCCAGGGGTAAGAAGGAGGATCTCATCTTCTCGCCCTTCATATTCTTTGCATCTCATGCATTCTGTTGCATCCATGCCTTCATCGCATCCATTCTGTTGCATTCGCATGCATTCGCATTCCTTTTTCCTGGGGTTTCCAGGCCCGTATTTTCCCCGTCTTCCAGACCCTCCGGATCTTCCACATTCCCCATCTTGTTCATCCTCATCCTCGGGATCTTCGGGTCCCCTTACACTTCCTGGGCATCACGCTCCCTCCAATCTTCTTTCAGGGCATCGCGCCCTTTTCCAACTCTCGCATCCGGACCCTCCGGATTTCTCTTCTTTCCCTCCAGGGCATCAAGCCCTTTTCTATCTTCTTCCTCTAGAACCTCCGGATTCTCTTTCCTTCTTCTTAGGGCATCGCGACCCTTCTGATTCCATCCCTCCGGAACCTCCGGACATTCTCCTCCTAGGGCATCGCACCCTTTTCTATCTTCTTCCTCCAGAACCTCTGGATTCTCTTTCCTTCTTCTTAGGGCATCGCGTCCCTTCTGGTTCCATCCCCCCGGAACCTCCGGACATTCTCCTCCTAGGGCATCGCGCCCTTTTCTATCTTCTTCCTCCAGAACCTCTGGATTCTCTTTCCTTCTTCTTAGGGCATCGCGTCCCTTCTGATTCCATCCCTCCGGAACCTCCGGACATTCTCCTCCTAGGGCATCGCACCCTTTTCTATCTTCCTCCTCCGGAACCTCCAGATCCTGTTCCCCCTCTCTATCCCTTGGGCATGATGCCCCTTCCCATTCTCTATCCCCGGAACCTCCGGACCCTTCTTCCTCTTCTAATCCACTCCCTCCAGGGCATCGCGTCCTTCTAGATTTTTCCTCCCTAATTCTCCTAGGGCATCATGCCCCCTTTCCTGCTATTTCCCTGGAACCTCTAGATGTTCTATCCCCTCTCTCAGGGCATCGCGTCCCTTTCCGTCTTCTTCTTTCGGAACCTCCAGATCTCCATTCTAAGGCATCACGCCTCTCACCACCTCCACTTCTGGACCCTTCGGATCTTTCTCTCCTCCCAGGGCATCGTGCCCTTTTCTATCTTACTCCTCCGGAATCTCCGGATTTTCTTCCAGGGCATCGTGCCCTTTTCTATCTTCTTCCTCTGGAACCTCCGGATTCTCCATCTTATTCTCTCTATCTTCTTATGAGGCATCCCGACCCTTCTGATTCCATTCCTCCGGAACCTCCGGACCCTCCATCGTTCTTCCAATTCATCTTCATGCTCCTGCAGGACATCATGTTCTTCATTCTCTCTTTCCTTTTCATCATCTTTTCCCATACCTCTTTCAAGGGCATCGCGTCCCTTCTGATTCCATCCCTCCGGAGCCTCCGGATTCTTCTTCCAATTATGGTTTTCCTCCACGGCCTCCAGACCCTCCGATCCACCCCTTTCCATCTATCAATTCCTTCTCTTAATTTCACCTATTCCCAGGTCCGACCCGACTTCTTCCACATCCACTGCTTTGGGCATCTGCCCGTTCTCCCACTGCTTCCGAGGCTTTAGTCCTCACCCCTCCTCTTAATTCCCAGTTCCTTTTGTAGACCTTTCATGTGATCAGGGTCTTAGCACCTTAGTGAGGGAGTTCTAGCCCTCGCCTCTCTTCCTTTTCATCTTATTCGTCTGAGTTTGGTTTAAACACCACTCCTTCTTATTAAGCCACTTTCAAAACTTTGCTATCCTTCCTTATCTGCCAAATGAGGACAATAAATCCCATGTTTTATCAACATTGCCGCTGGCAGCTACTTCAACAAAGGTCGCAAGGTAATGTGTACGTGTGCATTTTGGTGTATTTTTATCACCTTATTCACCCACGGTTTTTAAAAGAAAGTGCTTCTTAACTTGATTAAGAGTGGAATTTTAAACCTTTACCTTAAGTTTTGTTTAAGTTAATCCAAGAGTCAAAAAATAGTCTTTAGGCTTGCTTCTGCAGCACTTTGGTTAATAAGAACCCTGCGCTGGGAGTTCGACATTCTCTCTCCACTTGTTAAGAGCAACCCTTAGCTGGGCACCGTACACATTTTACGGTGTCCTTAGCCGGCTCCTTTGATAAACACCGTTGCTGCTTTGGCCATGCCATGAGTATACCTGAAAGTCTTTTCTCTTCTTTACTCGGCCGAGTGCAGGAGTAAGAGGTTGATGGGTAAGATAACCAACCTAGGTAATCCCCAATACGAGAGAAGTCTCAAATAGGGGCAGTCTTGACCTAAAATGAAATGAGTTTTCATGATATACATCTAGCCAAAAGGGCTATTATGAAAATCAAGTCAAAATTTTGATAAAAGTAAAATTATGAATTATGGCATGTCAAGAGTGGTAAAGTCCCCGCAGGGAAAATCCTGGTCGTATGCATGTCAAGGGTCTAAAAATCAAAGGCACAAAGTCCCGGCGCAACAGACCACCTCTTTGAGGGGTAGAACCTTGGAAGGAATTCAAGTCCCGACATCTCTCATCCTGCATAAAGCTTATCTTCAATTGTTCTTCTCTTCTCCCTCTAAGATCGAATGTTTCTCGGGTATGGCCTTGGTAGGGGCATCATTAACCCTCGGTAGCCGGTCATAGGGCGCCACCTTTAAATGCACGCCCAGCTTTGGGCAGTTTTTAGCGAAAGGGGAAGGAACAAGGACCCTTAGCCAGTGGTTTAAACATCCATTGATGCTGCACTAGCAATGTCTAAACTAAAATCCAAAAAAAGTTGAATATTTCCTAAACCAAAATCCAAAAAAGTTGAATATTTCCTAAACCAAAATCCAATAAAAGTGGAATATTTCCTAAACCAAAATCCAAAAAAAGTTGAATATTTCCTAAACCAAAATCCAAAAAAGTTGAATATTTCTTAAATCGAAATTCAAAAAAAGTTGAATATTTCTTAAATCAAAATCCAAAAAAAGTTGAATATTTCTTGAAAAATCCAAAAAAATTGAATATTCTCAAAATCCATAAAAATTTAAATATTTTCAAAATCCATAAAAAATTAGATATCTTCTAAAAATACACATAAAAATTCAAATATTTTCAAAACCCCCATAAAAATTTGCATATTTCAAAATCCAAAAAAAATACATTGTATTTTTTTGATGGTGCTTTTGCAGGGACAACAATTTTGCAAGGACTAAGAGCATGGGATGAGTCCCCTCCTCCATTCACCGCTATCAATCTTCTGATTCTTCCCAACATCATCATGATTTGTCACTATGGGCACTCCTGATTATCATCTCTCTATATTGGGCATTAATTGATCGTTCATCTCCAAAATCTTTTAATAAACTCCTGCTGATTTTACTTGATCACTCTGCCACTAGGCATTACTTGATCCTGATCATCCAATCTCAATCTCACATGTCAAGATTGTCATCCTCATGACAAACAACAAACAATGATGCTTTGCAATGCTATGCTTCAACTTATGCTATTCATGATAAACATGCTTTGCCTTGCTAATACATGCTTGAATACTATCCACACCAAGCTTTGATCGTTTTTATGTCTATGTTGTGATTACTTATTGATGCTTTGATTCATACTATACTTGCTATGCTTAAATGCCTTATTCGTTGCTTGTTATCTTCTTAATATCTTGGCTAATAAAATTTTGAGCGTAGGATAAGAAGCTTTGTGGTCCCACCGACTGGACATCATCATCAAAGCCCCACGGTGCTTGCACATTATCTCAGTTCCCACCATGCTTATTATCACCATCTTCCTGTATGCATTCCTACTATATGTTACATACACTATTAGATTATATCAAGGACCCTGTGGCTTTGGTAAATCTAGAATTTGAGTTCCCCTTCATCAAAAATAATGATGATTCCAGAGGAATCTTAGTCGCACGGATAGGCCGTTGAGCCGTCCAAGACTGGGGACGATGGTTCCCTTTTCGTGAGATGGTGCGCGGATAAACGGGCTTTGGCTCAGTATCAGCTCACGAAATTGGTCTCTTGACTCAGTCTTGGCAGTTTAGCAATATTATCCTTGATTATCTTATATCTTATTTTGTTTTAATTTTCCCTTAAACCCAGCATGCATTCATATAGGGATTTGAAACAACTTTGGAAAATCATTCTGATAAGCTGATTTTGAGAGTTAAAATTGATCTTTAATATTTCCAAGATAAGAGATATTCATTGCCGAATTGTGTCCTCAGTTCGCCTTGCTGTCATTTTGGACTGTTTCCTTGAAAACTCTTTTGTTTGGATTTCTATCTCTCGTTCCATTCCTTTGATCCACCTTGGCTGCAGCACGTCCACACTGGCTGGTAACCGCTCCCCAATGGTGAAACCTACAGGTTTGTGACCTGGGGTACTTCCACCGCGCTGGAAGTTGATCACTTTTTTATCTCCTTCATGCCCGCGTGCACACTCCTTCTTTATCCAAACAATTGTTGCTTTCATTGAATCTCCTCAAGATTGCATCATTCCGAGCTTTTTGATTCAATTCCTATCAAGTGATGTTGATTGCGTGTCTCATCACACCTTGGCATCTACTTTTCAGTTCACTCTCACTTCATTCCATTCCATTCCACTCCATTCCACACCGCTTCACTCCATTCTATTCCATTCCATTCCGTGTCACTCCCTTGCAAAGCAGACGCCAAGACGGGGGAGCTGTAGACACGCTAAAATTGACATCATTTTGAGCATATCTCCTATCACTCTGTGATGCCCCATTTGGCCCTCAAATCGACTTATTTGAGTGTTTTTCCTCTTTTTTCTTGAATATCCATCTTCCCCCAGCTTTCACACATGTTTTCCTATTTTTCCAGATTTTTCTGAGTTTTTTCTCTATTTTTCCGTGGATTTTTCGAATTAGCGACATCCCACCCTGTTGCTATTTAATTAGCGACATCCTGCCCAGTCGCTATTTAAGGAATTAGCGACATCCTTCCCAGTCGCTATTTAACGAATTAGCGACATCCTTCCCAGTCGCTATTTAACAAATTGGTGGCGGCCACCCCGCCGCTATTTAAATAGCGCCCAGGAAGGGGGGCGCCAATTCTAGCAGGCTTCCGGATTGCAGTTTTTTGATTATTTAAAATAGTGACACTGTGTGAAGTCGCCAATTCATTAAATAGCGTCAGTGTACAAAGTCGTTATTTTTATTGCTATATTTTGAGGTTTTTAATCCATCCGAAACTCGTATTAATTTCTAAATAGCGACCCCCTCATGGTCGTCAATTCTTTTCAAATTTTGAAAAGTCCGAATCCGTCTCGAAATGCCACAGAATTAGCGACGCCTCCGCGGGCGTTATTTTAAATAGCGACCGTCTGTCCGGTCGTCAATTCTTGTTCAATTCCGAACTCCGACAGAACCTCATTCTTTCCTCATTTTGAGCCCCTTTTACTTGGGAAAGGACTCCTAAGGCTTTCTAATATTGAGGGGACACTTGGGCAATATTAATCTCATTCCAAATCCAACTAAAACATGTTTTTCTAATTTTCCTTGGAATTAATTCTAAATTTCACCCCTATAAATAGGACCTCTCTCTCCATTGTGTTAAGAACATCAATATCAATTCAAGAGGAGGTGCTGTTGGACCAAAGGCTCAAGGAGGAAGACTCCCATGCACCTAAAAGCTTCATCCATGGAGTTCTTCTTCCTCTATTGAAGATGTGAAGCCTCTACATCCATGGAGTTCTACATTCTCTTCTTCCTCCATTGAAGATCTTCATCCTTAAAACCACTAAGCTTTCCCCTTCTCTTATCTCTTTGTTTTATTATTGTTAGCATTGCATGCATCATTATTCCATCTCTTCCTTTTATTTCTTTTTATCTCAATATTGAGATCTCCACATTGTGCACTCTAGCATATCCCCTTTTGTGCAAGACTTGTACACTTCTATTTTCATAACATCATACTTTCATCCTCACCCATTGCATGGGGTTTAAAAGGGTAACACCCAACAAGGTGTGTTCTTATACATGATTTTCATACTTATCTTTATTATGAATTTGATGCTACATTCACCTTGGTTCTAATTCCTATTTTTATTAGTTGTTGTCTTTGATCTTTGCAAGGGTAATCTATAAGAAGAACTCCCTCCATCGGCCGGCCGGTTGGAAGGGAAGGAAGTCATCTCTCACAATCTCCCCGCCTTTAAAGGTATTTATATCGCGATCCCTCCATTATTTATTGTTATATCTTTGAGGCCCTCGCGTCTCTGGCGATCACATTCCCCTTAGCATCCTCGCATGCTCCCCCTTTTCTCCTCTTCCCCCTTCTTTTTCCCTTTTAATTATTCTTAGTTTTTCTTTAAGTGGATTTTCTTAGAATCTACAACCCCTAGAGACGGTTTTTAGGCTGGTTATTGTCGGGCCCCACATTTGACGCTAGAGTCAGGCTAAGGGAAAAACCAGTCAGAGGGCCAGACCTAGGACGTGTTGTCTGTGTGTGCGCACGTGGTTGGGGGCAGTGGACCTGCGCCGGCCAGCGCGATCCCAGCTAGTCGCTTATTCTGTGGTTACTTGTACGGTGTCTCAATTCTCGCTGGCCCGGAGGGAGACACCTGAGACACGGTCTAAGTCGTCAGTGGACGCATCCGACCTTGCTTCTGGTGGGCAGGTACTCCTGTCACGTGAGACTTGACTCTCCTATTTTCGGGTTCCATTTTCGTCTGCGAGACGTGGTTTTCTGGACCGTCCGGTGTTTCCGAGGTAGTGGCCGGGTTGCTAGTGGCTTCACTGAGGGTGTGTCTTGTGAGTGCAGTGCCCGCGACCAGGTGGTCGGGGTTGCACCTTGTGCAGCGTGTCCAGGTTGGCCTTGTCCTGGGAGACAGGCCTCTACGGCGGAGTTGCCGTAGGTTTTACCTCGGTAAGTGATGTTAGTGTGGTCCGATTCTCGATGGTGAGCTCGGGATTTCTCTTTCTACTTGACCGGTATAGTAGGAGTAGTTGTAGTGCCGAGTTTTGACCGGCCACTGAGTTACTGTTCTTCTGCTACTGTTGTTCTTGTAGTTACTGCTTTCCGTGCCGCCGTTGTCCTCAGTTGGGGTTCTGCGGGATCCGTACTGAGCCAGTGACAGAGGCTCACCCCTGCTTTTCAGGTGCGGCGGTTCTTCCTCGAGGTTCGAGGGTGCTGTTCGGGGGTTCTTAGTTGCCAGCTCGCCGGGCCGAGTGTTCACTTGACATGTGGTACGTTTTACTACTTTAGACTGTACTTTCTGTTGGACTGGACTCTGTTGTTCTAGTTGTTTACTTATTTTTGTTAATTGTTGAATTATCCTACATTATTTCCTGTTTATTTGAGCCTCTACACTCCTTTTAGCCCTTCCGAGCCCTCCCAGCTCGTGGACGGCGGGTCAGGATTCGAATGGTATCGGGTTCTTCCCAGTATCCGGATCTTGTGTCGTCACAGCTGGTGTCAGAGCGGTGGTTGTGGACGTACATAGGAATTCAAAATATTACAGTGATCAGAGTCCATAAGGTCCAGTACAGTCGACAGCTGGCTTAGAGTTTTGTGTTTATTTTCTGCTTGATTTTTCGCTTGAGAGCTTGAGTGCGCCGCGCGGTGCTGTTAAGGTGGTTGCTGTTCGCTGCTTTTGTGCCGACGTGGGGTCTAAGGATCGAGGTCGAGAGCTTTCTCCCTCATCAGTTGTGGCCCCGGTTGTGCTGCATTGAGCAGAGGTTGCCGGCAGGTGAGTCGCTGTAGTGCTGTGTTCGAGGAATTTGCCGCGAGGTCAGGTGGCTAGTGTGGATTGCTTGTGGTTAAGTGGCCGTGAGTGTGCTCTGAGGGAGCTGTTGTTGAGTCTGGCCACTCCAGCTTGAGGTTTATCCAGCCCCTGAGATGTTAAGGTTGTGGTTTGAGGTGGTAGAACAGGTGTTCTGATCGAGAAGTGTGCTCGGGTGAGCGGAGGATCTTCTCGGTGAGCTGCTATTTCATCGACCCTGATGTTCTTGTTGTGCTCTATGGCGTCAAAAATGACATGTCGGTCCTGATTATTCTTGCGGATTTCGAGGCAAGATTGGACTATGGTGTCCCAGTAAGTTTTGCTCCTGCACTCTTGTGTGCGAATGGGTTGTGTTCGTTTTGGATTTGGTTTAAGATATGAAGGTTCCGTGGCGAGTTCGGGACTCGAGGATGAGCGTTGACGGTTGTCGATTATGGCTCGTGTTGCGGCTCTTGGCGTGGTGTGTTGCAGTTCAAGGAATTGTAGTGGTGGTGCATCGAGAGATGCTGTGATCGTGGTCCGACGTGACACTTGCTGAGTGTGTCAGAGGCGCTGACCTAATGGAAGCGATGATTTTCTTGGTGCTAGATGGTGCTGTTCCCAGCGTGTGCAAGGTTCGAGTTCAGGTCAAGCGTGGAGATTTTTCCGTTGGTCGGAGGTGTGATCGGTTTCACCTTTGGTTGGAGAGGTTATGTTTAGCTAAGGTTCATTGTCTTGCATTGTGTGTCCGGATTGGTTGGCCTTTATGTGCCATAAAGTCCGTGCGAGATGTGATCCGTGTTTTGGCAAGGTGGTTGTCTGTGGGAGTTGTGCCCATTTCCCCTGGTGTGTAAGGATACTGGCGCTATTCTGAAAGGACAAGTGCTGGTTGGGCGGTGTTCGCATTCTTGGCTGGTGCTGGAACTTTCTGATGTGTGGCAGTTCGGAGCCTGCAGAGTTGCAGAGGATTGCCAGATTTAGGAGAATCTGTGCTCAGGGTTCTAGGTAATGGAGCTTTCCTCACCCTATTTTTGGAGGATGACCAGCCGAGTTATGGATTGTCGGGATGGCGAGTCCCGAGTTGCCATGTTGGGTGTGCGGGGTGATCAGAGTGCGTAGCGGAAACCTGGTGGGCCCATAACCCACATGTCTGAGGATCGTAGCAATTGTTGTTACGGGCGGATTTCCTGAGGATGCGTTGAGCATTGGAGGATTGGTTCCTCGGTGTGAGACATGTTGTTGCCGTGCCGTTGCTCGAGATATTGTGGTTCTTGGCACTGGTAGGATGGAATGTTTGGGAAAAATGTTGGCAAGTGTGTCGCATGAGTACCATGTTCCTATGATGGAAGCCATGTCAGGCGTCGGTGTTAGACCCGGATGGGGTTGTTGAGGATGTCGCCTGACGGAGGTCGAGGATGTGTTGGTCATAGTCGGTGGTTTGGTGCCCGACTTGTGTCGCAAGTTGTGTTCTCGGATGAGATCGTGTTCTAAAGGAAGTGATCTCTAAGAGATTTTGGGTTCCTGTTGGTAGCTGCGAGTGACTGGTAAGGCTAGTCTTGTAGTAGACCATGGTAAGATGTATATTGCTTGGGGACCCATGTGCATTGGTCGTGGCGTTGGCGACCAGATTGCCATAATATTGGATGGCACTTTCCTCCCCTAGAGACGTGTGCCATGAATTCTTCCGGTGGTGTCCCGTGGCTCTGTGGTGAGGGCGAAATCGGGATTGGCAGGTGTCCACTTGGATTAATTGAGAGGAATGTTTCGATGAGACAAGACGGAAGAGGGACGCCTGTGGGATGAGGCCTTTGGATAGAGATTGGCGTCCGAATGGTGGTCCTTGATGAAACGTTGGCGTTGGAGTGGTTATCCCTGGTCTGGTGACCAGCATGGAAGGATTTCTCTGTAAGTCTGAGTCGAGTGAGGTGATGACAGAAGACTCCTGAGTCCTGTCATTGGTTTTGTCGTGCTCCCCTGAGAGGGTTGAGTTGGCGCGATGATCATGATCGGATGCGGTGTCCGCGAGAAGTTCAGCTCAAGATGTGGTAATTGTCTATGTGTGAGTCAACGGATGGCCTGTTGTGAGCTGGATCGTGCCCGTTGGGTCGGTGGAGGTTTCCTGTTGATGAGCAGCTGGTGACCAGTGTGTGGTCTTTTCATAGACAGAAGATGCTATTGATTGTGCATCGTGAACGGTGAGAGTCGTGTGCAAGTGAGGCCTTTGGTGGTCGTTTCTGTGATGTGCTTTTCCAGATGGGATCTGGGCTTTGTCGAAGTTTGAGTTCTGACAGAGTTAGTCCAATGCTGTTGTTGGCTTTCGGCTTGCCAGGTGTGAGATGATTCTTGGCGTTGAGCCGATGATCTGGTTGCGGTCTGGTGGGGAAACCAGAGCTAGTCGCCAGTACCAGACGCGCAGCACGCTGACTTCCTTGTGATTGTGCAACAACATGGAGCTTCCATTAGAGTCTTGACATTTTTCTGTATTTGTTTTGAGAGTATTGTATTTGTATTTGTATTTTTACATTTGGTGTGTTTAATTAGGCTAAGTTAGTGGGTTTGTTTATAAAATAACCACTTGGACCTAGAGGGACCCCACCCTCTCTCCCATTGGGCCACGTGGCTACTAGGGGCCATGAGGGCTGGCCCATAGTCCACCTAGGACTTGGACCATTGGACCAAGGGGACAAAGGGGGAAAGAAGTCAAGATTCCCTCCCCTTAGATCAAGGGGTGTCCCCTCCTTGTCCCCCATGCTTGTCCTCTTTGCCCCCCATGCTTGTCCCCCATGTGGGATTAAATGAATCCCATAAGTCTCCTTTCCCTATTATACCCTTCCACCTACCCTTGACCAAGGGTATTCTAAGTCTTTTGGCTAGGTCTAGGGTTTGATTATATATATTCTCTTGTGTATTTTGGTGGAACTCAATGAAGAAATTGAAGTGAAATTCATTTGGGCACCCCCTCTCTCTCTCTTGTGTTCTTGAAGTTCTTCCCTCTCCCACCTCCAATCTCTCTAGATCTGATCCCAGATCTTCTATCTCCCTCAAATCTCTTCTTATTCTCTTCTTTTTCTATCATATGTGATCATTCACCGCAGCCGCCGTTCGTGCCGCCGTTGAACCACCACAAGCTGATCTTCATCTTGCTATCCCAAATTCGGAGTTGCAGGATAGCATCCTGGTAAAGAGGCTGGTACGAGAGATTCGACCGTTGGATCGTCATGAAACTTTGAGGGTAGGTTTCCAACATCAAAAGCCATTCCCAATTCAATTTTTAGGTCAATCAGAGTCCGTTTGTCTCCTTTCCCAGCCTCCTGTTCATCTTCCCCAAAATCTTCCGGTGTGCAGGTTTGTGGAATAGATCTTGGCATCCAATTTTTCTCACCCCTTAAACGTTGTCCAAATTTCACAAAAGTGTTATGTGCATCTCCTTCACCCTCCATTCTACCCACCATAAAAATTCTCGATCCTAATTCGGTCATTTGATCCTCGGTCAAAACCCTTGATCAGGGAGGTTAGGTTCTATCCAGCCTGTTTTGTATTTCGGGATAGTGTGCTCAGTCCACTTGCAATCATTTTAATTTCAAATCCAGCCGTTGGATGAGCTTGGTCTTCCAATATGTCGTAGTATTTTGAGTCCCCTTTTAAACGGTACCCTTTGTGCTCTGATCTGACGTCGGGATTGAGCGTAACAACCGATCTCACCGGAGCACCCAGATCTAGATAGAAACACAGCTGCGGGACATGCTTGGGAGATAATTCCTGAGAAATTGCCCGCAACCACTCCGGTGACCGCCGCTCCCGGGGATCGACCCGAGACACTCCAGGAATGTCTCCGCTAGTCGCTGCAGCCCGGAGCCGCCCCGGACGTCGCCGTACCAGTAGCAGGTCCCACGCGCCATCCTGCGGGCCCGGGTGAACGGAGTTGAACCGGCCGACCGCGTCCGCCCGAGCGCCACCGACTGCTGCCCGCCAACCTAAGATTGGTGCTCCCGGACCCCACGTGTCGCATGTTACGTACCTCCCTGCATGGAGTGGGCTTTAGCATTATTTCTGTAATTATTAATTATTGCTGTACCGGGAGTTCCGGATCTCGGCCGGGAAGTCTTCCCCACGCCCCGAGCGTGGAGGTACACTCGCCACCCCCTTTTGTCATATTTTGCTTAGCTAGTATGCATTCTAGATGCCGCTGCATGTGAGTAGGATATTTTATTAGCTTGCTATATATTAATCACCGCTGCGAGAGATGGAGCGTGACCTGTCCCGTGACTCGATCCGAGCACGGAAGAGCTGACTACCCGACTCACTGTCGGTTCCTCAACCGTGCAGGTCCCACGTTTCCCTCGCTAGGGACGAGTTGCGAGCTAGAGTCCCAGGCTCGCATTTTGTCCCGCATCAAATTGGTATCAGAGCGGAAGGTTGAGTCTAGGGTAGTCTTGTTTAAAAACACAAAAAAAGAGTCATTTAAGTCGGTCCAAGGTTGCATTGCATATCTTTATTCGGTATATAAAAAGGTGTTGCCTGACCGTTAGGTTGCGCCTATCGGGAAGGTGATTCACTAGCGTGAGAGGATCTTCGGATCCCCGGACTCTGCCAAGTACCGAATATGGGTTGAGTCTAGGTTTGTAGTCGAGTCCGCATTTTACCATTTTCACCATTTCGAGTCAGGTCTAGGTGTTTTAGTTTGCATAAGCTTTTGCATATAACAACAAAAACAAAAAAAAAATGCCATTGCATGCCCATTCCTAGGGGATCCAACCCCATCTTTGCCACTATGGCCAACCCATGCACCCCGAGTAGGCCCGTCCAAGGCAATAGGTCCGTGATTGAGTATATTCGGGACTATGATACGTACCGATTGGGATATGGATTTAGAGAGGAGAGCACCACGACCGCCTTTCAGTTTCAGAGAGGTTTGCGGCTTCACTTTCAGATTGAATGTCTTTGCCGCGACGCGTTCACTCTGGCGTAGTCATATCTGGTCACTCTAGAGGTTGAGCCTTTCGAGACAAGGTTTGATACCGCCCTTCGACAAGCATCTACCTCTCAGCCAAGTCCTGAACCGGTCGGACAGCCTACCCCACGGCCTCCCCCACCCCAGTCGAGAGACCCATCCCCTAGTGCTCCTTTGCCATCTATATCTGATCTTTATTTGGAGCCACCTCAGCCCGAGCCACCCGTGCTTCTAATGGGGAAGCTAGTTGTCGACAAGCCACTACTTAGCTGGCTTAAGAAAGGTTTGGTCCCACCTTCCTATCCATCCATGGACCCCACCCTACAATTAGTGCCGGTCAACTCATTCCATACCACGTTTCGGTCTAGTCACCACCTAGATACCTTGGAAGACCTTCTCAAGGGATTAGACTGCCAATGGAAGTTGACGCATATGTTGGTCCCAGGCTTCGACCAGTCCATGAGTCATAGCTTCACGCATCCCGCGTTGGGGTCCATTACCTCCGTGCACACCGTGTGTCATGTCACCACGGAGGTTCTATTGTTCCTCCCCCTGTCGGCCGAGCCTAACTACATTCCCTTTATCCCGAGGGAGAAACCATATCTTCTATACACTGTCCCATCTACCACGATGGATGAAGGTGACCATTTACACCTTCATGAATTTCAAACATGGGACTATGTAATGGAGGAACCTGCCACGAGGGGTCACACGTTCTTTGACCTATTCGACCCCTTCCCTAGTGGGCCTCGTGACCCATCACTTCCTTTATATCTTGACAGGGAAGTCCCCTACCACACCCCTCTCACTCGAGCCAATCAAACTACACTCAGCCAGGAGCCCGTCCACTGGCGAGAGACCCATACATATAGGGGTGATGAAGAAGGTAGTTTTAGCTCTCCTGGCCTACCCACACCCAAGTCCAATAGGAAGTCATTGTCAGACTAGTTCATACTTGGGTGTCTAGGAGTCTCCCATGCCACCAACCTCCGATTACGTCAAATGCATGCGAGTCACATATTCGGATGTCCTGGTCCACCTTTGCATGGGTTTGCGTAGCATTAGAACTGATTAGGATATAGGGTGTGCCTTTTCCTTTAATTGTCCCATTTGTTTAGAGTCTGCATGCATCTCTCATCTCATGTCAGCTCGCAGTGTTAGCCCCTTTCGAGAATTACGTGATTAGCTCCACTTTCAATATTTCAGATCTAGTCGCCTATAGGGACCCAGCGGTGATACCTAGTGAGCCCTTTGAGCCGTCTCCACCCCTTGTGAGCGACACCACCCCAGAGTGTCCACCTCCAGTCTTGTTACCTCAGCAGCGAGAGTAGATAGAGTGTATACTAGATGAGCAGGTAACGACTACTCGAGGCGGAGTGTACCAGCGCTATTTGGTGTGATGGAGGGGGCGGCCCGCTTCTGAGGACACGTGGATCACCCGGGCAGAGCTACAGACGATAGATCCAGATCTACTGGAGCGATATCAGAGTGACCCTGACCCGTACTCGACAGGGTCAAGTTTCTCCCACCCGGGGAGAATTGGTGGGGACACCAGAGGTAGTCGCCAGTACCAGATGCGCAGCACGCCGACTTCCTTGTGGTTGGGCAACAGCATGCAGCTCCCATTAGAGTCTTGACCTTTTTTTTGTATTTATTTTGAGCGTATTGTATTTGTATTTGTACTTTTACATTTGGTGTGTTTAATTAGGCTAAGTTAGTGGGTTTGTTTGTAAAATAATCACTTGGACGTAGAGGGACCCCACCCTCTCTCCCATTGGGCCACGTGGCTACTAGGGACCATGAGGGCTGGCCCATAGTCCACCTAGGACTTAGACCATTGGACCAAGGGGACAAAGGGGGAAAGAAGTCAAGATTCCCTCCCCTTAGATCAAAGGGTGTCCCCTCCTTGTCCCCCATGCTTGTCCTCCTTACCCCACATGCTTGTCCTCCTTGTCCCTCATGCTTGTCCCCCATGTGGGATTAAATAAATCCCATAAGTCTCCTTTCCCTATTATACCCTTCCACCTACCCTTAACCAAGGGTATTCTAAGTCTTTTGGCTAGGTCTAGGGTTTGATTATATATATTCTCTTGTGTATTTTGGTGGAACTCAATGAAGAAATTGAAGTGAAATTCATTTGGGCACCCCCTCTCTCTCTCTCTCTCTTGTGTTCTTGAAGTTCGTCCCTCTCCCACCTCCAATCTCTCTAGATCTGATCCCAGATCTTCTATCTCCCTCAAATCTCTTCTTCTTCTCTTCTTCTTCTATCATCTGTGATCGTTCACCGCTGCCGCGGCCGCCGTTCGTGCCGTCTTTGAGCCACCACAAGCTGATCTTCATCCTGCTGTCCCCAAATTCAGAGTTGCAGGATAGCAGCCTGGTAAAGACACTAGTACGGGAGATTCGACCGTTGGATCGTCGCGAAACTTTGAGGGTAGGTTTCCTACATTAGAAGACATTCCCAGTTCAATTTTTAGGTCGATCAGAGCCCGTTTGTCTCCTTTCCCAGCCTCTTATTCATCTTCCCTAAAATCTGCCTGTGTGCAGGTTTGTGGGATAGATCTTGACATCCGATTTTTCTCACCCCTAAAACGTTGTCCAAATCTCACAAAAGAGTTATGTGCGTCTCCGTTACCCTCCCCTCTACCCACCATAAACGTTTCTGATCCTAATTCGGTCATTTGATCCTCGGCCAAAACCCTTGATCAGGAAGGTTAGGTTCTATCCAGCCTGTTCTATATTTCAGGACAGTGTGCTCAGTCCACTTGCAGTCATTTTAATTTCAAATCCAGCCGTTGGATGAGCTTGGTATTTCAATATGTCGTAGGATTTTGATTCCCCTTTCAAACGGTACCCTTTGTGCCCTGATCCGACGTCGGGATTGAGCGTACCAGCCGATCCCACCGGAGCACGTAGATCTAGATAGAAACACAACTGCGGGACAGCCTTGGGAGATAATTCCCGAGAAATTACCCGCCACCACTCCGGTGACCGCCGCTCCCGGGGATCAACCCGAGACACTCCAAGAACGTCCCGACTAGTCGCTGCAGCCTGGAGCCGCCCCAGACGTCACCGTACCAGCAGCGGGTCCCACGCGCCATCCTGCGGGCCCGGGTGAACGGAGTTGAACCGGCCGACTGCGTCCGCCCGAGCGCCAGCGGACTGCTGCCCGCCAACCCGAGATTGGTGCTCTCGGACCCCACGTGTCGCCTGTTACGTACCTCCTTGCGTGGAGTGGGCTTTAGCATTATTTCTGTAATTATTAATTATTGTTGTACCGAGAGTTCCGGATCTCGGTCGGGAAGTCTTCCCCACGCCCCGAGCGTGGAGGTACACTCGCCACCCCCTTTTGTCATATTTTGCTTAGCTAGTATACATTCTAGATGCCGCTGCATGTGAGTAGGATATTTTATTAGCTTGCTATATATTAATCACCTCTGCGAGAGAGAGAGAGAGAGCGTGACCTGTCCCGTGACTCGATCCGAGCACGGAAGAGCTGACTACCCGACTCACTGTCGGTTCCTCAACCCCGCAGGTCCCACGTTTCCCTCGCTAGGGACGAGTTGAGAGCTAGAGTCCCAGGCTCACATTTTGTCCCGCATCACGGTCTGCTGAGATGGCTGCGTGAGCTGATGGAGGCTCTGTTTTGGTTGCTCCCTTGAGAAGGTTGTGCGACCTATCAGCTGGCTGCGAAGCTGATGTGTGTTTTGTCTGCCGACCAAAGAATGGATCGGTAGCTGTTTCTCGTGATGAGGACTGTGTTTCCTCGGTAAACGAGATGGTGACAGCAGTGCCATGATTGGTTTTTCGTTGTGACTGAGGTGATACCGGACTGTGTCCTTTGGTGTGTGCCTACTCTGATGGACGGTGTGCGTGGCATGTGGAGTGAGGTGTCGTTCGTGATTGTAGTCTGGCTGTGTCTCTCAGGTTGAGAGCTTTCATGGGAATCGAGGTTTTTCTGTGCTGGGGCTCTAACGGCGTTGTCAGTTGGTTCAGTGTTCTTCCCCTGTGACTTGGTGCTAGTCCTTAATTTCGAGGATGAATTCTTTTTAAGGGGGAGGGCTGTAATGCCCCAGGTTTTTCGGATATTTTTTTCGGATCATTTTCGTGGGTCTCGGAGTGTATTTTGTACTTTACACGTGTTTTTCCATGATGTGTCTTCGGAACTCTATGCATGGCGAACCGTGACGTTCTCCAACTCCGGAACGTTACCACTGCGTTGTGCTCCTCCCGAGGATCGCGGAGGTAATTTTTAGCATTTTTCTGAATTTTTGGAATTTTTGGGCTTTTCTATATATTAACCCCTTTCTCTCTCTCTCCCCCCATTCTCTCTTTCTCACTCTCTCTCATCTCTTTCTCTCCCCCTCTCCCCGGGCGGCCGACGGTGGCGGAGGAGGGCGAGGCGGTGATGGCGGGAGGTGAGGAACGAGGAACGGGTCAAGGATCGAGGGCCGGTGGCGTGTGGAAGCTCAGACGCGGGTTCGTGGAACGGCGAGGGTTTCACGGCATTTTCTTCGTAGATCGGCGTCCACGGCGCGTCGAATCTTCGGTGGAGGTAGGGAGATGGACCCCCAGCTCGTGTATTTCATTTCCAGTGGATTTTGTAGCCCGTGGTGAGCCGAACGTGGGTTTATTACCGTTTTGGGGAAAATCCATGATTTTAGGGTGTGAGCCCGATCTGGCGTTTTAATGTGTTAATCGGTAGTTTGAGGACATCATCGAATGCCTAGGAGGCTTGGGTATGGATTCCCCTTTGTCTACCCATCACCCGGGGGTGATTGGGGCGTGGAGCGGGATTTTGGGATTCTTCCTGCCGGTCCTGTTCTCGGGAGGGTGTAGCGGTCCTTCCTGATGTGACACACCCTTGGACTTTAGCAAGCAAGCACAATCACATTCAAAACGGGCCAAGTTGGGCCACCGCTCTATCGTCACTCACCCAAGCCCGGGGTGACTTGGCAATGCCAAGGTGAGGATGTGGGGTTGGGCCCTTGCTGGTAGAGGGCCAGCAAGGCCAAGACTTGATTCCCAATGGGTGGGGATGCCCAAATCAAGGGGGCCGACAAAGTGCCAAAGGCACCGGTTGCAATATTCCCACGGTGATCACTCAAGTTTATGGGGCTTGAGGATCGGGCTCTCACTCGCATAACCAGCGGAATTAAGAACTAATATTGAAAGATAAGCACTAAGTGGAGTGAAGGTTTGAGCACTTACTCGACCGGTTTGAAGAAACCGGTCCCGGTCGGAGATGAGGGCGAGCGGGGAGGCGAGTGGATCCCCACACGCCGCGGCGGTGTCGCTTGACCTGCCCAAATAAATTACATCACTACACCTCTCGCAGGAGGGGGATCTTGGGGTGGGGGTTAATGGAATTACAAATAATACTACCTCCACGCAGGGAGGGGCCTTCAGCCGGCCAAGCGGGGCGGGGAAATTAGAGAGAAAAGGGTTGATTAAGAGACGGCACCGAATCTGCATGCTGTCTGCGAATAGGGACAGGTAGTCGCGGTGGATACTGTATAACCCGCTCAGGAATATTGCTGATGGCGAGACCAGCGGAGAAATCTTCGTAACAGGAAGGGGAATGCCTCAGAATTTCTTTAATTTCTTCTGGCACCGCTGCTGACCGGGACGGTGGTTTGAACAGGGCTTCAGATTCTCGGACTGTCAGCTGCAGATTTCTAACAGCAGGATGCAGAGAGTGTCCCGGCCGGTCCCAACCTCGGAATCAAGTGCCGTTGGAGTCGTTGGAATTGTGAACGAGTCCTCTTCGCAGAAAAACTAACAGAGAAGCCAACCGAGGTCGGAGAAGACTAGGGGATGCAGAACAGTGGTGGCAGGTTGATGCAGATTTGTAGCTGGCAGAGTGATGGAGCTGAGGGAGAAAATTTGTAACTCCTACCACAGGATGCCGAACAGAGTTCCGCCTCTTGATTCTGAACGTAGACAGGACGAAGAAGAACTTTGTAGAAGAGCTTGAGGGCTGATTCTTCCAAGGTCTGTCGTGGCAGAGCTTCTAACCCAGTTCAGGTCCTCAGCCGGGGCAGAACTGCGCAGCTGAGGGAGAATGGACCTCCTGGACGACTCAGAGATCGGAAGAAGATGAAACCACTTCGGTTGTGAAGGCGACTGGTAGACGCTTCCGACGATGGCTCTTGGATCTTCAAACTCGTCCAGAGGAGGTCGTGGTGGCCGCTGTAAGCTGCTGGTTCATCTGCAACTTCTGGACTGCAAGCAGCAACCAAGGGACAGCTTCCAATGCCTTGATAGAAGAAGGAGAATGGGGTATAGGGTGAAGGGGAGGTGGATGAAGGGTGAGAGGGGGGGTTGTGGGAGGTGTGGAGGGGGTCTAATGGTGGTGGGGAGATGGAGGAAGAGGGGGAGTTCGCAGGTTTCAGCTGGAGGTAAGGGGGAATGGGGATTGCTAGGAGGAGAAGAGAGGAGGGAGGTGGGGGCGACCAAGGTTAAAGGGTATAGAGATAGGGGCGGCCAAGGCTTGGAGGGAAAGGATTTCAAATTTGAAATGGCTTTGGAAGTTGGGTGATTGTGTGGGGAAGTGGGGGATTATGTTGGAAGGGGGGGAGATTGTGTTGGAAGGGTAAAGATTCCACCTTGGGACAAGGGGGGTGGAGTAATGGGGCTATGGGAAGTGGAGTGGCCTTAATGGAGGTGGTTGGGGGTTGGAGGTGGTTGGGAGGAGGGAGGAGAGAGGAATGGGGCGAACCCCTTAGTGGGAGGAGAGAGAAAGAGGGATAGAGAGAGAGTAGGGTGGGGAATCACTCCCCTAGGGCTTCTCACCCAACTATAGGATTCACTCCACTAAACTAGATTTGAATACTCAAATGGAAATCTTTTGTATTGAATCATTCATTCATTAAGTTCCAAATGAAGGAAATGGGGCCCTATATATAGGAAACCCACATTTTATAATAAGACCCTGACAAAAGACTCAATGACAAATAACCGAAGGGGTAGGGGGGCTTATTGGGCCAAGCCTGCAGAATTGGGCCCAATTAGCACATTACACCATCTAATGACACACAAACTTAGGAAAATAAATGCAAGACCTAGGGACATGACTCAAGTAAAATGAAAATTACATCAAATGACTCAAGTAAATAGCACAAAAGGATAAGTGGGCCTTTATAGAGAGAGGCCCGAACTCAAATGATGCCGGAGTGTGAAGAGGACCCTAGCCAAAGGGAATTGTGGATGATGTCTCCATCAAATCCCCTGGGCTATGAAGAGCTCGACTCCGTCGAGTAGGGGTCCATCCGGCTATGGTACTGCTCGAGGAGGTCCGGATCCAACCGCTGGAGATCCTCCCGACTCACCCAAGAATCCTCCGAAGGAGGCCGATCCTTCCACCTGACGAGATAGCGCTCATAGACCTTGCTCCGAGTGGTAGTGACTTGTTCATCCAATATTTGTTCAATTTGTTCACGCTGGGCTCTCTTAGCTGGTGGTCTATTCTCACGGGTGGGTGCTCTCTCAAGGGAAGAAGTAGGCTCAATCGCCTCACTAGGTACCACCGTGGGTCCCTTATATGGCACTAGGTCGGCAACATTGAATGTGGGACTTATTCCATACTCCTCAGGGAGATCTAACTCGTAGGCATTTGCACCAATGCGCCTCAAGACCTGGAAGGGACCAGCCCCACGTGGCCTCAGTTTAGAGTTGGCTCCCGGGGAGAGCCTCTCCGTCCTTACCATTACAAAGTCACCCACATGGAATTCTTAGTGATGCCGATGAGAGTCGGCCAACCTTTTATAAGCCTCATTCTTTTTGCTGATGTGCTTGCGAATTTCTTCATGCAATTCTCTAATATGGTGTGCAAAAGACTCGACTGAAATGGACACTCTAGCATGCTGGGGAAGAGGAATGAGATCGGAAGGCTTTCTTGGTTTGTATCCATGCACGGCTTCAAATGGACTCATCCCTATGGACTTATTGATGGAGTTGTTATATGCGAATTCAGCCTGGGGTAGGATGAGATCCCAATTTCCCGGTCTATCCTCAACAAGGCACCTAAGGAGGTTCCCTAGACTCCGATTGACAACTTCGGTTTGGCCATCTGTTTGGGGGTGGTAGGCAGTGGAGAATTTAAGGATGGTACCCATCATGTGCCAAAGAGTTTTCCAAAAGTAGCTAGTGAATTTGACATCTCTATCGGAGACTATGGTTTTGGGTAACCCATGGAGGCGGACAACCTCATCAAAGAACAATCGGGCCACATGGGAGGCATCGAAGGTTTTGGTGCATGGGATGAAATGGGCCATTTTGAAAAATCTATCAACCACCACATAGATTGAGTCATGCTTTCTAGGAGTCTTGGGTAGTCCTAGCACAAAGTCTATACTTAAGTCTTGCCATGGTCGGTCGGGGATGGGGAGTGGGGTATATAGGCCGGTGTTTTGTTTCACTTGTTTGACCGAGGCACATGTTCGGCATTGACCCACAACCTTGTCTACATCTCTCTTGAGACTAGGCCAATAAAACTGTCCCTCAACTAGGGCAATGGTTTTGTGGACTCCAAAATGGCCAGCTAGCCCTCCCGCATGTAATTCCCAAATCAAGAAGTCACGGAGTGAGGTCCGTGGGATGCAAAGCTTGGGTCCCTTGAAGAGGAACTGTCACGCCCCGAGCGCGGAAGATACCCGGAGATGCGCGACGTGTCTATATCAATCATGTCAATCAGAGTGGTCGTGTATTCGACACAAAGACAGAGATGCGCAAAATAGCAAGATAACCCAATCCTTTATTTCATAATGGATAGACTATTACAAATCCAATACTCTGTTTAATAAAAAGGAAAAGAATACATATTTGACTCAAGAAACTATAGAAACGACTAAACGACACTTGGAGAATCTCTATCTCTTCACTCTTGACAATTCCCATCCGATTGACTTCCATCGTCGTCGGACTTACCTGAAAAGTACAAAGGGACAAACGGAATGAGCGAACGCTCAGTAGGAAATTATATCTCAAGTACTAGCGAGGGGTTTAAGTAATTACATTTTTATGAATGCAATAAAGCTATGCATGCTCGCATAAAACGACAGGATAGATAGAATGTAGTATCAAGGAAATAAGATGAACTTATCATGAACTTTCAACAAGATAACAAGTTTATTCGAGATATTCAAGCAAGTACATTTAACAAATCATGTCAAGAACTTTGGCTATCATGTATCAAGCAAGCAAGTAAATTACCCTTTTTCGGGCCACGCATTTCATGTAAAGTCAAGTACGATTCAAGTACAAGATGTGTGTGGAATGTCCAATCAAGCAAGTCAAGTACTCGGTATAATGCCAGATACCTTATCATTTTAACTCCCATGGGCACAAGTACTTTCGGGTGCTCCTCCCAGGACCAGATCGGGCTCTATATGCGCAGGCATTTATCATGTGTTTTGACATTCACTCTTGTTTATAGCCAACATAGAATTTCAATAATCAAGCTTGTAGACACGTATGACAACTTTGATAGAATAAAGTCCAAAATATGACAAAGGACATAGAATGGCGATAATAACGGTATAATCACGATATCGATAAAACTAGGTAGAATATGATTCCCTTAACTTGGGTACCATGACAAATCAGTATGGACATTCTTTGTATAGAATTGAGGTCCACATGAACAGTATATCAAAGGTAAGATACCCTCATTCTTATCATAGAATTGAGGTTTACAAGAATGGCATGATATGGCATGATGTCATCATCCCATTAAGAGTTTCTTATGATATACTCTTTGTATAATCATAAGGGCCGGTATACCATGTTTCTTTAGAGTGACATGGCATCAATGGTGTAATGGGTTTTTAGGGTACAACCAGCTCAGTCGGCCTTGAGGGAATCCAAGGCTACGAGGAGTCTTACGGAGGTCTCTATGACTAACTCGCTAGTCCAAAGGAACGGAATGTCCAATGGAGAGCTTGTATGTCAATGAGAGTTGAGTGTGATCGATAAATCAACGTGAAAAGTGGGACTATACTCACGGAGTGGAGAATAGTGCCGATATATGTATATAAATATATATTGAAACAATCGTTTAACAGTAACGGGTTAAAAACAGTTTACAGTAAAATAACGACTTAGGTCAAGTCGTTTCTCAAGTAATTAACGCCTAACAGAAGGGCGTTTACATATGGTCCGTTTTGCAGAATTTTCAATAATTCAATAATTTATCTAAAACGCGCCTTGGGAAGGGGCGTTTCTTCAAGAGTTGACGACTACAGTAGCAGGCGTCTCCTTATTTATATATTTGACAGAATATCAATAATTTCATGAATTGTCTAAAACACGCCTTGGTCAGGGTCGTTTCTTCAAGATCTGACGACTACACCAGAAGGCGTCTTATTGTTTACATATTTGACAGAATACAATTAATTTTCAGGAATTATCAAAAAAACGCGCCCTGGGCAGGGGCGTTACTATTTAATTCTATTTTTCAGAATATATAAATTTCAGGATTTTAACCGATACACGCCCTAGGAAGGGGCGTTACCTTTCAGATTCACGCCCTATGAGGGGGCGTTAATATGTGGAAAACGACTTTGTCCAAGTCGTTAATTCAAGTTCCTTCAGAAACTTTAAGGACAGTAACAATTTCAGGATAACAGAGGAACGAATGTAATATCATGACAGTAAAGTTAGCAGGTTGAAGACAGAGGATCATGCATTATTTTATAATCATGATTTCATAGATAATCAATTCTTAAAATGGGTGATTAACGGTTTAAAGAAATTAACGCCTGAGTACGGGGCGTTAAACATGAAATTAACGACCTGGGAAGAGTCGTTTCATGTGAATTAGCGCCCTTGACAGGGGCGTCTCTTTCAAAATATTGCAGAAAACGCATGGAAACTATAATAACCGTATGCATGACATGCTTATATATATATATCTTGCATTAATTTCATTTGGGCTACAATAACTTGAGAAAACCTACCTTTAAGAGTTGATTTGGAGATGACCGTGAGGGGTTTTTGGCTAGCAGAAGATGATGGCTTTGATGAAGAGGCTTCTACAACAGCTTTCCTATGAGAGAAGAAACTGTATCAGTTTCTTTGAAATCTGATCATCACGTCAAAAGTGAAGAAAAGATCTTTACCAGCTCTCAACGTACGGCCACCGAGCTCCCTTAACCTGTATAGAGAAGAAGATGAAGAATTGTTAATTCTTCATGCAACTGAAGCAGAGAACAAAAAGGGAAATTAAGAAGAACGGTTTGTTCTTCACGTACCTCTGCAGTCGGAGGTATCAAATAGGTTTAGGGTTGTTCGATCAAGGCTTATTTATAAGATTTTTTGGAAATCCTATTAGGGTTAGTGATTGTGTGGAAGTAATGCTTCCCTAATAGAGTCCTTACCCTAGTAGACACTTACTGGATCAGGTTGATCCTTCCCCTGATAAGCTCTGGGTCGAACGGGTCCGAATGGAATTAACGCCTTAGGTAAGGGCGTCGATTCTTTAATTAACGACCTAGTTCAGGTCGTTTCTTAAGAAACGTCTTGGATAAGGGCGTTCCTTATTTTTGAAACACGCCCCATATATGGGCGTTTCTTTTACTTACCCATTTGGTCGCGTGAGAACTGACGACCGTAGGTGTGGGCGTCCTTTCTTTATTCACGCCATGGATAGAGGCGTTTATTTATAAATTAACGCCTTAATAAGAGGCGTTATTTTTAATTTGTTTTATTTCGTCCAATTAACCATATTCCTTTTATATATATTACTTCTGTAATATATATGTTTTAATTCATTTCAATTATTCATTTATTAGGGTTGCTACAGGAACCCATCCTCTAAGACAAATCCCTCATGCTCCTTGCTAGAAGGGGTGGTCAAGGTGGTATAGATGTGCCCAAAGTCGGGGCAGCTAGGGTACTCATCCTTGATCCTATCAAACCCGGTCACTTCCACTTGGATAGTGGATAGCAAGGAAACTTTCCTACTAAGGGCATCCGCCGCTCGATTCTCACTCCCGGCCTTGTGTTTGATGACAAAAGTGTAGGATTGGATGAACTCAACCCATCGGGCATGTCAGGCATTTAACTTTTGTTGGGAATTGAGGTATTTGAGGGCCTCATGGTCGAAAAAGATGACAAACTCCTTGGGCAACAAGTAGTGCCTCCAATGTCAGAGGGATTGAACCACGGCATAGAACTCCTTGTCATAAGTGGAGTATCTTGTCCTAGCATCACAAAGCTTCTCACTAAAGAAGGCTACCGGGTGTCCCTCTTGACTAAGAATCCCTCCTATCCCTATCCCGGATGCATCACATGTGACTTCAAAGACTTTAGAGAAATCGGGAAGGCATAGGACCGGAGCTTGGGTCAACTTCTCCTTAAGTTCTTGGAAGGCTTTAGAGGCCGATTTGGTCCATACAAAAGTCCCCTTCTTGAGACAATCGGTGATGGGGCCAGTGATAGTGCTAAACCCTCGAATAAACCTCCTATAGAATGTAGCCAATCCATGGAAACTTCGGACCTCGTGAAGGGTGTGGGGTTCCGGCCAATCAATGATAGCTTGGACCTTCTCGGGGTCCATGGAAACGCCTTTGGTTGACACCACAAATCCTAGGAAGGTGAGGGATGTGGTCATGAAGTGGCACTTTCTTAAGTTGGCAAATAGGCTCTCTTGACGAAGGATGGTACAAACTTTCCTAAGGTGATCAAGGTGGGCTTCTTGGGATTGACTATAGATGAGTATATCATCAAAATAGACCACTAGAAAGATCCCAATGAAGGGCCTAAGGACCTCCGTCATAAGACGCATGAAAGTACTTGGGGCATTTGAAAGCCCAAAAGACATGACTAACCATTCAAAGAGGCCATCTTTGGTTTTGAAAGCCGTTTTCCACTCATCCCCGAGCCTTATCCTAACTTGGTGATAACCACTCTTAAGGTCAATTTTGGAGAAGATGGTGGCTCCGGCTAACATATCAAGCATGTCATCAAGCCTAGAGATGGGAAACCTATACTTGACGGTGATTTTGTTAATGGCCCGACTATCCACACACATTCGCCATGACCCATCCTTCTTGGGAGTTAGAAGGGCCGGGACGGCACATGGGCTTTTGCTAATGCGAATGAAGCCCTTCCTAATGAGTTCCTCTATTTACCTCCTAAGTTCGGCATGTTCCGTAGGATTGAGGCGATAATGAGGAAGGTTTGGGAGAGTGGCTCCCGGGACTAGATCAATTGCATGTTGCACATCCCGCATGGGAGGGAGTTGGTCCGGGAGCTCCGTTGGGAACACATCATGGAATTCTTCTAGGAGTTGTTGGATTTCTATGGGATGTGGATTGGTGGAAGTGGGTTCTCCTAGGAAAATGACCACCGCACATAATGGTACTCCTTGAACTATCTCCTCTTCAAGTTCCTTCCTAGTGATGAGATGAAGACCCTTGGTCAACCCCGAGGTCCCACTTTGTTTGGGAGTTTGGGTAGGGGATGGAGTTGGAGGGGTGGAGTTTCCCGAGACTTGTATGGTGGTGGGGTGTTGTCCTTGAGGGGGAGTGTCCCTCTTGGTCATGGGACGAGGTGGGGAGGGGTTAAGACGGATAGTCTTACCCTCATGTTGAAAGGTGCATTTGTTGCTCCTACCCAAGATGGTGGCATCTACATCATAAAGCCAAGGTCTTCCTAGTAGGATGCTACCTACTTCCATGGGTATGATGTCACACAATATTTGATCATGGTATGAAGAGAAGATGAGAGGCACAAGACATTGAGTGTTGACCGGGATGGAGTTGTTGTTGATCCATGAAACCCGGTATGGGTTTGGGTGAGGGGTGATAGTTAGCCCAAGAAGCTTGACGGTATCGGGTGACACGGCATTGACACAACTCCCACTATCCAAGATCACTTTCCTTACATGGTTCCCTATTTTGACAGAGGTGTGAAATATTGAAGTTCGACGCCAATCCTCTTCTTGGGGTTTGGTGAGGGTGCATCTAATCACTCCTAGATGAGAGTTGGAAGATGGAGTGGTGTGCTCTAGACCCGACTCTAGGTATTGGGTTTCATACTCCTCTTCCCAATCTAGTGAGGCTTCATGGTCCTCAATGACATCTTCAAGTTCTTTTTGGGGTGGAGCTTCTTCCTCAATAAGCAAGCTAGACAATCCCTTGGATGGACATTGCCCCGCAAAGTGGCCAAACCCTTGACACCTAAAGCATTGTTGACGCCCGCTACCCGAAGTAGTTCCTACATTTGGGCCTTTGGGAATGTCTTCCCTCCGTGGGAGGGGGTGACTAGGGGTGGGTTTGTTTGGAGTGATGGTGGGAGGGGGGTTGTAAGGCCTTAATGGGGTGCTCCCACTTGGATTATGGGCTTTCATGGGAGTGGCCGGAATGGGCCGTGGTCCCATGTTTTTGGGATCGACCGGTCGGGGAGTAGCAAATCGAGGGATCCTAGAGAATCTTTCTACATCCCTAGCTATTTGATAAGCTATCTCAAGGTTATCAACATCTCTCATGAAAAGCTCTCTTTTGATGTGACTTTGAAGTCCATTCCTAAAGCGGGACAAGGTAACGGCCGGGTCCTCATGAACTCCACAATTCAAAAGATAGGAGTCCAACTTCTCAATGTACTCAACTACGGTCTTCCCCTCTTGGGTGAGGCTTTGCCATTCATCTAAGAGCATGTGATGGTAGGATTGGGGAAGGTATTTGTTCCTAAGTTGATTCTTCATACCCTCCCAAGTATCAATAGGCTCTACCCGCCTAATCCTTCTTAAACCCTCTTGGTTTAGTCAATAAGTTTTGGCTAATTTAGTGGGATGCATATTGGCCAATCTTACCCTCCTTTGGTCGGGCATTGGGTACCATTCAAAGTATTGGTCCATGGCGGTCTCCCATTCTAAGTAGACACTTGGTTCATGGGAACCATCAAAGTTTGGGGCCTCTACTTTAATCATCCTTAAGAGAGGGTCATCCGGGTCGTCCCGTGGACGCCTTTCATGAATTGGAGGGTGGCGGGGTCTCTCATGGTTATAGTAGGGGTCAAAGTCCAAGTCCTCCCTATAAATTTCAGCATGTGGATGATAGGCTCTTGGTCCATGATTCCTAGGATGGAACTCTTCCCTATGAGGCTCAACATGTGGAGGGTAGATTCTTGGGTCATTGTTCCTTGGGTGGAACTCATTCCTATGCAACTCACCATGTGGTGTATGAACTCTTGACTCATTATTCCTTAGATGGGGATCTTCCCTATGAGGCTCAACATGTGGAGGGTGGACTCTAGACTCGTTGTCCCTTGGTTGGACCTCATGTTCTTCTAACCGAGCAATTCGAGTGTTAAGGGATTCAAGTTGGGCAAGGATGTTTGTAAGGGCAGCATCTACCCTATTCATTTGGCCTTGGGGTTCCTCCCTAAGAGCATCTTGATTGAGTTGAGGATTGGGATCCATGGGTGGATTTGAAGATGACGGATCGGGTCGGTAACTAGCACCACTACGGGTGGACATGCAAAACAAGGGGCAAATGAGGTTGGACACACAATGCAAAGGTCCTAGGACTTAGACTTGATAGAGACAAGTCAATGACTTGCTCTGATACCAATTGATGTGACACACCCTTAGACTTTAGCAAGCAAGCACAATCGCATTCAAAACGGGCCAAGTTGGGCCACCGCTCTATCGTCACTCACCCAAGCCCGGGGTGACTTGACAATGCCAAGGTGAGGATGTGGGGTTGGGCCCTTGCTGGTAGAGGGCCAGCAAGGCCAAGACTTGATTCCCAATGGGTGGGGATGCCCAAATCAAGGGGGCCGACAAAGTGCCAAAGGCACCGGTTGCAATATTCTCACGGTGATCACTCAAGTTTATGGGGCTTGATGATCGGGCTCTCACTCGCATAACCAGCGGAATTAAGAACTAATATTGAAAGACAAGCACTAAGTGGAGTAAAGATTTGAGCACTTACTCGACCGGTTTGAAGAAATCGGTCCCGGTCGGAGACGAGGGCAAGCGGGGAGGCGAGTGGATCCCCACACGCCGCGGCGGTGTCGCTTGACCTGCCCAAACAAATTACACCACTACACCTCTCGCAGGAAGGGGATCTTGGGGTGGGGGTTAATGGAATTACAAATAATACTACCTCCACGCAGGGAGGGGCCTTCAGCCGGCCAAGCGGGGCGGGGAAATTAGAGAGAAAAGGGTTGATTAAGAGACGGCACCGAATCTGCCTGCTGTCTGCGAATAGGGACAGGTAGTCGCGGTGGATACTGTATAACCCGGTCAGGAATATTTCTGATGGCGAGACTGGCGGAGAAATCTTCGTAACGGGAAGGGGAATGCCTCAGAATTTCTTTAATTTCTTCTGGCACTGCTGCTGACCGGGACGGTGGTTTGAACAGGGCTTCAGATTCTCGGACTGTCAGCTACAGATTTCTAACAGCAGGATGCAGAGAGTGTCCCGGACGGTCCCGACCTTGGAATCAAGCACCGTTGGAGTCGTTGGAATCGTGAACGAGTCCTCTTCACAGCAAAACTGACGGGGAAGCCAACCGAGGTTGGAGAAGACTAGGGGATGCAGAACAGTGGTGGCAGGTCGATGCAGATTTGTAGCTGGCAGAGTGATGGAGCTGAGGGAGAAAATTTGTAACTCCTGCCACAGGATGCCGAACGGAGTTCCGCCTCTTGATTCTGAACGTAGACAGGACGAAGAAGAACTTTGTAGAAGAGCTTGAGGGCTGATTCCTCCGAGGTCTATCGTGGCAGAGCTTCTAACCCGGTTCAGGTCCTCAGCCGGGGCAGAACTGCGCAGCTGAGGGAGAATGGACCTCCTGGACGACTCAGAGATTGGAAGAAGATGAAACCACTTCGGTTGAGAAGGCGACTGGTAGACGCTTCCGACGATGGCACTTGGATCTTCAAACTCGTCCAGAGGAGGTCGTGGTGGCCGCTGCAAGCTGCTGGTTCATCTGCAACTTCTGGACTGCAAGCAGCAACCAAGGGACAGCTTCCAATGCCTTGATAGAAGAAGGAGAATGGGGTATAGGGTGAAGGGGAGGTGGATGAAGGGTGAGAGGGGGGGTTGTGGGAGGTGTGGAGGGGGTCTAATGGTGGTGGGGAGATGGAGGAAGAGGGGGAGTTCGCAGGTTTCAGCTGGAGGTAAGGGGGAATGGGGATTGCTAGGAGGAGAAGAGAGGAGGGAGGTGGGGGCGACCAAGGTTAAAGGGTATAGAGATAGGGGCGGCCAAGGCTTGGAGGGAAGGGATTTCAAATTTGAAATGGCTTTGGAAGTTGGGTGATTGTGTGGGGAAGTGGGGGATTGTGTTGGAAGGGGGGGAGATTGTGTTGGAAGGGTAAAGATTCCACCTTGGGACAAGGGGGGTGGAGTAATGGGGCTATGGGAAGTGGAGTGGCCTTAATGGAGGTGGTTGGGGGTTGGAGGTGCTTGGGAGGAGGGAGGAGAGAGGAATGGGGTGAACCCCTTAGTGGGAGGAGAGAGAAAGAGGGATAGAGAGAGAGTAGGGTGGGGAATCACTCTCCTAGGGCTTCTCACCCAACTATAGGATTCACTCCACTAAACTAGATTTGAATACTCAAATGGAAATCTTTTGTATTGAATCATTCATTCATTAAGTTCCAAATGAAGGAAATGGGGCCCTATATATAGGAAACCCACATTTTACAATACGACCCTGACAAAAGACTCAATGACAAATAACCGAAGGGGTAGGGGGGCTTATTGGGACAAGCCTGCAGAATTGGGCCCAATTAGCACATTACACCATCTAATGACACACAAACTTAGGAAAATAAATGCAAGACCTAGGGACATGACTCAAGTAAAATGAAAATTACATCAAATGACTCAAGTAAATAGCACAAAAGGATAAGTGGGCCTTTATAGAGAGGCCCGAACTCAAATGATGCCGGAGTGTGAAGAGGACCCTAGCCAAAGGGAATTGTGGATGATGTCTCCATCACTTCCAGAGACCGCCACACCCCTGGCGGCCTAAGGTAGGCGCGCCACGAGTTACTATTTTGTCGGCAGGGCTGGCGCCGGCTGGCGGCCGCACGATAAACTGCCAACCGGGGTGGCGGCCGAACCTTCGACCGCTTCCTCTGTTTTTGACCGTTGCGCCTTGGGGCGCATGTTTTGACCGTTGGGGATCACGTGCCCTCTAGCGACCGTAGGTACGAGCGCCAAAGGGAGTGTTGCGGCCCAAGGTTGGACTGTTTTCTGGGTGGGCGGCCTTTCTATAGACCGCCAGACCCAAAGTGACTCGCCTTGTAGCGGCCTAAGGTTGGGCCGCTAGAGTCGTGTGGCGGCCCAAGAGGGACCGCCAGGCGATTTCTGTGCTTGCGATGTCGGGTTCGCGTTGTGTTGGTCTCCGGTCGACCCGGTTGTGACCCAGTGGTTGACCTTCTACCTCGTGAGTGTCCCAGACACCCCGTGAGTTCCGTGTCTATATTTCTGAGGTGTCGGGAGATGCCGTGTTACCTCGATTAGCGTGCCCATAGGTGTGTGTTCTGAACTTTTGTGTTACTCCTGATTGAGTCACTGTGTATCGGTATGAGTGCCGTGGGGCTTTCCCGTATGTCGTAGGTTTACTTGGAAGATGATTCCCTAGTGGGCCATGTGTTTGGCCTTGGACTGCGAGTCCAGTTCCCAGCCTAAGGCTGGAGGTTTCTCGCTTTTCCCTGGGATGGGGAATCAGCGTGGCGGCTTGTGAGTTACCTTGGGAATCATGCTTCGGTGCTTTCTACGTGGGCCGTGTGTGTGGCCTGTGAGTCCAATTACCTAGCATAGGGCTGGAGGGTTTCTTAGTTTCCTTCTCGAGGGAATGGTCTCGGCGGCTCATGAGCTACCTGGGTATTCATGCTACCGTGGTTTTAGACCTAGGGATTAGGCTAGATTAAAGGCTTTGTGTCGTTACGTACGACAGTCTTGACCTCGAGTCTCGTGACTCAAGGACCATTGATTTAGTGAGTCTAGAGGACCGTCCAGAGTCCAGTGGCTCGTCGCCACTTGGTTCCTCATGACTTTCGCGCAGGGTGCGTGTGTGGTTCTCTGAGTTTCTCTTCGGAGAGTGGTCACATCAGTGACTCCCCACTAGTCGTAGCCTTCCGACACGTGAGTGGTCCCACCAGGGAGTGGTGGCGAAACTATCCCGGGAGATAATTTTTAGGCTGGTTACCGTCGGGCCTCACGTTTGACATCATAGTCTGGCTGAGGGAAAAACCAGTTAGAGGGCCAGACCTAGGACGCGTGGTCTGTGTGTGCGCACGTGGTTGGGGGCAGTGGACCCGCGCCGGCCAGCGCGACCCCAGCTAGTCGCTTATTCTGTGGTTACTTGTACGGTGTCTCAATTCCCGCTGGCCCGGAGGGAGACACCTAAGACGCGGTCTAAGTCGTCAGTGGACGCATCCGACCTTGCTTCTGGTGGGCAGGTACTCCTATCACGTGAGACTTGACTCTCCTATTTTCGGGTTCCATTTTCCGTCTGCGAGACGTGGTTTTCTGGACCGTCCGGTGTTTTTGAGGTAGTGGCCGGGTTGCTAGTGGCTTCACAGAGGGTGTGTCTTATGAGTGCGGTGTCCGTGACTAGGTGGTCGGGGTTGCACCTTAGACAGCGTGTCCAAGTTGGCCTTGTCCTAGGAGACATGCCTCTACGGCGGAGTTGCCTAGGTTTTACCTCGGTAAGTGGTGTTAGTGTGGTCCAGTTCCCGATGGTGAGATCAGGATTTCTCTTTCTGCTTGACCGGTACAGTAGGAGTAGTTGTAGTGCCGAGTTTTGACCGGCCACCGAGTTATTGTTCCTGCTGTTACTATTGTTCTTATAGTTACTACTTTCCGTGCCGCCGTTATCCTCAGTTGGGGTTCCGCGGGATCCCTACTGAGCCAGTGACAGGAGGCTCACCCCTGCTTTTTAGGTGCGGCGGTTCTTCCTCGAGGTTCGAGGGTGCTGTTCGGAGGTTCTTAGTTGCCAGCTCACCGGGCCGAGTGTTCACTTGGCATGTGGTACGTTTTACTGCTTTAGACTGTACTTTCTGTTGGACTGGACTCTGCTGTTGTAGTTGTTTACTTATTTCTGTTAATTGTTGAATTGTCCTGTATTATTTCATGTTTCTTTGTACCTCCACACTCCTTTTAGCCCTTCCGAGCCCTCCCAACTCGTGGGCGGCGGGCCAGGATTCGAATGGTATCGGGTTCTTCCTGGTATCCGAATCTTGGGTCGTCACACGACGGGGTCGAGTTCTTCCCACCTGGGGAGAATTGATGGGAATCAACATCGGGCACTAACTTTTTATTTTACATTTATGTCCTTTTATATTTGTAGTTATACCCTTGTGCTAATTGGGTACGCAATTGTAAGTCTTAGTGGGTTTATTTGCAAAAGGCCATTGTGTTTCTTTGCAAAAGGGCACGTAGGCCCAGCATGGGCCCCCTCCCTCCCTCCCCCTTATTGGTCCACATGGACTCTAGGGCCCATGGGGGCTGGTCCATGGTCCAAATGTGGACTTGGACCAAGGATTGAATATGGAAGAAAAATCCATTTTGGTCTCTTAATTAAAGGGGGGGGGGGCGCACCCTTCTTGTAAATCATTTTTTATTGTGTGTTTTTTTGACTATGTGGGGGGAATATCTTCTATCCCTTGTATACCCCTCTCCTAACCTAGATCTGAGGGTAGTTTAGGTCTTTTTACATTTTCTATATATACCTTGTATTTTGTGAATTACTTAGCATTAATGAAAAGAAAATTCTCATTTGTGCTCACAAGGCCCAAGGGCGCCCCTCTCCTCCCCCCTAGACCTATGAGAGCTCTGATTTCAGATGTGTGAAGCATCTCCTCCACCACCTCCCTGAGTGTGAAGCTCAGCACCGCCGCCGCCGTCGCCACCGAGCCACCGTCACACCGCCACCGCCAACCCACCGGAGTTCTGTCCAAATCAGGACAGAGGTCTCTTGTCCGAATTTTCTCTCCCAAAACCCAGATCTGACGGAGCTGAGATTTTGAGGGTAGGTTTCCTACATAAATCCCCATCTCCAGAAAAATTTCCCCAATTTTAAACCTTCATTTCATTTTCATTTCTATTTAAGCTTCCAGACCCACACAGATCTGTCCCTGTGCAGATCATGTTACAGCAACCCTGTTCTTCCATTGTTCGGCTCCCTTCCCCATTTCTTATTGAGTTCAAATTTGGACTGGGTGTTCTTCCTATCAAAACCCACCTCCACAAATTTTTCATGAATTTTAGGAGTTATTTTTTCCTTCTGAAAAATTAAAACTCAGGCCAAAATCTGTTCTGTCCTGTGCAGTCCAGATCTGATCCCTGTCCAGTCAAAAATTCATTTCCCCTGTCAAACCACCTTTAGAAAATCCACAAAAAATATTGGCCTCTTCCTTACTTCCCCCTCTATAACTTTCATAAAGGGTCCAACTCCAAGATCCGAAGTTTTCCCTCCGGTCAACCCTCATTCTCAGGCAGATCCAAATATATCCTGCCAGATCTGGTTCTGTGACCCAGCAGGTTGTAAATTCGACCAAGGCTATTACAGAGACAGACAAAATTCCTTCTCTGGCCATAGGTTGTAGCTCTCTGAAAGAGCTTTCCAACGGCGTAAATTTTGCATCGATCCGACGTCGGGATTGATTGCAGCAGCTGATCTCATCGGGTCGCGCAACCCTGAAACAGTAAAACAGACCCGGGGCAGCAATCTTCACCGCCCGGCCTCCCACCACCAGCGCCAACCCGGTCGCCTTCCATGGATCGTTCCTCCAGGCATCCCCTTGGCAGCGAGACCCACCCCGCCTAGTTGGGACGTCTGAGCAGCACGTGTGCCCCACAACCAGCAGCATGCGTCATCCAGACGGCATCGACGGAGCTGTCCAACACGCTGCCCATCAACCCAAGATCGATCCTTCCGTGCCCCACTTGTATTCCTTTACCTCCCTGCGTGGAGTGGGTAGTAAATTCATTTGCTGTAATTATTGTAATATTTTTACCGGAAGTTACTGTACTTGACCGGGGTCGTCTTCCCCACACCCGGCGCGTGGAGGTATCGTGTCCGCTCCCCATCTCGGCATTTGTTTTACTCGTATTTATTTGTATATGCCGCTGCGAGTGATAGGATTATTAGCCCGATATATTGTTATCACCGTTGCGAGAGAGTGAGTGTGACCCGTCCAGTGACTCAATCTGAGTACACGCGGAAGAGCAGAGTACCCTTGACTCATTACCGGTTCCTCAACCGTGCACGGTCCCACGTTTCCCTTGCTTAGGGACGAGTTGAGAGCTAGAGTCCCAGGTTCACTGGTCCGTCCCGCATCAGAGAGGCACTCCATTTATTTTCCCTAGAAGGAATAAACACTCTATGATGGTTGCCAAGCTCACAAGCATCACATTGAAATTGAGACAAACTGAGAGGAATGGAAACAAATTGATGAAGCTTTGAGGGAGATAGATGGCCGAGATGACAATGCCAATGATATGGAGAATCTATAGCGAGAACTGAAGGAGCAGACAATCGATCTGTCAAGTAGTACAAGCCGCCAAACTCACACCCTCCACCAATCATCACCTTCATTTGAAGATCCTGCAAGACACAATAAGAAGGAAAGAAGGTAACATAATAGTTATAATCACGAGCTAGGTGTTGACACCCGTTTTTTGACCAATAAGTTGGGTCATCTGCTTGTTCATTCTATATGATGCTCCGAGTTGTTCACTCTTTCATTGAGCCTTCTTGATCAGTTGGAGGTTTATTTCATGGGTCTTGATTCCTTGGTTGGGTCTGATTCCTTGATTTCTTGCATTTAATAAAGCTTAGCAAGCTTTCCTTTTAATCTTGGATCCTTATTGTCTCTAACGGTCTATTTCAGGGGCGTTACGTTTCTCTGACGCATTAGCCCATGGCCGTTACATATTGAAGAGCCCTTACCCTTAAAGGCTTCTTTCCAGTTCTTATCCTTTGGCTATCCATTGTCTCTAACGGTCCACCACAGGGGCTTTACATCTTTCTGACGCATCAGCCCATGACCGTTATATCTTGAGGAGTCCTACAACTTGAGGCCTCTATTCTAATACTTATCCTTTTGCCTATTCGTTGATTCTAACGGTCTGTCGTGCGGCCGTTATATTCCTCTAACGTGTTATCCCTCGACCGTTACCTTCATTCAAAGTCCAACTATTTAGAACTTCTTCCCGTTGATCTTATCTTCTTAAGAGATAAGGTTGTGTGACGGTCTTCCTCTGGAGCGTTACATTCATGTGGCGATCTGTCGTGCAACCGTTACATCCAACAGAGAGTCCTAGCAGGTCTGGATCCTTCTCTGCTACTCCGTGGTCGAGTTGAGAGTTTGATCTTGTGGTTTCTCTTCCAAATCTGATCCTCAGGACCTTCTATTTATTTCTAAGGACTCTTGGGAGTATTATCTTCAAGAGTTTGCTAAGAATCATCTCCTTTTTAGCTAGATTATCCTCTGCTCGACCGGAGAGTTTGAGGGCCTATAAATAGAACCCTTAACTTCATGACCTAGGGAGGAGAAATCTGGAGTTTACGTCGAAGTGCTGCCGCATTCTGGAGCCACATTCAACCAAGGAGAATTGATTTTCTGCGTCCATCTGCATCTCAGTCAAGGGAGTACTTTGATTTCAAGTGTTTAAGTCAATCATTGGCAAACTTATGTTCTTCCCTTCTCCTTTGCATCATAGCATTGTCCCACTCCTTATTCCACGTTCCTCCACTTGTTTCAATCATCTAAACATCCTTCCTATCTTTTAAAACGCCCAGAGGGGTTAAAAAACCAAACTCCCCCGGTATTCCCCTTTCCTTTTGAATGATATTAAGTTCATTTGAGAATTGATGCTACGTTGTGTGAAAGGCTAATCTAGGATTATTTTCTTGTGTTCTACGTTCTTTGGCAGGTTTACAGGGTTCATAAGGCAAGGCCCAAGCTTTCTGGCCGGCTGGAAGGTTTGGAGTTTGAAGGATTCATGAGCTTGTTCTGCAGACACTCTGACGGTCTTCATCAGGCGCGTCAGGTTCCTCTAACGGTTCATCGGGCGACCGTCACACTCCTGTGATGCGTAAGTGCTTTGCCGTTACATTCAACAGAGCTGCAGTTTTCTATTGATTTCTCTCTCCCGTGGGCGGGTGCATCATCCTCCTATTCTAAGGTATTTCTTAGGTCTTTGGCTTGTGTTTACCTTGGTGGCGATCACGTTCTTTCTTAGTACTGGGCATTGATTTTCTCTTTCTCATATCTCTTATTTCTTTTGCTAGTTCCACCCACGCGGTGTGTTTTCATTTATTCCTTTGCTCCACGCCCCGACGTGTGTTTTTCCTTTCCCTCTTCAGTTTAATTTGATTTGAGATAGCATTGCCCATGCTAGAGCTTGTTCTGATTGCCTAGGTTCATGGTTCACATGTTCATAGGTTGATTGAGATCGTTGTTATTTGCTCATTATATTTGTCATTCATCATATCACATAACAAAGGAAGAAAATAAATCAACAGTTTTTTGGCGATCATGGTGGGACAACTTGTGCCAATCGTGTTTTGATCTCTGTTAAACCTGCCATCATTTCCTTGTCTTGGTTTTCCCCGGATTTCCCTTTTATTTCTTGTTGTCTCTGGTTCCCTGGCTCCTCTGACGGTTTCCAGTTCCTGCGTTACACTGCTTCTGACGGTCTGGTCTTCGACCGTCACTTTTCTCTGACGCCGGTCCCCTAGACCGTTACATACTCTAGATAGGTACGCATCCCGAGGTGCATTTTCTTTCCGTAGTTTCTACTGTGATCTTTGTGCTTGGGTGTTATCTGGTCTCCTCCCTGGTTGATCTACTTATCTACATCATTGTGTGCATACTTGTTTGCTAGATTATAGGTTAGAATTTGCATGCACTCCAGTGCGCATAGGTTCATTCATATTTTCATACATTAGATTGCATTTCCTACCTTGGTGTGCGGGCCTCTCGTCTCCATATTCTTTAGGGCCGACTAGGAAATCACACCAGGGACCTCCATAAGTCCCCGCGAGCCGTGGATTCCCACACGGACGCCGGGCCGGTTGTACCTTTCCACCCCATGTCTAGGGTTGCATAAGTGAAGGAGTGATTAACATTTAAAGTCAAACCAAGCCTTACACCCCTCTCCTATTAGGAACCCATTGTCGAGAGCACATTTTTAATCAATCTACTAAAGTTCCAAAGGAGAAATCATAGAAATCTTGTGGCATCATCTTAAGCAACTTGGTTGACTTGGAGTGTCTTCATTTCTTTTTCACTTACATCTTCGCTAGGAGTCGTCTAAGTTTGGTCACTTATTGTGTGATTGTTGTGTGTTGTTTGCATCTTGCTAAGGTCGTCCGTTGCATGTGGAGTCCCCTCCATCCGTTAGAAGCATCATCACCCGGGGGTGAGTCTCTCTCCTCATCCTATTTCAACCCACTCTTCGAATCTACTATGGCTTCCTTTGATCTTCCTCGGTCCCAAGAGGAGTCTCTCCCTCAAGGGCTTCTAGAGGATCCCTCTAGGGTTGTCTCGTTCCAGCCCAGGGAGGAACCCCTTCCTCCCTCATCTTCCATCCCTATGCAGATTGCTCCATCCACTCAAAATCCTCCTCTTCCTTCCGCCAATTCTGTCCTTCAGATGATGGCTCAATTAGACCCGGCCCAGCTTCAGGCGGTCTATCAGGTTATGCAGGGGTCTAACACCCCGCCTTCTCCTATTGTCTTTGGTCATTCCAATCCGTCCGTCGCTCAACCTAGAGCCGATGGACCCACTGTGCAGCCCGTTGATCTCACTCTGGTCCAACCTAGGACCCTCCGCTTCTCCAATCTTGAAATGGGCCAGTCTTCTGGTTCAGCCCAGCAGTGCCTTGATAAGGGCAACCCAGTTATGCCTCCTTCTTTCCCGTTGGATCATCACATCTCAGGCCCAGCTGTGCCGCAAGTTCTTCTTGGTACCAATGATTTTATGCGCCCTCAGCAAGGGGCAGCCTAGGTTCAGTCTAATGTGGGTCACCCTTCGATCCACCATCCCTCTTATGGACCATTTCCTCCATCTGTTTACCCTTCCGTTCCTCAGAATTCATCTTTCGCTGTCCATGCTCCCTCCCGAGAGCAGGAGTTGCTTGATAAGTGGGCCGCTATGCAACAGCAACTCGATTTCCTTCAGAAGCGGGTTGGCCCTCAGTCATTGGCAGACGTTCCAGTCCCGAGTTTTCAGAACATCCGGTTCCCTCCACAGTCCGAGCTCCCCAACTATAGAAAGTATGATGGGAACATCAATCCTTTTGTTCATGTGAGGGACTTCTTATACGAGTCGGCTCAATTTCAGCATGATGATCGCCTCATGGCGTATCTATTTCGCCGATCACTGGATGGTGTTGCACTGGAATGGTTCTATTCTCTGCCACTGGAAGATGCCGAGAGTTTCAAGACAGTAAAAGATAAGTTTATCCATAGGTTCCAAGACAGAGTCGGCCCGGAAAATTCATTTACATATCTGGTGGCCGAAAAGATGAAGCCTGATGAGGAATTTGCTACCTACGCAGACTGATGGAGGCAGATGGCCGCTAGAGTGCCCGGCCACATTCCGGAGGAAGAGAAGGTTAAATTGCTGATTTCAAATGCCACTCCGACCTTCCGTAACATTCTAGCCATGAATGATATAGCCAACATGCATCAACTTTACAGCCGAGCATGCTTTATTCAAACTCAGTTCAAGGATTCCCCCATACACTCACTCTTTGAAAATCAAAAGCCCAAGTATCATAAGAAACCTCAAGGGCCTGTTACCGAGGAGATCCAAATGAACGAGCAAGTTCAAGCCGTTACTTTCCCCTTCCAAGCCGCACCCTTCCGCTTCCCCCAAAATCCCCGCACTCCACATAACCCCGCTCCCCAAAGCTTCCAAGTCACTCCACAAAACCCTCCGCCTGCCTTCACAACTCCACAAAATACCTTCACCGCACCACAGCAAGCACCACAACCTCCGTAATACCATAATGTCCCTCCACCCAACGGCTATAACAACAACAACAACAACAAGCGTCCGGCTCCTAAAAGGGCACAATACCCACCCTTGCCAGAAACCCTCACGGATATCTTCTCGGCTCTCATGTCAGTAAATGCTATACAACTTCCTCCGGAACGGCCCATTTGGAACACAGCCGTTGATCAAACAAAGTATTGCATATTCCACAGGCAGCCGGGGCACACAATTGAAGGATGTTTTCAGTTCAGGGACCTAGTGTATGACCTCCATGAGGGACAGAGAATTGATTGGGCCGAGATGCACAAGGCCATTATCGAAATCAAAGAGAAGAGAAGGCAGCCGCCGAGGCAGCAAGTGCAGCAGCAACAGGCATCGCAGCCATAGCAGCAGACGCCACAGCAGCAACAACAACAGGTTCAGGATTTGGGGATTCATCAGAACCCGATGCCGAACCACCCTCCCGCTCCGTAGCCTCAGCCGCCGGCACCAGCTCAGGTCAATGTTGTCCAGCCCCCGGCTCCTAACGTCGGGTGGTCTTTTGATGACGACGGCACCACACCGCAGATAATGCCCCTCCACCATAATCAACGCAATCCCCTTGCTTCCTCTAGCATTTTTCCTACACACCCGACACCTTCACCACTTGTTCTCCCATTCACACCCGCTCCAGTAACTCCGCCACCACCCACGATTCTGTCACACCCACCACCAATTACCCCCGCTACCATCATTACACCGTCACCCAACCCTTCACTTATCACCACGCCTCCACTAGCCTGTCCTCCCTCCGTACCAACACCCATCATCACCACCTCGCCTTCCACTAACCCCTCATCCATCATCCGCCCATCACCACTTATTACCTCCACCAACACCACATCGTACCAAATCCTTTCTCCCACACCACCTAGTCCACTCATCCACGCCACCGGACCAATTATACCGTCCCCTGATGCCGTGCCGGCACAAAACCTCGCCCTACGGAGCGGGCGGCTGTTCCACCGGAATTATCCCACTACTTCTAATCCCCAGTCTTCCCAGCCGGCTGCTGAACAGGAAGAAATCGAACCTCTGCCGGGTACCCAATACGACCTGCTACATCATTTGGATAGGGTGCCCGACAAGATATCTGTTCTGTAGCTCATTAAAAGATCTACCCTTCACCAGGATGCTCTCAGAAACATTCTACAAAAGGTGATGGTTAGTGAATACATGGCAGTCGACAGTCTACCTACGACACTGGCAACAATTTCCAAAGGGCCGACAATCACATTTTCTGAAACCAAGCTAGCTCCTCCAGAGGCTCGGCAAATGCCGCTCTGCATTTCAATCACTTTGAATAAAGTCAATATTGACGCAGCACTGGTTGATATAGGGGCATCTATTAATGTATGCCCGCTCAGTACTCTTCGAGCTTGCAACATCTCAGAGGAATTGCTACGGCCAACCCCCACTACCATAGCTGCATATGACAACTCGAGGAGAGCATGTCATGGGGTGGTCACTATTCAAGCAGAGCTTGGGCCTCTTACTATGCCCGTGGAGTTCTATGTGCTAGACATTGACCCTATGTTCAAAGCTATCTTGGGTCGCCCATGGATTGACACTCTCAGCGCCGTACCCTCCACTGCGCATCAATGCATTAAATTCCCTTTCCAAGGGAGGGTCATCAAGGTTAAGAGCTTATCCACGGTCCAATCCGTGAAAGCTATTTCAGAAAAGGTTCTTCCTACCTTATGGCCAAGCAGTCGGCCAGTTATCTCTGTGCTAGATCTAGACTTTCCCTGGGCTTATGCACCCTGCAAGTCCATCGCTGCCACAGTTAATATCAAGATGAAGCCTCAGATCCGAGATTCCAAGGGATGGGACATTATACTGAAACTAGGCTACCAACCGGGGAGAGGCCTCGGTGCTCAATTGTAGGGAAGGACCAAGCTCATCCCCAAGGGAAGAAAAATGAACAGGAGAGGTCTCGGCTACTGAGAGACCGCATTATCTATGATGGGTGACTCTGGGCCACTCACCTGGGACTACCGCCATCATATTGTCAGAGGGCCTCTTCAGCCAGGCACATTGAGCCCACAGCCAGTTCTGCCAGAAAGGAAAGGTTCAGTTTGTCCAGTTGCCAGTCCCCCTCTACCACCAAAAGGGCCAATTGATGACATGATTGACTACAGTCAGGCCTTTGAATGATTATTTCATGAAGAGGACCGCCGACAGAAGCATCAAGAGGTTCGGCTCGTCCAATGGAGGCCGAAGAAGCAGCCAGTTCAGCATCCACGGGAGGAGGGGAGCTCACCCGTTATCATTTCTTGGTCTCCTTCCCGTCTCACATCTCTCTTCCAACTAGTGGAACCCATTCCTCGTTCTCCCCCTATGATGGTCGATCCATACTTTACGGACGGACCACCTGAAATCCTGTTTGTCCCCTGCGCATGTGGGCGCTGCCCACCCATCAATATGTTCGATCTATTCACTCCTCCTTCCTCCACCACTCCACTCCATGAGATGTGGTTTTGGTCCTCCGATCCATTCTTCGATTGCATCTTCCCCGAGTTGTTCCCCATGCAACTCCCGCCTCCTCCATCCTGTTGTGTGGTCTCCACTGTTCTCCAAAAAAAATGTCAAATTTAAAACGGAGATTTCAGTGGAAGATTATGCTACCCTGTCTCCATCCTCCGCCCAGGGGCACGAGTCCCCTGCTCCTTCCCCTCCACTAGATTTTCTTTCCCTTAGGTTAGGATTAAGGTCCGTCGAGTCTAGGGAAGTAGAATCAGTTAGGTCTAGAGAAGTAGGGTCTTGTTCGAGCTCATCCAACCCTTCCTCCTCTGAGCCCCGCCCGCTTGCGCGTCCTCCAAAATCTATCCCCGATAGGTTCTTGCAAGATCTAGCTCAGCGATGTCATGCTCTTTTGAGGTGCCCAGAATTCATTGCTACCGCAATCATAATCGAAGATGAAGAGGAAATAGAGGGCGTCTGGAGCGATGACGGACTCGGTGTCTATGAAATCCTGGATGAAAAAGACCCGATTGATGATGAGGACAGCAACGTAGATGACACTACCGATTTGTATGCATGAGGGTTAAAGAAATTTGACGAGCCATCGTCGGCAGTGGATGAACCTACGAAGGAAATAAATTTGGGAACTGAAGAAGACCCAAGGCCTATCATTATTGCCGCTAATCTCCCTCCGCAAGTAGAAGAAGATTTGATCAAGGTTCTAAGGGAGTATAGTGATTCTTTCACCTGGACTTATGAGGACATGCCAGGTCTTGACCTCTCCTTAGTGGAACACCGACTCGTGCTTAAACCGGGGGCAACACCTGTGAAACAACGGTCGAGAAGATTTCACCCCCACATGGCCTTGAGGATTAAGGAAGAAGTCGACAAGTTGTACAAGGCCAGATTCATTAGAGTGGTTCTATATCCTCAGTGGGTGGCGAACATAGTCCCTGTTATTAAGAAGGATGGAAAGGTGCGTATTTGCATCGATTTCAGGGATCTGAACAAAGCATGTTCTAAAGATGATTTCCCGCTGCCTCACATAGACGTTCTGGTGGATAGCACCGCCGGGTACAAATCTTTGTCATTCATGGATGGTTACTCAGGATATAATCAGATCCGTCTCGCTCCTGAAGATCAAGAGAAAATCTCCTTCACCACGCCCTGGGGCACGTACTGCTATGTGGTCATGCCGTTCGGTCTGAAGAACGCAGGTGCCACCTATCAGAGGGCGATGATGGCCATCTTCCACGACATGATGCATATCTATATGGAAGCCTATGTGGATGACATTTTGGTGAAGTCAAGGACCAAAGAAGAACACCCCTCTATTCTGGCTAAGGTATTGCAAAGAGCCAGGAAGTACAAGCTGAAAATGAATCCGAAGAAGTGTGTTTTCGGAGTCTCTTCAGGGAAGCTGCTAGGTTTTATAGTGAGCAAACGGGGGATCCAGATTGATCCTAACAAAGCACAGGCCGTCATGGACATGCCTCCGCCGAAGAATATTACGGAACTTTGAGGACTGATTGGAAGACTGCAATTCATCAGAAGATTCATATCCCAACATTCTCAAAGGTGCCGCCCGTTTTATGAATTGCTAAAGGCGGGGGTTAAGTTTGAATGGAATCAAGACTGTCAGAAGGCCTATGAGGACCTAAAGGAATATCTATCCAATCCCCCGATTTTGTAACCTCCTGTCCCTGGGAAACCCCTAATCCTATACATCTCGGTCATTGAGGACTCCCTAGGGGCGGTCTTAGCAGAAGTAGATGAAGAAGGGAAAGACCGGGATGCTTATTACCTCTCTCGGTTATTTAACCCGGCTGAGGCCAAATACACCGCTATGGAGAAGACTTGTGCCGCCTTAGTGTGGGTAGCTCAGAAGCTTAAACATTACTTCCTTGCCCACCCAGTTAGGTTGATCTCTAGAATGGACCCGATCCGCTATCTCTTAGAAAAGCCTATCCTTTCTAGTAGGTTAGCTCGCTGGCAGAGCTTCCTCTCCCAATTCGATATCACATTTATCGTTCAGAAGGCGGTCAAAGGGTACGCCATCGCCGAGCATCTTTCCCATCTCCCCATCCCTCACACTGACTCTATTCAGGACGATTTCCCTGATGAGCATCTCTCTGTCATTTCTCATCATCCCTTCTGGTCTCTGCACTTCGATGGAGCGCTCAATTCTCAAGGCTGAGGGATCGGCGCTGTTCTGCTCACTCCAGAGGGAGTGACAATTCCCTTTGCTTATCAACTTCGATTTCCTGCTACCAACAACATCGCCGAGTATGAGGCTCTCCTAGCTGGATTAAAGCATGCCTACCTTCTGGGCGCGCGTTACTTGAATATCATAGGAGACTCTCAGCTCGTCTTGCGGCAAGTTCTGTCCACTTACCGCACTCGTGACCCCAAGCTTAAGCATATCAAGATTTGGTCACGCTCCTGGCTAGGCCGTAAGCTGATCTACATTCATACTCCTAGGTCTCAGAACATTCTAGCCGATGCCTTAGCATCGCTTGCCTCCTCTCTATCTTTCCCTCTCAGTCAGAGTACTGAGACTATCATCGTTCAGAGAATGGACGCACCCTCTCTCCAAGATCCTTGGTACATCAACCTTAGGAAAATTGTAGAGGTGAGGGCTGAGAAAGAAGACCTCAAGGAAGTATCTTTGATGGAGTTAGAAGAGATCTTAGAGGAAGAAGAATTGCCCTGGTATCATGAAATCGAGTTGTTTTGCAAAGACGGATCGTTCCCAGAAGGGGCAAATGCCGAGCAGCGCAAGTCAATAAGAAGAGCCGCCTCAAGGTATACCATCGTTGCAGGAGAACTATACAGGCGTGCTACTAATGGAATGCTCATGAGATGCTTAGATGATGATGAGGCTTGGAAGGTGGCTGAAGCAGCCCATTCTAGCGAGTGTGGAGGTCATGTCAATGGCCAGGCTCTAGCGAAGAAGATCCTTAGGCAGGGCTACTATTGGCCCACTCTAGAGGAAGATTGCTCCCTCTACGTCCGGAGGTGTCTTAAATGCCAACTCCACGCTGATAAAATCTATGCTCCAGCTTCATCTCTCCATCCTCTTTCCGCTCCTTGGCCATTCTCTATGTGGGCTTTCGATGTTGTCGGCCCGCTCGGTGATCCTAATTCTCAGATCAAACAGAAATCCTTTATCCTTACCGCCACTGAGTACTTCACCAAATGGGCCGAAGCAGAGGCGTACGCAGAGATCAAAGCTTCAACGGTGTGCCGCTTCATCATGAAGAATATCATCTCGCAGTTCGGAGTACCAAACAGCATCATCACCGACAACGGACCCCAGTTCGTCTCTCAAGAGCTCAAGGACCTATGTAAGAAGTTCAATATTACATTGCATCATTCATCTCCATATTATCATCAAGGCAACGGTCAAGCCGAGGCCACTAACAAAACCCTTCTTAAAATTATAAAGAAAACATGCGAATCTCATAAGTTTTCCGATTGGCCAGAAAGATTAGTGGAAGCTCTGTGGGCTTACCGCACCTCTGTCCGTACTCCTACGGGGCAGACTCCCTACGCTCTTACCTACGGGATGGAGGCGGTGCTCCCATATGAGATCTTGATCCCTTCCCTTAGAGTGCAGCTCGATAAGGAACTTAATTTCGATGAACGTCGAGAGGCGTTGCTCGTCCAGTTGGAACTCTTGGATGAGAAGAGGATGAACGCGGCCGATCACGTATCCGTTTATCAAAAGAGAGTTTCGCGTTATTTTCAAAAGAAGGTGATTGAACGTAAATTTCAAAAAGGTGATATGGTTTTGAAACGCAAATTCATTCGGTCTGCAGGCCCTAGGTCTAAATTGCAACCTAACTGGGAAGGGCCGTTCGTTGTAAAAGAAGCTTATCCAGGGAATGCTTATCGCTTAGTGAACGCAGAATGTGAGGAGCTCTCTCACGCTTGGAATGGGTTGTATCTTAAGTGTTTCTTTCCTTAGAGTCTAACTCGTGCCACCCCGGCAGCAAGGCGTTCCTTTCCCTTTGCCATGAAAGAAGTCCCGAGTACGGCAATCACACACTACACGACATCCCTGGTCAGGTTTCTGCTTTATAGACATCGTTTCTCCTTGGCCATGCTTTGGGGTAAAGTCGAAGTCCCTGACCGTTTCTTTCTTCGGCTGAATCCAGGGGCAAGAGGTGAATAAGGAGGCGATGACTGATTCAGGCATCCTAACGAGAGGAGGTCTCAAATAGGGGCAGTCCGTTATGACCTGACGCCATAGAGCAAAGGAAAAGAAGAAACCAAAGGAGCAATCTTTGTGACAAAATCAAAAGCATTATCTCAAAAGTCTATCGATCATGATCCCAAAGCTCCAAAAGGCAAGAAAGAAAAGCTAGGCATGGCAAGAGTGGCAGTACAGTTCCCCGCGGGACGAATGAGCCCGGTCGTATGCATGCCTAGAGTGGACTAAGGTTCGATGACGGACACAAAGCCCCGGCGCAACAGACCAAATCTCTAATGGATTGTCTGGAGAGGAAATCAAGTCCTAAAAAAAAGCTTCTATATCTGGCCTAAGCTTACCCACGTGTTCTATTTTTCCTTTTTTAGGACCACGATTAGTACCCTGGGTATGGCCCTGGTAGAGACACCGTCATGCAAGTGGAGCCTTGGCCAGGGGGTTGTCACCTTGTTGCACACTAACCTCAGAACTCTCGATGTAATAAGGAGGGCCCACATTGCCGGGGGAAGCATCGGTTTTCAAAATCCCAAAAAATCAAATATTTCAAAATCCAAAAACGTCATATATGTCAAAATCCAAAAACATCATATATTTCAAAATCTAAAAACATCATATATTTTAAAACCCCAAAACATCATATATTCCAAAGTCTAAAAAAAATCATATATTCCAAAATCAAAAAAAAATCATATATTTCAAAACCCAAAAGAATCAAATATTTCTAAAATCTCACAAAAATTCAGATATTTCCCAAAAACTCCAAAAATTCCATCATATGCATTGCATGCATCGTGTTACTCCTATTATTTCTTCCGCCTATTTAATAAGGCTCCACCCCTTGACCGAATATCAAGAAATGGTCATTCTCTAACTTGCTTTAAGGCAAGGGGTTGAGTCTAAGAACAGATATAACTTGTTTCTTGTCTAAGTGTGTGCAGAACGCAGGTTCAAACCCGGGTTGAAATCTCACGACTATGCAGGTCCAAGTCTGTAACGCACCAGTTCCAGACCGCCACAGTTATGTAACGGTCCACACCGTGACCGTCACCTTCTTCAGGGCATTGGCTTCATTCTCTCAGTAGGTCCATCTCTGACGGTCTTCATGCAGACCGTCACATACTTCTAACGGTCTGTCGCTAGACCGTTACACCCTCCAGAGAATAGGATTCTCAGTCCATTCCCCTGACGGCCTATCGCCAGACCGTCACATCCTGGTAACGGCCCTTTGCGGGACCGTTACACTCTCCAGAGACTCTATTTTTCAGGTTTTTTTAACCAAATCAAGTAACAACTCATGCTCATTTCAATTAAAATCACTTTCATATCATTCACTTAAACTCATTCACTTAAACTTAATGCAACATCAGTTCTGATTGTCAATTTACATCATCATTTCATGAACGAAATCAAGCTACATTCAAGTTCCTATCCACAAGAGGGCGGATCTCCCTCAATTCTTCCACGTAGCCACGGCGTGCTTCGTCGTTCTCTTTCACTTCCTCTTGCCACGGACGCACCTTACTGATCTCCCACATGGTCAGCGCGTTCCGAACTTCTCTTTCATCCTCCTCGGTCCCCATCTTCCTAGGTAGACGGGGAGGGTAGTGTGATAGTGCAGGAACTTCTATCCGAGGTAGTCCGATCTGAAGATGGCACCGGTGCGGGTTGTAGATCGCCATGGTAGTATTTCCCACTAGGTGGAGGTCCAGGCCTTGACGCCGCGGTATTCTAAGCAAAGTGCTCTGAAGGATTCTTGGTCGCATGATGAATTTCTCTATTGGCAAAGTGTTGAGGAAGAGGCGCCATTCATCCCGTGTTTTCTTGTCCGTCATCTTGCATTCAACCTGAGAAGAAAATCTACAGGCACCACCAATAAAGAACAAAGGGTGGCTCCTAAAGATCCGGCTAGCAGAAGTTATATCTTCCTTGGGTTGGAATTTGACTCTCACTCCCATCCAACACTCAAGGAGTATCATGGAACCGAATAGAGGTCCCCCTAAGCAAGCGGAGCTTAGTCCTTCATAAAGGTATGAGAGGATCGCTTGAGGGATGGACATACCCCGCCACAACCCGCTAATAATGCTGAGATTTTGGGTATCTAAGAGGTGGTCGGTAGTGGTGAAAAGGAAGACTTCGCATAAGCAAACCGACATCGCCTTGGCTATTGCTTCATGTCTCTCCCACTTGTTCTTGCAATGAGAGACTATCCACTGTGCCATGGGTATTAAGTGAATGTGGTGCGGGCTGATCATGGTCCTCACGTCCTTTGGATTGTGAATGAAATCGCTCAAAATCAAGGATGGGTCAATAGGTTCCACCGTATAGCAAACTAGGTCTTCATCCCCCACCTTAGTCTTAGGAAGGACTAGGTAGGTTTCTACCTCCTCTAATAGGACTGAAGCTTCAAAGGAAGGGAAGATGAAGGTATGTGTTTGAGGATGCCACAATTCTATGAGAGCTGAAATGCTTGGCCAATCTAAAGATAATTTCTGAAGGTTCTTGCCTAAGACCAATAAAGGTTGGAGGTGCCATGCCCTAAGGATTGCTAAGACTTCTAAAGGGAGTTCTTTGATCATGGGAGCCACCCACTTCAAGTTGGAGTAGCATCTTGGACCGGGAAGAGGCTAGAAGAAGAAGAAGAGATTATAAGAAGTTGAAGTGCAGAATTATTGAACTTTTGAACCATTAGAACTTACCACCCTTTGAGCACTTGAGATCAGATGCTTGGGGATTGATGTCAGCCTTCGCAACTCCTCATGCTCTGTCCTCGCCGCTCTAGGTCCAGTGTAGACCTTCTCCTCCATGGCCATCACTTCGAAGCTTCTCTTCATGGTGTTTCTGCCCTTAGGAGAGGTTCTTCAGCCCTTGTAGCAGAAAATTAAGGAAAGCTACATTTTTTTTGCAGAATCCCCAGGTTTTACAGGCTTGCTTTTGGCTCTAGGGTGATAAGGTTTGGGTTAGAAGACCTTATCTTAAGTCCGGGAGAGTTCTAGTGTGGATTGAGGGTTTCTTATCTCGGGTTTTGCCTCTCACGACGCAATCCGTCTCGGAGTACACCTCGTTCTCTGACGATCTATCGTAGGACCGTCACTTATATCTGACGCACCAATTCTGGGCCATCACATTTCCTGTGGGTTTCTTTTGGCCCAATCTTGTTCTGTCAAGCCTGACGGTCTAAGCTATGACCGTTACCTTCTGTGACACATGGACCCTGAGCCGTCACATTTTCTGCCATTCAGTCTTGGCTTCTCCTTCGCTCGATCATTTCTGACGGTCTGGTTACGGCCGTTACTTGGCTCTGACGCATGGTCTTCAAGCTGTCACATTTTCTGCACGCTACTTCAATCCAGCATTGTTCTGTTGTCCCTAACGGTCTGGCTCTGGCCGTTACATCATTCTGACGCTCCCCAGTGGACCGTCACATTTCCTGCACATCAATTTGTAGTCTAGCCTCTGTCATCCCTGACGGCCCTACGTTAGTGCGTTACATAACTCTGACGCATCTTGCGTAGACCGTCACATTCTCTGCTGCTGGATTTGTGCTATTCCTTTCTGCCTGTGGTCCTTCATTTACACATATCCCGTTCCATTTACATGACTTCAGTCATCCCCTTCATGCCATTTTCACACATTTCCACATGCATTTCTATTTCATTCCATCATACATTTACACATATTTTATTCACACCTTCATGCCATCTATCCACGCTTTCATTCATTCACATCCACATCCATTCCATTTCATCTGCATTCCATTCACGCATGCATTCATTCACATAAAACAACAAAAACACAAAAAAAGAATCTGCATTCATTTCCATTTATATAAGTCATGTACAAGTAAGAAGAAAAAACAAAAAAAATAAGCTCACTCGGCCGGCTTGTCTCCCGGGCCGCCCTTGTCATCACCATCCTCGGGTCTCCTGGCCGGTGGCGCTATGGAGGCACTCTCCTCCTGCTGTCCCCTCTCTGCCCTCTCGTTCCTCCGCTGACCGGAGGAGCTGGCCAGGAAATCTGCTACTGAGCCACTCGGGGCAACGCTCCTCCGTGCCCCGCTTTGGGAGGTGCTCCGCTCCGGTCCTCGGCCCATCATCCTCACTATGCGCTCCATCGTCCGCAGTTCGATCTTCAACTCGAAGATCTGATGCCGTGTCTCCCGGGCCTCGGTCCGGTAGCGCTCCAAGTCCGCTGTCTCGGTCCGGAGTCTCTCCACCTCGGCTCGTGCCTGAGCCAGCTCTGTCCGGAGTCGCTCTGCCTCCGATCGAGCGTGCTCCGCTTCGGCCACTGCTTTGGTCAGCTCTCTCGTCTGCAGTTTGCATTTTGCATTGTCAGGATATTAAGCATTTGCATAAATCAAAAGCATTTAGATCTAAAGAAGCATTTAGTTTCTTACCCGCTCCGCGAGGGTGGCCTCCGCCTCCTCGGCCCGAGCGACCGCTCGAGTGAACTCGGCATCCCGCTCAGCTCTGCCCCCGGCAGGCTGTGATGAAGATGACGGGGCATCCGGTCCGGCTCTTTGGGCTCCTTCAGCCCGCTGCATTTAGAGATAGTCAGTCACATTCGCATAATTTGCATCATAAGCATAAATCATTTAAGTCTCAGGTTTTAGAATCTTACCAGAAGCTCCAGGGCGGTCCGGTACTCGTCCCGCTGCTGGATGGTAGCGTGGAGTAGCCCCTCGAGCTCGGCTATCCTTCCCTCAGGGTCTAGCTGCATTTAGAAAGCATATGAGTCAGTGCATATAGGAAATTTTCATGTAAAAGCATAGGGTTTAGAAGTTCATACCGGTCGTCAGGTACCTCGGTACACCTGGTCCCCGTACCGCCGGGCGAAGGCTTTCAAGTACGCCTCATCGCTCTCGGCCCGCTCCTTTACCGCCCGACCTCTCTTGTTCCAATCATGGACGTATTTTGCCTTACGGGCGCACCAATCCACATTGCCGCTAATCCCCTTTAATGACTTGCCCGGGCATTCGTCGTCTCGGCGTGGGAAGGTCACCTCTGGCTGGTGTAGTCCCCGGGTCCGCAAAATCAAGCGGTAGTGGAGTGGCTCGATGACGTTGATGCAGTGCAACCACACGTCTCGCCCACGGTATGATAGGGCTGTCTGGACCCATGGCTGTCCCTCGGTACTCTCGTCTCGATACGGGGTCCATCTCACCTGGAAATCATGTTAGTTAGTTTGTCAGCATTCATAAGCATTAGAGGCATTTAGAAGCATTCAAAGCATTTAGAGTTCTGGGCTTACCGCCGTATGCGGGAAAGAATCCAGCTCGTCCTGGATCGCCCGGGTCAATCGAGTGATCGACCCTGAGTCCCTGGCGACCACCCATCGTCTGGCAATCGGGATCCGCTCGAGGTGGAGTAATGTGCCTCTCCCTATTCCGGGGAGGTATATGAAGCTCTAGATCTGCATTCAGGAGTCATGTCAGTCATTTGCATTGCATTATCATTTGCATAATCATAATAGAAAGCATTTAAGTCAAGTTTACCTGTAGAAAAGGTGAGAAGCCGCCCAGCATGGTCTGTCGGTCTATCGTGCTGAGCGACTCGAACAGGAAGGCTAGGACCGTTGCCCCCCATGCGTACTTCCCAACTCTGCCTTAGTCCTCGAGCAATGGCAGCAGTCTGCAGCTGATCACGTCTGCTCGAGTCGCGAATAGCAGCTTCCCGAACAGTAGCATGAGGAACCGTCTCAGGATGCGATCTCTCTCTGGTCCCGCCTCTGCGGCCACATGTGGGCGCACCTGCTCTATCACTCGGCCTATATGCTCCTCAGGTAGCTCTCCCACTGCTATCGCTGCTCCTCTCAGCCCCAGGCTCTCCTGCAGTCTCGATCTCGACAGCTGGGATGAAGTCTGGCCCGGTCTGATCAAATCCAAGCCCAGCAGCTCCTGGGCGAACTCCCTGTAATTCCCATAAGTCCACCCGGTCACTGCCGCCCCGTGGACCCTCAATCCCGTAATCCGCGCTATGTCTTCCAGCGTGGGGATCATGTGGCCCCACGGGAAGATGAATGCTCTGCTGATTGGATCCCATCTCTCGTGCAATGCGTATAGCAGCGGAGTGTCCATCCTGATCGCCTCGATGCTCAGCACCTCGGCGAATCCCATTGCTGCGAGTCGCTCTCTTTGGTAGTCGGGCAGTGCCTGGTAGACCGCCCGGATCTGCAGCCATGATATTCTTGTTCTTCTTTTTCCCTGCATGCATTTAGAGCATAAGTTAGTCAATTGCATCATAAAAAAAATCGCATAACATTCATATAATAAAAACAAACAAAAAAATTGAATAATTAAAAACCTAAAAATCAGTTCTGATCTCTGGTGATTGTGACGGCCCTGGGGTGGGGCGTCGCATGGCTCTAACACGCCAGGGGTGATGCGTTAGGCTCGTGACTGTCGCTGGAAGGACCGTTACGCTCTCTACTAAAGGGCGTTCTCCCCTTCTGTTTCCCTTGACTTCCCACTTTGGCCAAATGGCCTACATGTGTTCCTAATGGGTTCATAGACCCATTTTCTACCCCCCATTCGTCCATGCATACACTTAAAAACTCATAATATTAAAAATTGAAAATTAGGGTGAGTGGGCTTACCTCTCGGTCTTGGCCCCTCTTCCTCTTTTTTTCTTGTGCTTTGGGTTCTCCTTCGTCCTGGGGTGCTTCCCCTTGATCCTCCTCAGCCGTTGGAGCCTCTTCTTCCGCCGTTGGCTCCCTCGTCGTCGTTTCTTCTTCCACGGGCGGTGGAACCACCTCTTGTTCAATCCGACGGTGGAGGCGTTGGATGGCCTTCCTCTTCGTCCCCTTTTCCCTTCTCTTCGGTGGCTGTGGGGCCTCGTCGCCGGCCATCCTTGTCGGTGGTCACCGGTGGTCCTTGGTAGCTCTCGGTTGGGTTTTTTTTGAGTGTTAGGGCGAATGAAGCATGAATGATGGCTTGTGACCGTTCGGTTTATTTTTTTGAACGCTCAGGAAATGTGACGGTCTATCGCCAGACCGTTACATTCTCTGACGCGTCTTTCTTAGACCGTCAAGTCAGTTGAGTTGTTTCATTGAAGAATTTGAACCGCCAATATCTAACGGTCCAGTCCTAGACCGTTACGTGGTGTGACGCACCATTTCAAAACCGTCACAGTTTGAAGATTTCTTGATGAATAAAATGGCTTATTTGATGCTTGAATGATTGCATTTTCTGCCATGGCGCATATTATTAATGCTTTTCATGCGTACAAATGGTTATGCCTTGTTTCATGCTCAGATTAATTATCATTGGCTAATCTTTTGTTCATGGATGAAGTTATGAACAACATCATGCTTTGCCGTTCGTCAGGCAGGTAAGTCAAGTACAGTATCCCGAATCCTTTGTCCCTTTAATGCATTACTATATGTTATCTATAATATATTATCTCGAGAACCGGCTGGTCATTCATGTGTTCCAGGATCTGATGTTCCCCTTAAACAAAAATGATGATGATCTAGGTGCACATGTTTAATCGTTAGATAGGTCGTTAGGTTAGAAAAATTTGGGGACGATGGTTTTATCTTGCACGCCGTGATTGCAGATGGTGTCCTGACCCTGGTTTCTCTGGTCTAGCAATATTATTCGCGAGTATCTTGTTATTTTATTCTTTCTTTGCATTCGTTTTGATGATTTCTTTATTTTAGCCCAGCATGCATCATGCGCATTCTTTGAGCATTCATGAATCTTCGTCTGTTCAAGACATCTCAGTGATGGTGAATAGCTGTGTTCTTGATCTCGAATAAGGAGAATCATTCCACTCTGAATTAGAAGGTTTTCCTTCGGTCTACTCGCTTGATTTGGTTAGCTGAAGATCCCTGTCTGGAGTTTAGTCAGTTGTCTCTTTCCTTTCCGTTGCCTCCGGCGGCTAGCCGTGTTTTCCTTTCCTTAGTTGTTAGTTCCTCCAGACATGCATCATTTGGTCGGCTATTTCCTTGTGATTAGTTCGAAATTTTCCAGAAAATTCCTGTCGCTGGTTGGTTAAGAACGGGTGTCGTTTGCCTTAACGCCCGCTTTTCGGTCCATTCCGCTTCATTTCTGCTTCATCTCCATGTTCCATTTCACTTTCGCTTCACCTCCGCTCGCTCCCCTGCAAAGAGGACGTTAAGGAGGGGCATCTGTTGACACCCGTTTTATGACCAATAAGTCGGGTCATCTCCTTGTTCATTCTATATGATGTTCCGAGTTGTTCACTCTTTCATTGAGCCTTCTTGATCAGTTGGAGGTTTATTTCATGGGTCTTGATTCCTTGGTTGGGTCTGATTCCTTGATTTCTTGCATTTAATAAAGCTTAGCAAGCTTTCCTTTTAATCTTGGATCCTTATTGTCTCTAACGGTCTATTTCAGGGGCGTTACGTTTCTCTGACGCATTAGCCCATGGCCGTTACATATTGAAGAGCCCTTACCCTTAAAGGCTTCTTTCCAGTTCTTATCCTTTGGCTATCCATTGTCTCTAACGGTCCACCACAGGGGCGTTACATCTTTCTGACGCATCAGCCCATGACCGTTATATCTTGAGGAGTCCTACAGCTTGAGGCCTATATTCTAATACTTATCCTTTTGCCTATCCGTTGATTCTAACGGTCTGTCGTGCGGCCGTTATATTCCTCTAACGCGTTATCCCTCGACCGTTACCTTCATTCAGAGTCCAACTGTTTAGAACTTCTTCTCGTTGATCTTATCTTCTTAAGAGATAAGGTTGTGTGACAGTCTTCCTCTGGAGCGTTACATTCATGTGGCGGTCTGTCGTGCAGCCGTTACATCCAACAGAGAGTCCTAGCAGGTCTGGCTCTTCTCTGCTACTCCGTGGTCGAGTTGAGAGTTTGATCTTGTGGTTTCTGTTCCAAATCTGATCCTCACTAGGGAACTGGTGGAAAGAAGGTTGATAAAAAATTGAGAAACATATAACACATTAGAAAGGGTGAGGGTGAGAGATAGACAAATAGTACCGATGCCAAGGATAGGAGACATAGATCCATTGACAATCGATATAGGTGAGAAGGAAGATGTAAGGCGCAAAGAGAAAAAATATGATCGATTACTTGACATGTGACTAGAATCCCCAGAATCAATGATCCAGGATGAACCATGAGAGATGGTAGACGCACTACCTGAAGTGGAAGGAACTACATGGAATGAGTGCTACTGGAGTAGGCGCTTATAGTCAGCCTTGGGTAAAGTAACGATCACATCTGCTGGGTGTTCTTGTGGCATAGTAGAGGGATTGGCCTGAGCATCCAGAGCCAGTAGAGGTGAAGTGGTCGCAATTTTAGCAGTGTGCGGATGACCAAACTTCACCTAGAAACGTTCAGGGACATGATTTTGACAACCACGATGAGTATATAGAGGATAGAAGTTCCGGCTAGGACCACACCCTCGACTGCGACCACGACCAGCAGCATGTTTAGAGTGCTCAACTGAGCCAGCCGAAGAGAGCTCAACAATAGAGATGGAGGAACTAACTCGAAGAACACGGGGCATGGCATTCACCAGAGAGAGGATCGCATCGTCCCAGAGAAGATGGGAACGAACGTGGATGAGGGAGTCATCCAAGCTAGATAGAAATTTGACGACCAAGAACTCCTCACGTTGCCTTTTCAAGGTGGCCACATCTGTAGTGAGGGGATGATACACTTGTAACTCATCCCACTTGCCCTTTATGGCAGCAAAGTATTCATGAATAGAGCGACCACCTTGCTTGAGAGAAAAAAATTTCTTCGTAGAGAGAATAAACCCAGGAGACATTCTTTCTATCAAAGTACATGTCCTTTAGAGCATCTCACATTTCTTTTGATGTACCATCGGAAGCAACATTAGAACTCACATGCGGCTCCATGCTATTGAGGAGTAGGGTCATCACAAAATAATCATCGGACTACTACGTTGCAAACTTCGCCTCATCCTTCTTGTCGGTCGGAGGAGATTAATCTAGATGAGAGAGCTTCCATTGAGAGCCAAAGAGAAACTGGAATGCACGTGACCAGAGAAGATATATAGTTGGAACCGTTCAACTTGACAGTCATTCCAATAGTCAAGTAGTGATCCGTGTATCGGACGATGAGGATGGGGAAGACATCGCAACAGTCGAGAAATGGAGAAAGACATTAAGGAGTGATCGGTACATAGGAAGAGGGATGAGAGAAGTGAGAGACGACCCCTCCCCCTATGTGATGATCATGACGGAGAAGAAGGCTGGCGATGGTTGGGCCGGCTAGAAGGACATTTGCCGGGGCTGCGGACCCTGCCGTGGTGAGTCGGATCCCGCCACGGGAAGAGGGAGGGGGGTGCTGGTGGAGAGTCCCCTGCTGCGGTCGTGGCGCTGTAGGGCGCCGGCGGATGAGCGCAATGCCGAAGAGAAGGGAGAAGGAGAGAGACGACAGTGGGTATCACCTAGGATTATCCCTATGATACCATGCGGAAAAAGAGAGTTTTCAATATTTTATTCCTTGGAGCAAGGCTATATAAGAGGGTATGCTTGTCATCAATTAGGACTAGGATACGGTAATATACTATTGACAATCACATTGGCTGCTTGTTAAAGATATTTTGCCCAATATCTTTCCGTCTCTGTTTTCTTATTCATCATATAGGCACTTTAGAATAAGGGGAAAAATCCCTCATCATATAACTGTTCAAACCAATGTTATCAGAATCGGACCGGTGTCTGAACCGGACAATGAGCTGGTTCGGTTCGAACCGATTTGACCGTTGTTTCGAACCGGTTCGAACCGTGATGTCATTATAATATTGATATACGGTCCGACCCGATTCTATAACCTAATACAATAAGAAATAATTCAAATAAGATATAATGATCAAAATAAATAAACATACATGTATATAGAAAATAACTTGTAATTACTTATTGGAAATAGAGCCTTTATGTTTAGTCCCATATTAGAAGTTAGAAAGATTTACTTGACTTTATATATTGGAGAGTTCACCCTTGAGTCAGGACCCAAGTGACATAAGATGGGTGGGGGTGGGTACCAAACTATTATTTTTTTTTGACGGGGGAATACGGTCGAACCGACTCGAATCAGTTCAACGGTCGAACCGCAGTTCAGGCGGTTCGGACGATTTTTTACTATTTGACCTGATCGGGCCTACGGACTGGTTCCTGGATCGGTTCACGGTCGAACCGATCCGACTAGCCGGTCCGATCCAATTCTGATAACACTGGTTCAAACCTCATTTGCCGGAGTACAGGGATATTTGTTTACCAAGATGCCGGCATGCTAGCCCATGCATCTTTTGTGGTTAGCAACATGCTAAGTCGGCAGAGTAAGACATCTATAGGAATTTGTGTTTGAATTGCCCGGAGAAGTATTCGGATCCTTATATTATATTGCTGTGATGGTGCCACTGTACAATGAAGGCTTGATTTGATTGAAAGGGATTTGTTCCGAGCTCCAACCCTGGGGAAAAATAAAAAAAACTCGGGTGCCCGGGGGGATTTCCGGTTTTGATTTCACACGGCTGGATCCCCGGATCTGTGCCTTCACGTTTCCTTCTCAGAGATCGAATGGAGGGAAATATGACACCATCTCCGATATGGCATGCTTGCGCAGGGTCCCATTAGAAAGTTGCGTGGGGGATGGCCGTGAGCCCCAATACCCACCCACCCACCAATATCAGCAATTCCTCCCTCCCACCACCCCACCCACCACCACCCCCACCTCCAAGCCTCTAACAGTGCCAAGAAATTAAATGCTGATCGAATGACACAAAGGATTCATAACAATACCAACAATTTAGAAAGAGTCTATGCAGACTTCCAAATGATGTGGAAGCAAGATTAAACAAGAAACAAGATATCTTTTTCTCTTAAAAAAATGAAGACCCAAAAACAATATGCACCCCATAACTTCTCCCTCCACTCTACTCCACCTGCCATCCCACAGAGCTCCTAGAAGGCCACCCCCCTCTCACCCCCACCACCCAAAAACAACCAGTGGTGGGAGTTTAAGAGTACCCTCCCCCTCCACCCCCTCCTCTTGAATGATATGCAGAACTCTGGATGCATTTGGAAGTTGATTTAGAAACATACTTGATAATTGTATATATATATATATATATGTCAATGCAGTTGTGGCTGAAACCCCACTAAAGTTTCTTAATTTTTTTTTTTAAATTCACTCCCCTCCTCTTTTGCTTTTGTGCCTTGTCAATGTAACAGTCACTGGGACTTCCAGTGCTTGGCCTGCTCGAACCCGTTTCTGCAGTAGTGGTAGTCCTCGATGGTCTGCTCGATCTCCTTCTGCGTGTTCATGACGAAGGGCCCGTACTGCACCACGGGCTCGTTCAGCGGCTGCCCGCCGATGAGGACGAAGCGGAGGGGCCTCCCCGAACTGTTCCAGGCGCTGAGGCCGTCGCCGGCGCCCAGCACCAGGGTGTGGTGGGCGGCGGCCGGGGAGGAGTCGGCCCCCCCGAACACGCCCTCCCCTTCGAGGACGTAGATGAAGGCGTTCCAACCCTCCGGGACGCGCTGGTGCACCTGGGCGCCGGGCTTCAGCGTGAAGTCCAGGTACATGGTGGGGGTGCGCGTGTAGACGGGGGACTTGACCCCGAAGGCCTCGCCGGCGATGATGCGGGCGTCGACGCCGTCCTTCTCGACCCTGCTCACGTCCTTGCTCTGCAGCTCCTGGTAGCGCGGCTCGATCCTGCGACGGGTGGCGGCATCACAGATCGAATGAGAGAGAGGAGAGACCAAGTTGCTTGCGGTTGCGGATAGGAAGGAGAGCAGGGGTGGGGAGAGATGGGGCTGGGCTTGGGTTTGTTTTGGGGGAAGGGGGTGCCATTAATTACATCTTGTCTTTGGAGGAGAGGTTGATCCAGAGCTGCAGGCCAGTGTTGACGCCGTCTCCGATCGGCATTTCAGAATGGATGATCCCTCGGCCGGCGGTCATCCACTGATGCAGAGTACAACAAAAACATGCAGGGAAGGAATGAGATCGAACAGAGCCGAAAAACATGCTCTGCTTCTTGGAATCTCTCTCTCTCTCTCTCATAGTTTGTTGATGATCTTATGAACAATCCATTACCTGGAGATCACCAGGTCCGATCGTCCCCTTGTGCCCTGCAAAGTCTTGATGTGTGAAGGCCCCCTGCACGCGAATACTGTGTCAACGCCTGACAACTCCATTGGCGGCTAAAGAAAACAAAAACTTTTGTGTGCGAGTCAAAGAAAATAATAATAAAAAAGAATGGGGTTGGAGGGGGGACGGGATAGTTCATACCTGAAGCATGTAAGTAACAGTTTCGAAACCTGCGAGCCAAACCCAGATTGGAAAAGGGAAGAAAAAAAAAGTCTAGATAATTCAGATCGATGATCCCCGTATATATTTCGGCAATGATTGAAAGGAAGAAATGGAGCAGAGAGAAAGGGCGTTTGCGAAGGAGGATGTCCATACCTCGATGTGGGTGGTCAGGGAAGCCGGCAGGAGCAGAGACTGCAGAAAAAAAGAGGAAACAGGGGATTCGATATAGAATTAGCAATGCTCCAATGATGAAGAAACGGATTGACATACGACACAAACTCTGAAAGACGTTGACCCAATTGAGAAAGTTTGGATTTTGACATCATGAACGAGGAAATCCAGATCGGAGCGTACCAGAGAACTCGTCCAACATGAGGAAAGGATCCAAATTCTTCAACTCTGGCCTGCATAGCCGGAAACCCAACATGATAAGAACACATAACCAGAAAGAGAGAGAAGGGTAGACGAGAGAGAGGATCCAGGAGAGAGAGAGAGAGAGAGCTAGCGAGAGAGAAAAAGTCACCTTCCAATGCTCCTCCTGACGACCGCGCCGTCGCCATCGTACTGGGGCTTGGACAGAACCTTCTTCGCCACCTGCCTCGGCCTCTCAAACCCGGGGCTCGCGCCTTCTTCTCCGGACATGGTTGCGAAGCCCTTCCTGACGAGGATGTGGCGGCGGGGGTGGATCCCGTTCCTGTATAAGCTGTGGTTCCAGGCGGGGGATGATGTGGTGCTGCCTATGGAGGGAAGAGGTGCTGCAGGGAGGATGCTTCTCTGGAACGAGGAGGCCCTCCTCCTCAGGAGGCAAGAATTTATAGGGGAAGACGCCCAGCACCAAGCCATCATCATCATCACCTCATGCACATGTATGTGCTCGACGTTGATCCAAATCTCTCTCTCTCTCTAAATATTCCTCTTGTCTCTCTTTACCTCTCTCTCCCTCTCTCTAGTAACGACCTCCTTGTGGGGAAACGTTGTGGAGGGAAGGTGGGTTTCATCGGATTTTGGCCTCTCACCCACGCAAGTAACAACGTCTCCCCCATCCCTTTCTGGATGGCCTAATATCAGAACAAAAACCAAATATTTCGATGTATGACGTCATTATCGTGTAATCAGGACGTAGGCGCGGGCCCGGCACGCCACTTCCCGGTCTGCGAGGCCCGGAGGCACGTGCGGCGAACCATTAGAAGCGCCAGGCGCGCTGCCCGAAAAGGAGCTGGTGCTGGTCTCGGGGAAAGAGTGGGTCCCATCCACACGGCAGGTGGTGGGGGCCGCGGCCTTATTAACCTCACCTCCGCCGGATGTCGTGTGATGATGATTTCCTTGCATCACCGGACTGGCTTGGAAGAAAAAACACGGCTTTTGCTTTTGCTGTGTTGGGCCGCGAAGAAGCTCTTCGTGACTTCTCGTCGTTTCCACACGGGGGAATGGAAACATTATATTAATACGGTCAATGTAAGCTGAGATCTGTCTGGTTTTGACTTTCTCATCGCACAACTCCTTCTTGAAAGAGTAATGCCGTGTGCAAGATAGTTGCACTTACCTCACGTAAACCCATGACACACGCTCAAATTAACTAAGGAGGCGTGATATGACACTCTTTTGCAGAGGAAACGAGAATGCCTTGTTCCTCTGACGCGCACAGTAAATGGGCGACGTTCTCCATCGTGAACCCCAGTTGGAAATCCTCACTTTACCCCCGTTCCTCCCCATGAATGCAACCTCAGCGTGAAAATCTCAAAATGAAAACAAACTAAGATTTTTCCATTTTGCAGCTCAACTCCGATTCATGACCCGTGACGGGGGAGGTGGTGTGCAAGACTAGTGATGATCTCTTGGCCAACCAGTACTATGGGTGAAGCTGACGTTTGCGGCACCCGTTGAGGACACCTCTCCTTCGGCCTGTCTTCGCAGGGCAACCAGTCACAACGGTAGTTTGGCACCCAATTCAATCAGCACCCGTAAATTGGGTGTTGGGTTGAAGTAGATTGGGAGTATTCTTAAGAAAGGGAAACTCAAAGGTTTATCCAAAGACCTTCTACCTCAAGTGTTGTGTTTTATATGGGGACTTTAGTCCTACATTGGAAAACACAAAGAGGTGAGGGGACCTTATAGTTCCTAGGGCCCCCTAGACTATGTCTTATAGACAATAGTGGAGGTAAGCTAGGACGCATGCACGCACGCATGCACGCGCCAGGCTGGGCTGGGTGGGCGTGCGTGTGTGTGAGGTGCGGGTCTAGCCGGCTTGCCCTGGCACCTTTTTGGATTTCTTTTTACTGTTTTACCATTTCTTGGAGAGAAAGAGGGGTCTCCGAACGGTTTTGGTTTGGAGGCGGACCGTCGCGGGTATTACAGGAGTGATTAGCATTATCCTAATTACGGGTTATCCTGTTTTGCTGTTTTTACTTCCCTGAGGAATCGCTCGCACTCCGCTCTCTCTCTCTCGTCTCCGTCAGTCGCAGCCGCTGCTCTGCCTCCCTTGCACATCACCAACATCGTTCGGCCGTCGACGTCTTCTTCGTCGCGGTTCGCGCACAGACGACGCTCTCTACTGCTGTCTTTCGTCGGTGATCGGTGCATGTTCTTCGACCTACATATTTTTTCTGTTAAGAAGAGATCTAGGTTTCTCGCATAGTATTTTCTTTAGATTCTTAAGAGTGTGCTTAAGGGTCTTGTGTTAGTAGTCGTATCCTGGGGGAAGACTGCCATACTCATCGCACCGTTCTTGTGAGGGGTGATATCTTCTCTAAGGGGAGTCTCTTTGAGACGCTTCTACTCCATATTATTTACTACATTTTTACTTGTTCTACAACCATGTTTTACACTATAACCATGCTTATTAATTTTGTTTCTTGGCCGTTCTTTGTTGAATCAACCCCATATGCATGTATGCTTTGGTTTGCCTTGTATGTATTATGGTCCGGTTGTTGCCATGATGTTGCCCCATTACACTGTTTATTCCCAACAGTCTTAGAGAAGATATCGTTCATGGCATCGTCATCTTCAATGAGTTTTGGAACCAGGGTGGACATGTCTGGGATGCCCACGAAATTTTCCGGGCAACACTTTAAGCGTTGGCAACAACGCATGAAGATGTGGTTCACCATGGTTGGCCTAATCTCATTGTTAGAGTCGGACCCCCCTATAATAGATGAAAACGACCCAGAGAGTGCTAAAAAGGTTGAAGAATGGACCACTAAAGACAGGTTAGGACATGTGTGCATTCTAACTGCACTGTCGGATGTCCTGTTTGATGTCTATAGCACTTCCACCTTCAACACTACTAAAGCTCTGTGGAATGAACTTGATCGGAAGTACAATACCGAGGACCAAGGTCTGGAAAAGTACTCCGTGGGTAAGTTCCTTAAATTCCAGATGGTCGAGAATAAGTCTACAGGGGAGCAGGCACATGAGCTTCTACTTATGTTCCATGGTTTGACTGAGGCAGACATGAAAATGCCTGAAAAGTTCCAAGTCATGTGCATCATAGAGAAATTGCCTAGATCCTGGGAGGATTTTGGCAGGGGCCTCAAGCACCGCAAAGGGGCTATCTCTCTTGATGATTTGATGAGGGCTGTAGCCATTGAAGAGGAACATAGGAAGGAAAAGCCCAATATGCCTGTGGATGCAAGTGCAAACCTAGTAATGAAGCATAAGGGTAAAGATCCAAAAGGCAAGGCCAAGGTTGATTCCACTGTTCAGATGAAACCCAAGGGAAAGATAAAGAAGAAGAAGGTACTGGGACAGTGCTGGAATTGTGGTGACAAGGGTCACATGCGCAATGATTGTCCTAAAAAGAAGGAAAAATTACTGAACAAAGCCATGCTGACCCATGAAATCCCAGCACAGGTCCATGTGGTGACTGGGGGATCTTCTTCTGGTATGGAATATGTTTCTCTAAATCCTCAATTATTTACTATTTATGAACCAAATGAGTGGTTGGTGGACACTGGAGCCAATGTGCATCTATGTGCTGACAGGGCTAATTTTGTATCTTATCAGGCAACCCATGATCGCTCCGTGACAATGGAAATGGAAGTACAGCTAGGGTGCTAGGAGTTGGACATGTGAACCTGAAGTTTACTTCAGGGCGTGTTCTTACTCTTTCCTTAGTGTACCATGTTCTTAGTGTTAAGAGGAACATTTTATCTGGTTCTGTTTTAGTAAGGGAGGGTTATGAATTGAACTTTGAATGTAATAAAGTTGTTATACTCTATCTGAAGACTTTTATTGCTAAAGGTTATCTTTCTGATGGTTTGTTTAAAATCTTTGTGGATCATGTGATGAACAGAAATGTGGATGGTAGTGCTTCAATTTCTACTTCTGTTCCTGTTGCTTATAATGTTATAGATTCATCTGAATTATGGCATGCCCGTCTAGGTCATCTTAATTTCAATTCTTTGAAACGTATGATGAACCTGAAATTGATTCCTGAGCATACTGTTGATAAAACTAAGAAATGTGATATCTGTGTACAAGCTAAACAACCCAGAAAACCTTTTCATTATGTGATTAGAGATTCAGAGATTCTGGATCTGGTGCATTCAGATATTTGTGAGTTTAATGGTGTGTTGACTAGGGATCATAAAAAGTATTTCATTACCTTTATTGATGACTGTAGTAGATACTGTTATGTGTATTTACTTAGATCTAAGGATGAGGCTTTGCAAAAGTTTATCATCTTTAAGAAGGAAGCAGAAACACAATCTGGCAGAGTTCTTAAGAGGTTGAGGTCAGACAGAGGAGGAGAGTATACTTCTAGTCTGTTTGTGGAATATTGCCAAGATCATGGCATTATTCATGAAACAACCTCCCCATACTCTCCTCAGTCTAATGGGATAGCAGAAAGGAAGAACCGGGTATTCATAGACATGGTCAACTCTCTCCTGCAGAGTTCGGGACTACCAAAGTATATGTGGGGGGAAGCCTTGAATACTGCTTGCCTTATTCTGAATCATATTCCCCTGAAACATAAAGATAGTAGTCCAATTGAACTTTGGAGAGATAGGAAACCTAGTTTGAAATTTCTCAAAGTGTGGGGGTGCCTTGCAAAGGTACTTGTTCCTGAGCACAAGAGAAAGAAACTAGGGCCTAAGATAGTTGACGCCGTCTTTCTAGGCTATGTTGAAAATAGCTATGCGTACAGGTTTCTGATTATTAAATCAGAAATTCCTGGCATAGATGTTAACACCATAGTCGAGTTTCGAGATGCCACGTTCTTCGAAAATATGTTTCCCATGAAGACTGGTTTGCCTCAACATTTCACTTCTGAGACTGTAGCCTCTACATCTGATTCTATTCCAGAACATGTGGAAAGAATGACAAATGTGGGGGCTGATGCGTCTGAACCTAATCCTGATACTTGTGATCAAGAAGAGGTTGAACCAAGAAGGAGTAAAAGACAAAGGGTAGCCAAGGATTATGGAAGTGATTTTGTTACTTTCCAGATCACGGGTGACCCCCCAACCTTTCGAGATGCCATGGCTTCACCGGAAGCAAGGCATTGGAAGGATGCCATCAAGAGTGAGATAGATTCCATTCTTGCTAATGGCACTTGGGTGTTAGTTGATCCTCCTCCTGGTTCAAAGACCATTGGATGCAAATGGGTCTTTAAGAAGAAACTAAAGCCAGATGGAACCATTGACAAGTATAAAGCTAGGCTTGTGGCTAAGGGTTTCAAACAAATGGAGGGGATAGATTACTTTGATACCTATTCCCCTGTCACTAGGATGACCACAATCAGAGTGCTTGTAGCACTGGCTTCCTTATATAATCTAACTGTCCATCAAATGGATGTCAAGACTGCCTTCCTTAATGGTAATCTTGATGAAGAGATTTATATGGATCAGCCTGAAGGATTTGTGGCTCCAGGTAGTGAAAACCAAGTTTGTAGACTTATTAAGTCTCTATATGGTTTGAAACAAGCCCCTAAACAATGGCATGAAAAGTTTGACATAACTATCATGTCATTTGGCTTTATAGTCAATGAGTTTGACAAGTGTATCTATCACAAAGTTAAGGGTAATGAATATATAATCTTATGCCTATATGTAGATGATATCTTGTTATTTGGAAGCAATTTGAGAATTATAATTGAGACTAAATCATTCTTAAGTAGCAGATTTGAAATGAAGGATATGGGTGAGGCAAATATAATTATGGGGCTGACTCTTATTAGATCAGCTGAAGGGATAGCAATTTCTCAATCTCACTATGTTGAGAAAGTTTTGGAGAAATTTGGCTATCAGAATTGCAAAGCTGTCTGTACACCCTATGATCCTTCTAGAATTTTCTGCAAGAACAAGAGTGGTGATCCTGTGTCTCAATTACGGTATTCTCAGGTTATAGGAAGCTTAATGTATCTTGCAAACTGTACTAGACCAGACATTTCATATGCTGTATCTAAACTCAGTAGATACACGAGCTGTCCTGACCATACCCACTGGGAAGGCTTGGATAGGGTACTGAGGTACCTAAAAGGTACCATGACCCTGGGCTTGCATTTTCAAAGATTCCCTGCTGTCCTTGAGGGATATAGTGATGCAAGCTGGATAGCTGAAAACTCAGGGAGCAATGGTGTCACAGGGTATGTTTTTACTCTGGGAGGTGGTGCAGTCGCCTGGAGGTCGACTAAACAAACCATCTTGTCTCGGTCTACTTTTGAGGCTGAATTGTGTGCTTTGGACACAACTGGTCTGGAGGCTGAATGGATCAGAGGTCTTCTGTCTGAACTTCCTCTGATTAGTCAGTCTATACTTGCGATCTCTGTGCATTGTGACAATATGACCACAATTGCAAAGGTCAAAAGTTAAAAGTACAATCAAAAAGAAAGGAGACACATTCATCTCAGACTTAAGTCTGTAAGGGAATTAGTGTCTCAGGGAGTGATAGCTGTGGACTTTGTTGGTACCAAGGATAATATAGCTGATCCTCTGACTAAAGGACTTAATAAAAGTCAAGTTCAAAAGTTTAGAATGGGGATGAGACTGAAACCCATTAGTTGTTCTCCTGCAGTGGCAACCCAACCTATCTGAGTAGAGATCCTACAAAGTAGGTTCAATGTGGTAATAACAAGTTGCTGAGAGGACTGGAAGGCACTTAATTTAGACAGATACTTTGTATCTGAGTTCCTCCCCTGTAATCCTAAACAAGCTAGTGCATGTTACTGCAAGTTAAGGTTGAGTTATACACTCTTAATGGGTTCAAGCCTGGCAAGGCAGGATGTTAGCAGTGCATCCTTGGAGAAGCCCACCTAAGTGAGTACTACTGTGCGGCCGCAGTTAAAGAGTTGGGTTATTCTTGAAAATGCTCATGAATCAGGACAGGGCGCATGGCCTTTAAAAGCGCCAGTTACTCTTTTTGCTACCAATGAAACCTTATACCATGTTGTTTTCCTATAAGTAACCTTCACATCAAGAATCAAGTTCAAGATTTAGTTCACTTCGATTCTGTGGGGGGTGAAAATTGGAACACTTAGGTGAAGGTTCAAACCCGAAAGGTACCTTTACTGAAAGCATGATATGTTTATGTCTCTTCTGTATGTTCCCTTTCTCAAACCTTGAGTTTGTGGGAGAATGTTGGGTTGAAGTAGATTGGGAGTATTCTTAAGAAAGGGAAACTCAAAGGTTTATCCAAAGAGTGCTACCTCAAGTGTTGTGTTTTGTATGGGGACTTTAGTCCCACATTGGAAAACACAAAGAGGTGAGGGGACCTTATAGTTCCTAGGGCCCCCTGGACTATGTCTTATAGACAATAGTGGAGGTAAGCTAGGACCTATCGCACGCACGTGCCGGGCCGGGCCGGGCTAGGCTGGGCGGGCGCGCGTGTGTGAGGTGCGGGTCCAGCCGGCTTGCCCTGGCACCTTTTTGGATTTCTTTTTACTGTTTTGCCCTTTCTTGGAGAGAAAGAGGGGTCTCCGAACGGTTTTTGTTTGGAGGCGGACCGTCGCGGGCGTGGGTATTACAGGAGTGATTAGCATTACCCTAATTACGGGTTATCCTGTTTTGCTGTTTTTACTTCCCTGAGGAATCGCTCGCACTCCGCTCTCTCTCTCTCGTCTCCGTCAGTCGCAGCCGCTGCTCTACCTCCCTTGCACATCACCAACATCGTTCGGCCGTCGACGTCTTCTTCGTCGCGGTTCGCGCACAGACGACGCTCTCTACTGCTGTCTTTCGTCGGTGATCGGTGCATGTTCTTCGACCTACATATTTTTTCTGTTAAGAAGAGATCTAGGTTTCTCGCATAGAATTTTCTTTAGATTCTTAAGAGTGCGCTTAAGGTCTTGTGTTAGTAGTCGTATCCTGGGGGAAGACCGCCATACTCATCACACCGTTCTTGTGAGGGGTGATATCTTCTCTAAGGAGAGTCTCTTTGAGACGCTTCTACTCCATATTATTTACTACATTTTTACTTGTTCTACAACCATGTTTTACACTATAACCATGCTTATTAATTTTGTTTCTTGGCCGTTCTTTGTTGAATCAACCCCATATGCATGTATGCTCTGGTTTGCCTTGTATGTATTATGGTTCGGTTGTTGCCATGATGTTGCCCCATTACACTGTTTATTCCCAACATTGGGTTTGTGTAGCATGTTGGAGATTAGAGCGGCCAACAGTCTCTAGTCGACATCACTCCCTTCGACAGTGTGAGTTAGAGGGTAGCGGAGAGCTAGACACCATCAGACAGTAGGACACATCTTGATCGGTGTCAACGAGGAACGTGGTGGTCGTAGCGCAACCTGCCTATCTTCGAGGAGGGATGACAATATGACAGAGAAGAGGAAGAAGATGATGCCAAGCTTTATGAAGTGTTCGTATGCTAGGTTTTGAATAATCATAAGGGGCACCACCACGCTCCACCCATATGCATGCCAGAGACCTAACCTGGACTCGTGAAGAACAAGTGGCAATTTTTTTTGCTTCCATGTATATATGATTGGTTAGATCGGTGGTAGAGGCCAAGAATATATATTGTGCTTTGACAGGCAAAGTGAGAGAAATCAAAATAGTTTCTTTGATATTAGAGTGTACGTAGTTATTTATTCGGACCATATTTATTCTTGACACTCTAGACAAGGAGACTTGAATGATGGAGAATGGGTGATTGCTCAAGTCTCCAACATGCACGATGACTTCTTGAGCGTTTGGAGACTAGGATGATATCATCATCTAAGTCTTAAAGAGCCATCATCTATTCTCCATTGTATTACACTAGACTGAAACAGTTTACACTATAATGAAATATTACGCACTGGAGTGAAAAGTATTACACTGGACTGAAGGTTGCATTGTAGTCGTAATGTTTGCACTAGAGTGAATTGCATTGGACTGAAACATAGTGCACTGTAATGATAAACTTTGTATTGGAATGAAACATATTGCAGTGAAAGAAAAGTTATAGTCATGGAGACTTTGACGATAGAGAATGGACGATCATCCAAGTCTCCAAAATGGACAATGAAACATGGATGATGACTTTTTAGCATTTAGAGACTTTAGAAATTGTCCAAGTCTCGAACAGCCATCATCCATTCTCCACTATATTACACTGGACTAAAACAATTTACACTGTAATGAAATGTTACGCACTGGAGTGAAATGTATTACACTACACTGAAGAAGTTTGCACTGTAGTCATAAAGTTTGTATTGGAGTGAAGTGTTTTGCACTAGACTGAAACATAATGCTCTGTAATGATAGTCTTAGCACTAGAATGAAACATATTACATCGGAAGAAAAGTTGTAGTCATGGAGACTTGGACGATGGAGAATGGACGATCGTCTAAGTCTAAAAAATGGACGATGAAACACGGACGATGATTTTTTGAGCATTTGGAGACTTGGATAATGTGATCGTCTAGGTCTCAAAGAGCCATCATCCATTCTCCATCATATTACACTAGACTAAAACAACTTACACTATAATGAAATGTTATGCACTAGAGTGAAGCATATTACACTTGACTGAAAGAGCTTGCACTTGTCACGCCCCGAGATATATGTACAACGGAAGTAATGTCGGGGACATGAACAGTCGGCAAGATAAGTCTCTCGCAATCAAGATAATCAGAGTGCTAAACATTCACACATAAAGAGGAATGCACAAGAATTGACAAAACTAATATTTATTGATGATAATCAAAAGTTTACATAATGCTGACTCTTCTCATTACTAGACTCAAGAAAAATGAAATTACATCACAAGACTTGACTAGACTCATGACATTCTAGGTCTTCACTTGATCATCATTCGCTCTCGGACCCATCACTAGCATAGTCCGAATCCGACTCACTCGAATTTCCTGAAAAAGATTGAAAAAGTAGGGAATGAGTACACTTGCCCAGTAGGTATCTTCGTATCAACATGAAGGCAATGTTAAAGTAATTAACAACTTAGCTCTAGAATACAAGGTAAAAGAAATGCGGTAAATCATACGATATAAACCAAGTAACACAAGTATCATGATATGATCAAGATAAAAGCTAGGAGAGCATGATCAATAAAGAATATAATGTGGCCTTTCATTAACGAGAATGTACTAGCATGAACGAGAATGTACTTTTCATAACCATAAAGGCTATGCACTAGAAAGTCATGTAACAAGAACATACTAGCAAGCATGTAGAGTTCACAAGATTGTCCCGTGGTCTTCACCCATTTATAAAAAAAGTACTCCTAGCCTAATACGACGCCAGTGTTATCATACCCCATGATTTATAGTATATTTCTGACTATCTGCCAAGGGGGCTAGTGTTGAGCCCTTGGACACTGTCCGTGCCTGCTCTTACATCTTCAAGTTATAAATCGAGCTACTTCCACGAGATATAAATAAAGTTTCGGCCAATAATGTACAATTCAAATAATAGTTTATGACAACAATATCAAGGTAAGAATGTACCAAAAATGAAACATGAGATCAAAGATGATTTAATGACAAGGTTATGCCACGGAAGGAAACCGGTAGCATAACGACAAATTCTTTAAATTTTGATAATTCATTAATAACTTATTGAACAAGGTGTTAAGTTCTAGATAATCAATAGACCATCTAGAAACATAGGAAAATCAACCCGTGGGCCAAACCTTGGGTTAAGTACACTGGAACAGAAGACGGTCTTATCTGGGCCGTTTCTTGAATAGGCGGTCATGTCTTGGCAGCAAACTGAAAGTAGCGGTCCGGGTATGGCAGCAATCATGACAGAGTCGACGTCAGAGAAGGAAAGAGTCGACGCAGTGAGTGCTGGAACAAGATGGCGGTCATGGGATGGCTGCTACCAGAAGGTGGCGGTCTCTCTTGAGGGCCGCTATCTATCCAGGATACAGAAAAATGCCGATAAGATAGGTGCTTTCTAATCCATTGGGCTTCTAGGGTACAACCAGTTCGGCATCCTAGTGGGAATCCCAGTCATGCGGAGACTTACAGAGGCCTTGAAACATGATCCCCTAGTCCGACAGAAGGAATATCCGAGAAAGAGATTCACAAGTCCAAGAATGTGTGCCTATAAGTGTAAAGTGTAACTAATGACATTATACCGGAATACGTGTCATATACTTAAGAAAGACTCATAGATGAGATGGAATTATGTAGAAAATAGTGATCAATACATCTATTAAACAAGTGTATAACCCATGTAAAATTAGCTTTAATACAAAATTATATGACTTTTGGGCATGGAATTAATATACATGAAAATAAAGTTAAAACATGCTAACATAAAATAAAACGTAGTAAGAATCATGAAATCACTTCTAACCATGGAATAATGCCAGAAATAACTGGGCTAAGGCATGGTTTCTATCATTGTAGACTAAGGATATACATATATATAAACTGGATATAGAAAATAAGTTGCGGCCTTGATGAGGCCGCAATCATCAAGCTGCGGTCTATTGCACGACCGCTATCTGAGGGTAGCGGTCTCTGATGGACCGTTTTCTGTCTGTGGCAGAAAAAACTGAAAACCGAGGTACAGGGCTAATCTAGGGCAAACTAAGCATGGTAAACATGCTGGGCTGAGATATAAAACATGCTATGATAAATTTAAATCATGGAAAAATATGGGTTTGCATGAACTAAGCTAAAGTTTTCATCTTTCCTTCTTAAGGTGCAAGGATAACATGCTATGAAGACTATACATGCGCGATCATAGAAAACATAAAATACTCAATATATAATGCATGAAATCATGAGAGAATTGAGGGCTTTTAATTCTAACTTGATATTTAAGCCGTTCATGAGATAACCTACCTTTGGATAAAGCTTCTAGACTTCAAATTTTGCACTGGAAGACGGTGCTGGTTCCTGTGTGTCCTGCGTAGAAATCTCAACTTCCTGGCCTTCTATCTCTTGAATCCCTTGACCTAAATCCATGAGACTTGGAGGATAGGTAGAAGATTTGAAGCGGAACAAATAGTTCTAAAGGTACAACTTGAACTTACCTCATCTAGGGCTTATAATGTCCTGTTCCTTCTTGAGGAAATTCGTTCCTGTACAAACTGTAGGAAATCACCAACTTCCGAGGGTTCTATCTTCTCAACGGCTTGACCTCCTAACACAAAATTTAGAGGAAAGTTAGACAATACAAAGGAGAACAAAATCTTCAAAAGGAATAACCTGAGATAATGTCTCCTTACCTTCGAACTTCACGAGCCAACATTAGGGTTCGCGTGGGTTGAAGTTAGGACTTATTTATAGAGGTTGAGTTAGGGCTACTAGATTAGGTCGAAATAGAGTCCTATTTTGGGCTCAATTCAATCCCTAAGAGTCCTAAATAGTTTCCCACGCCAAATAGCTTTGATCCCAAGTGATTTGTATGGGAAAATCTAGTTTTTTCACGCTTCTATCATTCACTGTTTCGGAAGAAGATTGCGGTCATTTGAGGACCGCCTCTTGTAGGTAGCGGTCTCACGATAGACCGCCATTTCCTTTTGGCACCAGAATTTGAATAAAAATCAAATTCCTCTATAATTATCCCCTAGTTATCTTATTAAGTTGGGGATTTATCCGAAGGACGGTTCTAGAGTTGGGTTTGGGCCTTAAAGCTAATGGACTAGGTTTATGGGCCTGATTCAAGTGCACCAAAGAGCTTAGTTATTAATTGGTCTTCCAATTTAATTTAATTAACCCAAAATTACATTTAAAGCCCATATCTCATTAAATAGCCTATTAAGTCCATTTATGGTCTTAAATAATTATATTTAAATCCAAAAAATTCTTAGAAAATTTCTCGGCGTTACACCCTCCCCCACTTAAAGAGAATTTGGTCCACAAATTCGTTGCATGGGTTTTGTGGAGAGTATACTTATAATCGAATAGTTCCAAGAATCTCTTGCGCATAGCTTCTTCAGTCTCCCATGTGACTTCTTGGTTTGTGCACTTGTTCCATCGAACTTTGACCATGGGAATAGTCTTACTCCGAAGTTGACGCACATCTCGATGAATAATTTTGATCGACTTTTGCTCATATGTCATATCCTTTTGGATCACCAAATCATCATGACTTATGATATGGAATGGGTCATAGACGTACCTTTTAAGCATCGAGACATGAAATACATCATGGACACCAGATAGTTGTGGAGGCAACGCTAGCCGATAAGCAACCTCGCCAGCCCTTTCATGAATTTCAAAAGGGCCGATAAATCTTGGAGTGAGCTTGCCTTTGATGCCGAACCTTTGAATTCCTCGACCTGGAGAAATCTTGAGAAATACATGATCTCCCACTTGAAATTCCAGGTCTCGTCACCTGATATCAGCATAAGACTTTTATCTATCTTGAGCCATCTGGAGTTTATCTCTAATCAGCTTCACTTTTTTGGTTGTACCCCAAACAAGATCAGGGCCTAGAAGTTATCTTTCTCCAACCTCGTCCCAACATATAGGTGAACGGCAACTTCTACCATACAGTGCCTCAAACGGTGCCATGTGAATGTTAGATTGATAGCTATTATTATAAGCAAACTCCACTAGATGCAAGTGGTCGTGCCAACTTCCACCAAAATCAATTGCACATGCCCTGAGCATATCTTTTACCACCTGATTGGTTCTTTTAGTTTGACCATCGGTTTGTGGATGGAGTGCCGTGCTGAAATTCAACCGGGTCCCTAATGAATGTTGTAGACCTTTCCAGAATTGAGACGTGAATCGAGGGTCTCGATCTGAAATAATGGTAACATGAACACTGTGTAATTTCACAATTTCTTTTATGTACAAAGTAGCCAAGATATCTACAGACCATCAGCTTTTAATAGGTAGAAAGTGAGCCAATTTGGTCAAGCGGTCAATGATCACCCATATACCATCATGTCCACCTCTTGACTTAGGTAGGCCCATGATGAAATCCATCCCTATACTCTCCCATTTTCACTCAAAAATTTTCAAGGGATGTAACTTTCCAGCGGGCTTTTGATGTTCCGCCTTAACATGCTGACAAGTGAGGCAGCGTGATATGTAGTCTGCCACTTTCTCTTCATATTGGGCCACCAAATTTTTTTTTTAAGATCTTGATACATCTTGGTAGCACCAGGGTGAATGACATACCCTGATTTATGAGCTTCTTCCATGATCAACTTCTTAGTATCAGCATGATCTGGTACGTAGATTCGATCTTTGAATAATAATCTTCCATCGGTTGAGATTGAAAACTCCGGCCGTTGATCAATATTTGCTTTGATCTCCATTAATGTGGGGTCGTTATCTTGCAACTTGACCATGTCTTCTATCAATGTCGGTTGCGACCGGATATTGGCAATAAAATACTCTTTTTTTCGTATCAATGTCTAGATTTAACTGAGCAAACTTAACAATGAGGTTAGTCATACCTTTGATGAGGCTGGATAACATTCCCATTGGTTTCTTGCTGAGCGCGTCGGCTACAACATTTGCCTTACCTGGATGGTATTGAATGGCGAAATCGAAGTCCTTGAGATATTCCAGCCATCTCCTTTGTCTCATATTTAACTCCTTTTGAGAGAAAAGATATTTCAGACTTTTGTGGTCCGAATATACCGTGAATTTTGCCCCATAAAGATAATGACGCCAGATCTTCAAGGTGAATATAACAGCAGCTAGCTCCAGACCATGAACTGGATAATTTTCCTCGTGCCGCTTTAGTTGTCTCGAGGCATAGCAAATCACCTTGTCATTTTGCATAAGAACACACCCTAGACCAATGCCTGATGCATCAGTGTATACTTCATATCCACCACCTTCGACAGGCAGTGCCAGAATGGGTGCAGTGGTGAGATGTTCTTTGAGAGTTAAGAAACTCTCCTCACACTCATTTGTCTATACAAAAGGATTTTCTTTTCTAGTAAGCCTTGTTAGAGGGATCACAATTTTAGAAAAATCCCTTGATGAACCACCGATAATAACCAGCCAGACCAAGGAAACTTCTAATTTCAAATATAGTCTTTGGTCGGCTCCAGTTCCTGACAGCTTCTACCTTAGAAGGATCCACAACGATTCCTTCTTTAGAAATAATATGGCCAAGGAATGAAACCTCCTTTAGCCAGAATTCACATTTATTTAGCTTCGCATAGAGTTGCTGTTCTCTTAATGTTTGCAAGGCAATTCTTAGGTCTTCTTCATGTTCTTCCTTTATCTTGGAATATATAAGGATGTCATCAATGAATACGACCACAAATCGGTCAAGATACGGCCTGAAAACATCGTTCATGAGTTGCATAAATGCTGCAGGGGCGTTGGTTACCCCGAACGGCATAACTACGAACTCATAATGTCCGTATCTACTACGAAAAGCCATCTTGTGAGTATCCTCTTCTTTAATCCTCAATTGATGATAGTCAGACCTTAGGTCAATCTTGGAGAAATACTCTGCACCAGAGATTTGGTCGAACAGCTCATCAATACGCGGCAGTGGGTACTTATTTTTGATGGTAAGTTGATTTAACTGCCGATCAATGCACAGCCTGAGGGATCCATCCTTCTTTCTGACAAATAGGACCGTCGCACCCCAAGGGGATGTGCTAGGTCGAATGAAGCATTTTTTCAGCAGCTCCTGAAGTTGTCTCTTCAATTCCTTGAGCTCTGTGGGGGACATCCTATAAGGAGCTTTTGACACAGGTGCTGCTCCAGGTGTGAGTTCAATAGAGAAATTGACTCCCCTTTCAGGTGGTAGACCAGGTAAATCAGAAGGGAAGACATCAGGGAATTCCTTTACGATAGGGATTTCTTCTATAAGGATTTTCTTGGATTCGGTAATAACTATGGAAGCAAGGAAAGCTTCACAGTCTTGCGAGATGAGTTTACAGGCGTGAAGAGAAGAAATAAGGGTAGGATGCTTCCTATACTTAATGCCAAGGAAAGAAAACTTTGGGGAATCAGGTTTATGGAAAGAAATCCTCCTATTGCGACAATTTATGTCGGCATAATTGGCACAAAGCCAATCTACTCCTAATATGGCATCGTATCCTTCCATGTCAAGACATACGAGGTTTGCAAGGAGATTGTGGCCTTATATGATAACCTTACTATCGGGGTAGTATGTATTAAGTTGCGTTCCAGAACCTAAGGGTGTAACTACAGTCAAATCCGAAGGTAAAGGAACATGTGGAATTGGTAAGGTTTTAGCAAAAGTGCTAGAAATAAAGGAATGAGAAGCACCAGTATCAAATAACACGAAAGCAGGATGTCAATAAATTTGGATGGTACCTTCAATTAGCTCTCCTTCTTTTGTAGTCTCTTCTTCCATTACGGCATTCAAACGGGCCTGCCGCCTACGTCCACCGTCATTCCTTGAGGTTTGCTCTTTCATTAGGGAGCAATCGGACATGCGATGCTCCCAACTTTCACATCTTAAGCAAGCGTCAAGACGCTTCCAACATTCTTCAGTCGAATGGTCGAACTTCTCATAGAATGTGCAAGCAATTGTGACAGCTTTTTTTCCTCCTTGATTTTCTTGCCTTTGCCATTACTACCCCCGTCGCCATTATGTGATCTCTTCTTGTTGTCACGGGACTGGTGAGTCCCTGTGATACTGAACCTTTCCTCGTTTCTTCTGCGTTTGTCAAATTTGCGACTTGATTCCTCGCTCTTCCCCTTAAATTTCTCGACCTTTTCCAAGGTCCTTTCACATAAATGTGCCCGTTGGACCATTTCTATATAAGTACGAATATTTTGAGGTCCAAGTTGAGAAATAAAAATCGGCCTTATGCCATGTATGAATCGGTTAGCTTTTAATAAGTCGATGCTAACCAAGTGAGGAGCATAAGGGGCTAGACGGGAGAATTGAAGTTCATACTCTGTCACAGACATCATTCCTTTCCTTAAAGAAGCAAACTCCGCAGCCTTTCTCTCCTTAACATGTTCGGAGAAATACTTTGCTCGGAAGAGTGTAAGAAACACATCCCTTGTAGGCTGAGCATTTTCAGGTTGTGCCGAGGTGGCCTTCCACCATGTATGCGCATCTTTGTTTAGATGGAAAGTGACAAGACAGACCTTCTCTTGGTCGGTGCATTGCATAACTTCAAAGATCCGGGTCATCTCATCGATCCAGTTCTCTGCTTCATCGGGGTTGGAGGATCTCGAGAATCATGGAGGATTCAAACTCCAGAAATTCTCGTGTAAATTACCTGTGCCAGCCCTCGCGCTAGCTTGGGCCACTGTTTGAAGGGACATGGTAAGACCGGCAACAGTTTGTTGCATATGGTCCCAGTTTACACAGTGAGCCATTGTAAGAATATGGTACCTGAGAAAATAAACACTTAGTTATTTCTTTGAAATTTAAGAATTTGTCTTAGGTAAACCTTCTTAGTTAACTATCTCATCCGGCTCTACCCAATTCTCACATGGGTTTAGATTTTTCTTTCTTAGTTCATAGGGGTGGCTCCTTAACCTTGGACTTAGCCTATGACATGACTTTTTCCTAGGACTTACTTATATCTAGGCTCTGATACCACTTTAACTATCATACCACGAGATATATGTACATCGGAAGTAATATCGGGGACATGAACAGCCGGCAAGATAAGCGTCTCGCAATCAAGTTAATCAGAGCGCTAAACATTCACACATAAAGAGGAATGCACAAGAATTGACAAAACTAACTTTTATTGATGATAATCAAAAGTTTACATAATGTTGACTCTTCTCATTACTAGTGTCACGCCCTGAGCCTTTATTACAGCGGAAGACTTGCTCGGGGAGCGCGAACAGCCGGCATGGTAAGCCTCTTGCAAGCAAGAATAACCAGAGCGCGAAACAATCACACACATAAATGCAATTGCACAATAATATTTAAACTTCACTTTATTTCATAAATGATCAATCTTCAAGTACAATAGCCTCAACTTCTCAATCTATTGACTCAAGAAATAAGAAAATTACATTGACTCAATCTAGACATTATAGACTTCCTATGTCTTCACTCTCATCTTTATAACACTTTCACTCGCTTCCGGACCCGCTACTAGTATAGCCCGAATCCGAATCCGAACTACTTCCATCTCCTGAAAACATTAGAAATAGGTAATGAGCACACTTGCCCAGTAGGTATCTTCGCATCAACATGAAGGCATTATTAAAGTAATGAACATTTTAGCTCTAGAGAATAATGTAAAATCATGCGAATGCGAATCAATCATGCGATTAAAACAAGGTAACAAGACAATCACATAAGAGAGAATTAACAAGAATGAACTAGCAAGAAGGTAACATGATCAGGATATTTGGCCTTTCACGAGCAAGAATGTAACAATGTATGAGCAAGCCACATATTCAACACACTAGTCTCTTTTGAGTACATAGTTCGTGAATTTCTGTGGAATATCAAGCAAGAAGGTCATGTACAAGAATGTCATAGCGTGCCGTGGATCTTCACTTATTTATAGAAATAGTACTCCCAGCGCAATGCGACGCCAGTAGCATCATACCCCATGGTTTATAAAATAGTATGTTTCCGGCAATCAGCCGAGGGGACTAGCATAGAGCCCTTGATCACAATCAGTGCTCGATCGCATCTTCAGGTATAAATTAAGCTACTTCCACGCATGTAACAATAAAGTATGGCCAAGAATATAATAGTTCAATAACTTCATGATAACAATACTCAATGGATGAATGCTTCAATTTGAATATGAGGAATTCAAGAATGACTTAGACTATGCTATGCTTATGGAAATAAATCGACAGCATAACGGTATTTTTTCCTTAACTTTCATTCATTATATTAAGTCTCTTAAGCAATATGATAAGTTCTAGATCATCAAGAATTATCTAGAATCATTGAAATATCAACCCTTGGTCAAACCTTGGGTTAACATATACAAGCTATGTGACGGTCATATAATGGGCCGTTACATCATGTGACGGTCTAGTAATGGACCGTTACAATGATCCGAGTCCAGAATCAATGAAATAGACTCAGTGGAATGTGACGGTCGTTCATTGGGCCGTTACGTTCGCCTGACGGTCCAATGTAAGGCCGTTACATTACTAGAATCAGAAAATAATGATAGTGTATTCTAGTTAATGGGTTTTAATGGTACAACCAACTCGGCGTCCCAGTGGGAATCCCAGGCTCGCGGAGAATTACGGAGGCCTTGAAACAATGATTTCCTAGTCCATTGGAAGGAATATCCAATAGAGAGGTCCTCATGTCCAAGAAATATGTTCCTATAGTGCAAAGTGTAAGCTAATGACAACATACCGGAATATGTGCCATGTACTTATAGAAATGACTATATTGACCGAGATAGAATGTGTATCGAAGTGAAATCATGATAGAACTCAATCACTATATCATACAAAATCATGTTTCTAATTACAAAACTATAGAATTTTGGCCTTATGAAATTAACATAACTTAAAGTAATAGTGAGATACCAAAACATGCAGTACCTATTCATGAATGATTAAATAACCTCAAAGTCACATAATCAAGTTAAGACTTAGGTAACTAGGCTTATCCATAAATTAACTTCACTAGTTATTATTCTGTCTTGGGTTGGCAGCACACAGTGCCTGAAGGTCTAGGGTGGGCGCGTCACAGGGAGTGTGATGGTCTGTCGAGCAGCCGTTACGTAAGTGTAATGCCCCTGACCTGGCGCGTTAGAGACAACTGAGAATTTCAAATTTCAACAGAACTGTGACGGTGCATCGCCTGGCCGTTACGTGAGTGTGACGGTACCACCATGATGCGTTACAGTATCTGCTGATAGAAAACGATATGAAACCTAAAATAGGTCAATCCACATCATGTCTAAATCAATACCATGTCTATTCTAGGCATGATAACGAAGTATAGGTTATCTATATGCATGGGTTTCAGTGTTTTGACAAGATAGCATCTTTTAATTTCTAATTAAGGCTAAGAGATGTATGAAATGCATAGAACTTAGTGAAACATGTAATTGATGAGCTAGCATGCATGGAATTCAATCAAACTAGAGGGCTTTTAGTCCTATAAAGTTGTTTTCGCCGTTCATGAGATAACATACCTCTTGTCTAAGCTTTAAAACTTCCAATTCTGGTCTGAACACAGAGCCCTAGTTCCCTTCTTCCTGTGGCTTTTCTGCAACTTCTTTGGGTTCTTACTCCACGACCTCTTGACCTAAAGATGTGAAATTTTGAGAGGAGTTAGTCTAAAGTATTGTGAATAAAAACTTCTAAACAACTTACCTGAGATAATGACTCCTTACCTTGATTCTTTACGTCCCAAAAGTAAGGGTCGCTCGATTCAGAACTATGCCCTATTTATAGAGTTTCAACTAAGGTTTGAAGATTAGATCGATTTTAGAGTCCTTAATCTATCAAAACCTAATATCTAAGAGTCCTTATTAATGTCACAAGCCTTCCCAAGTCGATCCCTAGTGGATAAGATCTCAAAGTTTCAATCTTTTTACTCGTTCTTTCCTTCACGGAACTAACAGGGTGTAACGGTCGTATGCCTATGCGTTAGGTGAATGTGACGGTCTCGCGATAGACCGTTACAGGCAACGCATGCAGAGTTCTAAATTACTAAAACTCTTTTATTCATTTATCCATATAATTATCTATATAATTAGTATTTATCCTTAAAATACGTGAATAAGCTAAATAATCTTCTAGAATATGGGCCAAACTAAATGGTTTTGGCCTTAGATGATGTGTAATTGGGCTTGGTTAATTATTTAACCTAATTGGGCCTTTAATGACTTATTAGTCTCAAAATCCCTTTATTAATATGTTTAGGCCTTTATAAATTTTAGAAAATTATTTTTAAAATTCAAAAATTATTTATATAAATTCTGGGGCACTACACCCTCCCCCACTTAGAAGAATTTGGTCCCCAAATTCAAGTCATAGATTGTGGAGAGTGTACTTACAATTAAATAATTCTGGAAATCTTTTCTTCTCAACTGCTTCGGTTTCCCATGTTGCTTCATATGGCCATATTTTCTTCCATTGAATTTTGACCATAGGGATAACTTTACTCCTTAATTGACGCACTTCCCGATCCAGAATCTTTATTGGTGTTTGTTCGTAGGTCAAGTCCTTCTGAATCTCCAGATTGTCATAAGTGACAATGTGATCTGGATCATATACATACTTCTTCAGTATGGAGACGTGAAATACATCATGAACTCTTGCCAATTGTGGAGGTAAAGCTAATCTATAAGCCACTTCACCAACCCTTTCGAGAATTTCAAACGGGCCAATAAATCTTGGAGTTAGCTTTCCTTTAATGCTAAATCTTCGAATACCACGACCTGGAGAAACCTTCAGATATACATGTTCTCCTACTTGAAATTCCAAGTCGCGCCTTCGATTGTCAGTATAAGATTTCTGCCGATCTTGTGCCATCTTCATTCTTTCTTGGATGAGTTTTATTTTCTCTGTAGAATCTCTGATAAGATCGGGGCCTAGAAATTGCCTCTCCCCTATTTCATTCCAACATATTGGTGATTGATAACTTTTCCCATATAGAGCTTCGAAAGGTGCCATTTGTATGCTTGCTTGATAACTATTGTTATATGCAAATTCCACTAGAGGCAAGTGATCATGCCAACTTCCTCCAAAATCAATGACACAAGCCCTGAGCATGTCTTCTACCACCTGATTTGTTCTTTCTGTTTGACCATCAGTTTGTGGATGAAAGGCTGTGCTAAAATTCAATCTGGTCCCTAGTGAATGTTGTAAACCTTTCCAGAACTGTGATGTGAATCGGGGATCTCTATCTGATATAATAGTGACGGGAACTCCATGTAACTTGACAACTTCTTTTATGTATAGAGCAGCTAGGATATCCACAGACCATCAATTTTTAATTGGTATGAAATGTGCAGATTTAGTCAATCGGTCTATGATTACCCAAATGCCATCATGTCCGCCTCTTGTCTTGGGTAAACCCATAATGAAGTCCATCCCTATACTCTCCCACTTCCATTCGGGAATATTCAAGGGATGCAATTTACCTGCGGGTCTAAAATGTTCTGCTTTTACTTGTTGACAAGTGAGACAGCGGGACACGAAATTAGCTATTTCCCTCTTCATGTTGGGCCACCAAAAGTTTCTTTTGAGATCCTGATATATTTTAGTACCTCCTGGGTGAATGGTGTACTTTGATTTATGTGCTTCTTCTAAGATCAATTTCTTTGTATCCTCATGATCTGGTATACACATTCGGCCCTTGAATAGCAATCTTCCATCATTAGAAATAGAAAAATCCGGTCTTTGTTCAATATTGGCCTTAATTTCCAGTAAAACTGAATCATCCTCCTGTAGCTTGGCCAAATCCTCTATCAATATAGGTTGAGCTCGGATATTTGCTATGAAGCAATCTTCTTCCTTAATGTCAACATCTAAATTCAACTGAGCAAATTGAGGAATAAGGTTAGTCACACTAATCATGAGACTTGATAACATACGCATTGGTTTTCTGCTGAGTGCATCAGCTACAACATTTGCCTTGCCATGATGATATTGAATAGCAAAATCAAAGTCCTTGAGATGTTCTAACCACCTCCTTCGTCTCATGTTAAGCTCTTTTTGTGAGAATAAATAATTCAAGCTCTTATGGTCTGAGTAGATTGTAAATTTTTCTCCATAAAGATAATGACGCCAAATTTTCAAGGCGAAAATAACCGCTGCTAATTCTAAATCATGTACATGATACTTTTCTTCGTGCCGTTTCAGTTGCCTTGAAGAATAGCATATTATCTTCCCATTCTGCATGAGGACACATCCTAAGCCAATACCAGATGCATCCGTATACACTTCAAATCCACCACCCTCCATTGGTAGTGATAAAACATGGGCTATTGTAAGATGATTCTTAAGACTCTGGAAACTCTTTTCACAATCCTTCGACCAGACAAAAGGATTTTCCTTTCTAGTAAGTCTAGTTAAAGGGACCGCGATCTTTGAGAAGTCCTTTATGAATCTCTTATAATAACCAGCTAGACCCAAAAAGCTTCTAACTTCAGATACAGTCGTCGATCGACTCCAATTCCTGACAGGTTCCACCTTAGAAGGATCCACAGTAATACCTTCTTTTGAGATAATGTGGCCTAGGAATGAGACTTCCTTGAGCCAGAATTCACACTTATTGAGTTTGGCATAAAGTTTGTGTTCTCTAAGTGTTCGCAAAGCTATCCTTCGATGTTCTTCATGTTCTTCTTTTGTCTTGGAGTATATCAGGATATCATCGATGAAGACGACGATGAACCGGTCTAAATATGGCTAGAAGACACTATTCATAAGTTGCATAAATACTGCTGGGGCATTAGTTAACCCGAACGGCATCACCACGAATTCATAGTGGCCATAACGACTTCGAAAAGCCGATTTATAAATGTCCTCTTCTTTAATTCTAAGCTGATGATAACTTGACCTGAGGTCAATCTTAGAAAAATATTCTGCTCCCGAAAGCTGATCGAAAAGCTCGTCAATACGCGGCAATGGATATTTGTTCTTGATTGTAAGTTGATTCAATCGCCGGTAGTCAATACATAACTTGAGAGAACCATCCTTCTTCTTGACAAATAGAACAGGAGCACCCCAAGGGGATGTGCTAGGTCTAATAAAACCCTTGTCTAGAAGTTCCTGTAACTGCTTCTTTAGTTCCTTGAGTTCGGTGGGAGACATCCTGTACGGGGCTATAGAAACGGGTGCCGCACCAGGAATGAGTTCAATGGTAAAGTTTACTTTCCTCTCGGGTGGTAAACTAGGTAGTTCAGATGGAAATACGTCTGGGAATTCATTTGCAATAGGAATGTTTGCCAGGACAATTTTCTTAGATTCAGTAACAATGACTGAAGCAAAAAAAGCTTCACATCCTTGCGAGATAAGCTTGTAAGCGTAAAGAGAAGATATAATGGTAGGATGTTTCTTGTATTTGACGCCAAGAAAAGAAAATCTTGGAAGACCGGGCTTTCGAAAGGATATAATCCTATTTTGGCAGTTGATATAAGCATCATGGTCTACAAGCCAATCTACCCCTAAGATGGCATCATAGCCATGCATGTCAAGGCATACTAAGTTTGCGGGAAGATTGTGTCCTTCTACCACTACCTCAATGTTAGGATAATACTTGGTAAGCTTAGTTCCAGATCCTAAAGGTGTAGTAATGGCAAGATCTGAAGGTAGGGGAACTGATGCAATTGATAAAGTTTTTGCAAAAGTGGCGGAGATGAAAGAGTGAGAAGCACCAGTATCGAATAGCACGAATGTAGGACGAGAACAGATTTGAAGAGTACCTTCTATAAGCCCATCATTCGGGTCCCTGGGTGCTGCTTCTTCATCTATAACTGCATTGAGGCGAGCCTGCCTCCTACGTCCTCCATTATTTGATTGATCCTTCATGAGGGGGCAATCTGGCACACGATGCTCCCTGCTTTCACATCGCAAACAAGCACCGAGGCGCTTCCAGCATTCTTCAGCTGAGTGGCCGAATTTCTCGCAAAAAGTGCACGCCGAGCTAGCTTGCTCCTTCTCTTCCTTAACCTTCTTATTATTCTTTTAGGAACTTCCACCGTTCCCATTTCTTGATCTTTTTTTGCTGTCACGGCTCTTGTAGGGTTCCGTGATGCTAAACTTCTCTTTCTTATAATGCCGATCAGATCGTCGGCAAGATTCCTCTCCTTTTCCTTTCAACTTTTTGACCTTCTCTAAGGTCCTCTCGCATAGATATGCCCTCTGAACCATCTCCGCATAAGTGCGGATATTCTGTGTCCCAAGTTGTTGAATGAAACCGTGCCGTAACCCGTCCATAAATCGATTTGCTTTTAATAATTCCGTGCTAATAAGGTGTGATGCATATGGTGCTAGTCTTGCAAACTGCAGCTCATATTCTGCCACCGACAGCATCCCTTGTCTAAGGGAGGAAAACTTCATGGCCTTCCTTTCTTCACATGCTCAGAGAAATATTTGGAACGGAATAAAGTAAGAAAACCATTCCACGTATGTGGCGCATCGGCCGGAGGTGCCATAACCGACTTCCACCAAGTACATGCATCTTTATTTAATTGGAATGTTGCTAGACGGACCTTCTCCTGATCAGTGCATTGTATAACATCAAATATACGATTCATCTCATCGATCCAATTTTTTGCCTCATCGGGATTTGAAGATCCATAGAATCGCGGAGGATTTAGACTCCAGAAGTTGCGATGTAGGTCACCAGCCCTTGCCCCTGCACCAGCTTGTGCTATAGTTTGCAGGGCCTGAGTGAGGCCGGCAACAGTTTGTTGCAAACCGTCCCAGTCTACACGATGAGCCATTTGAAAAATAGGGTACCCGAGAGAGAAAATAAGAACTGTTATTTCTCATGAAATTGGAATAAGCACAATAAATCTTAAAGCTAATGAGTTATCTTATCCCAGGCTCTACCCAATCCTCACATGGGTATGAAATTTTCTTCCTGAGTTCATAGGTATGGGTCCTTAAACCTTGGACTTATCCTATGACATGACTCTTTTCCTTAAGTCATGAGACTTAGGCTCTGATACCAACTTAACTGTCACACCCCGAGCCTTTATTACAGCGGAAGACTTGCTCGGGGAGCGCGAACAGACGGCATGGGAAGCCTCTTGCATGCAAGAACAACTAGAGCGCGAAATAATCACACACATAAATGCAATTGCACAATAATATTCAAACTTCACTTTATTTCATAAATGATCAATCTTCAAGTACAATAGCCTCAACTTCTTAATCTATTGACTCAAGAAAAAATAAAATTACATTGACTCAATCTAGACATTATAGACTTCCTATGTCTTCACTCTCATCTTTATAACACTTTCACTCGCTTCAGACCCGCTACTAGTATAGCCCGAATCCGAATCCGAACTACTTCCATCTCCTGAAAACATTGAAATAGGTAATGAGCACAGTTGCCCAGTAGGTATCGTCACATCAACATGAAGGCATTATTAAAGTAATGAACATTTTAGCTCTAGAGAATAAGGTAAAATCATGCGAATGCGAATCAATCATGTGATTAAAATAAGGTAACAAGACAATCACATAAGAGAGAATTAACAAGAATGACCTAGCAAGAAGGTAACATGATCAGGATATTTGGCCTTTCAAGAGCAAGAATGTAACAATGTACGAGCAAGCCACATATTCATCACACTAGTCTCTTTTGAGTATATAGTTCATGAATTTCTGTGGAATATCAAGCAAGAATGTCATGTACAAGAATGTCATAGCGTGCCGTGGATCTTCACTTATTTATAGAAATAGTACTCCAGCGCAATGCAACGCCAGTAGCATCATACCCCATGGTTTATAAAATAGTATGTTTCCGGTAATCAGCCGAGGGGACTAGCATAGAGCCCTTGAACACAATCAGTGCTCGATCCATCTTTAGGTATAAATTAAGCTACTTCCACGCATGTAACAATAAAGTATGGCCAAGAATATAATAGTTCAATAACTTCATGATAACAATAATCAATGGATGAATGCTTCAATTTGAATATGAGGAATTCAAGAATGACTTAGACTATGCTATGCTTATGGAAATAAATCGACAGCATAACGGTATTTTTTCCTTAACTTTCATTCATTATATTAAGTCTCTTAAGCAATATGATAAGTTCTAGATCATCAAGAATTTTCTAGAATCATTGAAATATCAACCCTTGGTCAAACCTTGGGTTAACATATACAAGCTATGTGACGGTCATATACTGGGCCGTTACACCATGTGACGGTCGAGTAATGGGCCGTTACAATGATCCGAGTCCAGAATCAATGAAATAGACTCAGTGGAATGTGATGGTCGTTCATTGGGCCATTACGTTCGCCTGACGGTCCAATGTAAGGCCGTTACATTACTAGAATCAGAAAACAACGATAGTATATTCTAGTTAATGGCTTTTAATGGTACAACCAACTCGGCGTCCCAGTGGGAATCCCAGGCTTGCGGAGAATTACGGAGGCCTTGAAACAATGATTTCCTAGTCCATTGGAAGGAATATCCAATAGAGAGGTCCTCATGTCCAAGAAATATGTTCCTATAGTGCAAAGTGTAAGCTAATGACAACATACCGGAATATGTGCCATGTACTTATAGAAATGACTCTATTGACAGAGATAGAATGTGTATCGAAGTGAAATCATGATAGAACTCAATCACTATATCATACAAAATCATGTTTCTAATTACAAAACTATAGAATTTTGGCCTTATGAAATTAACATAACTTAAAGTAATAGTGAGATACCAAAACATGCAGTACCTATTCATGAATAATTAAATAACCTCAAAGTCACATAATCAAGTTAAGACTTAGGTAACTAGGCTTATCCATAAATTAACTTCACTAGTTATTATTCTATCTTGGGTTGGCAGCACACAGTGCCTGACGGTCTAGACTGGGCACATCACAGGGAGTGTGACGGTCTGTCGAGCAGCCGTTAAAAAAGTGTAATGCCCCTGACCCGGCGCATTAGCGATAACTGAGAATTTCAAATTTCAACAGAACTGTGTCAGTGCATTGCCTGGCCGTTTCGTGAGTGTGACGGTACCACCATGATGCGTTACAGTATCTGCTGATAGAAAACGATATGAAACCTAAAATAGGTCAATCCACATCATGTCTAAATCAATACAATGTCTATTCTAGGCATGATAACGAAGTATAGGTTATCTATATGCATGGGTTTCAGTATTTTGACAAGATAGCATCTTTTAATTTCTAATTAAGGCTAAGAGATGTATGGAATGCATAGAACTTAATGAAACATGAAATTGATGAGCTAGCATGCATGGAATTAAATCAAACTAGAGGGATTTTAGTCCTATAAAGTTGTTTTCGCCATTCATGAGATAACCTACCTCTTGTCTAAGCTTTAAAACTTCCAATTCTGGTCTGAACACCGAGCCCTAGTTCCCTTCTTCCTGTGGCTTTTCTGCAACTTCTTTGGGTTCTATCTCCACGACCTCTTGACCTAAAGATGTGAAATTTTGAGAGGAGTTAGTCTAAAGTGTTGTTAATAAAAACTTCTAAACAACTTACCTGAGATAATGACTCCTTACCTTGATTCTTTACGTCCCAAAAGTAACGGTCGCACGGTTCAGAACTATGCCCTATTTATAGAGTTTGAACTAAGGTTTGAAGATTAGATCGATTTTAGAGTCCTTAATCTATCAAAACCTAATCTCTAAGAGTCCTTATTAATGTCACAAGCCTTCCCAAGTTGATCCCTAGTGGATAGGATCTCAAAGTTTCAATCTTTTTACTCGTTCTTTCTTCACGGAACTAACAGGGTGTAACGGTCGTATGCCTATGCATTAGGTGAATGTGACGGTCTCGCGATAGACCGTTACAGTCAACGCATGCAGAGTTCTAAATTACTAAAACTCTTTTATTCATTTATCCATATAATTATCTATACAATTAGTATTTATCCTTAAAATACGTGAATAAGCTAAATAATCTTCTAGAATATGGGCCAAACTAAATGGTTTTGGCCTTAGATGATGTGTAATTGGGCTTGGTTAATTATTTAACCTAATTGGACCTTTAATGACTTATTAGTCTCAAAATCCCTTTATTAATATGTTTAGACCTTTATAAATTCTTGAAAATTATTTTTAAAATTCAAAAATTATTTATATAAATTTTGGGGCACTACAACTAGACTCAAGAAAAATGAAATTACATCATAAGACTCGACTAGACTCTTGACATTATAGGTCTTCACTTGATCATCATTCGCTCTCGGACCCATCACTAGCATAGTCTGAATCCGACTCACTCGAATTTCCTGAAAAAGATTGAAAAAGTAGGGAATGAGTACACTTGCCCAGTAGGTATCTTCGTATCAACATGAAGGCAATGTTAAAGTAATTAACAACTTAGCTCTAGAATACAAGGTAAAATAAATGCGGTAAATCACACGATATAAACCAAGTAACACAAGTATATGATATAATCAAGATAAAAGCTAGGAGAGCATGATCGAGAAAGAATATAATGTGGCCTTTCATTAACGAGAATGTACTAGCATGAACGAGAATGTACTTTTCATAATCATAAAGGCTATGTACTAGAAAGTCATGTAACAAGAACGTACTAGCAAGTATGTAGAGTTCACAAGATTGTCTCCTGATTTTCACCCGTTTATAAAAAAAGTACTCCTGACGCAATGCGACGCTAGTGTTCATCATATCCCATGGTTTATAGTATGTTTTCGGCTATCTGCCGAGGGGGCTTGTGTCGAGCCCTTGGACACTGTCTGTGCCCGCTCTTACATTTTCAAGTTATAAATCAAGCTACTTCCACGAGATATAAATAAAGTTTCGGCCAATAATGTACAATTCAAATAATAGTTTATGACAACAATATCAAGGTAAGAACGTACCAAATATGAAACATGAGATCAAGGATGAGTTAATGACAAGGTTATGCCACGGAAGGAAACCAGCAGCATAACGACACATTCTTTTAATTTTGATAATTCATTAATAACTTATTGAACAAGGTGTTAAGTTCTAGACAATCAATAGACCATCTAGGAACATAAGAAAATCAACCCGTGGGCCAAACCTTGGGTTAAGAACACTGGAACAGAAGACGGTCTTATCTAGGCCGTACTTTTAATAGGCGGTCATGTCCTTGCCAAAAACTAAAAGTAGCGGTCCGGGGATGGCCACAATCATGACACAGTCGACGTCAAAGAATGAAAGAGCCGACGTAGTAAGTGCTGGAACAAGATGGCGGTCATGGGATGGCCGCTACTAGATGGTGGCAGTCTCCTGGGGGGCCGCTATCTATCCAGGGTACAGAAAAATGTCGGCAAGATAGGTGCTTTCTAATCCATTGGGCTTTTAGGGTACAACCAGCTCGGCGTCCTAGTGGGAATCCCAGGCTCGCAGAGACTTCGGAGGCCTTGAAACATGATCCCCTAGTTCGACAGAAATAATATCCGGCGGAGAGGTTCACAAGTCCAAGAAGGTGTGCCTATAAGTGCAAAGTGTAACTAATGACATCGTACCGGAATACGTGTTATGTACTTAAGAAAGACTCATAGATGAGATAGAATCGTGTAGAAAATAACGATCAATACATCCATAAAATAAGTGTATAACCCATGTAAAATTAGCTTTAATACAAAACTATATGACTTTTGGGCATGAAATTAATATACATGAAAATAAAGTTAAAACATGCTAACATAAAATAAAATGTAGTAAGAATCATGAAATCACTTCTAACCATGGAATAAATGCCAGCAATAATCGAGCTAAGGCATGGTTTCTATCATTATAAACTAAGGATATACATATATATAAACTGGATACATGAAACAAGTTGCAGTCTTGATGAGGCCGCAATCATCAAGCTGCGGTCTATCGCACGGCCGCTATCTGAGGGTAGCGGTCTCTGATGGACCATTTTCTGTCTGTGGCAGACAAAAATGAAAACTGAGGTATAGGGCTAATCTAGGGCAAACTAAGCTTGGTAAACATGGTGGGCTAAGATATAAAACATGCTATTACAAATTTAAATCATGGAAAAACATGGGTTTGCATGAACTAAGCTAAAGTTTTCATCTTTCCTTCTTAAGGTGCAAGGATAACATGCTATGAAGATTATACATGCACGATCATAGGAAAACGTAAAATACTCTATGTATAATGCATGAAATCATGAGAGAATTGAGGGCTTTTAATCCTAACTTGATATTTAAGCCGTTCATGAGATAACCTACCTCTGGGTAAAGCTTCTAGACTTCAAATTTTGGGCTGGAAGATGGTGCTGTTTCCTGTGCGTCCTGCGCAGAAACTGCAACTTCCTGGCCTTCTATCTCTTAAATCCCTTGACCTAAATCCATGAGACTTGGAGGATAGGTAGAAGATTCGAAGCGGAACAAATAGTTCTAAAGGTACAACTTGAACTTACCTCACCTAGGGCTTCTAATGTCTTGTTCCTTCTCGGAGGAAACTCGTTCCTGTACAAACTACAGGAAACCAGCAACTTCCGAGGGTTCTATCATCTCAATGACTTGACCTCCTAACACGAAATTAAGAGGGAAGTTTGACAATACAAAGGAGAAGAAAATCTTCAAAAGGAATAACATGAGATATTGTCTCCTTGCCTTCGAACTTCATGAGCCAACATTAGGGTTCACGTGGGTCGAAGTTAGGGCTTATTTATAGAGGTTAAGTTAGGGCTACTAGATTAGGTCAAAATAGAGTCCTATTTTGGGCTCTATTCAATCCCTAAGAGTCCTGGATAGCTTCCCACGTCAGATAGCTTCGATCCCAAGTGATTTGGATGGGAAAAATCCAATTTTTTCACGCTTCTATCATTCACAGTATCGGAAGAAGATTGAGGTCATTTGAGGACCGTCTCTTGTAGGTAGCGGTCTCGCGATAGACCGCCATTTCCTTTTGACACCAGAATTTGAATAAAACTCAAATTCCTCTATAATTATCCCCTAGTTATCTTATTAAGTTGGTGATTTATCCTAATGACGGTTCTAGAGTTGGGTTTGGGCCTTAAAGCTAATGGACTAGGTTTATGGGCTTGATTCAAGCGGGCCAAAGAGCTTAGTTATTAATTGGTCTTCTCATTTAATTTAATTAACCCAAAATTACATTTAAGCCCATTTCTCATTAAATAGCCTATTAAGTCCATTTATGGTCTTAAATAATTATATTTAAATCCAAAAAATTCTTAAAAAACTCTCGAGCGTTACAACACTGTAGTCATAAAGTTTGCACTTGTCAAGCCCCAAGATTATGTAGCGGAAACAATCAGAGAACGTGATCAATCGGCTAGTACGTCTCAAGCGAGCAATATAATCAGAGTGCTAACACATTCACACATAAGAAATGAATGCACAATATTTGGACAGAATCTTTACTTTATTCATATAATAATTGAAAGTACATAATGTTGACTCCCGACTCTTTGACTAGTTTGACTCAAGAAAAATAGAAAATTACATTGCGACTCTTGACTACCAACTAATGACAATCTAAGACTTCGCTCCTTCTTTAATCACTCTCGGATCCATCACTTGAATAGTCAGAATCTGACCTGCTAGAATTTCCTGAAAAAGATTAGAAAAAGTAGGGAATGAGCACACATGCCCAGTAGGTATCTTCGTATCAACATGAAGGCAATGTTTACCTAATTAACATTTTTGCTTTAGAGTAAAGATAACTGAAATACGGTAAAACATGCGGTGTAAAACCAAAGTAACACAAGTAACATGATATGATCCAGATTGAGATATGATAGCATGATTGAACATGTATATAACAAGAATGTAAGTTTGACCTTTCATGAACAAGAATGTACTTTTTCATACCTATAAAGGCTATGCACTAGAAAGTCATGTAACGAGAATGTACTAGAAATCATGTAAATTTCACAAGATTATCTCGTGGATCTTCACTCGTTTATAAAAAAAGTATTCCCAGCGTAATGCGACGCCAATGTTCATCATACCCCATGGTTTATAGTATGTTTCCGGCTATCTACCGAGGGGACTAGAGTTGAGCCCTTGGACACTGTCCGTGCCCGCTCTTGCATCTTCAAGTTATAAATCAAGCTACTTCCACGAGAAATATAAATATGGCCAATAATGTAACAAGTTCAAACTATGGTTCCATGATAACAAATATCAAGGTAAGAATGCTTCAATTAAGAATATGAGAGTTCAAAGATTTGATTTAGAACAAGGTTATGTCATGAAGAAAATTCGGTAGCATAACAACATATTATTTAATTTCCATAATTCATTAGGTAGCTTTGGAAACAAGGTGTTAGGTTCTAGATAATCGTAGACCATCTAGGATCATAGAAAAGTCAACCATTGGGTCAAACCCCGGGTTAAGAACATTAAAGACACTAGTGGTCATGACTGGACCATTTTTAGAACTCATGCGGTCTAGATAGGACCGTTTAAGAGAGGCATGCGGTCTAGTCAGGACCGTTTTAGTCCAGTTAAAGCCAGAACCAAAAGGCTTGACTCAGGGATACATGCGGTCATAGACGGACCGTTTGTGGGAAAAAGCGGTCTCGAGCGAACTGCTAGACAGGGCTTAGCTGTCATCTGAGGACCGTTTTTAGAACCAGAACTCAGAAAAACATCGGTAGTGTAAGTGCTTTCTAGACAATTTGGATTTTTATGGTACAACCAGCTTGGCGTCCTAGTGGGAATCCCAGGCTCGCGGAGTCTTATGGAGGCCTTGAAACAATATCACCTAGTCCGGTGGAAGGAATATCCAACAGAGAGGATCACAAGTCCAAGATTGTGTGCTTAATGTGCAAAGTGTATCTAATGACATCGTACCAAAATACGTGTCATGTACTTAAGAAAAGACTCAAGATGAGAGTGAGATCGTGAAAGACATCGATCAAACCAAAACTAGACAAGTCCATGAACCATATGAAATTTAAGATTAATACAAGAGTATATGGTTTTGGCCTAAATTTAACATAAGTTTAAAAATAAGTCCAAATACATTAAGAACATGAAATCTACTAAGATGAACAATGGATGTAACCATGTATATAAATACAGTACTAAAAATAGGGTTAAAACCTAATTACCTAGGCTTATCATATGATAAATAGGACTGTTTTGCATTATGTTTCGGGTTAATAATAATACAAAACTCAGAAAATGAAAGCGATCTCGAGAGGACCATTTTATGGGTTCTAGCGGTCTATCGTAGGACCGCTAAGGGTCTCATGCGGTCTCCGGAAGGTGGTTTCTTCCTGTCTACTGTAAACAGGTATAAACCGAAATATAGGTTAAACTAGGGCAGATAGATGTATGATAAAATATGCCAATAGGTAAATATGGCCTGATAAAACCATATTAAAACATGGATATGCATGAATTTGAGTGAAATAAGCCAAAATTATCAATTTCTTATTAAGGGCAAGGTTCATGCATGCTATGTTAACCCTATATGCACAGTCATAATAAAACCTCAAATTCGTCACGTGCAATCAACGAAAATAGGAGAAAAGAGTGGGATTTTGTTCTTAACATGTTAGTTTAGCCTTTTCATGAGATAACCTACCTTTGATTCGATCCCTAGACTTTGAATTACTGACTAGAAGTGGACCCTAGTTCCTGCACATCTTGTGCCAAAATAGTAACTTCCCGTCCCTCTATTTCCCAATCCTCTTGACCTAAATCTATGAAAATTGGAGGGTAGATAGAAGATACAAAGGGTAATAGAAGTTTATAAAGGACTAATTTCTAAATACCTCGTTTAGGGCTTCTATTTCCCTGATCTTTACTGAATCGTCGCACTGGTTCCTGTGCAGTCCGTTACGAATCAGTGACTTGCAGAGGCTCTAACTCTCCAACGACTGGGTCTTCTAGCATGAAAATTTGAGGGTAGTTAGATAAAACTAAGAAGAACATAAAGTTCTAAATAAATACCCTGAGAAGATGTCTCCTTACCTTTGAAATGCGCGAGCCAACATTAGGGTCCGCATGAGTTGAAGTTAGGGTCTATTTATAGGGTTCACCTAGGGTTTAAAGGATTAGATCAAACCTAGAGTCCTAAGTTGGAGTAGAGTTAATCTCTAGAGAGTTCTAGAGAGTCTTCCATGCCTGGTAGCTTCGATCTAAGGTGATTTGATCGACCAAGATCCAAGCGTTTTCACGTTTCTTTGATTCACGGAACTGGGGTTGCCTAGCGATCATAGTAGGACCGCTAGGGTGGGTCTGGCGATCGCGCGATAGACCGCCAGGTTTCAGAAGATCCAAAATTTTCAATTTTTCGTAATATCTCCCATTTATCCCCTAATTAATGTATTATTGTACTCAGACTATTTCCCGGCACAATAACAAGGAATAAGGGTTCGGGGATTTTCCCAAACACCTTCAAGGCACGGGCTATCTAGCCCTTTCTACAACCCTGCAGGTCCCTACAAGGGTCCCGACCAACTTACCGTGACACGTGGCGACACAAACAATTGTCTGGGGTCAACCCCGGCCACTCACATATGGGCTTTGCTCGTATCCTACATGGCCGCCCGGGACCACCCGGGGGCACCCCGACACTAAGCCAAGCCACGTGGCACCCAGTGAAAGAGCCGCGGGTCCACTCCGAGACACTTCATTCAACCCCCCAAGGTCAAAGAGAGACCTGAGCAAGTCAACCACAGACTTTGGAGGCCCGCAGCACGTGCATACGGCCCACACACGCGTGTTCGGCATATTTTCGAACACCTTGTGGGCGCATATGTTCCAGCCCTTCTACACAAAACCACCGGCCTCCCCATGGTTCCAACACACTAATGGGGTCCCACGACGATCCCCCAGTAAGTCGGGGCCACCCCCGACCCTCAGATACGTGGCAACGAGCCACTCAACTTTAGCACTCGGGCCAACCCGAGGCTACCCTGTCAACACGTCGAGCAACATGGCACACAGCCCGAGGCATTACCCACATCCACAAAATGCCCCTCTTAGCTCTCACAAGCTCCTATCCTCAATCCAAGGCCCGCCGTGCGGCCCCTCAGGCATCTACTCAAGCCATTCGACAATCCGGGGTGTATCAGGCATTTACTCGAACACCTTCCGAGCGGCTGCGACTACCCGAAGAATAACGGCCCCACGGGCCCATGCCAGCCTCCCGAAGTTTGAAGTCCGTCAAAGGACATCCCCAGACAACACAAGAAGACCCCTGGGGGCCATCCCCCGGGGTTACGGCCGGCTCGGGGCCAGTTCACCCCGGGGCATGGATGCGCACCCCAGGGAGGGCGAACTCCCTGGGGGCCACGCCCTCCCTCTAGCCCAGTGGTCCCACGACCCCACTCAGTCCCGGTTCATCCGATTTACGGTCCTACGATGTGGTTCGTGTGCCGTACCAGTTTGGAAAGTCGACACGTGGACGCGACAAAGCAACGGCGCAACAGTACGGAAAATCTGCAAGCCAACGCGTACACGAGCTCCACGTATCCTTTCACACAATTATCCTTTCTTCTTAGTCAATTTAGGAAGAAAATTAACCAAAAAATCAAATTATATTGGGTGGGACCGCCCCCCCTCTCTCATTGGCGCCAGTCCGCCTAAACCCCCTGGGGGGGGGGTTTAGGCAGACCAGCTCACCCCCCCTGACTGGTCCGCGTAAACCCCCCATTCAATTAAGAAAAATTATTTTTTTTAAAAAAGGAAAAAACCAAAACCACTCCGCCTAAACCCCCCCGGGGTGGGGTTTAGGCGGACCAGCTTGGGCCCCCAGGCTGGTCCGCCTTGCCTGGTCCGCCTAAACCCCCTGAGGGGGGGGGGGGTTACGCGTAAACCCCATCCAAGGGGAGTTTACGCAGACCAGCTCAGCCCCCTGGGCTGGTCCGCGTAAACCCCTTCCCCCTCTCTCAACCCGTGTAACCCAAGCGCCACTATTCACTTGGGTTTACGCAGGCCAGCTCACCCCCCTTAGCTGGTCCGCGTAAACGTCTTGTGACCCTTCAACTTCCCCTATTAAAACCCCTTAGGAGCTCAAGGGGTGGGGCATGTTCATCCATCCAAGATCCAGCATCCAGCAAGCACCGAGCATCCAGGACTTCAAGTGCGGCTCCAAGTAGCGAGCTAAGGAGAATTGTACGTGTGACTTGTTCGGCGGCCCAATACGCCGGGGGTATGTCGTTTGTACTCCCATCACGCCGTATGTAGCCGTCGCACACAAGTCAACACCCACCATATGTGAGACATTACGATATGGACAGACGTCCCCTCATGCCGAGATTTCCTCTCGCGTGTCCGTCGGTTGCAACCACACGCGTACCATGATGTCATGCTCTCTCGCAGTCACGAGGCCATGTTCGACCGCTCAACTCGAGTTGTGATCGACCCTCGCCCAGATACTAGATCGATGTATCCCTCCAGTCATCTAGTCACAGGCCCCCGTCCGGCATCACGGCCCTGGCCCACGCCATGAGAGGAGCCCTCTGTAAAATGCATACGTGTTCATTCATCACGCATCGACCCGGGGACCGACTAGCACGTCGGAGTTGTCCCGTGGCATGCGCCAGTTGTACCTTGGCCATTACGGCTTTCCTGTAAAGAAGTATACACCTCAGTATAACACCACCAATTGGACGAATGCTCTCGCATCCATGTTCAGGCCCTCAGTTTTCTATCTACACCACTCGGCATCCGTGCCTAACACCCCAGCCCCAGTAAATACCCCTCAGTCAAAAGCACACCCACAGCTGTTGAATGCTCCGGCCCTCCACCCACGGCTTCAGACATATATACAGACTTTTCTTCAGCTCAGAACGAAGGTATTCGGATTCAATCTGATGTAAATTAACACCGGTTGCTTGACGCCGGTGGGGAAAGATGTCCAATACATGATTCCCACAACCACCTACGCACTCGCACCCATGGAACCCCTTTTCTCCACGTGTCGCCTGATCGCCCGAGCCCACGTGCCGCGCCTTGGCGGCGCTTCCCCAGTCAACCCTTGGTTCCATAGGTGATTGTCGAGAAATCGACTTGCATGCCCGCACCCTGTCCAGTTAATCCGTACCCTGACATTCTCTTACCATTCGACCCTTTTTGACTTTCCGTAAAAAGAGAGTGTCCGATATCGCCGTGAGAGGCATGCAACTGTAAGGAGGATACACGAGATACATCAAACTCCCGTGTGTTCTTTCCTCGCTGTATCCCTTCCCTTACCCCGGTTAATCGGCATACATAAAAACCCCCGCAAATAGAGAGGATGGCACGCCCGGTGGGACATCTCCCGCCTTCCTTCTTTTTGCTGAAGAAAAACCTGTGCCAGCCCTGAAGCCCTGGTGCCCTTTCCCTGTCCTTGCAGGAGAGGGAGAGGAGGGTACTCACGCGCGCATTCTCTAGCAGCTTCTGGTTCACGTTCTGATCGTTGGACCGCTCTCGGCGACTGTCAGCAACCGTCGCCTCCACAACACTCAGCTCTCTAGAAACCATGGCGACCGTCACCTATGGCCCCAACGTCATAGCCACCCACGCCCGGGTGGGCTAGTTGGCGACGCCGATCGCTTTCGACAGCTTCGCCCCTGTTACCGGATCACTCTACTTCTTGGGTGTGGTCCCCGTGGCTGCTCTTCAGCCAACTCCAATTTCTCCATTGGCTCTTGCGGCCAATGTGCCACATGCATCTCCAGTCCCGGTGGCCCACCTGAGTGCCGGGCACCGGACCGTCACCACTGGCCCCTATAGGGCCCCTAGATCAACGCCGGCCCGGGTGAGCGTTAGCTCCCGAGGCCAGCCTCATCCGATCTCCGGCTCGGGCCCCGTGCCCCGGACTTTAGTCAATACTGCAGCATTTCCTTCTGGTCTCCAACCCCGAGCCCCAGTCAAGCCGGCACCCAATATGGGCTCCCAACCCCGGGTCCACGGCTCCTCAGCGTTTCCCTCGGGTCTCCAACCCCGAGCCCCAGTCAAGCCGGCACCCAATACGGGCTCCCAGCCCCGGGACCGTAGCTTCCTAGCATCTTCCTCGGGTTCTCAATCTCGAGCTCCAGCCAAGCCGGTACCCAACACGGGCTCCCAGCCCCGGGTCCACGGCTCCTCAACATCATCATCGGGTTTCCGACCCCGAATCCCGGCAAAGTCGACTCTCAACATGGGCACCCAGCCCCGAGTTCGCGGCTCCCCGGTATTGCACTCAGGACCCCAGTCCCGAGCTCCAGTTGAACCGGCTCTCCCTGTGGGTCTTCCACCCAGGGCGCAACGTTCCTCAGCACCTTCCTCGGGCCTCCCGACCCGAGCCCAGACTACGCCGGCACCTACTGCGGGTCCTCGACCCAGGGGCGTCGGCACCTCAGCACCTCCGATGGTGTTGCCTCCCGGTGCAAGAGTGTCATCTCGAGCATCGGCAACACTCCTATCGGCGCGGGCGAAGGCTTACACCCGAGTCGCCCAGCCATCGACTCCCGGCGTGGGTTACTTATCCCGCGGGCCGGTCCCAGCACCTCAGGCTGACAGCCTCACGCTGTCGGTCGCTTCAGGCTGGGTCTTCTCGGTCTACCATCTTGGGGCGGAGTCTTCCTCAGCTCCTTAGAAGAAGCGTCGCCATGGTCGCAGAGGTAGGCGGCTCGCTGCTGCAACCAGCAACTCCGACAAGACTGTTCTTGTCGTTGACTTGTGGATCCACCTCGACGGGGGTGAACCAATCATACCCCAGGAACGGACCATTCCCACCATCCCCACCTCCAATCGTTTTGACCTCTTGCGTCAAACATGAGAGGACGGGGCGAAGCTCAAAGGAGCGGATTCCTCAGCGGCAGTCCGGGGGCACCCATTGTAGCCCGACACATGGGCTCCCAAGACAACTCGTCGGAAAGGCGGTGACAAGGGGGACCAGCAACCCGACTTGAAGAGAATCTGGGTCACCCCAGAGGAAGCTCAAGCCGTTCGAAGGGCGCGTATTAGGAACCCCCTACAAGCACTCAGACGCGGCATCAGATGGGATGCGACTGGCTTTACAGTAGCATCTTCTGACGACGCCCAGTCGTCCAATGTCCCCCGCACAAGCAAGCGGAGGCAAAGGCGAGCCCGTCCCCGGGCCCTCCAGCAACCTGTCCTGGGTTCTCCTCCGAATGATGTCGGGAGTGAGCCCCCTCTGCAACGCACCTCGGTCTTTGACAGGCTAGGGGCGCCTGTCCGCCCCGTGCGGCACACGCGCCGAAAACGGACGGCCCGGTTCATCAATGACGCGGTTCGAGTGTTCGCGTGCTACACCACCGGACACTAGCCAGACACCCAGTCTGACGACTTGAACCAGCCTCTGTCCCACTTCAGAAGGCCTCGCCACCAGGCTCCGCCGCCTCCCCCAACAGGTCACATCGGCACTTCTGTCGGACCGCAAGTGACGGAACTCGCGGAAGAGGTCCCGGTGGAAGACCGCGACCCTCCTATCAACGCAGAGCCGGTCAACAACGACCCTCTTGCGAATGAGGTTCAAGAACTGACCCTCGATACTCTCATGAAGGAGAACCAGCATTTGAAGGCCCTCCTGCAATACCTCCTCTAGGAACGAGACCTTCATCCTCAGCAACCTGTTAGGCCCTAGGCGGAGGCACTGGCACCCCCGACAGCCCGCGATGCTGCCAACACCTCAGCGGCGATTGCCCGAACTCCATTGGCACTAGGTTTGGCACGCCTCCGGTTGAGGCCCAGCCACGAGCCTCCAATACGCCAATGGCAGAGAATCTCTTGGCGCAATGCCAGATGATCGTGCGCATTGTCGAGACAAAGCTCGCCCAGTATGGTGAAGGGGCGGTTACGGTAGATCTCTACAGTATACCCTACCCGCTTCACCACCAGTTGAAAAAGCTTCCCCTAGAGTGCTCCAAGCCCCCGAAGTTGCAAAAGTTCGACGGGCAGGGGTCGCCGCATGAACACTTGGCCTACTATGTTACGGCCATGGGTGAGTTAGCGTTGGACGAATCATATCTCCTCCGCTACTTCGCCACGTCACTCACGGGAACGGCCTTCCAGTGGTACTCCCCCTGAAGCCCAACTCAGTCATCGACTGGGCTGATCTCCAAAAGAAATTCCTCGACCACTTTCAAATGGCTGAGCGAAAGGTCTCCCTAGCCGAACTCTATTCTCTCCGGCAGAAAAAGGGTGAGGGCACCCTCGACTTCATCAAAAAGTGGCGAGACCTCAGCATGAGGTGTGTCAATCCACCCGTTCAAGAGGACGCCATCACCATATGTCGTCGAGGTCTGGCGGCCGAGGTCAGCGAAAAGCTTCTCGGCACCAATGTCAAAGGCTTCGATCAACTCAATTCGACAGTCGCTGAAATAGAGATGTTCTTCGCCGATAACCCGAGCTATACTGCAGCAAAGGGTAAGCAAGTGCGAGAAAGCCAGCCCGACAAGGAGGTGAACAGTATAGAGTTCACCCCTGTCACCAAGGCCAGTAAGGGGGCCGAATCTAGTAGCTCTAACAAAAAGCCAGCGGACAAGCCGGCTGCTCCCTCCTTCTCGGAGCGTATGAAGACACCCTTCTCCTTCAAGAAGGAACATACGAAGATGCTCTTCGACCTCTGTATGGCCCAGAAGATTGTCGAACTGCCAGAAATCTGCAAGCCGGACGAGGCTCTGAAGACCGACGATCCCAGTTATTGCCTTTACCATCGCATGCTGGGTCATTCAATCGAAGATTGCTACGTCTTCAAAACTCAGGCGCAGAAGCTAATTCGAGACGGCTTCGTCAAAATCAAGAGCGGTCTCGTTGATCCCTCGCAACCACATACGTGGGCCAGGCCAGCTAAGGCAGCGCACGTGGCTCACCCCTCAGCCAATGTCATCCACATGATGGCCGCATTTTCTCTTTCTGATGATGAATCAGAGGAGCCCAGTGCTAATCGAAGGGGACGTTCGATCTGGTACCCAGGGTGGAGGCCCTGGCATGATCAGAGACCTCTCTCCTTCCCCAGGGAGAGAACCCGACGACTCTTCGATATCCTCGTCGATAATGGGCAAATCATGCCCCGCGACTCGCCTGCCGACTACACCCATTGGGACCGTAGTCACCCTCAATACTGCCCCTTCCCCGCCAGAATCTGCCACCCGATCGAGTCCTGCGAGGAACTTCAACACCTTACCCAGGAACAGATCCGATGGGAGCAGATCGATGCGGAGGGGAACTCCATGTCACTTGTCAAACTTCGACAAGCTGTCAGGGAGACCCTGAGCACTGCCAGGAGTGCGCCAGAGCGGCCACACTCTCCCCAAGAAAATGGGCACGGACTGCCTTACCAGCATCCTCCAGAATGGCTCGAGTTCCGGGCTAACAACCAAGAGACGCTCGAGCGATTGCGGAGGCGTAGAGAGCAGGATGCCAGTCAAGAGACGGGGATGACCAACTTCTCGATCAACGTCATCCATTCCCCTACTCCTCCAGCCCCTTCATGCTCTCAGACGTCAGCATCTAGCCAGCCAAACCCAGCCACTTCGGCCGTGCGGTGGCGATCTTGGCGGGAGCTAAAGTCTCTCCCTTTCCCTGAAGAAGACACTTCCAGGCTCCTCTGGGTCCTTATCGGCTGAGAGGACGTTTTGGTGGGTGAGACGATAACAGGCTCTTCAGCGCTCTCTCATCCTCCTCCCGTCCTATCTCCGCCTCCGGCCACCGCGGATAGGAAGGGAAAGCAAAAGCAAGGTAAGGCTCCTCCTCAGCCTCATCGCATCTCCTCAGCGGATGGGCCATCGGGTCCTCCTCACCTACCCATTGACACAATCCAAAGTACAAAGAAGGCATCTTCGGAGTCTTCAGCGACTTTGATTCAAGTGGCGGGCCCACCGCCACAAGGCTCATCCGGTCTGCAGAGTCGGGATAACTGTGCAGAGCGATAATGTCTTGCGACGCCGTCGGTTGTCGCTAGGACTAGCCCTCAGCATGGTTACAAAGGCAAGGTTAAGGAGCAGGATAACAAGCCTACTTCTCTATCCGCTTCTCAACAAAAGCCTTCGCCACCACGTGTAAGGCATCAAACCGCGTACACGTCTTCGGACTCCAGCACTAGCCTACCGACTCCTTGTAGGCTCCTGTCGCCACCGCGGGTAAGGCATCAAATCGCGCACACGTCTTTGGATGCCAGCACCAGCCTACAGACTCCTTGTAGGCTCCTGTCGCCACCATGGCTAAGGCATCAAACCGTGCACACATTGTCGGACGCCAGCACTAGCCTACCAACTCCCCGTAGGCTCCTGTCGCCACCGCGGGTAAGGCATCAAACCGCGCATACGTCTTCGGACGCCAGTCCCAGCATTCCGACATACCAGGAACTGCCGCTCGAGGTAATCGAGCAGGCTATTAACACCACCTTCTAGATACAACAAGCGGAAGGTGCCTGGATCAAAATCCGGGCACGGAAGAGTCATCGACCTCGCCCTGCAAAGGCATCAGCTCAGAGATATCCTCATCAGGATTTATCAACTCCGGCTCTAGCACCTCTCCCTCCTACTCCCTTGGAGACTGCTATCGCCAAGAGACAAGAGAAAAATAGGAGGAAGAACCTCAGAAGGCGGCTCAAGAAACAAGCTGAACAAGCAGCCGCCCTACAATCCCCAGCTGAGCCAACGTCTCTCCAAAGGCTCCAGCGGCTCATTAATGACATGGAGGAATACGTTCCTAATTGTCCTACCGGGGCTCTCCCACTCGATAGCTACATCCCGTGAGAAGAAATGCAGAAACGAGCCCGTCTCAGGAATTGGGTCCAAGAGATGATCCAAAAGCTCAATAACGGCGAGAAACTCGTGATCCCGGACGAGCTCTCCTTGTGCTATAAAGACGAGGAGATCACCACAGAGCAACTGGAAGAAATGCTTCGACGCTGCACCTGCAACATGGTGGCCATCCCACCTCTCGACAATATCAACGCCTCTCGGCGGGGTGACTCAGTAGCCTCTCGGACAAGACAAAGAACCATTGCCCCTCTCGGGCTACAGCCAGCTCTAGAGCACACCGGCCACGGCCGAGGTCGTGGCTGGGGACACGGTAGAGGCCATGGGAGAACTCCCGAGTTACCCCTCTCCCCGTCCACCTTCGACCCGGAGCGAATGATCCTCTTTCGAGGAGAGGAACCGACTCCCATCCCGGAAGTAGGAATTCGGGGCAGACCCAGTATTTTCAATCCTTCCAGCTTTGACGAGGCTACTACTAGCCTCCCAGCCCCTGTGCCAGTACCGACTGCTACAGCAGAGCAAGCGGGATCATCCGACAAGGACGAGCCAGCCCGCCAGTCACCCCCAGAAGAGCCATCACTAGCATCCCTATTCCAAGAGTTCGCTGGCGCTCAAGGTCAGTCTGATCCCGGTGGTAAGGGCAAGGCAGTGCAACTCCCCGACGGGGAACATCGCGGTAGCTCGCAGAAGGCTCAGCCTGACATACTACCCTCTTTGGAGGATGCTCGAGCCCGAGCTGATCGGAAGATCCTCCACCAGATGAAACGCTTCCCTGCCAGTATTTCAATTTGGGAAGCCATCGCTTGGAGTAAAGACCTAAGGGAAACCCTTATCAAAATACTCCAAGAGCCGGAAGTCTATGAAGCACATGCCGCGGAAATGAAGGCGGCTGCCTATGGAGCCTTCACAGCCGCCATCTCCTTCACAGAGAAAGTGATGCGGGACGGACACGGGAACCGACTCTAAGTGATGCGGACCTCAGACTCTAAATGCGGACGCGACCAGCAACATACAACAACAGAGACACTTTGGCCCGACACTAAGAGTTCCTATGGGCTATACGTTGCTAACAGAAATGCAAGCTCACTCGTCGTCCCAAGCGAGGGGAAACGCGGATCCGCGCGGTTGAGAAATCGGCAGAGTTAAGGGTAGTCAGACTCACTTCCGTGCTCGGATCGAGCCACAGGACGGGTCACTCTCTCGCTCACAGCGGTGACATGGACTGACGTGCTGTGCTTCTGATGGGCGATTTTAGAACCGGCATGTTCTCAGTTTCAGATCTGACTAGGTAGAAATTGAGTTTCCTGAGAGTTGGCGTTGACCGTAGGGTAGACCTCTGATTCAGATCTCGAGCTCTTCATGAAAATTGTAGAGGGGAGAGAGAGGAAAACGACAATAATTCTTATGACCGCTTTGGTGGATATTTGGATGGGGAAAGATATTTTATACTGGTGGGTGGTCGGATCTGGACAGGGGCAGACAGAACTGAATGGGATCTGGAGGTGGTTTTTAGAAAATAGGTAGAGGTCCTTTGAAATTCCACAAAAATTCGTGGTTGGAAGGGGTGTTGGAAAGAACCTCCAGTAAAATTGGGAGCTCCATGAAAAATCAAAAAAGTGGATCAAAGATGGGAAGTTCAGGGTTGCTGTCACAGTAGATAGAAACCTAGCAGATATGGAAGGAGATGAATAACGAAAATGGAAAATTACAAAATGGATATTGGAAGCCCAACCAATTTTTATGGGATGTGAGGGAGACCTCTAGAACTCACCCTGAAAGTTTGAGCTCAAGATGATCTTGGAGCTGAGAGCTAAAATTCGTGGAAGGGCTTGCTGTTGGATGCGACGGCGGCTCGGTGGCGGCGGCGGCGATAGATCTGAGCTTCCCACTCAGAAGAGGCTTGAATAAGAGGCTTCACACCTCTGGAGGCAGCCTTCACAGCTGCAAGAAGGGGGATGAGAGAGGGGGGTGCGCACCAAGCTATGGAGGCTCCAAAGAAATTCTGAAAATTTTTGGCATTAATTGTGATAGAAATGAAAATTATAACATTTTATATGACTTGACCTCCCATGGCAAATGACCTTCCATGCCCTCAGATCTAGGGTTGATGAGGGCATCTTGGGAAAGCTAGGAAAATATTTCTCCCATGTGGTCAAAAGAGAAGAAAGAAAAGAAATCAACTAGCCTAATGAAGTCAAAAGAGGGGGCGCCCCCTTCATGGGCTAACTTGGGCCAAGTTGGTCCAAGGCCATCAAAGGCCATCCACAAGCCCAAGAGAGCCTATAGACCTTTCCAACCTAGGTGGCCCATGAGGAGGGGAAGCCCAATTGGGCCTTAAGTGAATTAAGGACCCATTATGAAGCTTAATGGTCCAATATGGCCACCCCCTTAATAGACTCTAAAGGGGCTTAATCCAAATGGCTTATTAAGAGCCTTACAAAGAGCCCAAAATGAAAGTCCAAGTAAAACACACATTACAAGCCCAAATACAATCCAAATAAGTACTAAAACAATGCAAATAAATGCTAAAAGTATCCAAACTCAAGGTGGAGATTCCAGACTATCTCCGAGCCAAAGGGACGCTGATGTAGTTCGAGTGGTGCTCCGCGTACGGTACCGACGGCTCGCCAGTTCGTGCTTCTCGTTCGCTCTGGTGTCCGCACAAATTCTCCCAGGGTGAGAGAAACTCGACCATGTCGAGTAAGGGTCTGCATCACTCTGGTAGTGCTCCAGTAGATCCGGATCTATCTGCTGCAACTCTCCACGGGTAATCCAAGTATCCTCGGTGGCGGGTCACCCTCTCCAACGCACTAGGTAGCGCGTGTAGGATCCACTCCTGGTAACTGTCACCTGCTCATCCAGTATATGATCGATATGCTCTCGCTGCCGTGGAAAGGGGCCTGGAGGTGGACACTCAGGTGTGGGGTCACTCTCAATGGGAGGAGATGGCTCGAAAGGCTCACTAGGGATCACCGCTGGGTCCCAATATGCAACTAGATCCGACACATTGAAAGTTGAGCTTATACCATATTCCTCGGGCAGGTCCACAACATGCGCATTGGATCCAACGTGTTTCAACACTCTAAATGGACCGGCTCCGCGAGCTTGAAATTTCTTTACGGTTCCAGAGGGAAACCGTTCAGGTCTTACCCTGATCATGACATATTCACCCTCTTGGAACTCTCAGTGGTGTCGATGGGCATCGGCTAGCTCTTTGTAACGTGCATTGCTCGCCTCAATGTGACGACGGATGTCGTCATGCAGACTCCTAACATGCCTAGCAAATGACTCGGTAGACTCCGACACTCGTGCATGAATGGGCATGGGAACAAGATCCACTGGCTTCCTAAGCCTACGACCTGTGACAATCTCGAATGGACTCATGCCGGTAGACCTGTTAACCGAATCGTTATATGCAAATTCTGCCAATGGTAATATGAGATCCCAATCCCCTAGACGATACCTGACAAGACACCTCAAAAGGTCACCCAGACTCCTATTGACCACCTCGGTCTGACCATCTGTCTGGGGATGATATGCAGTGAAAAACTTGAGGTGAGTACCCAACATATGCCACAGTGTCTTCCAAAAATAACTGGTGAATCTAACATCACGGTCAGACACTATGGTACGAGGCAACCTGAACTTGCACAGCACATGAGTAAGGAACATGCGGGCTACCCTCGAAGCATCCGAAGTCTTCGAGCAGGGAATGAAAAGGGCCATCTTCGAGAATCGGTCAACCACCACATAGACAAAAGCATGCTTCCTAGGGGTACGTGGCAATCCCAAAACAAAGTCCATGCTAACATCATGCCACGGAGCATCAGGCACGGGGAGAGGCATATAAAGGCCCGAGCTTTGCTTCTTCATCTTGGCCGTAACACATGTACGGCACTGGGCCACAATATGAGCAACATCTCTCTTCAGACTCGGCCAATAAAATCTGTGCTCAACAGCCTCAATAGTCTTATTCCTACCAAAGTGGCCGGCTAGACCTCTCGCATGTAGCTCCCAGACTAAGAAGTCGCGAACCGAAGTTCGGGGAACACAAAGCCTGCCTCCTCGAAAGAGGTAACCCTCCTGAAGTACATAATCATCATGGTCTCTACAGGGTTCGGCCTGGAGAGTGGTATAGATCTGACCGAAGTCAGGACAGTCAACATAGGCCTCTCTCATCTTTTCTAACCCTATGACCTCGGCACTCATGGTGGTCAGCAGACAGGCACGCCGACTTAAGGCATCAACCACCTTGTTCTCCACTCCAGCCTTATGTTTAAGCACAAATATGTACTACTGGAGATACTCAACCCACCGGCTGTTACGCGCATTAAGCTTCTTTTAGAAATGGAGGTACCTCAAAGCCTCGTGATCGGAGTATAAGATAAACTCCTGATGTAATAGATAGTGCCTCCAATGCCTAAGAGCCTGAACAACTGCGTAGAATTCCTTATCACAAGTGGAGTATCACAGTTTCGTGTCATTCAGCTTCTCTCTGAAATATGCGATCGGGTGGGTCTCCTGACTCAACACTCCTCCTATCCCAACACCCGATGCATCACAAGAGACCTCAAACACCTTCGAGAAATCTGGCAATCAAAGGATAGGTGTCTGGGTCATGCGCTCCTTGATGTCCTTGAAGGCAGCAGCTGCGGCCTTCGTCCATACAAATGTGCCCTTCCGAATACAATCCGTGATCATGACAGTGACGGAGCTAAATCCGCGGATAAAGCGACGATAGAACGTCGCAAGGCCATGGAAGCTGCGGACATCATGGATCGTGCGGGTTCCGGCCACTCAACAATGGCCCGGATCTTCTCCGGATCAGCGAAGACCCCGGTACTAGACACAATAAAACCCAAGAAGGTAAGCTGAGGTGTCATAAAGGCACACTTCTGTGGGTTCGCATACAGCTGCTCTCGCCTAAGAAGTAGACAGACCTGCCGAAGGTGGTCTAAGTGGTCCCCCGTGGTGCGACTATAGATAAGAATATCATCAAAGTACACTACCACAAAGACTCCAATGAAAGGTTGAAGGACCTGAGTCATGAGCCGCATGAAAGTGCTAGGGGCATTGGTCAGCCCAAAGGGCATAACCAACCACTCATAGAGACCATCATTGGTCTTGAATGCGGTCATCCACTCATCACCTGGCCTAATCCTCACCTGGTGGTAGCCACTCTTAAGATTGATCTTCGAGAAGATAGTGGCACCGGCCATCATGTCTAGCATATCATCTAGGCGAGGAATAGGGAACCTGTACTTCACGGTGATTTTGTTGATGGCACGACTATCAATACATATTCTCCACGTGCCATCCTTCTTTGGGGTGAGTAATGCGGGAACAGCACACGGACTCATGCTGTCCCGAACAGACCCTCTCTGCATCAACTCATCGACTTGCCGTTTTAGCTCGGCATGTTCCGTGGGACTCATGCTATAATGGGGAAGATTGGGCAATGAGGGGCCCAGAATCAGGTCGATAGCATGCTGAATATCCCGCATGGGTGGGAGTCCCTCGGGAAGCTCCTCGAGAAAAATATCAGCGAACTCCTGCAGAATAGGAATGACATCGGGTGGGAGTTCACCCTCGACTTCGGCTCCACCTCTCGGACCGTAATAGCAAATACAGGGCAGCCCCTACTAGCCTCCCGCTCCATTTCCCGGGAGCTAATCATCATCAATCTCCTAGTCAAGGGCTCACCTGGGCCTGATGTAACGGTCATAGCCCGAGCTGGGGATGGGGTACTCGGCCTGGGGATGGAAGGCTCCGGAGTACTAGGGCCAGTAGGACCCCTAACTGATGGGCTCTTGGGCTAATTGGGGTGGAGAGTAATCCGTTGGCCAGCATGGTCGAAGGTACATGTGTTCGATCGGCCATGAAGTGTGGCATCCCGATCAAATAACCACGGCCTACCAAGAATAATGTTGCCCACCTCCATGGGGAGGACATCACACCAGATATCGTCACGGTAGGCACGGAACTGTAGTGGGACCAGACACCGCAGCCTGATCGGAATGGAGGTGGAATCCACCCATGATACTCGATAGGGGCAAGGATGATCCACGGGTGTAAGACCAAGACTGGAGATAGTGCCCGTGGAGATTGCATTGATGCAACTCCCACTATCGATAATCACCTTACAAATTTGCTTGCCCAGCCGACAGAATGTATGAAAGATAGTGGTCCGTCGCCAGTCATCACTGGCCTGTGGCTAGGTGAGAATACACCTGACGACCCCCAAGTGGATATCGTCCGTATGCTGGGCATCTTGGCCATTACCTTCGACCTCATAGTACTCGTCAGCTAGCTCCGGATCTGCTTCATAGCTGACTAACTCGAGGTCCATAGGGGTGGTATCCCCGGCCTGTGTGTCCCCAATGACAAGAGACTGGCGGGTGGGACACTGGTTGGCAAAATGGCCAAACCCATTGCAACGATAACACTGCTGCCGTGATCCACTAGGCTCCCCAATCATGGGTCCTTTCCCCTTATCCTCCCGACGGATAGAAGGTGAAGGCAACAAAGGATGGGCAGGAGGTGCGGGTGCTAGTGGACGGGCTGTGGGTGCCGTAAGATGTTGGGGACGAGGAAGGTCCCTCGGGGGTGGAGGGCGAGGCCTAGGAGCGAAAGGCTAGGGACGAGTGGGCTCCTGAGGTCGGGCCATGGGGGCCCTCGGATACGTGCCAGAAGAGCCACGGGGCTCGACACTACGAAGGGGGAAGGAGCCCAACCGATGGGGAGACTCGAACCCGGCCTCGAATTGCTCCAATTCGAGAGCAACCTGATACGCTTGTTCCAAAGTGGTCGCATTGCGGTGAAAAAGTTCGTATTGATAGTTTGGCCGCAGACCTCTCCGAAAGCGTGATATGGTCATGGTGCACTCTTCCGTAACTCCACACCGCAAATAATACTCATCAAACTCGGCGGTGTACTCGGTCACGGATCGGTTCCCTTGGGAGAGACTTTGCCATTTGTCTATGAGACGTTGGCGATATGAGACAGGAAGGTACTTCTCCCTCAATTTCATTTTCATGTCATCCCAAGTGCCGATCGGGGGTTGACGTCGCTGATTTCGCATGCTCTCCACATTGGTCCAATAAGTTTGGGCCTGCCCATGCAGCTTCATCTTCGCGTATCAAACTCTCCGGTGGTCCATCGTCTCAAACCACTCAAAGTACCGGTCCATGCCGGCCTCCCAATCTAAATAGACCTTCGGGTCTAAGGACCCGCTAAAAAGGGGAGGGTCCGCACGCACGCTCCGAAGAATGCGGTCATCATCATCGTCATCACGATTCCGTCGTTGGTTACGACGACCATATCCCCCTTGCGCATTATCAGATGCATAGTCAGCCACCTCATGCACCTGTTGCCTCCCAACATCTACCGCCTGAGCTCTTGGCGCAGCAGGTTGCTGAGCCGGCTCCTGTTGACCATTGGTCGGCGCGGGTTGCGCCGCCACTGGGGCCCTCTCGAGGACGGCAATCCTCCCTACAAGACCCTGGATGGACTGGTCCGAAGCTTCGGCCCGATCCTCAAGGGCTTTCATCCTCCCTTCTAGATGCGTTCCTACGCCATCTAGACGCGTACTAAGGCCATCCATACGCGTATCGAGACGATCCATGAGGGCTCGGAACATCTCGGCCGTTGAGGGCTCGTCGGAGCTACGGGCTCGGGGATCCGCCATAGGTGGTGGTGGCAAGTATTGGGTGCCTCGACGGGTGGGCATGCAAAGACACACGAACTAGGAAACACAAACTGATGCAAACACCGACTAATGCACCTAGACCTAAACCAATATCCGGTACGTGGCGGAGTTAATCGATCCGAAGATCACTCGCGCAAGTGTACGGCCTTCCCGATAGGCGTAGCCTAACGTTCGGACAACACCTTTTAAAATATCGAATTATCGGGATGAAATGCAATTTTAAAACACTTTTTTTTGTTTTAAAAATAATGATGATCCTAGACTCGACTTAGACCATGCAAGACTCATGCAACGACTACCCTAGACTCGACTTGCTCTGATACTAAACTGATGCGGGACGGACATGGGAACCGACTCTAAGTGATGCGGACCTCGGACTCTAAATGCGGATGCGACCAGCAACATACAACAACAGAGACACTTTGGCCCGACACTAAGAGTTCCTATGGGATATATGTCTCTGATAGAAACGCAAGCTCACTCATCATCCCAAGCGAGGGGAAACGCAGATCCGCGCGGTTGAGAAACCGGCAGAGTTAAGGGTAGTCCGACTCACTTCCGTGCTCGGATCGAGCCACGGGACGGGTCACTCTCTAGCTCAAAGCGGTGACATGGACTCACGGGCTAGAATCCTACGCTCTCACAGCGGCATACGACCATACACTAAACTAGCAAATGAACGCCAAGGAGTTAAGACCGTTACCTCCACGCTCCCGGCGTGGGGAAGACATCCCTGGCCAAATCCGTACTCCCGGTTAAACAAGTTTTACAGCGGTACAATTGTTTCGACCCACTCCACGTAGGGAGGTAACAGGTCACATGTGGGGCCTGGGAGTCACGAAAATTGGGTTGACGGGCAGCATCTTGATGTCGCCCCAGTGGTGCCAAATCCGCGTTTTGGTGCTGTCTGGACGGCGCGATCTACGGGTTCGTGGGGCCCACGGACAGCTCTGTCCTCCTGAACTGACGGGGTGGGTCCCGCTGTGAAGGAGACCCCTGGAGGCGTGCCTCCCTGGATGGCGTCTGGGCTGGAACGCCAGTCGGAGGTCGGGCGGCTCCGATCTTCAAGACTTGTGGTTGCTGCTCACGGATCTGTAGGTTCTATTTTCAGGCGCGCGACCCGGTGAGATCTGCTACTGCGATCATTCCCGACGTCAGATCGATGCACAAGAGGTATCGTTGGAAAGCTCTCTTGAAGTCCTTCGACTCTATGAGACTCAGAAAAATTCACCAGAGCTGTGCTTCTGATGGGCGATTTTAGAACCGGCCTGTTCTCAGTTTCAGATCTGACTGGGAAGAAACTGAGTTTCCTGAGAGTTGGTGTTGACCGTAGGGTAGACCTCTGATTCAGATCTCGAACTCTTCATGAGAATTGTAGAGGGGAGAGAGAGGAAAATAGAAATAATTCTTATGACTGCTTTGGTGGAGATTTGGATGGGGAAAGCTATTTTATACTGGTGGGTGGTCAGATCTGGACAGGGGCAGACATAACTGAATGGGATCTGGAGGTGGTTTTTAGAAAATAGGTAGAGGTCCTTTGAAATTTCACGAAAATTCGTGGTTGGAAGGGGTGTTGGAAGGAACCTCCAGTAAAATTGGGAATTCCAGAAAAAATCAAAAAAGTGGATTGAAGATGGGAAGTTTAGGGTTGTTGTCACAGTAGATAGAAACCTGGCAGATATGGAAAGAGATGAAGAACGAAAATGGAAAATTACAAAATGGAAGTTGGAAGCCCAACCAATTTTTCTGGGATGTGGGGGAGACCTCTGGAACTCACCCTTAAAGTTTGAGCTCAAGAAGATCTCGGAGTTGAGAGCTAAAATTCGTGGAAGGGCTTGCTGTTGGATGAAGATAGAATTCCGATAAGGCGGCGGTGGCGGTGCGACGGCGGCTCGGTGGTGGCGGCGATAGATCTGAGCTTCCCACTCAGAAGAGGCTTGAATAAGAGGCTTCACACCTCTGGAGGCAGCCTTCACAGCTACAAGAATGGGGAGGAGAGAGGGGGGTGCGCACCAAGCTATGGAGGCTCCAAAGAAATTTTAAAATTTTTTGGCATTAATTGTGATAGAAATGAAAATTACAACATCTTATATGACTTGACCTCCCATGGCAAATGATCTTCCATGCCCTCAGATCTAGGGTTGATGAGGGCATCTTGGGAAAGCTAGGAAAATATTTCTCCCATGTGGTCAAAAGAGAAGAAAGAAAAGAAATCAACTAGCCTAATGAAGCCAAAAGAGGGGGCGCCCCCTTCATGGGCCTAACTTGGGCCAAGGTTGTCCAAGGCCATCAAAGGCCATCCACAAGCCCAAAAGAGCCTATAGACCTTTCCAACCTAGGTGGCCCATGAGGAGGGGAAGCCCAATTGGGCCTTAAGTGAATTAAGGACTCATTATGAAGCTTAATGGTCCAATATGGCCACCCCCTTAATGGACTCTAAAGGGGCTTAATCCAAATGGCTTATTAAGAGCCTTACAAAGAGCCCAAAATGAAAGTCCAAGTAAAACACACATTACAAGCCCAAATACAATTCAAATAAGTGCTAAAACAATGCAAATAAATGCTAAACGTATCCAAACTCAAGGTGGAGATTCCAGACTATCTCCGAGCCAAAGGGACGCTGATGTAGTTCGAGTGGTGCTCCGCGTACGGTACCGACGGCTCGTCGGTTCGTGCTTCTCGCTCGCTCTGGTGTCCGCACCAGAAAGACATGCTGCTTTCCCCTCCGTGCCACAACCGTCCTCTCTACATGATGGGGAAGATCAACGGACATGATGTGAACCAAATCCTCGTGGTCGCAGGTGCTGCTGTTAATATCATGCCGCCCAAGACCTTCAAGTCCCTATATCTGACCCCATACCTCCAGAAGGTTCAAGCGGTCAAGATATCCGACTTTAACCAGAACACCGAGGACATCCTCGGCCGGGTGGATGTCGATCTGGTGCTCGATGATTTCAGCTCTAAGGTGACATTCTACATCATCGACTCCAACGCATCTTATAAGATGCTGCTGGGCAAACCCTGGCTCCATGAAAACTGGGTCATCCCGTCAACTCTCCACCAATGCATCAAGTATGCTAAGGACGGGGAGCAACATAAGGTCTTTGCAGACCTGTCGCCGTTCACACCGGCTGAATGCAACCTGGCCGATGCTACGCTCTACTTCAAGGGGATTAGTCCGTACCCTGTGATCAAGAGCAAAAGCAACGTCTAGCTCTCAGAGGAAGACGATGATGATCTCTTCTCTGTTGACGAGGAAAAGGCCAAGCTTCATCGGCTACGCCTCGGCTCCAAGTCAACCCCAGATCACCCCGAGAGATGCCAGATCGACTTCGAGGCTAATCTTATTAGACGAGCTATCGGCAAGAGTATATGCTTGCCACCAGACTGCATCCAACTTCCATGTGCATCTGAGAAGCACAGCGTCGAGTCACTGACAACATTCATTGTCACCTTCAAGCGACAACGCCGAAGCAAGAAGAAGGCTAACAGGGATAAACCTATTGTCTTCTATAAGGGAGACATGGTTCCTCAAGCCCCGCCGGATGATGACTTTGGCTGGTCCAGGCAAGCCGATGATACCCCTGAAGCAGTCCAGGTGTGGGGCGATTTGTCGTCGCACATTCAAGAAATGTGTTTGAAGTAACACGTTCCCCTGTGGCAAACTTCTGCACAACAGAGATACTTCCGTCAGCTGTGGGACCCTTCCTGATGTGACACGACCTTGGACTTAGGCAAACAAGCACAATTAAGCATTCAAATGGGCCTTAATGGGCCACCGCTCTCCCGTCGCACTCTATATCCGGAGTGACTTGGCGATGCCAAGAGTGAATTATGGGAATGGGCCCTTGCTGGTAGAGGGCCAGCAAGGCCAAGGATCGACTCCCCAAGGGTGGATGCCCAATTCAATTGGGGCCGACAAAGTGCACAAGGGCACCGGTTCACACTATCCCACGGCGATCACTCTTAAGTCGTGGACTTGAGGATCGGGCGCTCCTCACAAATTCAGCGGCGTATGAATCAAATATTGAAAGAGCAACACTAATTGAGCAAGAAAGAGGCACTTACTCGACCGGTTTGAAGAAACCGGTCCCGGTCGGAGACGAGGGCGAGCGGGGAGGCGGTGGTTCCCCACACTCCGCGGCGGTGTCGCTTGACCTATCCAAATCAATGACAAAACTACACCTCACGCAGGAGGGGGGGATCTTGGGGTAGGGGTTAAGGTCTTACATTCAAAAACTACCACCACGCAGGGTGGGGCCTTCAGCCGGCCAAGCGGGGTGGGGATATCGGACCGAAATGAAGAGAAATGGGAAATTAGGGAACTTGCAGCTGCAGTCTGAATTCTGGACAGGAAGTCGCTGTGCCGGCTGCCTCGGACTCGTACGGACTCCAAATTGAGTGCAACCACCTTCTAAAGCTTCCTGACTTGATAGGGAAGACTCCAGAATTTTTGGGGATGCTCAGAGGGTCGGAGGTGGTCGCACCAGCAACAGGAAGGAGACTCCTCTGTCTGGCCGCAGGTTCAGTCTGGACTGGAACAGCAAATTGCAGAGGTCACTGTGCGCCCTCCTGAGCTCCGATCAGCACAGAACTGGTGGCATTGTCTTCGTGGTTGAAGTAGCTTTCAGTAGGAGGTGACGGGGATGCATTCAGAGGTCGAGGGCGGTTGGTGTACCCTGAAGAGTGGGCACTGGTTGGAGTAGACAGCAGGAGATAGAACTGGAGAGCTCGGGGGAGAAAATTCGTAACTCCTTCCTCTGGCAGCCAAACGAGGTTCTGTTTCTTGATCTTGGAAGAGGACTGGCAGAGGGAGAACTTTGATGAAGGAGCTTCAGCCTGAATCCGCTGGGTTTTGTCGTGGCAGAATGATCTCTCAGGCTCTGGTCCAGGATGAAGACCTCTCTGCGCAGTCGTGGGAGAACGGCTTCTACGGTTGGCCCCGACCTCGGAACGAGTTGATTCCACCTCGCCTGCGAAGAAGACAGAGGGACCTTTCCAGAAATGTAGGCTACACCTTCAGGATCACCAGGATGAAGCCGTGGGCGACGCTGCAACAGGGGCTGACTTGCTGGTCTCCACAGCTCCAATCTGCAAGAAGAAATGAGAGGGAGGGGTGGCTTCTTTGGTGGAGGGGAAGTGAAGGGGTGACCTAAGGATGAATGGGGGTTCTTGTGGGGTGGAGTGGAGAGCTATAGGGGTTGGAGAATGAGGGGAGAATGGCTGAGAGCAGGGGCTAGCAGGTGGAGGTGGAGGATGAGGATGTGAGAGTGAGAGAATGGGGAGTGGAGGGGGGCAAACTTGGCTTGGGGGAGGGTAAAGGAAGGGGGCGGCCTAGGCAAGTGGAGGGAAGGGATTTCAAATTTTGAAATGGCCTTGGAAGGTGGGGGATTATGTGGGAAAGTGGGATGCTTGTATTGGAATGGGGAAGATCTGGTTGGAAGGTGGGGAAAGGTGTTGGAATGGGGAGACTTCTACCTAGGAACTAGGGGGGTGGAGTAAAGGAGGCCATGGGGAAGTGGAGGGCATTAAAGGAGGTGGGTGGTGGTTGGGAGTTGAAGGGGAAGGGAGGAGAGAGAGAGGGGGGCGAACCCCTTAGGGGAGGAGAGAGATGAGAGAGAGGAGGGGGGTAAGGGAATCACTCCCTAGGGCATCTCACCCTTAACTAAGTGGAATCTCTCCAAATTGAACACAAGAGTAGACTTAACTCAAAAGGATTTTGATCATTCATTAACTTCAAATGAGGGGAGTGGGGTCCTATATATAGGCAACCCACTCTTTACAATAAGTCCCTGACAAAATAAACAACTACAAATAACCAAGGGGGGGTGGGGGTGCTAATGGGCCTAGCCCAACGAATGGGGCCCAATAGCCACATTAGACAGCATGATGATACAAGAACATAGAAAAATAAGTGCTAGACCAAGGGAAATGACTCAAATAAAATGGAAATACATCAAAATGACTCAAAGGAAAGCTACAAAATGGATAAGGGACCTTTATAGAGTGAGGCCCAAACTCAACCAGCTCCCGAGTGTGAAGAAGTGGACCCGAGCCAAAGGGAGTCGTGGGTGATGCCTCCATCACTTCCCAGGTCCGGGGGCAACCCCCGTCCTTCCATAAGGACACCAGGGGACTTGGCTACGACCAAGACCCGGACTTTCGTGTCCACTATGCAGTCAACGTCGTAGGTTTGGCACAACCAGTCGACGACAGAGCTAGAGTCGAAGCCAAATTTGACAGCTCCGGGGATGAGGAAGAGGAAATTCTGATCCCGATCCCCGTCAAAGCCGGCACACCGGCTCAAGCCGTCGAGGAACCTTCCTCGCCTCCCTGCCAAGACAAATGAGGAGAAGAAGCTCCTCCGATCTCTCGGCCAGTCGAGGGACCCAGTTCAACAAACCCTCCTGGGGGGGATATCGCTGGTCCTAGCTGCGAAGGAGTGTCAGCTTCACCGGGCAACCCCAGGGGAATCTCAGCAACCACAGTTGACAACTGCTGGCCAGGAACCGGCGGTCCAGATCAATCCTCACTGGATCCCGACAACAACGACTCCCCAGTCCCATCAACATCAACCGGTGGCTTCGAGAACCAAGAAATACACGAAGCTGACACTGATGATGAGGATTTCATCGACCTTCAACCCACTCCTCCCGAGCTGGAGGACGGCGGCCAGGCGACCGTCGATGATCTTGTGGAGATCAATCTAGGCGATGATGAAGCCCCCCAGCCTACATTCGTCAGTGCTCTCCTCACCGAGGTAGAAAAGCAGGACTACAAGCAACTCCTACTAGAATTCAAGGACTGATTCGCCTGGACATACAAGGAGATGCCAAGGCTAGACCCCTCCATAGCGGAGCACCACCTAGCCATTTCTCCCTCAGTTGCTCCGATCAAGCAACCACAGCGGCGCATGTGCCATGAGATGGAGCTCCAGGTTTCGGCCGAAGTCCATAAAATGGCGGAGGTCGACTTCATCGAGCCGTGCATCTACTCGATCTAGCTCGCTAACATAGTCCTAGTCAAGAAGAAGAATGGTCAAGTCCGCATCTGCATCGACTTCCAGAACCTCAACAAAGCCTGTCCGAAGGACAACTTCCGAGTCCCAATTACAGAAACGATGGTCGATATGATCACCGGCCATGAAGCCTTGTCTTTCATGGATGGGTCGTCTAGTTATAATCAAATCCGGATGTCTCTTAAAGATAAGAACCATACAGCTTTCAGATCCCCCATGGGGATTTTCAACTACAAGCACATGCCCTTCGGTTTGAAGAATGCCGGTGCTACTTACCAAAGGGCCATGACTAAAATATTTGACGAGATGTTGCATAACACCATCGAATGCTATGTTGACGACCTCGTCGTCAAGACCAAAAGGCGCGAAGACCATTTGCGGGACCTCCGCCAAGTCTTCGAGCGTCTCCGACAATATGGGCTCAAAATGAACCCCATGAAATGCGCCTTCGGCATATCCAATGGAAAATTTCTCGGCTTCATCGTCCGGTACCGAGGAATCGAGGTGGATCCCAGCAAGATCAAAGCAATCTGGGAACTTCCACCACGCAGCAACATCACCGAACTTAGGTCCTTCCAAGGGAGGCTGGCCTATATTCGGAGGTTTATCTCTAACCTCTCTGGTCAGTTGTTGGCACCCAAAATATGATCGTCGGCGACCAAGCCACAAAGACAACGGACCCGACCCGCTGAAGCACGGAAGCCGATAAAGATCAACATATTGAAGACTTCTCAAGCTGCCAGAGCCTCGAGTCACCCCGTATGAACACGGGGACTTCACCTCAGGAGAGCCGAGACGAACTCACAACCAACCGGCAGTGCGATCAAGCCTGCCCAATGAACCGGCATCGACTCCATCGTGCTGCATACACTACACCCGTTGTCCGATCAAGGATGACGGTCTACCCAGTGGCTACCCACCTCATGAAAGGCTCTCCTGAAGATGAAAGAGTCACCCTGGCTCTCCGGGACGGAGGACCGAAAGCTCTGTCGACAGAAGATCCCGATCACCCGGCACGGGTACGGCTTTCGGCCAAGATGGGCCCGTTAGTGGTCGAATGATCGCCCAGCTCAGGCGGAACTATCCCTGGTGTTATCCCACCCCCTAAGGAGCTTTGGGCACAAGCCGGACCGAGCCAGCCGCACGAATCATAGAGCTGAAGGCCGTGTCAGCGGAAAGCCCGCATGATCAAACCAAAGTTATCGAAAGTTCCGAGAATGGCCGTACATCGACCTGGGGGCTTCGATAAGACATCTCGTCGAGGTTTCAAGGAGCATTGGAAAGATAAACGTTCACGGTGACCCCCAGAATCATCCCCGGACTCATCGACTGGCTCGAAGCGCGTGAGGAGCATTAGCACGGCGCGCCCTAAACCGGCGCCCCCCCCCCCCCCACTTGATGCCCCTTATCTCGGCGCGCAAAGAACCCCACCCGGGGCCTGGCTATTCCGGTGCATAAAAGGCCATGAAGCCTTTCCCGGCGCGCAGTTCTTCACTCCGGATGAGGCTTGGGGTTCGATCATATATATAGACATATGGCTGTTCGAAGAAAGAGAGAGACAACAGAAGAAAAAAAAAAGGAAGCGAGAGAAAGAAAACTCAACACAGAGAAGAAGAAAAAAAAGGAGGAGGGTCGGAGAGCGAACCATATTCCGAGGGAGAGAGAGCTCTTGGGGAAAAGGGGTCTCATCTGAGCGTCCTCCACCGACCATCTTCCTCTGCTTTCGCTGAAGATACGATACTCTGTGCCGAGAACAGGTGGGCGCCGGTGCCTATCTTCCTCTACTTTCGTGGATTTATTTCTTTTGGGATTTCCATCTATCAGATGTAAGCGGGAGGGGGAGGGATGGCGATGATATGAGCCGACCCCCCTCCCCTTTCTCTGCGATTCTCTCTTCCCCTTTGCTTTATTGTTGTGTCTCTGCACATCCCTCTGCGTCTGCAACTGATGAACGGTGACCGAGCGATGATGCCGGCACCGGATTTGTAATGTAAATGTTAGTCCATTCCCATTTACTGGGTGGCGATATGTACATGGATGTGTGGACCAATAGGTCAAATGAATGCTTGAAGCTTATTTCCCCGTCTCTATCTATGTCAATGTATATGTATGAGTTCTTCCGCGCGTGGTTCCCGGCTCCGGTTTCCTCGAAGTCCCGATCATGCCCCGAAGCATCGTGGGCTACAGAAACGACCCCTCCCCGGGTCTTTCCCATCGACTGCTTTCATCTTTGATTTAAGGATCTTTGTATCCCCTCCGTGGATAGAGCTGTGCTCGTGCGCATGCTTCTGCCCACCGTGGTATCGAGGGTCTAATTCCCATTAACTCCTCCCTTCGTACTACTCTGATTGTTCGCAAGGTGGGAGTTGCCTTTGGGACGGCCGGATCCATCGCCCTGAATGCTGCGTCCTAACTGTTCGAGCATATGCTTCTATGATTGGCTCGTCTCATCTGTGCATCTACTACCCCTCTGCATCATGGTCATTTGAACCGTTCCGAGATTCTTTCATCCCGTCTTAATTGCCCGGGGAGGGGGACATTCCCCATTGCTTCACGGAACTGCTGGGTGATCGAGGGCTCTACCTCTCGATGGTAGATGCTTTCTCAAGGCCATGGCAGACAGTAACAGGGGTCCTAGCCTAACAAGCTTAGCCCCAACAATCTGGAGACCCGATAGAGGCCAAGGGATGTATGCTCCTGGTAGGCTAGCCCTCAGAGCTTCACTCTCTTAATGGTCGGTTCCTTCAAGGGATGTGTCGCAGGCTGTGGGTTGTCCACCCCTCGTAGGCTAGCCCTCGGGGTGTTGCTCCCATTATCAGTGGCCTCATCCCTCTATCCTCATCCACGGAGCCATGGTGCCCCTCGCAGGCTAGTCCTCGGGGTATCCTATCCGATGGGAATTTGCTGGCTATCACCGTGCAGACCGGCGGTTTAGGGGCTTACTCCATAAGTGAGTATGACTCCGTTCTTCCCCTGCAACTCTTCATGTTCAGGGGAGATGCTGCCCAATTTTGGACAGACTAGAATAATTAAGCTATAATCAGATGCTCGTTCTGAACTCAATCAACTCAGTGCTCGAGTGTGAACCTCGCACTGACTCACTGCATCATTTCCGAAGGATTTTGGACTTCAATCAAACAAGTAGTTGGCCCAAATAATTCGAAAACTCTCAACATAAGCTTAATAAACTTAAATGGTTTCGAAATGCATCAAAACAAACTGAAACGGCGAGGCCCTAATCCGGCACGCCTTAATACGGTGCGGTACCCCCCCGCGCCTGATTAGTAATAGACTCATAACTTCTATTTTTTTGTTTGGCACGTTCCCGACGTGCCCTAAACCGGCGTGCCACGTGCCCTGCACGCCGTCTTAGTTAGTTGTCAAGGCCGCGCCGGATTAGCTCTTCACCTACGCTTTACCGCGCCAGATTAGCCTCTTCACCTACGCTTTACGGTGCCGGATTAGCCTCTTTACCTACGCTTTACCGCGCCGTGGAAGCTATCTCTCGCGTGATCACGCCGTTTCAAGTTGTTATGCCGTTCTGATCCTTTGCTCGCTCTCGGGGCAATCCTGGCCTCCCGTGGTCGATATTGGCTACCCTAATTAGCGGTAGATTGAGTAAGGCAAGGGTTGTTCATGCTCCGAATAACCTCTTTATCATGTTGGCCATCATGTGTATTAGCACTTTGCTTTCGTTATCACCCTTGTGTTACCGTCTCCCTCACTTTTGACGGGGATTAATGAATGTGATTGATCACTGCTTACTTTCATAATTTTATTGCCATGCTTAGCATAGTTATCATCATCATGCATGCATGCTTGCATCGACCCTCGGGTGTATCAAATGGCGCTGACAAAAGACCGGGTTACGCCCGATCGGAAGTCTCCGCTATGCGCGATGGTGGTCTTCGGACCTCCGCCCTCCGCCACGTATCAAGGGTCTCCAACTCAATGAACCATGCCTCTCCTGCATGATAGATAGACGCATCTCGCATGATTCCGTCATGTTCATAACGTCGCATCTTGTATTTCGGCCTCGACAGCCCACTATCTCGGCAATTAATCAAAGGTGTTCCCTCCTCGCGGGGGATGTAATTAATGCCATAGCCTTTATGGTATGGCGGACTGCTGGTCCCGACCGAACCTCACTTTCGCCCGACACGGGTCAGAATGAGCGCATAATAAACTTGTCACGTACGTGACTGGCACGCCCGCATCGTCAATCAGTCAGTTAATTACCAGTTAGTTAATTGGTTGATCGACACGTGAAATAAGATATATGTATATATACATATATATATATATATATATATAATAAAATAATAAGATGGTCGAATAAAACCATCGCCAACATCGGTGCGCGCCTTTCGGCAGGCTGATGAAGAAAGACGCCCCGTTTACATGGGACTCGGAATGCCAGGCGGCTTTCAAGCAAATCAAGGAGTACCTCCTTACTCCCCCAGTCCTGGGGGCACCAATCAAGCGTAAACCCCTCATCCTTTACATTGCCACCATGGACGCTTTGCTAGGAGCTCTGTTGGCGCAAATCAATGAGGAAGGTAAAGAGCAGCCCCTCTATTATCTCAGTCGGAAGCTAATCGGTGCCAAGTACCGCTACTCCCCCATGGAGAAGGTCTGCTTGGCATTAGTGTTCGCAGTTAAGAAGCTGTGGCATTACCTCTGTCCCATCAGGTCGACCTTATATCCAAGCACGACCCCCTGAAGTACCTCCTTCGACGACCTGTCCTCTCAGGCAGACTAGGAAGGTGGGCTCTCCTATTGATGGAGTACGACATTACTTATGTCCTCAAAAAAGCAATCAAGGGACAAGGTGTGGCTGATTTTTTGGCAGCCCATCCAGTACCAGACGACTCACCCTTCAACTCGGAGCTCCCGGACGAGGAGTCTCTTGCTGCTCAATCACAACCATCAGTTGAACAGTGCAGAGATGTCTTGCATTACTGACAGCAAAATGCTCTCACAACTACTGTTGCTCAATCACAACATCCAATTGAACAGAGTGGAGATGTCTTGCATTATTGGCAGCCAAGCGCTCTCACAACCAGTGTGCCTTGCTAGGAGCTCTACTTCGACGGTGCTTCCCGAGGGATCACCTGGAGCAACTAGGATCCAGCTACCACGGCAGGTGCCGGCATAGTTTTCCTGACTCCTTAGGGCGGAGTTTTGTATAACTCCTGTGCCCTCATGAAGTCCCTGACCAACAATGAAGCTGAGTATGAAGCTCTACTCATTGGGCTCCAGATGGCTCTCCACATGGGCATTAAGTGTCTCAAAGCCTACGGGGACTCCCAGCTAATAGTCTGACAGGTCCTCGGCATCTATGATGTACGGAAGCCAGAGTTGGTTCCATACCATACCGCCGTCACCAGATTGACCCAGAAGTTCTATTTCTTCGAAATAGATCATATCCCCAGAAGCAGCAACGCTCAGGCGGATGCCTTAGCAAAATTGGCCGCAGCCATCAAGCTCCCGCCCGAGGGCGAGGTCGACATCGTCATCAAACACAGAAGGCTGATGCCGAGCTCACTCGAAGGCAACACCAGTCTCACCATTTACAAGGTCCATGACCTTGACTAGAGTACGCCTCTAGAAAAGGATGATTGGCGTGCGCCCATCATCAAATTCAAAAAGGGGTGACTCCCCCCTGACCGAGCTCAAAGGGTCCAGCTACTCCGCCGAGCAACCTCGTACGAGTTGATTGGCGACTCTCTGTATAGGCTCGTCCATGAGAAGAACAAGTCAATTCTCTGAGATGTGTCTCCCTCGTCGAGGCCCGAGCCGTCATGCAGGAGGTTCACTCCGGGCTGTGCGGTGCGCACCAGGCTGGAGACCGAATGAAGCACAACATCAACCTCAAAGGCTTCTACTGGCCAACCATGTACGTGGACTGCATCCAGTATGCCCATACATGCCATCAATGTCAAGCCTTTGGCCCAGTACCCAGAAGACCTCCCAATCCACTACGTCCTACAGCCCCCACCTGGCCATTCGCTGAGTGGGGCATGGACATCACGGGGCCTTTCCCGCCATCTTCCAAGGACCATAAATATATCTTGGCCACCACTAACTACTTCTCTCATTGGGTAGAGGCTCTGCCTTTGCGAGAGGTCACCGGCGAGGTGGTTTCCAGATTCGTCCGGTACAACATCATATACCGATTCGGTACTCCCAGTCGCATAGTGTCCGGCAACGGGACACCATTCAAAAATAAGGTTGTATAACAGTTAGCGGCCAAATTCCACATCGACTAGAGAACCTCTTCGGTCTACAACACCCAGGCTAACGGTTTGGCGGAAGCCTTCAACAAAACCCTCTGCAAGCTCCTAGATAAGATGGTTAGCCACCGGAAACGCGATTGAGGTGAGAAGGTCTTCGAAGCATCATGGGCCTATCGAACGGTCTACAAAACCCCCAAGGGGTGCTCGCCGTTCTCCCTTGCTTACGGGATAGAAGCGGTTATCCCCATCGAAATCCAGTTAGCTTCTTACCGTGTCGCGATCCACGCCGGCCTTGCCGGCACCGACGAAAGTGAGTACCAGAGAAGGCTAGAAGAGCTCACCGATCTAGAAGGAAAGTGACTTGAAGCCTACAAACACATGCAAGTATACCAGGCCCGCATGGCCCGGGCCTACGATAAGCTCTTCAAGCAGCGTGCTTTCAAGCAAGGCGACCTTGTCATGATCAAGGAAAAGGAAGTCATGGCAGGGCGCTCCAGTGGAAAACTACAGCCAAATTGGCGAGGTCCATACATCATCCAGAATGACTATGAGGGTGGGGCCTACACGGTTGTTGATCACAAAGGCAATAGACCGTTCCTGCCTCTTAACGGCAAACACATGAAGCTATACTACGCACCAGAACACAAGTTCACGCGCCAGCCATACTAAAGCGCACGTCCCAGCTACTACTAGTAAGGCCGGTCCTTCCCCGTGAAGGATCTAATTGGCCAATCCTCCCAGTCTACAATTCCCAGTCAACCGGCCAGCTCAGCTCTTCGGAATCACCGCCAGGCATCCGCGGGGACTGATCTCCTGCCCTCATTCCCGTCACCACGGGAGCGCGGGCATTTCTGCACCGGCACCAGTCTAGCCACCAGGCTCCCAGGTAAGTAATATATATATATATATATATAATGAGGTTAAAAATAGAGATGCCCCGGCAGACCCAGTCATCCTCACCACAAGGGGGTGACTAGGGGCAAAAAGGCCAGTAACCCGGCTGAGGTGGAAACCCGAAAGGGCACCTCAGGCAAAATCGGGGAACCCCTCGACGTGAAAACTCGCAAGGGCACGTCGGAAAAAGCTAAAGGGGGTCGGCTCTAGCGAAAACCCGAAAGGACGGTAGAGCCGAGAACGAGAAAATCTTCTTCTCCCTACCAGTCAGAATGGCCTTCCACCTATTCCTTGGTGGACCGTTAGCCTCATCCATAGCCAGTCTTCAATCCATTTGCACTGCTACGGCACAAACCCTCCAATTCCCAGTCGGCCTTGCATTACTTCCGCTCAGTTTGGCCAACATGTGGCCCTTGCTTCAACAACACAGGTCAACTAGTCCCTGTGACAGTCAATCCCCTAGTCACCATCCCAGTAGGCTTATATCCCAGCACATTCCCAGACACTCATTATTCAATGCCACTATATCCTACATGCCCTGCAAATCTAGAGCCTTCAAGTTCGTTATAATCCTAGTTCTCCCCATACAATCCCTGATCCACTAGCCATAACTCCAGTCATATCTTGCCATGACAAAGTGGTCCTTTGCCACCCTGGCGTGAGGATTTCTAAAAAACCCCTATTAATGGCCGAATAATATCCGGCTACCAACACCTTCCAGTCTCAGGTTACGTCCCCTGACAGCAACATGCTACGGATGGCAGTCTCAAGAAAATATATAAAAAAATGGGGTTAAAAATAGAGATACCCCGGCGGGCCTGGTCGAATCCATTACAGGGAGCCGACTAGGTGCAAAAATTGCCACTGACCCAGCTAAGGTGAAAACCCGAAAGGGCGCCTTAGGCAAAATCGGGTAACCCCTCGGTGTGAAAACCCGTAAGGGCGCACCGGAAAAAGTAAAAGGGGGCCAGCTCTGGCGAAAACCCATAAGGGCGGTAGGGCTGGTAAAGAGAAAAAAAAACTCTCTCTCCCTCTCTACTCTTCATTTACAAAAGCCGTCGGTCATGACACGCCCCGATGGCGAGCTCAACATCATGCCACGACAATGATGGCCACTACACCCCCGAGGGTCGGTCATCTCCAGCCACCAGTCTCCAGTTCCAATTTCGGCTACAATGCCTCTTCAGGCCAGCCGCCAGCCGCCAGTTCCAGTTTCAGCTACAACGCCTTCACAGGCCAGCCGCCAGTCTCCAGTTCACTTTCAGCTACAACGCCTCTACAGGCTATAGATTATGAAAAATCCACTTAATGGGGAATGAAACCCAAACTCAATTTCTAAAGCTTAAAAATTAATGGCGAAAGGAAGAGCATGTGTGGGATGCTAAAGGAGAATGTGATCGCCAGAGGGGTTACCTCAAATAAGAAAAAGGATGATTGCGAGTACCTTGTGTTGAGCGGGGGAGATTGTGAACCCTTTCTTCCTCCTTCTACCGGCCGGCCGATGAAGGGGGTTCTTAGTCTTGATTACCTTGCAAGAACACACAAATCAAATAAAAGAGTGGATTAGCCAAAGGGTGTAGTATCAAAGTTCTAAGATTATGAAATTAATCAAATTGAACATGAACATGAACACACCTTGTGTGTTTTGGTTTTAAACCCCTAAGAGGAGTAACAAGGTTTGAAAAGTATGGATGCAATATGCTAAGTAACAATATGATATGAGGTCTAGCAAGAGCTAGAGAAAAAGGATGTAAGATGATGATATGCTAATGAAACAACTAAATAACTAAAAAGGGAGAAAGAGAGATTCTCTCTGCTGTGTGTGCAGCAGTAGAGGGGAAAGAGCTTCAATATGCATGATGGAACAGCAGCAAAGGATGAAGCCTGGAGAGGATGAAGAACCGTCGAGAAGAAGCTTTGGAAGAATAACCTGCAATCAAGAAAACACTCTTCTCTCCGTTAGCTTTCTTCTGTTCTCTTCTCAATCTCGTGTTGTTGTCTCTCTGCTTAATGATGATCTCTCATGTCTCGCGCGAAGAGACCCAGGAGGGGTATTTATAGGGCCAAAAATCTTTGGAGAATAAGGATTAAAACAAGGTAAAGATCTTTCATCAAGAAACACCCTTCCCAGTCGAACACAAGGCTCAAAATGAGGAAGAAACCATTACTGGAAAGAAGCAGGCGAAAGGGAGACGGAATTGAAAATGACGACCGAATGAAGGGCGTCACTTGAAAATGACGACACATCCAAAGGCGTTAATTAGAATAACGACTCCCATCAAGTCGTCAATTTTTGAATTTATTTATAGAAACAATTAACTTTCCTTATTTAAAAAGATGAAATGACGCCTGTCGACAAGGCGTCACATAATAAACGCCTTCAGGAGAGACGTTAATTATACAATTTTCATTTTATTTGAAATTCGGAATTTTCAGTAAATCCAGAAAATGACGCCCGTATTGGTAGTCGTCCATTGTTAAAAGCGGCGCCCTTGGCCATGCCGTCAATTTAAATAGCGCCCCTGATCAGGGCGTTAATTTCAATTTCTCAAGAAAAAAACAAGAAATCACAATTAATTTATAAGAAATAGAAAAACTTCATATTAAATCAATATTGAAGTCCGCTTTGGGGCGTCACATGGTGACATGAGATTTACTCAACATAGCATTAATTTTAGCGTGTCTACAGCTGCCCCGCTGATGTGAAACAAAGTGATGGGGGTATGCAATAGGAGACTATGAGCCCTTGGACCTTATCCGCAAACACAAAGTAAGACCCGAGATTATTTGGAAATTGCCAAACCACCGTGCACACCCGTCTCCCGTGGTGACTCGGTGATGCCGAGTCGATGTGGTGGAACAAGAACCTTGCTGGTAGAGGGCCAGCAAGAGTGTGTTTTCCCCTCCCGAGGGTACGGTGCCCACTTTCAAGGGCGGGCCAGGTGCCTTGGGGCACGGGGTCACTCCTTCTCACTATAGCCACGGTGACCGCACTTAAAATGGAATTGCAGGAACGAGCGCTCTCTCACCAACCAGCAGATAGCTTCGCAGATATTAAAAGAACAAACCCTAATGAGGAGCAAGGGCAGAAGCTCACCTGGTCGGTTTGAAGAAACCAACCCCGTTCGGAGACGATGGGAGAGCGGGGAAGTGTGGGTTCCCCGCACACTGCGCCGATGAAGCTTGATCCCTAAAATTTAGTTACAAGCACTACGCCTCGCACAGGAGGGGGAACTTGGGGTGGGGAGATTATAGTTACAATCAAACACTACCTCCACGCAGGGAGGGGTGGTAAGCCGGCCAGGCAGGGGGAGCCAAGGAACTATGAACGGGACCGGTTCGCCCTTCCGGAGTGCTGCTTGCTGGTTCTGCCCGCTGATAGGTACTGGATGTCGACTCCGCTGCACTCGCTCCCAGACTCTAAATGGGACGGGATCAGCGTTGAAACGTCGGTGACTGGCCCAGGATGGACCCTGAATTTTGTTGCTGCCAGAAGTTGCCGACGCTGGCCGGGACAGATGGTGGACTGGTGCTGTTCCACTCTGCCTCGGACTGGGTGCAGGTTGTAGCAGCAGGTTGGCGACTTCACTCCGATCGCTCCCATGATCTAATCGAGGCAGGATCAGGACAGTTGCGAGCGTGGTCAAATCCTCTTCGATCAGCAACCGAGATGGGCTCTCGGCGACGTCGGAGCAGGGAGGAGGAGCCCGAACAAGGAGAGGGGGTCTGACCAGTCCCTGGCAGAGAGATCTGCGCACCTGGGGGAAATAAATCGGAACGGGGAGCTCCCAACTCCGAACGAGGCCCCGTTTTCTGTGCTGGACGGAGGACAGGGGGATCTTCGTCTCGGCCAAGTGGCGCACTCAGGAGATCAGAGGTGAGGGCGTGGCGGCTTCTGAACTGCAGCTCTGGTTCAGGTTCTGGTCCTGGTTACGCAGTCGGACGAGAACGGCTCCTCCGGACAGCAAGGATGTCAGATGCTGGCGAGACCACCTCGGCTACGAAGCTGACTGGGGAAGCTTTCTGTCGATGTAAGGTATGCCTTCAGACGACGTCAGACAGCCATGGTACAGGGTCTGCAAGTCAGGCTCCACTGCTGCCTGCGATCTGGACAGGGCCAAAGGGGGGGTGTTGGTGTAGAGGGGTTGAAAAGGGGGGGGGGGGTGGAGGGGCAGCAAGGAAAGTGACAAGGTGTTGGTAGGGGAATGTGGGAAGGGTGGTTTTGGGGGTGTGAGAGGGTAGAGGGAGGGCTTGACAGGGGCGGACCTTGTGGTGGGAGGTGGTGGAGGTGGAGGAGCTCACTTGGGGGGGGGTGGTGGATGGGGGGGCGCAAATGGACTAGGGGATGGGGGGTGGTATTCTTTTGAATGGGGTGGTGGGTTAGTGGAGGGGTTAATGGGGTCTAGGGGATGGGAAGGGTTGCTTTGGGAAGGGGAATGGGTGCTTGGGAGAAGGGATTCTCCCTTGGGGATATGAAAGGTTGTATGGGGAAGGGGAAGGGTTGCTTGGAGATTGGTGGAAGTAAATGATGGGAGTGATGGGGCCTTGGGAAGGTGAAGGGTTGAGGTGATGTGGATGGTGAGGTGGCAAGAGAGGGAGGTGAAAGGGCAAGGTCGCCCAAGGGAGAGAGAGAGGGAGGAGAGAGAGAGAGAGAGAGAGAGAGAGAGAGAGAGAGAGTGAAAGAGGGAGGGAGATCTCAAGAAGTTTTCATAACTTAATTCAAACTTTCATTACTTCCAAATGAAGGATTTGGGGTCCTATTTATAGGGAACCCAAAATTTACAATAAGTCCATGCTAGAAAGACTAATGACACATATCTAGGGGGAAAGGGGCGTAAGTGGGCCAAGCCCAAGGGATTGGGCCCAAAACCCACATGATGAGCACATGACTTAGGAAAATAAACACATAACGTAGGTACGGGATTCAAATAAAAGACAAATTACATCAAAATGACCCAAAATAAAGACAAGAAGTACGCCAAAATGATCCATCAGAGTGCTGAGGAGGCATGGATGACATGGAGCTCAAGTCTGGTCCTCATCGAACGGAAAGGAAGTCCCGAGCCAGAGGGAATCACGGGTGATGTCCCCATCATTTCCCCCGGGCCGTAAAGAGCTCGACTCTGTCGAGTAAGGGTCCTCCCTGCTGCGGTACTGCTCCAATAGGTCGGGGTCCAGCTGCTGGAGATCCTCCCGACTCACCCAGGCGTCATCCGAAGGTGGCCGTCCCTTCCACCTAACCAGATATCGCTCATACACCTTGCTCCGTGTGGTGGTGATATGTTCATCTAATATCCGCTCCACTTTGTCATGCTGGTTCCTCGGGCCAGATGGACCTCTCATTTGTGTAGGGACTCTCTCAAGGGGTGGGGTAGGCTGGAATTCCTCACTGGGTGTCACCGTGGGACCCTTGTAGGGCACCAGGTCAGCTACATTGAAAGAGGGACTTACTCCATACTCCTCGGGGAGGTTCAACACATAAGCATTAGTGCCAAGGTGTCTCAGCACCTGAAAGGGGCCTGCTCCACGAGACCTCAACTTTGAGATATTCCCAGGGAATAACCTCTCCGTTCTCACCATCACAAAATCACCAACTTGGAATTCTTGGTGGCGGCGGTGGGAATCAGCTGATTTCTTATAAATCTCATTACTCTTGTTGATGTGTTTGCGAATATCTTCATGCAACTCTCTAAGATGTTGTGCAAAAGACTCAGCAGTGATAGACACCCTAGCATGTGGGGGTAGGGGAATGAGATCTGAAGGCTTTCTAGGTTTGTATCCATGCACAGCTTCGAAGGGACTCATGCCTATGGACCTATTTGTTGAATTGTTGTATGCAAATTTGGCTTGGGGCAGAATGAGATCCCAATTCCCTGGGCGTTCCTCGACAAGGCACCGGAGGAGGTTTCCTAGGCTCCGATTGATGACCTCTGTTTGGCCATCGGTTTGGGGGTGGTAGGCTGTGGAAAATTTGAGAAGGGTCCCCATAAGATGCCAAAGGGTTTTCCAAAAGTAACTGGTAAATTTGACATCCCTATCAGAAATGATGGTTTTGGGTAGGCCATGGAGGCGGACCACCTCATCGAAGAATAGGCAGGCCACATGGGACGCATCAGAGGTTTTTGAACAGGGGATGAAATGAGCCATTTTGGAGAACCTGTCCACTACAACATAGATTGAATCGTGCTTTCTCTGGGTTCTGGGCAGCCCTAGGACAAAGTCCATGCTTAGATCCTGCCACGGACGATCGGGGACAGGGAGAGGGGTGTATAGACCGGTGTTCTGTTTTACTTGCTTGGCTGTGGTACAGGTCCGGCACTGGCCAACAATCTTGGCCACATCCCTCTTGAGGCTTGGCCAATAGAATTGCCCCTCAACCAAAGCAATGGTCTTATGTACCCCAAAATGGCCAGCTAGGCCCCCTGCATGTAATTCCCATACCAAAAAGTCACGGAGGGAGGTCTGGGGTATACAAAGTCTGGATCCTTTGAAAAGGAACCCATCTTCCAAGATGAAGTCCCCATCGGCCTGTTGGGACTGGGTGGTCAGAGAGGCATGGATGCGCCCAAAGTCAAGGCAGTCAGGGTATTCTTGTTTGACTCTATCGAACCCGGTGACTTCTACCCTTACAGTAGACAGTAAAGATATCCTCCTGCTAAGGGCATCTGCTGCTCGATTCTCACTCCCAGCTTTGTGCTTGATCACAAAAGTGTAAGACTGGAGGTACTCCACCCAACGGGCATGTCGAGCGTTTAGCTTCTGCTGGGAATTGAAGTATTTTAAAGCTTCATGATCTGAGAAGATGACAAACTCCTTAGGCAGGAGATAATGTCTCCAATGCTTAAGTGACTGAACCACAACATAAAATTCTTTGTCATAGGTTGAATATCTCATCCTGGCATCACAAAGTTTCTCACTGAAGTATGCTACTGGGTGCCCTTCCTGACTGAGGATTCCACCAATGCCTACCCCTGAAGCGTCACATGTGACTTCAAAAACCTTGGAAAAGTCGGGGAGGCACAAGACGGGGGCCTGGGTCATTTTCTCCTTTAGATCTAGAAAGGCCTTAGAGGCAGACTTGGTCCAAACGAAGGTCCCCTTTTTGAGGCAATCGGTGATGGGAGCTGTGATAGTGCTGAAGCCTCTGATGAACCTCCTATAGAACGTGGCCAACCCATGGAAACTCTGTACTTCATGGAGAGTGTGGGGTTCTGGCCAGTCTATGATGGCTTGGACCTTTTTCGGGTCCATGGACATGCCTTTAGTGGAGACTACATATCCCAGGAAGGTAGTGGATTCCGTCATGAAGTGACACTTTCCTAGGTTGGCAAAGAGACTCTCATTTCGAAGAGTGGTGCATATTTGCCGAAGATGGCCTAGATGGTCTTCCCTGGATTGGCTGTAGATGAGAATATCATCGAAGTAGACCACCAAGAACACTCCAATGTACGGCCTAAGAACCTAAGTCATAAGGCGCATAAAGGTGCTTGGGGCATTTAAGAGCCCGAAGGGCATCACGAGCCACTCATAGAGCCCATCTTTCATTTTGAAAGCGGTTTTCCATTCATCTCCCGGCCTTATCCTAACCTGATGGTAGCCACTCTTAAGGTCAATTTTGGAAAAAATGGTGGCTCCGGCTAGCATGTCAAGCATATCGTCAAGCCTAGGTATGGGGAACCTATATTTGACGGTAATCTTGTTGATGGCCCTACTATCAACACACATTCGCCATGTCCCATCCTTCCTGGGTGTGAGGAGGGCCGGGACAGCGCAAGGGCTTTTGCTAAGGCGGAGAAAGCCTTTTCCTAATAAGTTCCTCCACTTGTCTCCTCAATTCAGCATGCTCCGTGGGGTTGAGGCGATAGTGGGGAAGGTTTGGAAGTGTGGCTCCCGGGACTAAATCGATAGCATGCTGTACATCCCTCATGGGTGGGAGTTGATCAGGGAGCTCATCGGGGAAGACATCCTTGAATTCTTCTAGGAGGGGGTGTATTTCCACAGGGTGGGGGTTGGAGGGAGTTGATTCTCCAAGGCATATGACAACCGCACACAAGGGTGTTCCTAGGGCAACCTCTTCCTCCAGTTCTTTCCTCGTGATGAGGTGCAGGCCTTTGATTATTCCAGTGGTCTTCTCTTGGGTAGGTTCTTGGAGAGTTGGTTGGGTTGGTGGAGGTGGGGCCCCTGGGTTTTGAGGTGGTTTAGGTTGTGGTAAAGGGAGAATTCCCTTGGAGGGGGGCTCCTTTCTAGGTGGGGAGGGGTTGAGGCGGATGGTCTTCCCCTCATGTTCAAAGGTGCATGTGTTTGGCTTTCCTAGGATGGTTGCATTGACGTCATAAATCCAAGGCCTCCCTAGAAGGATGCTCCCTACTTCCATGGGTATAATGTCACACCAAACCTGTCCTTGATAAGATGAGAAGGTGATGGGTACAAGGCAACAAGTGTTGACCGGGATGGAGTGATTGTTAATCCAAGAGACCCGGTATGGCTTGGGGTGGGGTGTGGTAGTAAGCCCGAGAAGCTTAACGGTGTCAGGAGACACGGCGTTGACACAACTCCTATTGTCTAGGATCACTTTCCTAACATGGCTCCCCATCTTGAGGTAGGTGTAAAAAATGGAGGTCCTACGCCAATCCTCCTCTTGTGGTTTGGTGAGGGTGCACCTAATCACACCTAAGTGGGAGTCGGCGGGAGGAGGGTCATGGTCTAAGCCTGTTTCATAGAGTTGTTCCTCATACTCCTCTTCCCAACCTAAGGCAGCCTCATACTCTTCAATCTCACTCTCATGCTCTCCTTGGAACGGGGTAGGTCCCCCTTCAATGATAAGGCTGGACAATCCTTTGGATGGACATTGGGTGGAGATATGGCCATAACCATGACACCGAAAGCACTTTACCGAACTACTCCCTGGGGTTGTTCCTTTGGGGGGTTCCTCTCTTCGGGGAGGAGGGTTGGGTGGAGTAGCCCTTGTAGGGGTGGGATTGGTTGGTTGATGGTAAGTCCGAGTAGGAGTTCCCCCACTGGGGATAGGGGTCTTCAATAGGGGAGGAAGGTTGGGTCGGGGACCCGGAGTCCTGACATCGGCCGTTCTAGGGGAGGCAAACCTAGGATTCCTAGAAAATCTCTCCACATCGCGGGCTATTTGATAGGCTATTTCAAGGCTATGCACTTCCCTCATGAAAAGCTCCCGTTTGATGTGGGGTAGAAGACCGTTTCTAAATCGGGATAGAGTGATGGCCGGTTCCTCGACGACTCCACACTTTAGGAGATAGGAGTAAAATTTTTCAATGTACTCCTCCACAGTTTTTCCTTCCTGGGTAAGACTTTGCCACTCATCGAGGAGTAGTTGACTATAGGAATTGGGAAGGTATTTGCTCCTGAGTTGGGTCTTCATGTCAAGCCAATTGTCAATGGGCTCTTCCCGCCTAATCCTCCTTTGGCTTTCTACCTTTAACCAATAGGTCTTGGCTAGTTTGAGAAGGTGCATCTTAGCCAACCTAACTTTCCTTTCCGCGGTCATTGGGTACCAATCAAAGTATTGGTCCATGCCATGTTCCCACTCTTCATAGGCGCTTGGGTTATGGGACCCATCAAAGTTCGGAGCCTCTACCTTTATCATCTTTAAGAGGAAATCGTCTGGGTCCTCTCGGGGTCGCCTCTCATTGCGCCGAGGTTGTAGGGGCCTCTCATGCTCATGGTAAAAGTCATTCTCTAGGTCTTCCCTATCAAGTTCAGCTCGTGGAGGGGGAGCCCTTTGGGCATGGTTCCTAGGGGGGGCCCTAGCTTCCTCGAGTCTATCCAGACAAATGGAAAAACCATCTAACCGATCCATGATGGTATTAAGGACAGCCTCAACTCGATCCATCGGAGCTTGGGGTGCCTCCCTAGGGATGTCTTGGTTGCCTTGGGAATTGGGATTCATAGGGGGAGCCGAGGATGAGGGGTCGGTCCGATACAAGGCACCACTACGGGTAGACATGCACAATGAGGAGATGACCGACACACGGGTGAAGATAATGCAATGGCCTTAGGACCTAGGCTTGTAGAGACAAGTCTAAAACTTGCTCTGATATCACTTGATGTGAAACAAAGTGATGGGGGTATGCAATAGGAGACTATGAGCCCTTGGACCTTATCCGCAAACACAAAGTAAGACCCGAGATTATTTGGAAATTGCCAAACCACCGTGCACACCCGTCTCCCGTGGTGACTCGGTGATGCCGAGTCGACGTGGTGGAACAAGAACCTTGCTGGTAGAGGGCCAGCAAGAGTGTGTTTTCCCCTCCCGAGGGTACGGTGCCCACTTTCAAGGGCGGGCCAGGTGCCTTGGGGCACGGGGTCACTCCTTCTCACTATAGCCCACGGTGACCGCACTTAAAATGGAATTGCAGGAACGATCGCTCTCTCACCAACCAGCAGATAGCTTCGCAGATATTAAAAGAACAAACCCTAATGGGGAGCAAGGGCAGAAGCTCACCTGGTCGGTTTGAAGAAACCAACCCCGTTCGGAGACGATGGGCGAGCGGGGAAGTGTGGGTTCCCCGCACACTGTGCCGATGAAGCTTGATCCCTAAAATTTAGTTACAAGCACTACGCCTCGCACAGGAGGGGGAACTTGGGGTGGGGAGATTATAGTTACAATCAAACACTACCTCCGCGCAGGGAGGGGCGGTAAGCCGGCCAGGCAGGGGGAGCCAAGAACTATGAACGGGACCGGTTCGCCCTTCCGGAGTGCTGCTTGCTGGTTCTGCCCGCTGATAGGTACTGGATGTCGACTCCGCTGCACTCGCTCCCAGAATCGAAATGGGACGGGATCAGCGTTGAAACGTCGGTGACTGGCCCAGGATGGATCCTGAATTTTTTTGCCGCCAGAAGTTGCCGACGCTGGCCGGGATAGATGGTGGACTGGTGCTGTTCCGCTCTGCCTCGGACGGGGTGCAGGTTGTAGCAGCAGGTTGGCGACTTCACTCCCATCGCTCCCATGATCCAATTGAGGCAGGATCAGGACGGTTGCGAGCGTGGTCGAATCCTCTTCGATCAGCAACTGAGATGGGCTCTAGGCGATGTCAGAGAAGGGAGGAGGAGCCCGAATAAGGAGAGGGGGTCTGACCAGTCCCTGGCAGGACAGATCTGCGAACCTGGGGGAAATAAATCGGAACGGGGAGCTCCCAACTCCGAACGAGGCCCCGTTTTCTGTGCTGGACGAGGACAGGGGGATCTTCGTCTCGGCCAAGTGGCGCACTCAGGAGATCAGAGGTGAGGGCGTGGCGGCTTCTGAACTGCAGCTCTGGTTCAGGTTCTGGTCCTGGTTGCGCAGTCGGACGAGAACGGATCCTCCGGACAGCAAGGATGTCAGATGTTGGCGAGACCACCTCGGCTACGAAGCTGACTGGGGAAGCTTTCTGTCGATGTAAGGTATGCCTTCAGACGACGTCAGACAGCCATGGTACAGGGTCTGCAAGTCAGGCTCCACTGCTGCCTGCGATCTGGATAGGGCCAAAGGGGGGGTGTTGGTGTAGAGGGGTTGAAAAGGGGGGGGGGGTGGAGGGGCAGCAAGGAAAGTGACAAGGTGTTGGTAGGGGAATGTGGGAAGGGTGGTTTTGGGGGTGTGAGAGGGTAGAGGGAGGGCTTGACAGGGGCGGACCTTGTGGTGGGAGGTGGTGGAGGTGGAGGAGCTCACTTGGGGGGGGTGGTGGATGGGGGGGCGCAAATGGACTAGGGGATGGGGGGTGGTATTCTTTTGAATGGGGTGGTGGGTTAGTGGAGGGGTTAATGGGGTCTAGGGGATGGGAAGGGTTGCTTTGGGAAGGGGAATGGGTGCTTGGGAGAAGGGATTCTCCCTTGGGGATATGAAAGGTTGTATGGGGAAGGGGAAGGGTTGCTTGGAGATTGGTGGAAGTAAATGATGGGAGTGATGGGGCCTTGGGAAGGTGAAGGGTTGAGGTGATGTGGATGGTGAGGTGGCAAGAGAGGGAGGTGAAAGGGCAAGGTCGCCCAAGGGAGAGAGAGAGGGGAGGAGAGAGAGAGAGAGAGAGAGAGAGAGAGAGAGAGAGTGAAAGAGGGAGGGAGATCTCAAGAAGTTTTCATAACTTAATTCAAACTTTCATTACTTCCAAATGAAGGATTTGGGGTCCTATTTATAGGGAACCCAAAATTTACAATAAGTCCATGCTAGAAAGACTAATGACACATATCTAGGGGAAAGGGGCGCAAGTGGGCCAAGCCCAAGGGATTGGGCCCAAAACCCACATGATGACCACATGACTTAGGAAAATAAACACATAACGTAGGTACGGGACTCAAATAAAAGACAAATTGCATCAAAATGACCCAAAATAAAGATAAGAAGTACGCCAAAATGATCCATCAGAGTGCTGAGGAGGCATGGATGACATGGAGCTCAAGTCTGGTCCTCATCGAACGGAAAGGAAGTCCCGAGCCAGAGGGAATCACGGGTGATGTCCCCATCACCCGCCTTGGCGTCTGCTTTGCAAGGGAGTGAGACGGAATGGAGTGGAAGTGAAACAAGCGGAATGAAATGGAACGAACTGATAAGTAGATGCCAAGGTGTGATGTGACATGCCTCTGACACTAAGTGTTGAAATCTTTCCAAGATTCTGAATAAAATAACTCCGGATGATTCCAAGAAGGCATAGATTAGCTGGATAAAGGAGACTAAACTAGATAATCAAAATGTGCGCGAGGGCACGACAGGGAGGCACCATTGGAGAGCGGTTACCAGCCAATGTAGACGTGCTACAACCAGGGTGGATTTGCAGAAAAGTAAAGTGAATTGAGATAAAGATCCAGCAAAGGATGGTTTTCAAGGGACTAGCCTGAGCATCTTCAAGGAGAATAAAGTACTTGATTTGGAATGGAATATCTCATGTCAACTCAATTAAGAACGAGCGACCTTCATAATCGGCGTAATATGAAGATTTTCATCATTATACTCAAAGTCCTACATGATGCATGCTGGGCTAAAGGAAAAATTAAAACAAACTAAAATAAAAGATAATCGAGGATAATATTGTTAAGCCATCCAGATTTGGTCAAGAATCCAGATTTCTGAGCTGATACTAAGCCGAAGCCCGTTTGTCCATGCATCAACTTAGAAAGTGGAACCATCGTCCCAAACCTTGAAGGACTCAACGGCCTATCCGTGTGATCAAGATTCCCATGGAATTGTCACTATTTTTGATGAAGGGGAACTCAAATTCCAGGTTCATCAGAACCACAAGGTCCTTGATATGTTATAATAGCATAGATAACATATAGTAACAATGCATACAGGAGAAATACAAAGAGTGAAGTGATGTTACCAATAGAACAATCCAAGCATTTCCAGACTTGCACAACCTGTACTCAAAGCTCATTACCTCAAAAGATCATTAGCTCAAAATAGCTCAAAATATGATCATAAGTGCTTGATAGAAATAATGTAATCAAGATATAACATCACTTAAGTTCATGAGAAATCAGAAATCCAGTTTAAAAAAATGAAGACCCTTCTTGTCGGCGTCAAAATATAAAAGGACGACGTGCACTGGGGCGTTAATTGCAATCGAGGTGTAACTTGGAATTGGAATGCAAATAACGCCCTCCCTGGAGGCGTTTCATGAAGGGCGACCCTAAGGAGGTCGTCAATTTAACAAATGACGCCAAATAGCGCGTCGTCAATTACCTGTTTTCGTTTCCTACTCGGGATTAAACTCCAGCAGATCGTTTGATTCAAACTCAAACCATGATACCCGTTCATGTTCAAAACATTATAAATAGGGCAACTCTTGGTGTTTTCAAGCATCAAAACCATCGAAGCATAGAGACGAAGCTATCTTCTGTAATAGACAGAAAGAACCAAGCAGAAGCAGAGCAGAGCATTGAAGCTATTTTTTGTCAAGCAGACAGAAGAACAGAAGCAGAAAAACCAGCAATACTGTCAGAATGATGAATCAACTGATGCAGCAAAGGCTTTCCAAAAAGCCAAGGATGAATTTCCCAAGAATTTCTGAATTGCCAGGCCATATAAGTGAGAAAATCACCAAGGGCCAAGTAAGTGTTCTCGATGTTGAAGCTTTTATTTTATACTGTCTTTCTTCTGTTCAAAATTTCTGATTATTATTCTCTTCCTCTTCTTTTTTCATTTATGTTTTCAGGATTACCCCATTATTCCTGGTCCAAGAAGGTTTCTAAAGATTAAGTGGTTTCCTTTGCTACTCTCCAAGCTCTCTCTAGACATGAGATCCTTTCTTGCTAAGTGGAACCTCCTAGGCCTCATCACCCATGCCACCCACTACAATGACATCCATCTTGATTGGGCTTCCATTGGAGCTCTTATAGAATTATGGCACCCTCACACTCATACTTTTCTATTCCCAACCTTTGAAGCAACCATCCTCCTAGAAGAAGTGGAGATGCTCTTGGGTTTGAAGAAGATGAAGCAAGGAGAGGAAACAAAGATGGCCCATATGACTAAGCCCATACAAGCCCATGATATGCTCATGAGTTTTGTTCAAAGCTCAAATTTAGTAAATCAAATGAAGGCCAATAAGGGAATCAACCTTTTGAAGTTGGCTTCTTGGGTATATAAAAACATGGATAAGGCTCAAGGAGATGAAGGTCTTTTGGAAAGAGTGATGAAGGGGTTTGTCATATGTGTAGGTGGAGCTTTATTCTTCCCTTCATTAGAGGATCATTTAGAGGAACAACACTTGAGTGCAATAGCAAGCATGTGGGAGGGAAAGAGAGTAGGTGGGGCAATACTAGCCAACCTATACAATGGGCTCACCTCGGCTTCACTAGGACGGCCCTTATTTGGATCAATGCTTCTTCTAGTTTGTTGGATAGATCTACACTTTAAGTTTGATCCATGTCAAGCAAACCAAGCGGCCTCCAAAATCTTCTCCAAGAGTCCACTTCGGTATATGACAAGCTCATTGGGCTTGTCATTAGAGGATCATTTAGAGGAACAACACTTGAGTGCAATAGCAAGCATGTGGGAGGGAAAGAGAGTAGGTGGGGCAATACTAGCCAACCTATACAATGGGCTCACCTCGGCTTCACTAGGACGGCCCTTATTTGGATCAATGCTTCTTCTAGTTTGTTGGATAGATCTACACTTTAAGTTTGATCCATGTCAAGCAAACCAAGCGGCCTCCAAAATCTTCTCCAAGAGTCCACTTCGGTATATGACAAGCTCATTGGGCTTATGTGAAAGAGTTACTAATAGAGTTCCCAAGCTCAAGAAGAGGAATGAATGGAGAGATTACTTCAAAACAATGCCAAAGAGCAATTTCACATGCACACCGGGTTTTCTCAAAACCCAAGAACTTCGCTCAAGGTTATCCTCCGGCATCGAGCTCCGTTTGGTTGGCGGGACCGACTTCGTCCTTTACAACGCACACCGATGTCTCCCACAACTCGGGCTTCCTCGGCATCTCTTAGAAGGACCTTCTCACCTTCCTCCAATCAAAAGAAGAGAACTATGCTCAAACGGAGACCATGAAGAAATCAAGACCATAATGGCTCAATGGAAGGTGGGACTTCTTCACAGATCCAAGACTCATGTTGAAGAAGAAGAAGATAAATGTAAAGCTTATGTACTGGCTCTCAAAAAGATAAGGCCCACAGTGGCTTAGAGAATGTAATCATGATTTCTTTTAATGAAATAAAAATTCTGTTCTTATTTGAGCCAAAACAATGAATTAAAATGATCATCTCTTCCAATTTATGCAATTCTGTATGATAACAAGGAGTTCCGGTCCTTCTGTTCTGAACAGCGCCCCTATCAACGGCGTTAATTACTTAAGACATGCCTTAGTTGAAGCCGTCCATTATATTTCAAACTCATAATTGACGCCCAAGGCACTGGCGTTTCTTAACTCACGTCTTTAAACAAGGCGTTAATCAATTCAATTTTTCAAATAATTTTTGAAATAATTCCTTAATTTCTTAGAAAACACACCTTTACTCACGTCGCGTATTAAACAATGGACGCCCGCTCTGTTTGTCGTCAAATTTAAAGGGGTAATAATTACACCCTCTCTCGTCAATCAAATCCCATTAATGTGCCTGGCGACGATTTTACAAATTCCCATGCAAATCAGAATAACGTCTAGCTTCAAGGCGTCAAAACTTGAGAACACGCCTTTGATTAAACCGTTAATTAAGAGATACACGACTTGTATCAGGGCGTCAATTATTCTCGACCGTTGAACCCCACTTTCCTCCTTTCTTCTCCTTCCTCTGTTCATTCTCCTTCTCTCTTTCCCTCCCTCCTGCAAACCCTAACCGCAAACCCCCTCTTTCTCAATTTCCCATTCTCTCTCTCTCTACTCTCTCCCTCTCACAACCCAATGGCGGGCGGAGCTCACAAGCGGCAAAGGGTCTCTGCCCCTGACGTGGTGGACCTAGAAGATGAACAAGCAGCCGTGGAGGGGGTCCCTCCTACGGCGGCCGAAGAGACACCGGCGGCGGCGGCCGGTGACGCAGAAGAACAAGAAGAAGACGAAGGAGACGAAGAAGAAGAAGATGATGATGATGAAGAAGGAAATGAAGAAGAAGAAGGAGAAGGCGAAGGAGAAGAAGGAGAAAGCGAAGGAGAAGGAGGAAAAGATGGTGAGGAAGAAGAAGGAGAACCGGAGGTGGCGGCGGCGGTGGCCCGTCGGCCCGGCCAACTCCGACGACCAAGGCAACCAAGACAACCCCTCCGTGGGGGGTTGATCGGTCCCAAACGTCAAAAGGTAGGTCCCCATACCCCTATTCTCCATTTTTTTTATTTATATTTTTTTTATTATCCCCCATTTCCATAGCTCTCGGGTAGGGCAAAAAAATAGAGACACAGTAAAATGACGCCCCCGGGGGTGTCGTGAATTTAAATAACGTCCCAGAGAGGGTCGTTAATTTCTTTTGTTTTCTAAAAATTATTAACACGCATGAAAAACACGCCCTGAAGCATGTCGTTAATTTAACTTTTATCATGTTTTACAACCATATTGTTAATTTCCCATTGTTTCATTTAATTTATCATGCATGTGTTCTGTTATTTTAATGTCGCATGTGAACAACCCTAAAAACCCAGGAAAACCGCGCCCCCCATCGGGATGTCCATTTATTAGGTAACGACTACCGGGTGGTCGTTAATTAGCATTTTTCAGAAATGCAATTTAGGATAGAAAGTTACTTCATGAACCACGCCCTTCCACAGGGGCGTTACTTAGATAACTGACGACCCAGGGTTGGGCGTCAATTCAAAATTTCTCTGAATATTAGAATATTTCCTTCAAAACAACGTCCCCCACAGGGGCGTCACTTAGATAAACAACGATCCTGGGTAGGTCGTCAATTAAATGAACGTACAGTATCACCCGAAACCTATTTGGAAATAACGTCGCCCTCAGGGGCGTCAATCATGAAAACCACGACCCACGGTAGGTCGTTAATTATCCAAACAGCAAATATCATAGTTAATGAGCTTAAATGAATTTCCACATGAAAACTTAAGCAAAAAGTTCTTTTATATGCATGCAGGGGCTGATGAGGACACGGATTTCTTGGGTCCAGGTCCGGACAGCGTATTACGGCCTCCCCGAGTTCCAGAGAGCTAGGGTAGATGCCATGGGGTTTGGGGCTTTCCTTAGCATTGAGCCAGTCAGACCAGACCTGCCTTTGATTCAGGTTTTGAGAGAGAGATGGGATAGGTCTAGCCGGGCGTTTCTGATGCCATGGGGGCATATGGTTCCTAGTTTGGAGGATGTCACTAGGATCACTGGGTTGAGGGTAGATGGGGAGGCTGTGAGCGGGTTCACCCTACCCGACTATAGTGAGCTGACCCAGAGGCTGTTAGGGCTAGAGACGGTGTACGAGACACCGAGCGAGTGCAGGACTATCTTCCGCATCGACCTTACTATAGTTATGGGCCTGGGTGACGCTAGGCAGAGGTCCAGGGAGTCCTTAGAGCAGTTTTCGCAGAGATTGATAGATGGGGCTAGGGCTGCCTATTGCCAGGATCCAGCTGACAGAGAGAGAGAGCAGATAGAGATTTGAGGAGGTGTTCGCGACCTTTTCTTTCTTTCCGCCTTTTCGTTCGCGTATCGATCAACCATTTAACTAACTGGTAGTCAACTGACTGATTGACGACGCGGGCATGCCAGTCACATGAGTGACAATTCTGTTGTGCGCTCATTCTGACCCATATCGGGCGAATGTGAGGTTCGGTCGGGACCAGCAGTCCGCCATACCATAAAGGTTATGGCGTTAATTACATCCCCCACGAGGAGGGAACACCTTTGATTAATTACCGAGATATCGGGCTGTCGAAGCCGGGTTAAAAGAGCTACGTGATGATTATAGCAATGACAGGCAGGATGCAGCATTAATCATGCGAAAGATGCGTAGTTAAATGGGAAAATGAATCCTAGGTACGTGGCGGAGGACGCAGGTCTGAAGACCACCATCGCGCGTGATGAGGGCTTCCGGCCAGACATAATCCAGCTTTAGCCGACGCCATTTGATATACCAGGAGATCTATGCATGCGTGCACACAAGACATTCATGATTATATTGAACATGAAGATAGCGTTATGAAGACGGTGACGATCACCCATATTTATTACCCCTCGTCGAGAAGAGGGAGAGCAACACAAGTATGCTAGCGAAAGCGAAATGCCAGCGGATTATGATGGTGAGTATGATGACGGCATGACTCGGGCTCGCTTAACCCTCCTTTATTCAATTCAATGCCTGCTACGGCTTGCCGACATTGCCCTCGAGAGGCGAGGCTTGCCTCGGGGTAAATAGACCATTAGAGTGGCACAAGGTTTCAAAACCGGCGTGACTATGTAAGAAAACTTATACGGCGCGATAAAGCGTAGGCATAGCGGCTAATACGGCGCGGTCTTCATGCAGTTGAGATGGCACGCAAGAGGGTTGGGGCGCGCCGGTTTAGGGCGCGCCGGAAAGTCGCAAGGAAATTTTTTAAGGAAATGAGTGTGGGGTTAATCCGGCGCGGGGGGGTACCGCGCCGGTTTAGGGCGTGCCGGTTAAGACCGTGCCGTATTAAACCTGTTTTTGTTGAATTATGAACTTTTTAAGTTTATTAGACTTCATGGGACCCTTTCTTAAGTTGTTTGGGCCAAATGGTTGTTTGATTGGAGTCCATGGCCTTCTGGAAATGAGGGGGAAGCCAGTGCGAGGTTCATACTCGAGCACTGAGTTGATTCGATTTGGAGCGATCAGTTTTTTTTATTGACATAATTATCTAGAGTCTGTCAAAAATTTGACAGCATCTCCCCTGAACAAACAGAGTTGCAGGGGAGGATCGGGGTCATACTCACTAATGGAGCAATCCCCTAAATCACCGGTCTGCCCAAAGGCGGCCAGCATACCCCACTGGATAGGATACCCCGAGGACAAGCCTGCTAGGGGCACCAAAGCTCCATGGGGGAAGAAATAGAAGGGCGAAGTCACTGATGATGAGGACGACACCCCGAGGGCTAGCCTACGAGGGGTGAAGGACTCGTGGTCAGTGATTCGTCCCATGAAGGGACTGACCATTGGGAGAATGGAACTCTGAGGACTAGCCTACAAGGAGCGCACACCCCCTGGTCTCGATCGGGCCTTGGTCTGTCGGGGTTGAGTTCGTTGACCCAGGCCCCCTTCATTATTGGCCATGGCTTCGAGAAGACGCCCACCATGAAGAGGTAGGGCTCTCGGTCGCCCGGCAACTGCAGGAACTAAAAGGGGAATGTCCCCCTCCCCGGGTGATTGAAGTGACGGGGAAACCTCGGAACGATGCAGATGGCCACGAAGAACATGTAATAACGGCCTAAGTTAGACAGACCCCCGGCAGGGACATATGCTCGAACAGTTAGAAAACAATACTCGAGGGGACAAAGGCGCATGCAGAGGCACGGCTCCATCCGAGAGGAGAAAGGGATGCAAAGCCCTTGAACTAAACATGAAAGAAATGAAACGCAAGAGAGCCCCCGGGGAGGGGTGTTTCTGTAGCCCGCGGTGATTCGGGGCATAATATGCATCTCGAGGAAACCGGAATCGGCCCTATGCAGAGAAGAACCCTGACGCACGTATCAGTATAGATAAAGATAGAGAAAGGGGAGATCGTTCCTCCAATTTATTGATTCAAGCATCCACAGGCATGCATACAGATCACCATCCCTAAGACAGGGAGGATTTGACATTCGCACGGCGAGATTACAATTCCGGCACCATTGTTTGGTTGCCGTTTAACGCTATTTAGAAGCAGAGGACGCCCAGGTCACGATAACAGAGAGAAGATGGCAGAAGAAATCGCAAAGAAAGGGGGGAGGGGAATCGACTCATATCATCGTCGCCCCTCCCCTCCATCGCTTACATTCGATGTATAGAAGCTTAGAGGAAAAGGAAAAGAAACACGGAAAGCAGGAATAGGAATGGCCCCTGCCCACCTGTTCCTAAAAAAAAAACAGAGTATCGTCGATGCCGGCCGACGGTCGCCCCTTCAGAGAAGAAAAACCCTCCCTCTCTGTGTATCCCGAGAAAGGAAGAAGACTCTCTCGTTTCGCAGTTGCCTCACCCTTTTCTTTTTCTATTTCTCTGAGAGCCCAGAGCCTTCCCAGCCCTCCAGCCTTCCAGCCTTCTAGCCTTCTTTTTAATCGAACCTCGCCCCTATATATAACAGGTTGGAGGCTCTTCATCCGGCGTGAGCTTTTGGCGCGCCGGGGAAGTCTTCATCAACTTATCGTGCCGGTTTAAGATGCCATTCGATAGGGTAACTGGCGTGCCGGGATAAGGGCTGGAGGTAAGGGGCGCGCCGGGCTAAGGGCTGAAGGAAAGGGGCGTGCCGGGATAAGGGCTGAAGGAAAGGGGCGCGCCGATTTAAGGGTATTGAGTGGGGGGCGCGCCGGTTTAAGGCGCGTCGGGCTAATGCTCCTTGTACGCTTCAAGCCAGTCGATGAACTCGGGGATAATTCCGGAGGCCATCGTGAACATGCACTCTGCCACTGCTCACTAAGACTTCGACGATATGATCTGTCAAAGCTCTTAGATTGGCGTACGGCCATTCTCGAGGTTCTGGATTGCTTTAGGCTGCTCGCACGGGTTTTCTGCGGACACACGGCCTTCAGCTCTATGATCCATGCCGTTAGCTTGGCCTGGCTCGTGTCCGAAGCTTCTCGGAAGGCGTGACAACACCAGGGATAGATCCGCCCGAGCTGGGTGATCATTCGGCCGCTAATGGGCCCATCTTGGCAGGAAGCCGCACCCATGTTGGGTGATCGGGATCTTCTGCTGCCGGAGCTTTCGGTCCTCCGTGCTGGAGAGCCGGGGGAACTCCCTTGTCCTCAGGAGAACCTCTTCATTTGGTGGGGGATCACCGGATAGACCGTCATCCTTGATCGGACAACGGATGTGGTGTATGCGGCATGACAGAGTTGATGCCGGTTCATTAGGCAGGCTTGGTCGCACTGCCGGTTGGTTGTGAGCTTATCTCGGCTCCCCTGAGGTGAAGTCCCCGTGTCTGTACGGAATGACCCGAGGCTCTGGCGGCTTGAGAAATCTTCAATATGTTGATCTTTATCGGCTTCCGTACTTCGGTGGGCTGGGTCATTTGTCCTTATGGCTTGGTCACCGACGATCATATTTTAGGTGCCAACAAATGCCCCCCAGACGTGGGTGTTGCGAGCAAGGCACGAGTGTAGCAGGGCCGACGGATGTATTTCACCCGGACTGACCTCCCCTTTGATTGGCGGGCACCTGGGATGGCCTTTAATTCGGCACGGGCGTTGACCCGGCGCCGTTCAGACGCTAATACGGCGCGGCCTGTGACCCTTGGGCTTTAATCCGGCGCGGCTGTTGGCTTCCCGTTTTGACCCGGCGCGCCTTTTACCAGCACGCCTTTCGCTAGAGGGCCGTTAATCCGGCGCGCTAAATAGCGCGCCGGTTTAACGGAGGGGGGCCTCCTCCATATAAGGCTTTCGCCTTCCTTTTTTCTTCTTCATCCCTCATTTGCCCAAATTTTTTTTCTCTCTCTTCCCTCTCTTCGGCGCCGAGAGCGGCGGTTTCTTCCTTCGGGTGAGTGGAGGTGCCGTCAGTTTGGGTTTCAAAACCCTTTCTTTGGGCCCCGGGAGGTTTCTAGCAGGGCTTGCCCTCGGAGCTGTTTCCCCGGGTGTTCCTCTGGCCTCGGTGTAATGCCGATGGCTACTTTTTAGGGATCGTTCCTCAGTGAACGCATTCCCGCTTTTCTTCGGCAATTCCCTGTGCTGGGGAGACTCTGCCGAAATTTTGTCAGAGGTTCGCCTTTGATTAGCCATTTCCTGACGTTGTTTTTGTTTGATATGCTCTTTTGCAGCTGTCATGGCATCCAGCTCTTCCTCTCGTGCCGTGGTGACATGGGAGAATGTTAATTCTCTCGACTGGGGTCACGGCCAGGTGGCCATAGTTGCGGAGTCTTCGGATTCGGAGACGGACACTGTAGACACCGGTCGTCTCCTTATTCTCGGGGGCGACTCTTTTCATTATAATAGAGAGGGTGTGACCCAGAAGGATTATCCCAAGGACAAGCACCTGATGTCCCTTCTTCGGCGCTTCAACCTTCAGGGGAAACGGGATGTGTTCGCCGTCCGGAAAGTCGAGCAGGCTCTGCTGGTGGAGAGAGACAGCTTGGCCGAATGCGTAATGCGGGGAAGACCCATTTATCTCCCTGGGGAGGTCAGGAAATGGAGCGTTGTGCTGGGGCTGCAAGACCTGGCTCCGGCAGACGGACTGTTGACCAGAGCTCCCGAATTTGTACCTGCTCGGTGGAATGACTCCGCGGGCAGAGTAGATCGGGAGAAGCCGATCTTTGGTTTATTCCTTGCCCCGTTGAGATGGGGATATAGAGATGAGTCATTCTTGCTGGATTGCTTGGCGATTCGCTTCAAGCACCAGATCTCCGTGGGGTGGTTTGCTGAGTTGAAAGTTACAGACGCCCACGCATTCAGGCCCGGAGCAGTGGAATTCACAGACTATGTGCTGCATCATTATGCTCCTCTTTTGACCAGAGCTGGTGTGTATCACAGCATGTACGCTTCAAGATATCGGTACCCGATTTCCCGAGGCTTGTGCTGTGGCATGATCGAGGTGTTTTGCCCTGAATACAACACCTTCTATACTTCAGAGGGGGAGACCTCCTTAGACTTGTGGAGTCTATCTCAGCTCAGCGGCCTGCCCATTGATGGAGAGCCGTATGAAGAAGTTTGTTGGCCCGACTGGTTGAAGGACCAGACCGACGGTGACGGTCGGTATATGGCGGGCTACGCCTATCGATATCTAATGAAGGCGTATCGCACCCTCTTCCATTCGTCACAGGACACGCGAGAAGCTCGAAAGCCGGGCGAGAAGTGAAGAGTGCGGATGGGCGCTTGGCTTCAATATTTCTTCCAGGGGAAGAGCAAGTATGAAGATTTTCCTCCAATAGCACCGGTGGCCCAGAAGCGGAAGAAGAGGATACGACGCCAGGCCGCTTCGTCATCTTCTTCGAGAGGAGGGCAGGGGGAAAACCCAAACCCTACTGGTGTTGATGCAGTGACTCACTGTGCTGCGTATTTGGTTTATTGGCTTTGTTCCTTTGCTCTCCCTCAGGGTGACGAGAGCGTGATCAGGGCGGAAGCCATATATCCAGCCTGTCTTATGGCTTGGGGTACCAAGCTGTCTCTTTGCCCAGTGGCCCTGTGCCTCATTTACAAGATGTTGGGAGACTTGCATAAGACGCGTCTCCCCAGAAGCCTTCGGACGGTTGGTCCGTTACATTTCTTTAATGCTTGGGTCTGCACCCTGTTCCCGGAGGCAGCTCCTCGGGCGTTACAAGCAGTTCCTCTGGTCCCGCGTATGATAGAGTTTGCAAGCGCCGAGCCATCATTGCTAGCGGAGCAACTCTATGCCATTCGGGGTAAATTGACCCGTCTTCCCGTGGACTCGCCCGGGGTTCTTCATTTCTGGAGCTTAGCTGCTCACTCGAGCCCGTTGACGAACAGGACGAGGCAATGCAAGCTCTTTGAAACTGAGGAGTACATCCATCCGATTTCCCAGGCCAATTGTACCAGGCCTATTCTGGAGCCGGAGTTGGTTGATTGGGCACTGGCCATCAGGCCTAGTGTCCTTGTATTTCGCAAGAGCGGCATTCTGTGGCTGGATCCATATTACTCGTTCCGTTTCAGTCGGAACTTTGGCTACGACCAGCAGATTCCACATTCCTATTCGCAATTTGCATTGCCCAACAGGCACAGGGCCGGGCAAACGTCCAATGACGACGCCCGGATATGGTGGGACTTTTTCCATCGTCGCGAAGACGTTTCTTTCCGGGTGCCCGCCCCCGCACGGTTCCCTCGCGTCACGCCTGAATACGTCAAATGGTGGAACGCGCGGACGGGATTCTACAGGGCTTCCCGGAGAGAGTGCTGGGCCGTGGCGGAGCATAGGTTCTTAGCTTCCCAGCCGGAGCCAGTCCTTGATATTGATGCTTCTTATTTGAAGAAGTTGAAATCTTGGACTAATACGGACGTGAAGGCCTATCTAGAGGCCCGCAAGCTCGTAAAAAGCCGCAGGACGAAAGTTGAGCTGAAGTTACCCCCGATAAACAAGGACGACTATGTGAAGACCCTTCGGGGTTTATGCTGGGTAAGCAGTGAGAGGGTGATTCTGCAGCAACTCCCTTTGCCAGTAGAGGAGCCCATCGCGGCCGTGGCCGACTGGCGTCCTGAGGTGGACAGGTTGTATCCCTACCGGGCTTTCATTCGCAAGGAAGACAGGCGGGCTGACTTATATGCCAATACCCCCTGGCTGTTTGCACTCCTTCGGTCTCACGGCCTCTCGGTGGGTAGCCCCAGTGAAGCCATACTGGACCATCCTCTTCAGATCTCCTTCAAATATGCAGACAGGTGGGGGCTGGACCATCTGAGCTTGTATTATCTGCTGTCCTCCCGTGGCCATGAGGACCTGGCACTGCTGGCTGAGCCGAGCGAAAAGATCGGGGATCTATGCTGGCTCATTCGCGAGGCGGCTTCGAGGGACAAGACGCCATCGCTATTTTATTGGCCTCTCTTCCCCTTTTACACGGGACCGGCAAGTAAGTTCTATCTTTTCCTTCAGGCCCTTCGGCCAGCTTTTTCCTTTCATTGTGGTTGTGTCATTCTCACCCTTGTGCGTATACAGTCCGACCGACTTCGGAGGAGACCCGGCACTTCAGGGAGCTGATCATAAAAGCCAAAAAGCCGGCATATTTTGAAGTTCCTGAGCCGGCCCTGACCACGACGCCACTACCTCCTGGAGATTCGAGGAAGAGGACTAGGTCCCAACTACGGGAGGCCGTCGGGAAGGCGAAAGCGGCGGTGACCCGAGTGACACGGGCGCGCCGGAAGAAAGCCGCAGAGAAGGAATCGGCAACCGTCCTTCCTCCTGTTGTATCTTTTGAAGAGTTTGAGGCTTCTCGCGCACAAGGGCTAGAGGCCGAAGGTAGGCTCTTCTTTTCTTCAGAGTGCATTAGCTTGTTTTGACCGCTTGGGGTGGCCCATGCTGACAGTTGCCGATACAGTTGCCGCGGTCATCGGACTGGAGGCGACGGTAGATGTAGCGGCTAGGGACGGAGTAGAGGAAGTCTCTGCTGCTCCCATAGAAAGGGATCTGCCCTCTCCAACACCCCGGTGGGAGATAGAAGGTAATCTATAGTTTAGTTGCGATAGCAACGTAAATCTTTGTATTTTCAGCCATCTTGACCCCCTTTTGCCGTGAATTGTAGTCGATATACAACCGTCACTGTTTCCGGGCTCGGAGAGCGCAGAGGAGGTGATCCCCTCAGGACAGGGAGAACCCGCCCCTGAGGTATCATCTATTGCTGCCCTTGGTGTGGAGAGCACCGGGAAAGCTTACGCCGAGGGTGATGCTCCTGCTGGCGAGGCTCCTACTTCGACGGCGGAGCATCCTGAGAGAGCAGAGGGGTCTTCCTCCTCTGAGCATGTAGATTATGGTGGCGGCTCCAGTGACGAGGAGCCATCACCGCTTGATTTTGAGACCGACGATGCTGGGGTGTCCTCGGCCTATGAGAGTGACTATCCGACTTTCAGCCTGGCCCGGTTATCATGGGGCGGTCCTGTGCCGTCATTATCGCTTACGAGTGAGGAGGCTGGCGCTGGGGGAGCTGCTCTTAAAGATTTGAGCTTAGTCCCGGCTGAGGTAAGGACCTATCCAGGACCGATGCTTACCATGCTTCTTTTCTCCTTCTTCTAGCCAGGTTTTAACTGTATATATATCTCCGATGCAGACTGAGGTGGCGCTGCCAACTATGACGGTGCAGATACCACTCCCGGCCCTGGGAACAGGCCAGGCGACTTTCCCGTCCGTCCTGCGGCCCATCGCATTGCGGTACCCAAAGGATCATGTAGCAGCGATGGTTCCAGTTGGTCCCGGAGCGCTCGTGGAAGTTGATAGTTCGGCAGTAGCCGGAGATTCTGCGCCAAGGGAGGCTGCACAGCAGTCAGTTCTGGAGAAGGGTGGCTCTGCTGAGATAGAAGCCGGGGAGATTATTGAGGGACGGACGTCCTCGGTGCTCGAGGTTCTTGTTGGACTCCCACCCCAGGGGACCGGCAAAGAGATTGTTGTTGTTGAGGATCTAGCCACCGCATCTGTCGGTGCGGTTGTTCCCAGTGGTAGTGGGCTGCAGCTTATGCCGTCGTCATCCTCCGGGATGGCTGATGATATATGGGCTGCCGTGGATGGCAGAGTAGAGTTCGAACTGCCCGAGACGTCGCCACTTGGTCTTCAGTCCTCGAGTGATGTCGTGTGGCAGTTCCTGGGGACCCTCCAGCAGACCGTAACAGCCAGTAGGGATTTAACTTATATTCAGCTGAGGGGCTTGATAGAGCATCTGTCCCGCTCGCTGCTGGCCCTCGGATGTCCCATGGACGACTGGACTCCGCGGGTAATCTTGCTCCTGAAGTATGTGAACCGGAGGGAGTTCTTGGGCCGGGAGGCAGCTGACCAGCTGGCGGCCATATCATTGGAGCGGGCTGAAAACAAGACGGCCCTTATTTCTCTGCAAGAGACCGCGGCGAGGGCGAGGGACGAAGCCAACGCCTCTTTACAACGCCGGGGCTCCCTAACGGCCCGGATGACGGCTTTGCGGGCCGAACTTTCCAGGATAGAGGCTGAACTTGAAGAAGTAGATCGCCTGGGGGTCCAAAAGGTTGAGGATGCTAAGATGGCTAAAGGACAAGCTGCTTCCCTGGAGATGAAGCTATCCGAGCTGGAGGCCACCGAGTTCAGATTGCAAGAACTGATCCGTCATCCCTCCCTGGGTATTCCTGTGCTGGAGGACATCTTCCGACGCCCTTTGCCATAGTCTCTTTTCTTTATGTGCTCCCTTTTAATGCACCTTATGTATTCCAGGGCATGGCCCATGTAATCATGTGCTTTTTACTTCATAGTAATGAAAAATCTCAGTCCTGATTTTGAATGAAGACTCCATCTTGTCATTTTTTCTTTCATTTGCCCGTTGATTCTAGTCCGAGTGTATGAGTCACTAGGGCAGGAGAGCGCTCACGCCTTCAGGGAAGGGGTGAGGTGTTCACTCCACCGCACCGCGACCTTTTCTCAAGACTAGAAACGGCTTATGCCGACCGAGAGTTCGGGGGACTTAGGAGGGCATAGTGAAACTGATGGATACACGGTCCTACCGAGAACGGCCAGAACCGAGAACGGGTAGCGACCGGTCTTGCCGATGGTGACAAGGGTCGAAAGGGGTAGACAGTCTTTGCCGATGGTGACAAAAACCGGATAGGTAGCGACCGATCTTGCCGATGGTGACAAGGGTCGGAAGGGGTAGACGGTCTTGCCGATGGTGACGAAAACTGGATAGGTAGCGATCGATCTTGCCGATGGTGACAAGGGTCGAAAGGGGTAGACGGTCTTGCCGATGGTGACAAAAACTGGAAGGGTAGCGACCGATCTTGCCGATGGTGACAAGGGTCGAAAGGGGTAGACGGTCTTGCCGATGGTGACAAAAACCGGAAGGGTAGCGACCGATCTTGCCGATGGTGACAAGGGTCGAAAGGGGTAGACGGTCTTGCCGATGGTGACAAAAACCGCAAGGGTAGCGACCGATCTTGCCGATGGTGACAAGGGTCGAAAGGGGTAGACGGTCTTGCCGATGGTGACAAAAATCGGAAGGGTAGCGACCGATCTTGCCGATGGTGACAAGGGTCGAAAGGGGTAGACGGTCTTACCGATGGTGATAAAAACTGGACAGGTAGCGACCGATATTGCCGATGGTGACAAGGGTCGAAAGGGGTAGACGGTCTTGCCGATGGTGACAAAAATCGGATAGGTAGCGACCGATCTTTGCCGATGGTGACAAGGGTCGAAAGGGGTAGACGGTCTTACCGATGGTGACAAAAACCGGATAGGTAGCGACCGATCTTTGCCGATGGTGACAAGGGTCGAAAGGGGTAGACGGTCTTGCCGATGGTGACAAGAACTGGACAGGTAGCGACCGATCTTGCCGATGGTGACAAGGGTCGAAAGGGGTGACAATAGATATATATTGCCGGGATATCGGATGAAGACTCCGCCACGACCTCGGAAATGGCCTTTGGACGACGGATGGTTCATCACTATTCGCCATTCATTTTTTATTCACATTACTGACCTAAGCGCCCTTTCGGGTTTTCGCCGAAGCCAGCCCCCTCTTGCTTTTGCCCGCGCGCCCTTTCGGGTTTTCACGCGGCGGGGTACCCGATTTTGCCCGCGACGCCCTTTCGGGTTTTCGCCACAGCTGGGTTATAGCCGTTTTTGCACTTGACCTGATATAGGGGCAAGTCTGGCGGGGTATCTCTATTTTTAACCCCAATTTCTTTTCTTTTTTTTTGTTTTTTGAATTCGAGATTCAGAAGAACTGGACCGCGGGAACGCTGACCATCCTTGTCGATGAGGACAAGGGTTGGTCTTAGGTTTATTTCGTCGACACTGGTTAAATGTCGAAGCAAGGACGTGGCTTATTAACAAGGATGTAGGATCCAGGTTCAAGAGTAGAGATCGACCGTTCTCGCCGATGATGGCGAGAGTCAAAAAGGGTTTATTCGTCGGCGTATGCTACTGCCGAAACAAGGATGGGGTTGTCAACAGGGACGTAAGGTCCAAGTTGAGGGTAGAGATCGACCGATCTCGTCGAGGATGACGGGGGTCGAAAAGGATTTGTTCGTCGGCATATATCACTGCCGAAACAAGGATGGGGTTGTCAACAGGGACGTAGGGTCCACGTTGAGGGTAGAGATCGACCGATCTCGCTAATGACGACGAGGGTCGAAAATGATGTGTTAAAGGATTTCCGGCGGGACTTTGATGATTGTCCCTTTCGGAGTTTTATTGGGTGGAGAATAGGAGAGGCATTTGGGAAATTACCACTTTACCGACTCAGGCGCCCTTTCGGGTTTTCGCCGAAGCCAGCCCCCTCTTGCTTTTGCCCACGCGCCCTTTCGGGTTTTCACGTGGCGGGGTACCCGATTTTGCCTGCGACGCCCTTTCGGGTTTTCGCCACAGCCGGGTTATAGCCATTTTTGCACTTGTCCCGATATGGGAGCAAGTCCGGCGGGGTATCTCTATTTTTAACCCCATTTTTATTTTGACTTCTTTCTTTTCTTCCTTTTTTTTTTATTCGGAATGCGAGTCGAGAGGGTAGCTTGATCAGGGCGAAATGCCGCCGACCAAGGAAAGGTAGCTTGATTAGGGCGGAGAGCCGCTAGCCAAGGAGAGGGTAGCTCGATCAGGGCAGAGTGCCATTGACCGATGAAAAGTAGTTTGATCAGGGCGGAGTGCCGCTAACCAAGGAAAAGTAGCTTGATTAGGGTGAAATGCCGCTAACCGAGGAAAAGTAGCTCGATTAGGGCGGAGTGCCGCTAACCAAGGAAAAGTAGCTTGATTAGGGCGGAATGCTGCTAATCCAGGAGAAGTAGCTTGATTAGGGCGGAGTGCCACTGAACCAAGGGAGAAGGTAGCTCAGTTAAGGCGGAGTGCCATTAAACCAAGGAGAAGGTAGTTCGGTTAGGGCGGAGTGCCACTGACCAAGGAAAAGCAGCTCGATTAGGTGGGAATGTCGCTAATCAAGGAAAAGTAGCTCGATTAGGGCGGAATGTTGCTAACCAAGGAAAAGGTAGCTTGGTTAGGGTGGAGTGCCACTAGACCAAGGAAAGGGTAGCTCGGTTAGGGCGGAATGCCACTAAACAAGGAGAAATAGCTCGATTAGGGCGGAATGTCGCTAACCAAGGAAAATGTAGCTCGATTAAGGCGGAGTGCCATTAATCCAAGGGAGAAGTAGCTTGATTAGGGCAGAGTGCCACTGAACCAAGGGAGAAGGTAGCTTGATTAGGGCGCAATGCCGTTAACCAAGGAAAGGATAGCTCGGTTAGGGCGGAATGCCACTAAACAAGGAGAAATAGCTCGATTAGGGCGGAATGCCGCTAACCAGGGAAAAGGTAGCTCGGTTAAGGCGGAGTGTCATTAATCCAAGGGAGAAGTAGTTTGATTAGGGCAGAATGCCGTTAACCAAGGAAAGGGTAGCTCGGTTAGGGCAGAATGCCACTAAACAAGGAGAAATAGCTCGATTAGGGCGGAATGCCGCTAACCAGGGAAAAGGTATGTTCCGACCGATCACTCGGGGTGTGTCGGCTGCGCCACATGATACAGCTTAATGTGTCTTCCGTTGAGGGGAGAGAACTGGATGACTCCTTTGTGGTCTACAAGGACGTAGGCACCCCCTTCATATACTCGGCGGACGATATACGGTCCGACCCAGTTTTCGACCAGCTTCCCTTTGGGGTTAGAGGCCATCACTTCTCTTCTTTTGACCATCACCAGGTCTCCTTTCTTGAACTCTCGACCCTTGACTAACTTGTCAAAAGCACGGGCCATGCGAGCTTGGTAGAGTTGGATGTTTTGTTGCGCCTGGAGGCGTTTTCCTTCGAGCTCAGCGAGCTCTTCCAATCTTCTTTCTGCATTGGTCTGCTCACCACTGACTAATCCGTGCTGGATGGCAACTTGCAATGAAGGAACTTCAAGTTCAATCGGCACCACAGCTTCCGACCCATAGACAAGGGAGAAGGGTGAACAGCCGGTTGGGGTCTTGTAGACAGTACGATAAGCCCAAAGTGCTTCGTACATCCTTTCTTCCCAATCCTTTTTGTTAGACTTGACAGTCTTCGCCAATAGTGTGCACAAGGTCTTGTTAAAGGCCTCTGCTAGTCCATTGGCTTGAGGGTTGTAGGGGGACGATGTCCTCCAGTCAATTTTGTATTTGTCGGCCAGCCGATAAATCTTCTGATTTCTAAAATGGCTGCCGTTATCAGAGATGATTCGGCTGGGGATCCCGAACCGGAATATTACATTCTGCCGGAAGAATCTTGCAACTAGTTCTCCGGTCAGATCTCTTAGTGCTACTGCCTCCGCCCATCTGGAGAAGTAGTCTGTAGCTGCTAAGATGTATCTGCACCCTGATGAAGATGCTGGCAGTGGCCCTACCACGTCCGTGCCCCACTGAGCAAACGGCCAACTTGGTAGGGTGGGATGCAGTGGCACTGGAGGTCTTCTCGCCACATTAGCGTGCTCTTGACATTTCTGACAAGCTTTGGCGAACTTGCAGCAATCATTAAATATAGTGGGCCAATAGTAACCCAATTTCTTTATCTCTATCTTCATTTTCGGACCGGCCTGGTGTGCCCCGGCTGATCCTGCATGAACTTCTTGCATCACCTGTCCCGCTTCTGCTGAAGACAAGCAACGGAGTAGGACTTTCCTTCGGGCATCTGCCATAATTCGGAACAAGGTCCCGCTTCTCATCTCGTAAGAATCCTTGATCCTCAGGAGCTTCATTCTTTGTTCCTTTTCTTTTGGAAGTTGCTGGTGTTGAAACCAGCGTAGGAGATGCTCTCGCCAATCGGGCTGTTGAACCCCTTCGACGACTGCTACTTCCATCTCATGTTCGTCGGCCAGAACCTCTGTTACACTGGGGACCTGTCGGCGGTTGATCACTGTTATATTCAGGCTGGTGTCTGGCGGGACCGCCAATGAACTGGCCAGCTTAGCGAGGGCGTCTGCCTGAGCATTCCGGCCTCGATTGATGTGCTTGATGCTGATGAAGTAAAATCTTGACATCAGGCGAGTCGCCAACTGGTGATAGGGGAGGAGCTCTTGCTTTCGCACCTCGAACTCTCCCTCCAGCTGTTTTATAACTAGCATGGAGTCTCCGAACGCTTCCAGCATCTGAATTCCCATGGACAGAGCAATCTGTAACCCGATTATCAGGGCTTCATATTCTGCTTCATTGTTTGTGCATTGTTTGTTTATGGAGCAGGATGTATGCACCACTTCTCCTTCTGGGGACTTCAAGACTATGCCTGCTCCTGCTCTGACCCTGGATGACCCGGTAGCAGAGGTGTCAATTCTGGAAGCGCCATCAAAGTATAGCTGCCATGAGGAAGGCTGTACTTGGGCGGCTTCTAGGGTTTCATCTTCGGGAAGTTTCGGTTCCCACGGGCTTTCCCCGGGTATTGGGTGCTCAGCAAAGAAGTCTGCAATAGCTTGACCTTTGATGGCTTTGCGTGGTACGTAGGAGACATCAAACTCCATAAGGATTACCGCCCATTTGCCTAGGCGGCCTTTGAGTGCCGGCTGGGACATGATATATTTCAGGGGATCCTCCTTGGACACCAAGCTGATTTCATGCGACAACATATAATGCCGGAGCTTTTTGACTGCGAAGACTAGTGCCAGGCAGACCTTCTCAATATAAGTATATTTTTCTTCGGTTCTGACCAGTCTCCGACTGAGGTAATAGAGGGCTTGCTCTTTCCCTTCTTCATTATTCTGGGCTAGCATTGCCCCCAGAGAATTGTGTGTAGCTGCTATATACAGTATCAACGGCCGTCCTTTCACCGGTGCGCCCAATACTGGAGGAGTCTTCAGATAGTCTTTTAGCTTGTCAAAGGCTGTCTGGCAATCTTCATCCCAATAAAAGGGAACATCTTTCATCATCAACTTGTGAAAAGGCTGGCATCGCCCTGACAAGTTGGAAATGAATCGCCGGATATAGGCCAAGCGGCCCTGTAGTGACCTCAGCTCGGAGATGTTCCTTGGTGGAGGTAACTCCTGTATTGCCTTGATCTTTGCGGGGTCTATCTCGATCCCCCGATATCGGACGACGAAGCCCAAGAATTTTCCGCTCGACACTCCGAACGCACATTTCATAGGATTCATTTTTAGCTCATGCTGCCTCAGCCTCTGAAAAACAATCCGGAGGTCTTGCAGGTGATCTTCCTTTCTTCTGGTTTTGACCACCAGGTCATCTATGTAGCACTCGACCTTGTGGTAGAGCAATTCATCAAAAATTTTGGTCATTGCGCGCTGATAGGTTGCGCCAGCATTCTTCAGTCCGAATGGCATTCTCTTGTAATGATAAATGCCTTTAGGAGTTCGGAAAGCAGTATGGACCCGGTCATGCTCCGCAATCCAAATCTGATTGTAGCCGGAAGACCCATCCATGAATGACAGAGCTGCATGGCCGGTTGTAGCATCGATCATGACCTCGGTTATTGGCACCGGAAAGTCATCTTTAGGGCATGCTTTATTTAGATCTCGGAAGTCAACACAAATCCGGATCTGTCCATTCTTCTTTTTCACGGGGACGATATTCGCCAGCCATGTGGTGTACTGATTTTCTTCAACAAATCCCACATCAATGAGCTTGTCAACTTCGGCACAGATTTGGGTGATGAGCTCCGGCCTCATACGCCGCGGTGGTTGCTTCACCGGCTCGGCTTCAGGGTTGATTGCCAGCTCATGTTGTGAGACGGCGGGGCTTAGACCCGGCATCTCTTTATAAGTCCAGGCGAAGCAATCCCGGTATTCTAGCAGTAGTTGAATGTACAGCTCCCGTTCTTCTGGGGACAGTTGGGCACTGAGGAAGGTAGGCCTAGGGTCCTCCTCATCTCCCAAGTTGACTTCTATTAGTTCATCGACTGTGGCTTGGCCTCCGTCTTCTATTTTCGGAGGTGCCGGCTGGAGGTCGACGAAGTCTGGAATACCATCTTGAGGGTCGAGTACTTCGACTTCCTCGTCAGACACTGTCAGAGCTTCCTGAGGTCTCTTGATCTCTTGTGCTAGCGACTGTGTGGATGGATCTATTGACATATCCGTTGCCGTTGCAGCTCCCGAGGGTGAGAGAACAGCTTCAGTGCTCGTAGATGAGGTTGCAGCCATGACAGGCCAGTAGTTGTTTGCCGCCGGACTCAGACAGCATATTGGATTTGCAGCAGAAGTTGAAGGAGTCTCGCCTTCTGGGAAAGTTGTATCTTCCGCAGAAGTGGCTTTTTCTTCCCTGGTAGCTGGCTCTCCTTGATTGGAGTTGACCAATGCCTCCCTGATTGGCAGAAAGGGTGTTGAAGTCGTCAGTAGTAGGATCTCTGTAGAGGGAGAGACTCCTACTTCTTGAATGTCTTCGGCTTCGCTGTTGCTAGCCGTATCAAATTCGGCTTGAAAGGCTGCTTCTTCAGGATGAACTTGCTCCCAGCACCGGCAGGAGATCAAGGTCTCCATTTGTTGATTCCGGGATAGAGCCAATTCGGCATGTTCAGCTTCCGCCGGATATTCATCAAAGGTTGCCCCCAGAGGGTTATCTTCAGTTGGATAGAAGGTGGAGATGGTATCCACCTCATACCGCCCACTGTAATAGTAGTCTTCCAGGGTGAAGCCCAGACCCGGATGTTGAGAGACACGTCTCATTTCTTTGTCCAGATTTGCAGGATACCACATCTTCTGGAAAGCTTCCTTGCGTTTTTGAGGTTGTTCGGGAGGGATGTGTTGCTTTTGAAACATCCTGGCCGTCCGATCAGTTGTAAATGCCAGGCCCTGAACAGGAACCCGCGGGTTGGCTAGATCCTCAGGGAGGCTGCAGTCTGTGTCCTCCTGAGTGGGATGCTCCTCAGCTGTATAGAACAAGCTACTGGGCCCCTCTTCTTGTGTCACCTCCCAAGCTTTGAAAGGTTTGACAGTGGGATCATCGAGGCCGGAGACTGGCTTGGTGAGGCCGGCCGGGACTCCGATGCGGTCGTGCTGTCGATCAACATGCACTTCCTTAGCTTTGGGGTATAATGCTGGGGGTGTCACCCTGCCGACATTTCCAGAAGCCGTGATGCGAGAAACCACCTTCGGCTTGACATATCCGCGCGGCGGTGGTGGATACCAACCGTCACCCGATTTGTTCTTCGATGCCCCTACGGGGGCTCCATCTTCAGAAACCTTCCGGGGAGACCCCGTATATAGGTTGGCGTCCGCCAAGTGACATTCAAACACCTCGAACGGGTGGATATCAGCAAATATCCTCTCCTCCTTCCCCTGGAGGCTGTATTTGATGCATTGGTGGAGCGTGGAGGGCACCACCATATTTTCATGCAGCCATGGGCGGCCGAGCAGCGCTTTGTAGGAGGTGCGAGAGTCAATGACGTGAAACTGCACCGTTGTAGTGAAATCTGCCAGGGTCAGTGTGAACTCTGCCACTCCCATAGATACTTCACATTTTTGGTTGAAGCCAGCGATACGCATATCCCCGACTTTCTCGAGATGCACATTGAAGTGGTACCTCTCGTAGATTCTATATGGCAAGATGTTGACTGCTGCACCAGGATCAACCAGTATTCTATTCAATTCCCTGCCATTCAGGTGCCCTTTCATGTATAATGGCCTGTTGTGACTGGCAGTAGGCAGTAGCATGTCTTCTGGAGAGAAGGTCATACTGGCTTCTGGTATAGCCTCAGCTATGCAAGTTTCAAAATGAGCAGGCGTCTGCAGAGCAGTGATGATCGCCTGTCGAGTCTCTTCACTCAAAGAGAGAATTTCCCAGATCGTAAATCGAGCAGGGAGCTTCTTGAGCAACTTCATTATTCGGCTTCCAGCCCGGACATTGGAGAGCTTCATCTCTTCAACCCATCTGGGCTTAGGGAGGTTTTGATTTGTGGGTCCAGACGGACCTGCTTCATCTTCCTCGGACTCGGCACCCTCTTGACTGGCACCGGCTGTCGGGTCTCCTTTATTAGCTGCTGTAGGGCAAGCCCCATCTGCATTTGCATCCTCAGGGGGTTGCGCTGACTGCGGGTGAATGACCCCGGGTGTAGGGTTAGCCTCCTGACAAGGCTGTTTCCCCTTTGACATCTTCATGAAGTCAAGGAATGAAGGGACTGTCCTGCCCCCAGTCTTGTTGTATAGACCTGACGGAGGAGGGATTTGTACTCCCTTAACTTCCGGCGGAGGTGTCTTGTAGGGTTGCTCCCCTCTGAACATAATGTTGTGATTGGGTGGCGGCTGGCGCCCCCATTTCCGGCCTGACCGAGTGGCATGTGCAGCAGTTGCGGCCTCGGCCTTGCCTCCCCCAGCATGGGGTGTGAAGCAAATTTCTTCTTCTTCCTCTTCTCCGGGTAGGTTGAAGAGTGCTGACAGGGTATTGCAGGAGGTGACCTGTATTTTATGGGCCCCAGCGGCCTTTCTTTTCTTTTTCTTTTGCTTTTTCTTCTTTTTGGTTTGTGCAGGTGCTTCCCCCCAGAACAGGTTGCTCTCCTGAGGTGGTGCTGCTTCAGCTTCCTCCCCTTGCTTGAGTGAGAGTTGCTCCAGCTCTTGCCATGGGACGTGGTCCCGTACCAGCAGAGGTTTCAGTTCGGGCTGTACATACTCATCTAGCCCTTCAATTAAGTGTTGCAGTCGAAGGACCCCAGGATTGGTTTCCTTGATTACTGGCAGCGGAGTTTGCCTCCTCCTGTTGGGTGTATGTATTCTGACAGCTGTAGGTGGAGTGACCCATACGGGCGTTACCACTGGCAGAGCAGGCCGGGGTGTAATGCCACGGATATGTGCCCCCTCTTTTGGGCGGGGTGCCCTCTTCTTCTTGTGCTTCACAGGGATTTGCTGCCACCCCTGCTGCTCCTTCACGGGCTCCAGGAAATGGATTTCGTAGGTGCTCCGTGTGCTTGCTTCAGAGATCTCCTCAGGTAATGCCTGGTAGAGTGAGATCATGTTGACTGCTGCCCTCCTAAAAGGGGCTTCATGTGGCTGAGGGGGGTCTACTTTGTACTCTCCCAGCTCTATCTCATTTTTCTTCACCATCCCTTCGATGACGTCTTTGAAAACATAGCAGTCTTCGATTGGATGTCCCAACATCTGGTGGTAGGGGCAGAATCTTGGACTGTCTTTTCTTTTTAGGTCCTCCGGCCTCCTTGGTTCAGGCAGAGTGACCATATTGTATTCTGTTACCCAGTCGAACAGGACTCGGGTCTTGTCTTTTGGAAAGGAATAAGCTTTCTTCATTTTGTCCCTCAGCGAAGGACCTTCTTTATCATCTGGAGCTTTCGCAGGTTGCGGGGGAGCCGCTTTTTTGCCTTTCTCCTTCTGTTGCTCGAACGCCTTGATATCAAGCGCATTCGCTTCTTTAGGTGTGGGGCGCCGTTCCGCCGCCTTGCCTTTCTGGGCTATGCTGGCAGTTGACGTCGGGACAGGCTTGGCTAGAAAAGCTTCCACCTCAGCTACCACATTATTCAGCCGGTCGAACGACCGTATTTCCATACCAATCATCTTTTCCAGGACCTCCCTCCTGAGGTTTTGTTTACATATTTGCACAGCGTCCTCCTGATGCGGGGGCCGCTTACATCTCATTCCGAGGTTCCTCCACCTCTTGATGTAGTCAAGGGCTGTCTCATCTGCCCTTTGTTTTGTTGAATAGAGCTCGGCCACTGTGACCTCCCTCTCTGTGACATGGAATCTTTCTCTGAACTTCCTTTGCATATCTGACCAGTCATTAATTGACCCGGCCGAGAGGCTGGAATACCATTCGAAAGCGAGCCCCGTCAGCGAGGACCCGAAGAATTTCAGCAGGTATGACTCGTCGGTGGCCAGATCACCCATAACGGTCATATAATATGCAATATGCTCTTTTGGGGAACCTTTCCCGTTGAATTTGTCAAATTTGGGCGGCTTGTTGACTCCCGGGGGAAGTCGCTTAGCCGCATGGTGTTGCGGGTAGGGCACCCGATAGGCATCGAATGCGACGTAGTCGCCTTCACTCTTCTCCGCGAGCTTCAGCTCGATCATCCTTTCCACCATCATCCGGTTCACGACCGTGGGGTCGACTGGCTCCGGATAGAAGTGTGCTGGCTGCAGGTATGGGGTGACCAGGGTGGTCGCCTGTGGAGGATGCAGCAGCGGGGGTGTTGGGTGCACCTGAGTAAGCACCGGAGGTAGCAGCGGCTGAGGCTGTGGCGGCCGCTGTTGTGCTGTCGTCACAGTTGGCTCTGACGGCTGGGGTAGTGTATAAAGCGGAGGAGGGTCGTCTCGACGAGCCGCTCCCCGGGATGATTCACCCTGGACTTCGGGTGGTTTAGAGGCCGATGAGTGTTCAGTTTTCTCCATCAGCTGTTTCTTCAGGGAATCTATTTCCCGTTGATATCTTTGCAGCAGCATCAAGACTGATGGGTCTATAGTGGTGGGGACACCTTCTGTTGTCTCCCCGGACGTACCCTCAGGCAGGATGTCGAGGAGTACGTCGTCTTCTTCTTCCGTCGTCACCACATTGGCGGTCAAGACGGGGGCTTTGTCATCCCAGTGGAGGTAGACCCGGGGCTGTTTCTCTTTCATCTTTGTCAGAAGCCCTCTTGCTGCTTCTGTCCTGCGGGTAGTTGGCCCCGGCCGTACGGCCAATTGAGCCAGTTCTTGGGGGTCTTCAGGAAGCTCCCCATATCGGCTGGACACGCCAGCCATGTTGCAAGTGAAAACCTGCGCCCTTCTTCTTTGTCGATGGACCCTCCGCCTTGCTTGTTGCGGAAAGGTCAGCCTCTCGAACACAGAAATTCTTCTTCTTTCTTCCCGCTCGGGGAAGGCTTCATCGGCTTCGATCTCAAAGCCGTCATTGTATCCATTGTCGTCGACCGACGACACCATCATTATATCCCCCATCTCTTCTTCATCTGCCGTTGATGGACAGTAATCTTCTTCAGTGGCGATTGTCTGCATCAGCCGCTGCTGTCCGAGTGAGGTGTTGCCCAATCCTCGGAAATAGCTTCTGACCAGGCGGGCCATTTCTTCTCGACCCCGCTCTTGATGTAGTACGGGGGATAGTGGTCGGCCTCCAGAAGGAGGAATGTAGGCCAGTCGAGCTCTGTCGGCTGGCTGTTGGAACCTTCGCCCCGTGGCAGGGACGTTGGCTTGACGGGCCGCAGCCCGGAAACTTCTGTGGCGCGGAGGATCCGCAACCACCTCTTCTTCATTCATCGGGGACAAGCCCCTTTCTCTTCTCGCTCCCGCCTCGTCGTTCATAGGACGACGGCGGATGGGTGTCAGATGGTAGGCAGGTCGGGTCCGCTTGGGAACCCACACCTGTTTGAACTTTTTCGGCTTGAGTGCCGAGCTTCCTTGGCCATAGGGGCCGGCTTCTTCTCTTTCTGCCCTCCTTCCAGCGAGAGCTTGATAGGTGTTGTGGACAGGGATGTTGGGGATGACTCGGTCTGGGGTCACCTGTGCCGTGCGCCCGTCGAGGAAGACGCGCATGCCTCCCACTAGCATCGATTTCCCGGACTGAGATACAGTTCCGGTGATCACAGCAGTATTCTTACGATCCTGGCGACGCTGACGTCCTCCAGGGGGTTTGTTGACTACAGCGGGGTGCGTCCCACGTACAACGTGGTGCACCATGCAGCTAGCGGCCGGGGCCGGATTCTTGAGCGAACCATCGCAGCAGGGAGCCTTCAGAGGCTCCACTTCCTTCACGGTTTCCTCGACAGGTTCCGTGGCTTCGACTTCCAGCATGTCGACAAAGGCCAACCCCAAGAAGTTGGGGAAACCCACAGCAGGAGGAAAGCTACCAAATTCCATGGGCACCGCCAGGTACCCTTGCGCGTGTCTGGCGACGATCGCAGGACTGAAGCCGACGCCGGTTATCCCGTGAGTCGACATTGTTTGCACTGAAATATCAAACAAGGCGATAATCAGTAGTCTTTGAGAGGGCTTCGAAGCCCGAGTATCTCGGCAAAGAGATGAAAGGTGACACTAGTCCCACCGGGCGTGCCAGACTTGTTCGCGACCTTTTCTTTCTTTCCGCCTTTTCGTTCGCGTATCGATCAACCATTTAACTAACTGGTAGTCAACTGACTGATTGACGATGCGGGCGTGCCAGTCACATGAGTGACAATTCTGTTGTGCGCTCATTTTAACCCATATCGGGCGAATGTGAGGTTCGGTCGGGACCAGCAGTCCGCCATACCATAAAGGTTATGGCGTTAATTACATCCCCCACGAGGAGGGAACACCTTTGATTAATTGCCGAGATATCGGGCTGTCGAAGCCGGGTTAAAAGAGCTACGTGATGATTATAGCAATGACAGGCAGGATGCAGCATTAATCATGCGAAAGATGCGTAGTTAAATGGGAAAATGAATCCTAGGTACGTGGCGGAGGACGCAGGTCCGAAGACCACCATCGCGCGTGACGAGGGCTTCCGGCCAGACATGATCCGGCTTTTAGCCGACGCCATTTGATATACCAGGAGATCTATGCATGCATGCACACAAGACATTCATGATTATATTGAACATGAAGATAGCGTTATGAAGACGGTGACGATCACCCATATTTATTACCCCTCGTCGAGAAGAGGGAGAGCAACACAAGTATGCTAGCGAAAGCGAAATGCCAACGGATTATGATGGTGAGTATGATGACGGCATGACTCGGGCTCGCTTGACCCTCCTTTATTCAATTCAATGCCTGCTACGGCTTGCCGACATTGCCCCCGAGAGGCGAGGCTTGCCCCGGGGTAAATAGACCATTAGAGCGGCACAAGGTTTCAAAATCGGCGTGACTATGTAAGAAAACTTATACGGCGCGATAAAGCGTAGGCATAGCGGCTAATACGGCGCGGTCTTCATGCAGTTGAGACGGCGCGCAAGAGGGTTGGGGCGCGCCGGTTTAGGGCGCGCCGGAAAGTCGCAAGGAAATTTTTTAAGGAAATGAGTGTGGGGTTAATCCGGCGCGGGGGGGGTACCGCGCCGGTTTAGGGCGCGCCGGTTAAGACCGCGCCGTATTAAACCTGTTTTTGTTGAATTATGAACTTTTTAAGTTTATTAGACTTCATGGGACCCTTTCTTAAGTTGTTTGGGCCAAATGGTTGTTTGATTGGAGTCCATGGCCTTCTGGAAATGAGGGGGAAGTCAGTGCGAGGTTCATACTCGAGCACTGAGTTGATTCGATTTGGAGCGATCATTTTTTTTATTGACATAATTATCTAGAGTCTGTCGAAAATTTGACAGCATCTCCCCTGAACAAACAGAGTTGCAGGGGAGGATCGGGGTCATACTCACTAATGGAGCAAGCCCCTAAATCACCGGTCTGCCCAAAGGCGGCCAGCATACCCCACTGGATAGGATACCCCGAGGACAAGCCTGCTAGGGGCACCAAAGCTCCATGGGGGAAGAAATAGAAGGGCGAAGTCACTGATGATGAGGACGACACCCCGAGGGCTAGCCTACGAGGGGTGAAGGACTCGTGGTCAGTGATTCGTCCCATGAAGGGACTGACCATTGGGAGAATGGAACTCCGAGGACTAGCCTACAAGGAGCGCACACCCCCTGGTCTCGATCGGGCCTTGGTCTGTCGGGGTTGAGTTCGTTGACCCAGGCCCCCTTCATTATTGGCCATGGCTTCGAGAAGACGCCCACCATGAAGAGGTAGGGCTCTCGGTCGCCCGGCAACTGCAGGAACTAAAAGGGGAATGTCCCCCTCCCCGGGTGATTGAAGTGACGGGGAAACCTCGGAACGATGCAGATGGCCACGAAGAACATGTAATAACGGCCTAAGTTAGACAGACCCCCGGCAGGGACATATGCTCGAACAGTTAGAAAACAATACTCGAGGGGACAAAGGCGCATGCAGAGGCACGGCTCCATCCGAGAGGAGAAAGGGATGCAAAGCCCTTGAACTAAACATGAAAGAAATGAAACGCAAGAGAGCCCCCGGGGAGGGGTGTTTCTGTAGCCCGCGGTGATTCGGGGCATAATATGCATCTCGAGGAAACCGGAATCGGCCCTATGCAGAGAAGAACCCTGACGCACGTATCAGTATAGATAAAGATAGAGAAAGGGGAAATCGTTCCTCCAATTTATTGATTCAAGCATCCACAGGCATGCATACAGATCACCATCCCTAAGACAAGGAGGATTTGACATTCGCACGGCGAGATTACAATTCCGGCACCATTGTTTGGTTGCCGTTTAACGCTATTTAGAAGCAGAGGACGCCCAGGTCACGATAACAGAGAGAAGATGGCAGAAGAAATCGCAAAGAAAGGGGGGAGGGGAATCGACTCATATCATCGTCGCCCCTCCCCTCCATCGCTTACATTCGATGTATAGAAGCTTAGAGGAAAAGGAAAAGAAACGCGGAAAGCAGGAATAGGAACGGCCCCTGCCCACCTGTTCCTAAAAAAAAACAGAGTATCGTCGATGCCGGCCGACGGTCGCCCCTTCAGAGAAGAAAAACCCTCCCTCTCTGTGTATCCCGAGAAAGGAAGAAGACTCTCTCGTTTCGCAGTTGCCTCACCCTTTTCTTTTTCTATTTCTCTGAGAGCCCAGAGCCTTCCCAGCCTTCCAGCCTTCCAGCCTTCTAGCCTTCTTTTCAATCGAACCTCGCCCCTATATATAACAGGTTGGAGGCTCTTCATCCGGCGTGAGCTTTTGGCGCGCCGGGGAAGTCTTCATCAACTTATCGCGCCGGTTTAAGGCGCCATTCGATAGGGTAACTGGCGTGCCGGGATAAGGGCTGGAGGTAAGGGGCGCGCCGGGCTAAGGGCTGAAGGAAAGGGGCGCGCCGGGATAAGGGCTGAAGGAAAGGGGCGCGCCGGTTTAAGGGTATTGAGTGGGGGGCGCGCCGGTTTAAGGCGCGCCGGGCTAATGCTCCTTGTACGCTTCAAGCCAGTCGATGAACTCGGGGATAATTCCGGAGGCCATCGTGAACATGCACTCTGCCACTGCTCACTAAGACTTCGACGATATGATCTGTCGAAGCTCCTAGATTGGCGTACGGCCATTCTCGAGGTTCTGGATTGCTTTAGGCTGCTCGCACAGGTTTTCTGCGGACACACGGCCTTCAGCTCTATGATCCATGCCGTTAGCTTGGCCTGGCTCGTGTCCGAAGCTTCTCGAAAGGCGTGACAACACCAGGGATAGATCCGCCCGAGCTGGGTGATCATTCAGCCGCTAATGGGCCCATCTTGGCAGGAAGCCGCACCCATGTCGGGTGATCGGGATCTTCTGCTGCCGGAGCTTTCGGTCCTCCGTGCTGGAGAGCCGGGGGAACTCCTTTGTCCTCAGGAGAACCTCTTCATTTGGTGGGGGATCACCGGATAGACCGTCATCCTTGATCGGACAACGGATGTGGTGTATGCGGCATGACAGAGTCGATGCCGGTTCATTAGGCAGGCTTGGTCGCACTGCCGGTTGGTTGTGAGCTTGTCTCGGCTCCCCTGAGGTGAAGTCCCCGTGTCTGTACGGAATGACCCGAGGCTCTGGCGGCTTGAGAAATCTTCAATATGTTGATCTTTATCGGCTTCCGTACTTCGATGGGCTGGGTCATTTGTCCTTATGGCTTGGTCGCCGACGATCATATTTTAGGTGCCAACAGGAGGTTTCTATTTTTGATGCTCGGGAGGCTGCTGCTTGACACAAAGGGTGATGTTATCAACTACCGCTTCTTGGGCATACTCGAGGACTTGGAGGGCGTCGGCCGATTCGCCTAGGGAGCAGCGCTGTTGGCGCACTTGATAGCCGACCTGTCCACGGGGACAGGTCGTGAGACGACAGTCAGTGGCTTTTCACCATTTCTTCAGGTATGCATTTTTTGTTATTTGTTGTTTTTCTTGTTAGAATGCATATGCATATGAATGCTTTGCTAATGCGATGCATGAATGCAGATGTGGAGTCAGTTGTACATGCCGATGGGACGTGCTGACTCACGGCCTGGAGATGAGGGGTCCTTCCCTCTAGCACGGCGCTGGCTATCGGTGGTGATCGGAGCCCCACTCGCCTACGAGTTGCGAGTGCTGCGACGGGAGTTCCGAGACTTCCCTGCCTCACTGGTATGTATGCTTGATATGATGCAATTTTTTTTTATGTTTTATTATAGAATGTGATATGATATGATGGATGATTGATATGTGTGCTTGTGGATGCAGGTGAGATGGAGACCCTACGAGGAGATGACCGACGAGGGCCAGCCCTGGGTCGTAGCGGCCAGACCTTGTTTTGGGCATGAGCTTTGGGTTCATTGCCTGAACGAGATTGAGCCGTTACGGCTTAGGCTGGTGATGAGGACCCTCGACCTACACCAGGAGTGGATCGAGGTAGGAGAGCCACGAGGGATAGGCAAGACGACCCGCGGTCGCACGAAGGTGATCGACTGGAGAGTGCGGTTCTCCGACCAGTACGCCGACTGGCGGCGTGGCGGGACCCGGGTCACTTCACAGGCGACCGACAGCTCCGAGTACCTCCGACGCTACTGGGAGGTCTACGCCGGCCGACCCCAGATGAGGGTCTTAGGGGTATGTATGAATGCAATTTATTTCTTTTGCAAATGCTTTGTATATCTATCATGTGACTAATATGTGATGAATGCAGGATGCGCGGGATATAGTAGTGATGGATGCACAGGCCCACCTACACTACCTAGAGGCACAGCTAGCCACCACACGGGTGGATCTTGAGACCCTGGTGAGTGTTTAAATTATTCCTATATGCAAACGAATCTTTTTTTTGAATTATGGATGATTAGCCACTGACGATCTTAATGAATGCAGCGTGCCCAGCAGGGAGCAGTAGGGAGAGAGACAGGAGAGGCCTCCAGCTCGAGAGGGCCTAGTGTAGAGGCGACTACACTAGCAGAGCAGCTAGCAGGGGCAGTGACACGGGCCGAGGTGGCAGAGCGCGACCTCGCCACACGGGTACGCCATTAAACTCAAACTCAACCTTACATTACATTATTTATGTGATATACTCATGAAAATTGTTTCTTACAGACCGAGGAGCTCCGGGCCGCTCTTACTTGCATCGAGGAGGGACAGCGGGTGATGGCCACGCAGGTGAGTTATTTATTTTCAATTGTATGTTGCTTATTCCATGAATTATTGAATTACTGCATTAGTTGTGGAACTGATGATTTGTTTGAATGTTTGCAGTCTTCACAGTTACAGGCGGCACATACCTGGGCTGCCCTGGCTGGGGCAGAGTTGGCGATCTGCGAGCAGCGGGTCACGGAGCTGGAGCGAGCCTTGAGGCGGCGAGAGGAGCTGCCTCAGGACGTGGCGGAGCTGCGAGTCGCCCTTGAGATGGAGCGTAGAGAGCGTGCTTGGGAGCGCGAGGAGCACCAGGCGGAGCGTGTCCGGGACCGCGAGCAGTACCAGGCAGAGCATGCCCGGGACCACGAGCAGTACCAGGCGGAGCATGCCCGGGATCGAGAGGAGCGGTCAGCTTGCGAGCGGGAGCTTACAGCTTTGAGGGCCCAGCTAGTCGTTACGCAGGAGCGGCTACGAGCGACCGAGGAGCGGCTTCAGCGAGGCCGGGAGCGGGCGCGAGCTGCAGGGTACAGCTTCGCCAGCTCTACTTTCGTGGCGGGTTCCTCTCTCTGGCAGAGGAGCGAGGCAGAGGAGCCGGCTCGAGCTCCAGCTACTTCCCGGGGGTCCATGCCCCCTCCACCAGCGTCTCGTCGGGAGGACGAGAGTGAGGCCGAGAGTAGGAGAGAGGAGGGTGGAGGCGAGAGCTGAGAGATTTACTGGTGCTCCTCCACCCTCACACCTGTACTCAGATAGTTATGTATATAGATATGAGATTGAAATTTTTGTTACCTGAGCACTTGTGTAGTTGTGTAGTTGTGTCTTCTTTTCCTTCTCGTCTTTTACTTTTGCCCTGCACTTCCACACCTGAACAAACAAGTTAATTAATCTGTTCGACTTGGCCCCTTGCTCAATGAGCAAGGGGTGTCTTCATTTTGACCTTGATAATGGGTCAAGGGGCCAAGCCTTTAATCAATGAAGGCAAATCATGGAAAAATACCCAAGGGAATGCAACACGCAAGCAAACATATGCCAACTTAAAAATAAAGATGGGCACACAAATATGCGATCAAACACATGAGCATGATTTTTATCATTTCATATATATTTTTTGCTTGAAAAATGTTTTGAAAATGACGCCCTAGAGAATGGCGTTAATTGTTAAATTGACGCCGCCACGGGAGGCGTTGTATTCAGAAAATCATTATTTTTTTTATTTTGTTTTTTTTTAAATGACGACATGGAAGAAGGCGTTATTTATGAAATGGATGACTGCCAGAAAGGGCGTCTTATTTAGAAAAACATTTTTTTGTTTTTATTTTTTTTAAAAAGACGACCCAATAGAAGTCGTGATTTATGGAAATGACGTATGCTAAGAGGGCGTTATTTAAGGAAAATAATTTTTTTTTGAGATTGGGCACAACGTAAAGGCCTTAAACCTTATTCAATCACCATCTTAAATTCATTAATCTTTCTTGAAAGACTTAACAAAAGGTCAACGTGATTAAATGCTTGCTTTTACTCATATTCTCTCATGGCCCATCCTTCTTAGTCGGTCTTTTGCCGTGCTTCGAGCTTATAACCTACCATAGAGGGGGAAAGGGAAGAATAAGTAAAGGAAGCTCACGGGAGGTTACTGAGATCAAGAAAAACCTTCTTCTCCCGCCCTAACGCCCGTTGGGATTCGGTCTTTGGCTTAGGGAGATTTTGTTGCTCTTTTTGCCCTTATTCATGCACGCTTACGACCAGGGTTTTCCCTGCGGGGACTTTGCCCTCTTGACATGTTTTTGGTGAATTTCTCTTTTCTTTTCTTTTCTTCTTCAACAAATAAAAACCTAATTGTACTTGGGCTTTTAAGCATTTTGCTTCCTTTTGGGCCTTGACTTCCACCTACTTGGGCGGCGGGCAGGTTCAGTTAGTATTCCCTGACTCGAACTCCCTCTCGCGAGCCGAAGAGGAGAGAATAGGTAAGGTTTGTACACTCTCCGTTTGGGTCTGACTTTCTTCGAATTTTGGGCCGCTTAAGTTTAGGAGTAAAGCGTGTAGTGTGTGTGAGTTGACCTTAGAGTTAAACTATTAAGACTGAAGAATGAATTACAGATTTTGATTTTTCAGGTTCGCGTCCCATGTATTGCTCTAATCTGCAAAATTTTCTTGATTTTTTTTATATTTTTTTGGCTATTTTTGGTTTTTGTTTTGTTTTTCTTCTTTTTCTTTATTTTTTTAGGGGTAGTATTTCTTCAAGTAAAGACCATTCCAAGGGTGAGCAAGCTCTTCACCTTCAGCATTAATTATTTTGTAACCATTGCCAGGAAAAACATCTTTTATGACGAAAGGCGCTTCCCAGTTTGGTTGGAGTTTTGAACGAGGCCCACCTGGTTTTACAAAGATTCTTTTAATTACCAATTCACCGATTTTGAACTTTCTCTCAATTACTTTCTTTTGATAAAAACGTGAAAGCCTGTTTTGATAGACACGCGCATGTTCGGCGGCGGCCAGGCGCTTCTCATCTAGGAGTTCTAACTGAGCAATGAGAGATTTGCGACGCTCATCAATAGGGAGCCCCTTGTCCAATTGTACTCGTAAAGAAGGAATAAGAATCTCGTAAGGGACTACCGCCTCCATCCCATAAGTAAGGGCGAAAGGTGTTTGTCCAGTAGGGGTACGAATGGAAGTGCGATAGGCCCAAAGAGCTTCAACCAATTTTTCTGGCCAATCCGCAAATTTGTTAGCCTCACACGTTTTCTTGATAATTTTGATCAAAGTTTTATTAGTTGCCTCTGCTTGGCCATTGCCCTGCGAATAATAAGGAGATGAATGATGTAATGCAATGTTATACCTGTTGCAGAGGTCCTGAAGTTCCTGAGAGATGAATTGCGGTCCATTGTCGGTGACGATGGTACTTGGGATGCCGAACCTTGCGATGATATTCTTCATTATGAATTTGCATACGGTTGATGCTTTTACTTCCACGTAAGCTTCCGCTTCCGCCCACTTGGTGAAGTATTCCGTCGTCGTCAGTATGAATGACTTTGGTTTTGTGAGGAGGGTCGGATCACCAAGAGGTCCAATGATATCGAAAGCCCACATGGAGAAAGGCCATGAGGAAGATACGGGATGGAGTGAAGAAGCAGGAGAATTAATTTTGTCGGCGTGCAGTTGGCACTTAACACACCTTCGGACATAGATAGAACAATCCTCTTCTAGAGTGGGCCAATAGAAACCTAGCCTTAGGATCTTCTTAGCAAGCATATGGCTATTGACATGACCACCACACACCCCCGAATGGGCCTCTTCCACTACCTTCCAAGATTCATCATCATCTAGACATCTTAATAAAACTCCAGTGAGACCTCTTCTGTAGAGCACACCTCCAATCAGGGTGTATCGCTGAGCAACCCTTCTAATGACTTTCTTTTCTTCCGCTGTGGCTTCTTTAGGATATGATTGGTCCTGGCAATATTTAGCAATTTCATAATACCACGGCTTTTCTTCATCATCCAATTCTTCTTCCAAGTCCAATAGCATGACCTCCTTATTCTCAATAATTCTGCCTTGCTCAACCTTCCTAAGCACCTCCTCCTTAATCCTAAGAAAAGATGGGTCTTGAATAGCGGGAATGAGCCGCTTACGAACAGTGATGGAGTGGGAATCCCTTTTGGGAAGGAGAACCAAGGAAGATGCAAGAGAAGCAAGAGCATCAGCTAGAATGTTATGGTCACGAGGGACGTGAACGAAGATCAATTTGGTGAAAAGCTTGGTGTAAGCAGAAGTCAATTCTTGGTAGGGCTTGAGTTTAGGATTGAGCGTGCGGCACTTGGAGAGCACTTGGCAAAGAATAAGCTGACTATCACCTACAATTCACAATTGGGTAATACCGAGTTGATGAGCGGCCTCCAGTCCGGCCAAAAGAGCCTCGTACTCAGCTATATTATTTGTAACTAGAAATGCAAGCTGAGAGGCAAGCGGAATAGTGATACCCTTCGGTGATAGAAGAACAATGCCGATCCCCTTCCTTTTAGAATTCAAAGCTCCATCAAAATGTAACGTCCACATCGAATCGGATTGATTGATGGACATTAGCTCCTCATCTGGAAACTCTGAGCGAACATGGTGAAATCGAGGGAGAGGATGATGAGCAAGATGTTCTGCTATGGCATAGCCTTTAATCGCTTTTTGCTGAATGTAGATGATGTCAAACTGAGAGAGGAAGCTTTGCCATCGTGCTAATCGATCAGTGAGAATAGATTTTTCAAGAAGGAACTTGATTGGATTCATACGAGCAATGAGATGAACCTCGTGAGCTAAGAAATAATGCTTGAGTTTCTGAACTACCCAGACTAAATCTGCACAAGTCTTCTCTATGGCTGAGTACCTCTGCTCACATGGGTTAAGGAGTTTTGACAAGTAGTAAGCTGCCCTCTCTTTTCCTTCTTCGTTGACTTGGGCTAGGACAGCGCTACAGAGTCATCCAGGACAGAGATATAAAGAACAAGCGGTTTGCCCTGAACTGGCGGCCTCAGGACAGGAGGATTTGAGAGATAATCCTTCAATCCATCAAAAGCTGCCTGACACTTGTCATCCCAAATAAACTTGACTCCCGGCTTAGTAAGCTCGTAGAACGGCTTACATCTTTGTGAGTGCTGGGAAACAAATCGACGAATAAATTGTAACCTCCCGATCAATCCTCTTACTTCTTTCAAATTCTTGGGAGGAGGCATTTCTCTTATGGCCTTCGCCTTGTTGGGATCAATCTCAATACCCCTCTTACTAACAATGAATCCAAGTAACTTCCCTGATGAAACACCAAACACGCACTTCTTGGGATTCATTTTCAAATGCTACTCCCGTGCTCTTTGCAAGACTTTAGCTAGAACCCCGGGATGCTCAATCCTTGTTCTTGATTTTACTACCAGGTCATCCACATACACCTCTATATAAATGTGGATCATATCATGAAAAATAGCCATCATAGCCCTTTGATAGGTGGCTCCAGCGTTCTTAAGTCCAAAAGGTATGACCACATAACAATAAGTTCCCCATGGTGTAGTGAACGATGTTTTCTCTTGGTCTTCCTCAGCCAGGCGAATCTGATTATAACCTGAAAAGCCATCCATAAAGGAGAGAGTCTCATATCCTGCCGTGTTATCAATTAAAACATCAATATGAGGGAGGGGGAAGTCATCTTTAGGACACACGCGGTTGAGGTCCCGAAAGTCTATACAAATCTTGACCTTTCCATCCTTCTTCATGACTGGGACGATGTTAGCCACCCAATTAGGATAGAGGACAACTCTAACAAATCTGGCCTTATGCAACTTATCGACCTCTTCTTTCATTTTTAAAGCCATATTAGGGTGGAAACGTCTCAACCGCTGTTTGACCGGGACAGACCCTGGCTTTAAGTGCAAGATGATGTTCAACGAGCGCAGGGTCTAGTCCGGGCATATCTTCATAACTCCATGCAAACGTGTCCTTGTATTCTTGAAGTACCAAGATAAGCACCTCCTCTTCGGATGGTGGCAAGTTCTTTGAAATGAGGACAATCCTAGGGTCTTCTTCCGTACGCAGATTTATTTCTTTGGTAGGTTCTTCTACTGAGGCTGATGGTTCATCAAATCTTCTCATGCCACTAGCAAAAGTATCAGCCTCGTCCTCATATTCTTCGTAACTTTCATCCCCCTCTTCAACAAGGTCTTCATCATTCATAATCTCATAGACACCAAAACCCTCATTAGAAGCATAAATATCCTCATATTCTATCTCTGGCAGGATGATCGGATTTTCCACAAATTCTGGGATGGCTAGGCAAGCTTGACATCTTCTAGCTAACTCCAACAAGAATCTACGGGGAATTTGCTTACTCTTGGATTTCTTATGTGAAGCTACCCCATGAGTTTGAAAACTAGAGGAAAAAGAACAACTAGCTTGATCACTAGAAGATGGGGAAGAAAAAGCGGGTACAGAAGGGGATACATATGAAGTCCCCTCACCAGAGGGGTAGGGGAGGTCCTTTAACAAATCCGGAAAGAGCGGCCCCGGGATCGAGACACACTCAGGAAGAAGATAGGAGGTCTCCTCAACGGAGATGGATTGGGAAGTTTGAATTTTGGCATTTTTTTTCATTTTCAAGGAGAAAGCAATGGGAGGTGGAAACAGGGGGGAGTGTTGAAATTGAAAGTTTGGTGAAGGATTGAATCAATGATGACCCACGCGGGGGTGTAATGGAGAGTTTGGAAAACTGCTCGAGGAGCAAGGGAGGAATTGGAAGAGAAACTTGTAGTGAACTTGGAGAGAAGTTTATTAAGACCGCAGGCGGCCTAGGGATATCTGAAAAGAACACCCGATCAATCAAACGGACAACAGCAGTCGGGTGAATGGATTTGGTAAAGAAAAGGCCGGCCCACAGCCTGTCTGTGTCAAAACCCTCTTCAAACGGCACATCGGGTTCTCCAGTATCTGAATAGTCACTCAGAAGCTGCCTCTTGTCTGTAATTACTGCTGGCTTTTCAATCAACTCATGAATCAACGGTGACCATTCTGGATCAGTCTGCATGAACAAGCGGCTCAGAGCAATAGAGATATCATTCATGTCAAACCACCTATACCAGTCACATTCAGGATCATCCATTTTCCTTCGCTTATCTGGCCTTAATGACTCCAAAGCTTTATATGTGGCTAGTGGCGCTATATGGCAAGCAAACTGCCGTGCATGCACATCCTGACAATCTAGCATAGAAGTGATTACTGTAGTATGCTCATCATCATTCTGAATACCTCCTGTTACAAAATGTGTTTGAGGGGTCCATGTAAGAGGTTGCCGGTCAGTCTTGAGAGTGGAAGTCATAACGGCCCACGGTTCTTTTTCCTCTTTGCCTGGTGCTTTATATCTGAGGCCACCTCGGAGAATCATCTTTTGAGGCTTGACAGGCTTAACTTTCCCTTGGAGATTGGCACCCAAGCCTTTACCAGTTCGGTACCCCATCTTCATTAAAATGTTCCATCCGGGCGTATTCATCAAACCTTTCTTCTTCTTGCCTTTGGATGGCTGTGTGGTGAAAGGGGTTGAAGGGGATGATGATCTTACCGAGTCTTGCCGCAGATCGGCAACATCCAACACTGAGAGCAAAGGCCTATTGGAAGGCCACATGGAGGGCACTGATGTTGCAGAATGTATGTCTTCGATCGGCAAGATGGGCATGCTAGTGACTTTAATGATGCACCCTTTGTGTGTAAATTTGATGCATTGATGGTTCGTGGAAGGCACCGCATCGAGTTCTTGAATGTAGGGGCGACCCAAAATGCCATTAAATGTCGGGTCCATATCCAAAATATGGAAATCTGCCGTGACTGAGACTGGACCCAAACCGACTTTCAGAGTAATCATTCCTAGTGGTGGCTTTCTTGTATTATCATAAGCTGTGACTGTTATAGTGGACGGCCGAATCTGACTCTCCAGAATGCCGCACATCTTTAAAGTGCTTGGTGGCAAAACATTAATGGATGCCCTAGTATCAACCAAATATTGCTTCACGGCTATTTTGTTGATATCAATGGTGATGCACAGTGCATATTTCCTGGCCGGCTGCAGAGCCAACTCATGTTCATAAAAAGTGATGGCCGGCTGATTGCTAACTGGGTTTAAGACAGTAGTAACCTGTTCGACCGGGATATCTTCATTCACCATTACTTTTTACAGGTATTGTTTCAAAGCTTGCTGATGTGTGGCAGATCTTTTAATCAGTTTCAGAATAGAAATACGGGCCGGTGTTTGTCCAGATGCTTCAATAAATCATACTCCGTGCCCTGTGTAGATTCTTGTTCTTGCTCTCCTTGTTCCTGTGGTGGCTCCTGCTCCCGCTGGGGAAACACTCGATGAAACATCCGTTCGCTACGGAGCACCATCGTTCTTTGCGCCTCTGTCGGGACCGGTGTGGGTAAAGGGGTGGAGGAAGTAGAGGGAGTGGTGCTGGGTGTAGGCGCAGGGTTGGTGGGAGGAGGGGTTCTTATGAGGGGCCTTGCCAGTTGTGGATTATTAGAATGAGATGATGGTGATTGTGTAACAAGAAGGGGCCTTGGAATCATGGTGGCGATAGATGGAGGCGGAACGGGAGGGGCGACGGCTGCCGGCGAGGTACGAATAAGAGGAGGTCTGTTTGGTGGAGGGTTTTGGGGTGATGGAGAATTTGTGGGTTGGCGCAAAAGAAGGGGACGTGAAGGGACGATATTGGCATTGGATGGCCCAGGAGTGAGGGAGCGTATAAGGGGACGTTGTGGCTTGGAAGGAGGGATAGGCTGGTGCCTTCTTATTAATGAGGGTGGTGGATTAGAATTCTGATTAATAGCCCCGACAGAGGCGTTTTCATGGTGCCAAATTTGTCCTCTCTCCACTTCATGGATCGAGGTGACAATATTCACTTGCTGATTTGGGACCGGATGCTCCGGTAGTGGATTATTAACAATCCCCATATTGGGTTGGGGAGCAGGAACCTGTTGTTGTTGAGGGGCTTGTGGTTGTCCTTGTTGCTGATGCTGTTGAGCTGCTGGCTGCCGAGGAAGCCTTCGAACCTTTAAAGAAGCAATGACTTTCCTCATCTCGTCCCAAGCAATATCACCTTGATCATTCATGTCATGTATGTAATCTTTGAAGTGAAAGCAATGATCGATATTGTGCTCCGGTTGTCGGTGAAAGACACAATACCGAGATGTATCCACATGTTGGGGCCATATTGCTCTTTCCTTTGGCAATGTGAGCAGGTTAGCGGCCATGAGGGCATTAAAGATATCCAATAAGCTTTCGGGAAGAGGGGAGTACTGTGCCCTTCGGGACCCAAAGGCCTTCTTTATTGAAATTGTTGTGGTGCATAATTGGCCGGTGGGGGCACTTGGTGATATTGCGGGGTTTGATTTGGTGGAGCAATGTGGGATTGTTGTTGAGGAGGTGGAGGAGGCCGTAAGGTCTAAGGAGGGTTGTTATTTGGCTGGTGGACTTGATTATGGAAGGCGGGCTGTTGTGGTGATGGCCCTGGGTTTGAAGGGTGGCGGAAGGGTGTGGAATTGCCAAACGCACTCACCTGCTCGTTGGTAACGGTGCCTTCAGTGGTTTCCCCAGTATTGCCAATATTAACATTCCTCTTTATCACCTTCGGCCTAGGCTCAAACATGCCCATGATTGGCGAATCCTTCATTTGCGTCTGAATATATCTAGCTCTTTCATAGAGCTCTTCCATAGTGCTTAGTTTATTCATGGCCAGGATATGACGGAATTGTGGAGTAGAATTTGAAATAATCATTTTGACTTGCTCCATCTCTGACAATGTGTCTTTCAATTTCTCGGCCATGGCCCTCCATCTGTCAGCAAATTCTCGGCCATGCTCCGTCTCTGACAATGTGTCTTTCAATTTCTCGGCCATGTGTCTTCCTCCTCGGGCTTCAGCTTTTCAGCAACCAGATCAGTAACGGACAAGGAGGGACCCACACGGTCCTTGTATTTCTGCAGGAACTTTCTTTGAACTGCATCAAAATCGCCAGCATCAGCCGGCTCCAAGGAATAAAACCATTCAAGCGCCGGACCATCCAAAGATCGCCTAAAAAGATAAGCCAGTGAAGTTTTGTTGCCCTGCCAGAAGGATGCTTCATACAAGAAATCCTTTAAATGGATGTGCGGGTTACCCGTGCCATTATACCATCGAAAGTTGGGCATCTCAGACGGTGGAAGGTGGAAAACCGGCAACGGAGGAAGCATAATTTCGGGAGTGGCATTTGATGTGGTGACTTTTCTAAGCTGCTCCTCCATACTGGCCAGCCTTTGGAGGAGCAAAGTATGATCATCAGACTCGGCTGGGGCCGGTCAGAAAGAATATGGATTTGGCATAGGTGGCGTAGGCCTCCTCAAGATTTGGGGAGCAGAAGGTTGCTGAGGCCTAGCAACAGAATGACTTATCGGTTGGGCCGGCATAGTTATGACCGGAGTAGGGGGGCGCGAGGGCACCCTGGACGCGACCGCCTGGTCGTTAGGAAAATTGGTAGAATGACCAGCCATGGCCTGGGGAGGATTGGAGGATGAGGGGACAGACTTTCCCTTCAAAGCGGCTTGAATGGCATAGCGCTGGGAATCATCCAACTGGGAAAGGACCTTGAGAACATCATTAAAATTGAGGGAGGAGGGAGTATCCCCAGAGGTGTTCAAAGTGGCAGGCTGAGCCTGGGAAGGAGGTTTAACCTCCGGAAGAGTAGAGTCCATCATGTGGACATGCGTAGGAGAGGGAACATAGTTCCCATCACAGTAAAGAGGATTTTGAGACGGATTCTCATTAAACGAGTCAAAATGACCCTCCTCATAGTCATCATATGTGTACCCGTAGTTGGCCATGTTGACGATTTTACCTGAACGCAATTTCATGCTTAAGGAGAAAGAGATGAATGTCTCATAATAAGATATAATCCAAAAGATATCACCTTTTCAAAAGAAACACACAAGTTGTAATGAGCGCAAGATTTTAAGATTTCTCTTGGAAATTAGGGTGGGTTCAATATTAGGTACTTTCTTTCGAAGGTGGATCCTTGTTGAAAATTTGGGTATAATCTCCGGGTATCTAGATTTTCTCTCCTTTCTAACGAATGGGTCAACTATACTCCGGGTACTTCAATGGTACAACCTGCCTAGCGTCCGTGAGGGAATCCACAGGTGTGAGGACTTACGGAGGCTTGGCTTAGGAATTTCCGGTCCAAAGAGACGGAATGCTCAATGGAGGGTCCTTCCTTCACCAAGAGGGGTGAAAACTCCTAACAAGTGTGGGGAGAGGAGGTCTCCCAAACCGTATGCCAAGATGAATGCAAACAGGTGATATCAATCAACAGATATGATGATCAGATAATATCAGCCAAATAAACAGACAGGAGCAGCAGTTCTGTGGGCACAGAACAAAATGACGACTCAGATGGGGTCGCCAAATAAATAAATAATGCCTGGGATGCAGGCGCTAGTCACTGCGGGCAGTGAGATAGAAAATGACGCCTTGGGGTGAGGCGTTAAATGATGAAGAGACGCCTCCGTAAAGGGCGTGAATCACATCGAACAGTAACCAGGAACAGTAATAATGCAAATGACACCTTCTGTAAGGCGTCCAATTATAAAATGACGTCCGGGAGTTAGGCCATCAAAACCAATGAACAGCGATAGGGGAGCGGGGACAGGAACAGTAATAATGCAAATGACGCCTTTCGGTAAGGCGTCGAATGATGAAATGATGCCTCTGACAGAGGCGTGAATTATAAAATAACGGCAGCAACGAGGGCGTTATTTCAGCTCAATGAACAGAAACCCTGATAGTCAACAGAAAATAGATTTCTCACTAAACAGATGATACGACAGATGATATGGGGGCTCCAAAATGGCCTAAACAGTGGGAGGTGTGCACGTGGTGCACAATAGGAAAGGTGCTACGTGGAGCACAAGGGAGGGGTACGCGAGGGTACCAAAGGAGGGACACACAAGGGTGTCAATGGGAGAGTGCTACGTGGAGCACAATGGAGGGGTACCGAGGGTACCAAAGGAGGGACACACGAGGATGTCAATAGGAGGGTGCTACGTGGAGCACAATGGAGGGGTACCAAGGGTACCAAAGGAGGGACACGCGAGGGTGTCAATAAGAGGGTGCTACGTGGAGCACAATGGAGTGGTAATCAAACTAAAAATAAAAGAAGTCCTACTGTGATCGCCAATTTGTAGATTATGAAAAATCGACTTAATGGGGAATGAAACCCAAACTCAATTTCTAAAGCTTAAAAATTAATGGCGAAAGGAAGAGCATGCGTGGGATGCTAAAGGAGAATGTGATCGCCAGAGGGGTTACCTCAAATAAGAAAAAGGATGATCGTGAGTACGTTGTGTTGAGCGGGGAAGATTGTGAACCCTTTCTTCCTCCTTCTATCGGCCGGCCGATGAAGGGGGTTCTTCGTCTTGATTACCTTGCAAGAACACACAAATCAAATAAAAGAGTGGATTAGCCAAAGGGTGTAGTATCAAAGTTCTAAGATTATGAAATTAATCAAATTGAACATGAACATGAACACACCTTGTGTGTTTTGGTTTTAAACCCCTAAGAGGAGTAACAAGGTTTGAAAAGTATGGATGCAATATGCTAAGTAACAATATGATATGAGGTCTAGCAAGAGCTAGAGAAAAAGGATGTAAGATGATGATATGCTAATGAAACAACTAAATAACTAAAAAGGGAGAAAGAGAGATTCTCTCTGCTGTGTGTGCAGCAGGAGAGGGGAAAGAGCTTCAATATGCATGATGGAACAGCAGCAAAGGATGAAGCCTGGAGAGGATGAAGAACCACCGAGAAGAAGCTTTGGAAGAATAACCTGCAATCAAGAAAACACTCTTCTCTCCGTTAGCTTTCTTTTGTTCTCTTCTCAATCTCGTGTTGTTGTCTCTCTGCTTAATGATGATCTCTCATGTCTCGCGCGAAGAGACCCAGGAGGGGTATTTATAGGGCCAAAAATCCTTGGAGAGCAAGGATTAAAACAAGGTAAAGATCTTTCATCAAGAAACACCCTTCCTAGTCGAACACAAGGCTCAAAATGAGGAAGGAACCATTATTGGAAAGAAGCAGGCGAAAGGGAGACGGAATTGAAAATGACGACCGAATGAAGGGCGTCACTTGAAAATGACGACACATCCAAAGGCGTTAATTAGAATAACGACTCCCATCAAGTTGTCAATTTCTGAATTTATTTATAGAAATAATTAACTTTCCTTATTTAAAATATTGAAATGACGCCTGTCGACAAGGCGTCACATAATAAACGCCTTCAGGAGAGACGTTAATTATACAATTTTCATTTTATTTGAAATTCAGAATTTTCAGTAAATTCAGAAAATGACGTCCGTATTGGTAGTCGTTCATTGTTAAAAGCGGCGCCCTTGGCCATGCCGTCAATTTAAATAGCGCCCCTGATCAGGGCGTTAATTTCAATTTCCCAAGAAAAAAATAAGAAATCACAATTAATTTATAAGAAATAGAAAAACTTCATATTAAATCAATATTGAAGTCCGCTTTGGGGCGTCACATGGTGACATGAGATTTACTCAACATAGCATTAATTTTAGCGTGTCTACACAGGCCAGCTACCAGCCTTCAGTGCCAGTTTCGGCTACAACGCCTCTACAGGTCAGCCGCCAGCTTCCAGTTCCAGTTTCGGCTACAACGCCTTCACAGGCCAGCTGCCAGCCTCCAGCTCCAATTTCGGCTACAACGCCTTCACAGGCCAGCCGCCCAGTCCCCAGTTCTAGCTTCTGGCTACAACGCCTTTATGGGCCAGCCGCCAGCTCCCAGCTCTAGTTTCGACCACGATCCCTCCGCGGGTGGGCCAACCAGTCCCAGTCCCGATCACAGCCCTCGACAGTGATGTCTTTTGAGGCCATTCGGCCAGTTCAGCCCCAGTTTCTCAAGTCCTGGAGAGCTACATTACCGGTTAACGACATACAAACAACCAACATCCAGTCATCAACCTACAACCGATACATCCCAAAATCAGCTCCCGACCTTAACCAAATAGCCCGCCACGTCTGGACGGGCCTACGCCAACCCTATGCTAGGGCTTTGCCCTACTTCCCAACAACCAACACTCAGTTCCCAGTACCGAAAATCCAGTCATGCCACTCCCCCCACCTAGTCTTTTATCCCAGCTCTAGTTCGGGTAAAACCCAGTCCCCTGCCCCTTACGCCGGTACATGTTAAGACAATCAAGCACGATCGATAGTAAGTGGTAGCCATCCCTTCTACCCAACCCTATTCCACAGACTAGGGAGAAGAACAACTCAGTAAACAACAACACTAAAATCCAAAATTTGTCATTAACACTCTGTAAAAGGGAGCCCAAGACATGCCCTTGGGGTAACAAAAATACACAGTCCGTATAACAAAAAGGGGGAAGGGAAGTAATACAATCACGACCTAGCCTCACTCCCCTCCAGCTCCGCCAAGCGGGACTCCGCAGCTGCCAGCTCCGCCTCCAAGGTCGACGCAAGCTGAACGCTGGCCTCGGCTCCGGCTTCGGTAGTCCGCCACTCAACTCTAGCAAGCTCTACGGCTTGTCGCTGCTCCCCCAAGGACTTTTGCAGGGCCTCGACTTTGCTGGTTGCCTCGCTCAGCTGCTTGGCACGGTCCTGAGCAAGAGACACGGCCGCGTCGGCAAGCCTCCTCTACTCGATCGTAGCTGATGCAAGCTGAACACACTGCTCCTGTACCTCCCGAATGGCCGCCAGTCACTACGCCCGCTGCTCCTGAGCCTCCAGAAGCCACAGCTACTCCGCCCAGATGCCGGCCAAGCCAGACATCCAGGGCCCACGAGGGAATCCAAGGCCATGGTAGCCGCGTGTACACTCCCTCAGCCATTGCCGAAGCTCCTCTGGGGAAGGTAGGGGATCACCCCCTACGTAGCCCTGGGCTCGCTGAAGCAAGGCTGCACCTACGGTGGCGTCCAGCAGCGGCTCCGGTGGTGAAACGGATGTAGGACACTAGATCCCCAGCTCGAGAGAGGAGTGACCCGTCTCAGCCAGCACACCGGAAGGACCTGTACAACCACATCAAACACCAAACGGGTCAACGATGTTCAGGGCTTCCCTATGACAAGACATGGTGAAAAACCTGAGAAAGGTCCTGACTCTCACCTGGTGCGGCTCCTGCCGCGCCTGCAACTTCCCCGCTCGGGGTCGGTGAGGGTAACCTATCCTTCACCCCGGCAGTGTCCCCTGTTGGAGTAGGAGGGGGTAGGGACTCCCCGGTAACCTGGTCCTCCCCGATGGCCATTAACGTGACAGAGGGCTCCCCTCGACCCTCCTCGATGGGAGCCGGCGTGTGCTCCTCCTCAGACTCCAGTCCTAGACATAACACAAAAATGTCAGCACTCTGCCATAAACTCTGTATCAAAGCCAATGCGGAGGCAAGGAGAAGTCGCATATACCTTCCAACGCTGCCTCCATCGCGGCGTCCCCAGCAGAAGAGGCCTCGGAGGAAGAAGAGCTCGAGCTCGAGCTCTCATCAGTTGCCATCGTGGCGCTGCCACCCTCTGAAGAACCAGATAAGCTCTCTGATGAACCTCCGGCCATTGGCAAATTAGGGGCACCTATACGTTGGGAAACCAGATTAGGCCACTATCAAGTCTAGCCTCACATAAAGATAGCTCCCTAGTCGAAGGTGCCGGGGAAGAAGCTCACCAGTCGAGGCGTCCCCTTCGAAATCCCCTTAATGTCAACAAACTCCTCGTCACCCTCAGCAGTAGCTGCGACGAGAGGCTCATCTCCTGATGGCCAGTCCGTATCCCGAGGGAGCTCTCCTTCCTCCAGAGGGGAAGAGGTACCTGCAATCCATCCCAGTCAAAGCTCAGCACGGGTGGGAAAGTCAAATAATCCACCTTAAAGCAATCAAGTGCTCAGCTACATACCTGATGGTCCCACACTAGAGGACTCCACCAACCCCACCGTACAGGCCGACACCATGGTCGGCAAAGGTGGGAGAGGCACCTTCGTCAGTAGCGGCGGTGGTCTACTCAATGTGTCCTCAAGGGTAGCTGGGGGCACGGAAGTCACCGGTCTGGGCTCATCTCCAAAAGATGGCAGGGCCACTGACGGGCTGGCATCCTCCAATTCCTGGATCATCTCCAGAGTAGCCGCCGCGTCCTTACCTGCCAAACCAGAAACATAAGTCAAGTCAATAATTCTGGCATGTTAAAAGAGTCCAACAACGACGGGAAGATCCCCTCAACAACAATTGGACACTTACCCGGACAACTACTAGCCACCGTGGGTGTTGGCTCTTCCGCCTGCCCAGGGGCTCCGCTCGGTATCTCAGCTGGGGCCTTGGCCCCCGACACCTCTGCCTCCCCTGCACAATCCAGACGGTCATGTCAGTAACCACAAGTAAGTGAATCGCAGCTTACACTTACCATCAGAAGCCCTTACTCGGAGGAGCTCGCCAATGGCCTCCCACAACTCAAAGTCGTGGAAGATCCCAGCTTGGGGTGCAGGCTTGTCCATCAGACGAAGGAGTCCCTCCATATCTATCTCGAACTCATCCCCTTCCTCAAGAGGAGGATCCACCTCCCGAGGGGGTGAGAAAGCCGCCTCCACTCTAGTCTCCGGCGGGGCTACAAAATATAAATCTAGCAAAACAAGATTAGCCAACTACCATGGCTAAACCAAGTAGGAGCAAAGAAGGCAAAGTGACACTTACTCAAGGCCGCCTCCTCCTCAACTTGCTTCCCAGTCTTGGGTCCCTCAGACGACCCACCAGTCTCGACCGCTGCATCCTCCACACGAGGGCATTTCCTCCGGGGCTATAAGCTCCCATCCCCACTCCCCGAGGATGTTCCCGTGGAGGGCTGGTCCCCCTCTGCCGCTGAACCTGCCGACAAACACAGCAATATACAACACCTCAGTTCTGTACCTGAGAATTACAGAATGAAAGGGAGAGAGCGGGCTAAAGGAGGAAAGCCTAACCTGCAGCCCCAAAGGGGGTCAATGGTAAAGGCACCAGCTGCTCCAACCCCAACGCCAGGGCTCGAGCCGCCATCGCGATGGCCTCCCGAATATCCCATGGAGTGAGTGCGCACTCAATGATGCGGGACGGACATAGGGACCGACTCTAAGTGATGTGGACCTCGGACTCTAAATGCACACACGACCAGCAACATATGATGGGAGAGACATTAGGCCCGACACTAAGAGCTCCTATGGGCTATACGTCACTAACAGAAATACAAGCTCACTCGTCATCCCAAGCGGGGGAAATGCGGATCGTGCGCGGTTGAGAAATCGGCAGAGTTAAGGGTAGTCCGACTCACTTCCGTGCTCGGATCGAGCCACGGGACGGGTCACTCTCTCGCTCACAGCGGTGACATGGACTCACGGGCTAGAATCCTACGCTCTCACAGCGGCATATGACCATATACTAACTAAGCAAAGTAATGCCAAGAAGTTACGATCGTACCTCCACGCACCCGGCGTGGGGAAGACAACCCTGGCCAAAACTGGACTCCCGGTTAACAATTATTACAGCGGTACAATGATTTTGACCCACTCCACGTAGGGAGGTAATAGGTCACATGTGGGGCCCGGGAGTCACGTGAATTGGGTTGACGGGCAGCATCTTGATGTCGCTCCGGCGGTGCCGAATCCGCGTTTTGGTGCTGTCCGGACGGCGCCATCTACTGGTCTGTGGGGCCCACGGATGGCTCTGTCCTCCGGGTCTGCTGGGGTGGGTCCCACTATGATGGAGACCCCTGGTGGCGCGCCTCCCTGGAAGGCGGTCTAGCGGGAACGCCGGTCGGAGGTCGGTCGGCTCCGATCTCCAAGCTTTGGAGTTGCTGCCCACGGACTGGTTGCTTCTGTTTTCAGGCGCGCGATCCGACGAGATCGGCTGCTCCGATCAATCTTGACGTTGGATCGACGCACAGAAGGTATCGTTGGAAAGCTCTTTTGACGTAGTTTGATCTAGGGCTAGAGAGACAAATTAGATCTGCACGGATCTGGCCTTAGTCGATTTTTTAAGTTGCTGTTGGACAGGGCCCGAAATCTCAGGGTAGTAGTGAAGTTTCCTGAGAACTACCATTGACCGCAGGGTAGACCTCAGATTCAGACTGTTAAGCTCTTCATGAAAATTGTAGAGGGGTGGAAGAGGAAAACGACAATATTTTTTGTGAAGGATTTTGTTGAGATTTGGATGGGGAAAGGTATTTTAGACTGGTGGGTGGTCGGATTTGGACAGAGGTAGATAGAACTGTACATGTATCTGAAAGTGAATTTTAGAAAATAGGTGGAGGCCTGTGGAAATTCCACGAAAATTCTTTGGTGGTGGGGATGGTGGGTAGAACCTCCAGTAATTTTTGGGGTTCTAGTAAAAATCAAAAGATGGGTCGAAGATGGGAAGATCAGGGTTGTTGTCACAGTAGACAGAAACCTGGCAGATCTGGAAGGAAAAAATGGACGAAAATGGAAAATTGGAAATCGGAATCTAAAGGTCAAACCAAATTTTATGGAACGTGGGTTGGATCCCTAGAATGCACCCTGAAATTTTGGCACTCAGAAGATCTCGGACCTGAGAGTTAAAACTCATGGAATGGGGATCTATCCTGGATGGACAGAACTCCGGCGAACACGACGGTGGTGCGATGGCGGCACGGTGGCGGCGATGACGAACTCCGAAACTGATAAATGAGGCTTCACACCTCAAGAACACAGCCTTTCCAGCTACATAAGGGGGAGAGAGGAGAGAGATAGGGGGCGGCCCTTGCTCCTTTGGGAGAAATTCTGATTTTCTTCGGCATTAATTCCACACAAAATAGAAATACAAGGTTCTTATAGAAAATACAAAAAGACTAGTTCTATCCCTAGATCTAGGGGTGGGAAGGGGTAAAAGAGGGAGTTCAAATTTATTTCTCCCATGTGGTTTGGAATCAAATAAAATAAAAATTCAAATCCTAATATAATACTATATAAAGGGGGCGCCCCCTTGACTTAAGGCCATTCCAACTTTGAAATTTTGTTCCCTTTGTCCCCCCCTTGGTCCACTCTTCTAGAAGCCCACTATTGGAAGGTTGACTGACCCCACATGGGCCCTAGAGATGAGGTGGATCAATGAGGAAGAGGTAGGGGGGCCCGCGGGACCCGGGTGATCCCATATTACAAATAAACCCCTCTTACAATCCAAATTACAAACCGAATAAAACTAAATAAACACACATTGCACACAAATAAAATCCTCAAAAATATGATAAATACTAAGACTCAAGGGGGAGTCTCCAGGCTATCTCTGAGCCATATGGACGCCGAAGTGGCTCGAGTGGTGCTCCGCGTACGGTACCGGTGGCTCGTCGGTTCGTGCCGCTCGTGTGCTATAGTGTCCGCACCAATTCTCCCGGGTGGGAGAAACTCGACCCTGTCGAGTAAGGGTCTGCGTCACTCTGGTACCGCTCCAGTAGGTCCGGATCTATCCTCTGCAACTTGGCCCGTGTGATCCAAGTGTCCTCGGTGGCGGGTCGCCCTCTCCAACGCACTAGATAGCGCGGGTAAGATCCACTCCTGGTAACTGTCACCTGCTCATCCAGTATATGATCGATATGCTCTCGCTGATGTGGAAAAGGGGCTGGAGGTGGACACTCAGGTGTGGGATCACTCTCAATGGGAGGGGATGGCTCAAAAGGCTCACTAGGGATCACCGCTGGGTCCCTATAGGCAACTAGATCCGATACATTGAAAGTTGAGCTTATACCATATTCCTCGGGCAGGTCCACAACATATGCATTGGATCCGTCGCGTTTCAATACTCTAAATGGACCGGCTCCGCGAGCTTGCAATTTCTTTACGGTTCCAAAGGGAAACCATTCAGGTCTTACCCTGATCATGACATATTCACCCTCTTGGAACTCTCGGTGGTGTCGGTGGGCATCGGCTAGCTCTTTGTACCGTGCATTGCTGGCCTCAATGTGACGACGGATGTCATCATGCAAACTCCTAACATGTCGAGCAAACGACTCGGCAGACTTCGACACTCGTGCATGGATGGGCATGGGAACAAGATCCACTGGCTTCCTAGGCCTACGACCTGTGACAATCTCGAATGGACTCATACCAGTAGACCTGTTAACCTAATCATTATATGCAAATTCTGCCAATGGTAATATGAGATCCCAATCCCCTAGATGATCCCTGACAAGACACCTCAAAAGGTCACCCAGACTCCTATTGACCACCTCGGTCTGACCATCTGTCTGAGGATGATATGCAGTGGAAAACTTGAGGTGAGTACCCAACATATGTCACAGTGTCTTCCAGAGATAACTGGTGAATCTAACATCACGGTCAGACACTATGGTACGAGGCAACCCGAACTTGCACACCACATGAGTAAGGAACAGGCGGGCTACCCTCGAAGCATCCGAAGTCTTCGAGCAGGGAATGAAAAGGGCCATCTTTGAGAATCATTCAACCACCACATAGACAGAATCATGCTTCCTAGGGGTACATGGCAATCCCAAAACAAAGTCCATGCTAACATCATGCCACGGAGCATCAGGCACGGGGAGAGGCATATAAAGGCCCGAGCTTTGCTTCTGCATCTTGGCCGTAACACATGTACGGCACTGGGCCACAATATGAGCAACATCTCTCTTCAGACTCGGCCAATAAAATCTGTGCTCAACAGCCTCAATAGTCTTATTCCGACCATAGTGGCCAGCTAGACCTCCCGCATGTAGCTCCCAGAATAAGAAGTCGCGAACCAAAGTTCGGGGAACACAAAGCCTGCCTCCTCGAAAGAGGTAACCCTCCTGAAGCACATAATCATCATGGTCTCTAGAGGGTTCGGCCTGGAGAGTGGTATAGATCTAACCGAAGTCAGGACAGTCAACATAGGCCTCTCTCATCTTTTCTAACCCTATGACCTCGGCACTCATGGTGGTCAGCAGACAGGCACACCGACTCAAGGCATCGGCCACCTTGTTCTCCACTCTAGCCTTATGATTTAGCACAAATGTGAACTGCTGGAGATACTCAACCCAACGGCTGTGACGCGCATTAAGCTTCTTTTGGGAATGAGGTACCTCAAAGCCTCATGATCGGAGTATAAGATAAACTCCTGATGTAATAGATAGTGCCTCCAATGCCTAAGAGCCTGAACAACTACGTAGAATTCCTTATCATAAGTGGAGTATCGCAGTTTCGCATCATTCAGCTTCTCACTGAAATATGCGACCGGGTGGGTCTCCTGACTCAACACTCTTCCTATCCCAACACCCGACGCATCACAAGAGACCTCAAACACCTTCGAGAAATCTGGCAATCGAAGGATAGGTGTCTGGGTCATGCGCTCCTTGATGTCTTTGAAGGCAGCAGCTGCGGCCTTCGTCCACACAAATGTGCCGTTCCGGATACAATCCGTGATCGGGACAGTGACGGAGCTAAATCCACGGATGAAGCGACGATAGAACGTCGCAAGGCCATGGAAGTTGCGGACATCATGGACCGTACGGGGTTCCGACCACTCAACAATGGCCCGGACCTTCTCCGGATCGGCGGAGACCCCAGTACTAGACACAATAAAACCCAAGAAGGTAAGCTGAGGTGTCATGAAGGCACACTTCTGTGGGTTCGCATACAGCTGCTCTCGCCTAAGAAGTAGACAGACCTGCCGAAGGTGGTCTAAGTGGTCTCCCGTGGTGCGACTATAGATAAGAATATCATCAAAGTACACTACCACAAAGACTCCAATGAATGGTCGAAGGACCTGAGTCATGAGTCGCATGAAGGTGCTAGGGGCATTGGTCAACCCAAAGGGCATAACCAACCACTCATATAGACCATCCTTGGTCTTGAATGCGGTCTTCCACTCATCACCTGGCCTAATCCTCACCTGATGGTAGCCACTCTTAAGATCAATCTTTGAGAAGATAGTGGCACCAGCCATCATGTCTAGCATGTCATCCAAGCGAGGAATAGGGAACCTATATTTCACGGTAATTTTATTGATGGCACGATTATCAATGCACATTCTCCACGTGCCATCCTTCTTTGGGACGAGTAATGTGGGAACAGCACATGGACTCATGCTGTCCCGAACAGACCCTCTCTGCATCAACTCATCAACCTGCCGTTTTAGCTCGACATGTTCGTGGGGCTCATGCGATAATGGGGAAGGTTGGGCAATGAGGAGCCCGGAATCAGGTCGATAGCATGCTGAATATCCCGCATGGGTGGGAGTCCCTCGGGAAGCTCCTCGGGAAAAATATCAGCGAACTCCTACAGAATAGGAATGACATCGGGTGGGAGTTCACCCTCGGACTTTGGCTCCACCTCTCAGACCGTAATAGCAAACACAGAGCAGCCCCTACTAGCCTCCCGCTCCATTTCCCGGGAGCTAATCATCATCAATCTCCTAGTCGAGGGCTCGCCTGGGCCAGATGTAACGGTCATAGCCCGTGATGGGGATGGGGTACTGGGCCCGGGGATGGAAGGCTCCGGAGTACTTGGGCCAGTAGGACCCCTGACTGAAGGGCTCTTGGGCAGATGGGGATGGAGAGTAATCCATTGGCCAGCATGGTCGAAGGTACAGGTGTTCGAACGGCCATGGAGTGTGGCATCCTGATCAAATAACCATGGACTACCAAGAATAATGCTGCCCACCTCCATGGGGAGGACATCACACCAAATATCGTCACGGTAGGCATGGAACTGCAGTGGGACCAGACACCGCAGTCTGATCGGAATGGAGGTGGAATCCACCCATGATACTCGATAGGGGCAAGGATGATCCATGGGTGTAAGACCAAGACTGGACACAGTGCCCGTGGAGATTGCATTGATGCAACTCTCACTATCGATGATCACCTTACAAACTTGCTTACCCAGCCGACAGAATGTATGAAAGATCGTGGTCCGTCGCCAGTCATCACTGGCCGGTGGCTGGGTGAGAATACACCTGACGACCCCCAAGTGGGTATCGTCCAGATACTGGGCATCCTGGCCATTACCTTCGGCCTCTTAGTACTCATCAGCTAGCTCCGGATCTGCTTCATAGCTGACTAACTCAAGGTCCGTAGGAGTGGTATCCTCGGCCTGTATGTCCCCAATGACAAGAGACTAGCGGGTGGGACACTGGTTGGAAAAATGGCCAAACCCATTGTAGCGATAACACTGCTGCTGTGATCCACTAGGCTCCCCAATCATGGGTCCTTTCCCTTTATCCTCCCGATGGATAGGAGGTGAAGGCAATAAAGACGGGCAGGAGGTGCGGGTGCCGGTAGACGGGCTGTGGGTGCCGTAAGATGTTGGGGACGTGGAAGGCTCGGGACGAGCGGGCTCCTGAGGTCGGGCCATGGGGGCCCTCGGATACGTGCCAGAAGAGCCACGGGGCTCGACACTACGAAGGGGGAAGGAGCCCAACCGATGGGGAGACTCGAACTCGGCCTCAAATTGCGCCAATTCGAGAGCAACCTGATACGCTTGTTCCAAAGTGGTCGCATTGCGATGAAAAAGTTCGTATTGATAGTTTGGCCGCAGACCTCTCCGAAAGCGTGATATGGTCATGGTGCTCTCTTCCGTAACTCCACACCGCAAATAATACACATCAAACTTGACGGTGTACTCGGTCACGGATCGGTTCCCCTGGGAGAGACTTTGCCATTTGTCTATGAGACGTTGGCGATATGAGGCAGGAAGGTACTTCTCCCTCAATTTCATTTTCATGTCATCCCAAGTGCCGATCGGGGGTTGACGTCGCTGATTTAGCAGGCTCTCCACATTGGTCCAATAAGTTTGGGCCTGCCCATGTAGCTTCATCTTCACGTATCGAACTCTTCGGTGGTCCGTCATCTTAAACCACTCGAAGTACCCGTCCATGTCGGCCTCCCAATCTAAATATACCTTCGGATCCAAGGACCCGCTAAAAGTGGGAGGGTCCGCACGCACGCCCCTAAGAATGCGGTCGTCATCATCGTCATCACGATTTCGTCGTTGATTCCGACGACCGTAACCCCCTTGCTCATTATCAGATGCATAATCATCCACCACATGCACCTGTTACCTCCCAACATCTACCCCCTGAGCTCTTGGCGCAGCAGGTTGCTGGGTCGGCTCTTGTTGACCATTGGTCGGCACGGGTTGCGCCACCGCTGGGGCCCTCTCGAGGACGGCAATCCTCCCTACAAGACCCTGGATGGACTAGTCCGAAGATTCGGCCCGATCCTCGAGGGCTTTCATCATCCCTTCTAGACGCGTCCCTACGCCATCTAGACGCGTACTAAGGCCATCCATACGCTTGTCAAGATGATCCATAATGGCTCGGAACATCTGTGGGGATGGTTTTCTTTATCCTTTATTTTGTTGGGTTTATTAGGCGTGCCAGTCACAGGAGTGACAATTTATTGTGCGCTCGACCTGACTCAGTCAGTCGATTGTGAAGTCTGAGTCGGGACCCGGAGTCTGTCATACCATAAAGGCTATGACGTTAATTACGTCCTTCCAAAGAAGGACAACCCTTGATTAGTTGCCAAGAAAGGATGTCTCGGGGGCAAAACGAGATAAGACTATTATGCTAACTCCACTAACGGGATGCGAGACATGCGTAGAAAACCATGCTATGTGAGACATGATAACAGTGTTATGGCGTGAATCCGGCAGCATATCCCCTTATTTTGGACTAAGCCAAAGGGGAATATAGGTCATCCATTCACGGAATGCCGGGATGGAAGCCAAAAGAGAGGCGGGCGTAGCCCTAATCAAAAAGGATTTGAGTATGACGAGACAGTGTCCATTGCCATGGTGTTGGTTGATGTTCCCCTTTAGGGACTGCTGGAGGGCTTGCAATGGCAAGACTCCTAAGGTCGGCAGGGTTGGAAGAAAAACCCGATGGTTAATGGCGTAGAATATCGGGGTAAGACCCCGTCAATATAGCTCCGTTTAGAGGTGGATGAAGAGCCATGAAACCCTCGTGATGTGATGGGGACTGGTATAATGGCCTGTGGGGGGGGGGTCAAGGTCCTAAATCCAGGCTGATGGTGGACTCGGCAGGGCTTCTGAAAGTTGGGTATATGACAGGTGGCCGACAACGAAGGTAAATGGCGCGGCAAGTGTTTCGGCACGAAGGTAAATGGCGCGGCAGGGGTTCCGGCACGAAGGCCAACCGGCGAGACCTGGAATGAAGGGAGGTCGGCATGGCAAGCTCCCCAGCGCGCCCTTCATGCCGGCGCGCTCTTCACCCGGCGCGACCGGGAAGAGGCTGCGCCGGGGACTGTGGCACCGATAGCTATTTTTCTGTTGGTTTTTCAAGTATTGTGAGGGCTTTTATGGATTCAAAGGGGTCCTTTTTGTTGAATAGGGGTTTCATGAGTTTGTCCACGGTAGTATTTGGGTGAGGTGGAAGGTGAGGGTAGATTCATCCACATGAGGCCTAAGGAGATCATGTGATTGTAATGTGTATATTCCCCTTTCTCTTTCTCGGTGGTGGCCAAAGTGTCACGAGATAGTATAGCTCAGCTCTCTGCCACACAATTGGGGTTAAATTCATCATTTCAATGGAAGCATTATACTGCACGACAGAGTAAAGCTCGGGGACAAATTTTGGCAGCACGTCCCCTTATTTTGGAGTGTGCCAAAAGGGTATCATAGGTCATCCGCTCACGAAATGTCGGAGTGGAAACCAAATGAAGAGCCGGGCGTAGCCCGAGATCCAAGAGGATCTGAATCTTATGGGACTTCATCCACCTATTGTGGGGTTTATTGATATCCCCTGTATAGTCAATGGAGAACATACAGTGGCAGACCTCCATGACTTGATGGGGTGACAGAATGTAGGGGGGAATTGACCCCTTTGATGTAGCCCCCATGAGGATCGAGGGAAGGATAGTATTTCTCCTTAGAAGGATAGGGTATCGTGACCAAGGATGGCATAGCTCGGAAGTGTTGAGGGTATCGGCACGAGCCTATTGGCATGGTTGGCTTCAGCACCAGAGGTGTGGAGGTCTCGGCGCGAAAAATAGAATAGGTTTCGGCACGACACAAGAAGCTCAGCTGGCGCGGGCAGTCCTCAGCGCGAGACTCACGCCGAGAGGGGCTCGCGCCGGGAGGCTCGGAAGGCTTCTGAAATGAGGGTCTCAGTACTGTTTTGAAGGGATTTTTGAGGTGAAGGCTTCAAGGGGCTTTGAGAGTCTTAAAGGAGGGTTTATTCAGGGATTTGCAAAGAAGGTTTATTCAAGGGTTTGACGACCACTAAAGGGGTTACGGAGAGGATACAATCCAAGGGGATGGTAGCCTTCCCTCTGGGGCCTCACTGGGGGCAGAACCACGGACGTCCAGTTCTAAATTTATCCCACTTCATTTCACCGACGAGAAGCCATGAGATGGACTATCTCAGGCCCTCGATGTGGATACAAGGTGGTGAGGAAAAATAGCAGAGAAACCTTCGAAGATTAAACTAGAAGCTCTATGTAGCTTGCGGTAGCCGTTACATACTAAACCTCAGACGCAGCGGAAGAGAACAAGATAATGAGAGGGCAAAACTCAGCCCACTTTTATTAACTATTCATCCGAACAGCATACATGCATCTAGCTCAGAAGAAAACCCAACTCAGAAAATCATACATAGATTCCATCCCCGATAGTGGGGTTACATTAGCATTCGATGCTACTGGAGCAAGGATGCTCAAAAATAGACACAAAAGGAGAAAGGGATATTCAAATAAGAGACAGGGGAAAGGGAAGCTGTAGCCCCTCAGGGCATCTTGGAACTGATCCCACCTTGACTTCCCTTCGAATCTCTGCAAACCTCTCTTCTCCTCAGCTTTCTTAGAGGGCTCTCGAGCTCCCTTTTTCTTCAGTGGCTACTGCTCTCTTTGTTTTTTGTCTCCTCTTTCTATTCTCCTCCTTTGTCGCGAAGGGCAGCAGCTTTTATAGAGGGATGGCCCTCAGCCTCTCGGCACGAGCTCCCCGGCGCGCCAGCAAGAAGCTTCTCGGCGCGCCTCAGTTTGTGTTGGGCTTGGCCTATTTCTTCATCATCCGGCGCCAAGTGAGGGTTCGCCTAAAGGGCCTTCCTCAACGGTTTAGTGGGCTTCCAAAGTAGATATCTATTTCATTCGAGGCTTGCTTAGCATCTCGTATTTACCACCAGCTGTGAGGCTATGTGAATCCCTTTCTACGAGCATCAGAATTATCTGAAGATCCTTTCCAGCAGGCAGATGGTTGCCTAAATTTTGTTATAGTTTTATCATCCTGACTATCTGAATGATAGCAGTACTGGGCATCGGCCTAACCAGAGATGGTTTTAGCCGGACAAAGTGTTAGGGGTAGTGGATCTCTTCTATTCCGATTCTCAGAACTTCTAGGGACGACACAGGAGCCGCACCTCTGATCAGCCTTCAGGGCCCTGAGTCTGCTTTGGTCTCTTCTGAGATATTTTAGGTGTCAACAACATCTCGGCCGTCGAGGACTCATCGGAGCTACGGGCTCGAAAATCTGCCATAGGTGGTGGTGGCAAGTATTGGGTACCTCGACGGGTGGGCATGCAAAGACACACAAACTAGGAGACACAAACTGATGCAAACACTTACTAATGAACCTAGACCTAAACCAATATCCAGTACGTGGCGGAGTTAATCGATCCGACGATCACTCCCGCAAGTGTGTGGCCTTCCCGATAGGCGTAGCCTAACGTTCGGACAACACCTTTTAATATACCCAATTATCGGAATGAAATGCAAATTTAAAAATATTTTTTTTTGTTTTGAAAATAATGATGATCCTAGACTCGGCTTAAACCATGATGCATACAAGACTTATGCAAAGACTACCCTAGACTCGACTCGCTCTGATACCAAACTGATGTGGGACGGACACGGGGACCGACTCTAAGTGATGTTGACCTCGGACTCTAAATGCACACACGACCAGCAACATACGATGGGAGAGACATTAGGCCCGACATGATGGGGACATCACCCATGATTCCCTCTGGCTCGGGACTTCCCTTCCTTTCGACGAGGGATAGGCTTGAGCTCCATGTCAAGTAGGCCCCCACGGCACTTCGACAGATCACTTTGATGTATTTCCTGCTTTCTATGTGAGTCCATTTTGATGTAATTTGTCTTTTATTCGAGTCCAGTACCTAGGTTATGTAGTTATTTTCCTAAGTCTTGTGGTCATCATGTGGTCTTTGGGCCCAACTACTTGGGCTTGGCCCACCCGCGCCCCCCTTCCCCCTGGTAATGTGTCATTAGTCCTAATATCAAGGGCTTTTTGTAAATTTTGGGTTCCCTATAAATAGGGCCCCAACCCCCCTTTTGGAGAACTAATGAAAAGCTTGAGTTTAAATCCAGAAGAATTCTTGTGAGCTCCCTCCCTCCCTCTCTCTCTCTCTCTCTCTCTCTCTCTAGAAGGGGGCGACCCCCGTCTCTCTCTCCTCCCCTCTCTCTATCACAATTTTGCCCCCCCTCTCTCTCTTCCCTTTTGGACACATCATCCCTCCATTAAATACAACCCTTCACCTCCCAAGGCTCATAAACCCCCATTCACCCTCACCACTACCCAAGCAACCCTTCGTATCCCAAGGCAACCCTCCCACTTCCCTAGCACCCTTCCTCTCCAAGCCCCTCCCTCTTCCCCAAGCACCCCTCCCTCTTCCCCACACACCTCTTCACATTCCCTAGGGGATTTGATTCCCCCTCCTTCACCTAGCTGCGCACCCCACCCCTTTACCCCCTCCCTTGGCCCTTGGGCGACCCCCACTCCCAGCTAGTCCCTCTCTGGCCTCCCAAGACCCCACGCTACCAGTCCCCCTTCCCTTGCTGCCACCCTCCACCCTCCATCGCCCCTCCCCTTCCCCAGCACCTGAACACCACCTGCAACAGCCTCCCCCCCCCCCCCAAAACCACTAACCCACCACCAAGAATTCACTTCCTCCACCCCATTTTCTATATACCAGTGAGCAGCTGCAGATCTGCAGGACCACCCTCCTGTTGCAGTGCCAGCCTTGCCCACATCCCAGTGTTCCTGGAGGTGTACCATACATCGACGGAAAGCTCTCCCAGCTAGCTTCGCAGGCGAGGCTGTCTCGCCCCTATCCGAGTTCGGAGGCACCCGGGAGGCTCATTTCCGTCTGACTGCGCAATTGGGACCTGAATAGGGACCAGAGCTGCAGTTCAGAAGCTACAGTGACCACACCGGAACTCCCCTTAGCGCACCACTTGGCCGGAGTGAAGTTCCACCAGTCGACTATCCAACGCATCCAGCGGGGCACCAATTGAAGCCCGGAGCAGCTCGTTCCTATTTTTCTACTCCAGGGTCGCAGATCAGGTCAGTCGGGATCCGTCCAGACCCCCTCCGGCTCTTCTGGACATATCTCTCGACCCCTACCTCGTCTGGGGCCATTCTTTGTTGCTGAACTAAGAAGACTCAACCACGCTTGCAACCGTCCTGGTCCCGCCTCGATCGGATCACAGGAGCGATCGTGGTAACATCGCCAACCTGCTGCTACAATCTGGACTCAGCCCGAACCAGAACCAAGCAGCACCGGTCCAGCCCCCACCTCAGCCGACAGCAACAACCCGATGTCCCGACAAAATTCAGGCCACATCCTGGACCAGCCAGCGACGTTTTGGCACTGGTCACGTCAGTTTTAAGGTTCGGGAGTATCCTCAGGAAATCCAACAGCGGGTATCTGTCAACGAGCAGAATAGGCGGGCAGAACCTCGAAGGGGCAGTTCGGCTCCGTCCTTAGCTTCACGTCCCTCCCCGCCTGGCTGGCTTACCGCCCCTCCCTGTGTGAAGGTAGTGTTTGTTTGTAATCCAATTCTTTCCACCCTGAGATCCCCCCCTCCTACGTGAGGTGTAGTACATGTAATCTTTTAACAGGTCGAAGCTTCAGTCGACGCAGTGTGCGGGGAACCCACACTTCCCCGCTCGCCCTTGTCTCCGAACAGGGTTGGTTTCTTCAAACCAACCGGGTAAGCTCCAGCCCTTTCTCCCCTCAGTGTTTGTTCCTTTAATATCCGTGAAACTATTCCGCTGGTCGGTGAGAGAGTGCTCGACCCCGGAGCATCCAGCTTACGTGCGATCATCGTGGGCTTTAGAGAGAGAGTGACCCAGTGCCCCCAAGGCACCTAGCCAGCCCCTTGATTGTGGGCACCGTTCCCTTGGGAGGGAAACCATAGCCCTGCTGGCCCTCTGCCAAGAAGGGTCTTGCTCCACCACCTCGACTCGGCATCACCGAGTCACCACGAGAAGCGGGTGTGCGCGGAGGATTGGCAAATTTCGGCAATCTCAATTCTTGCGATTGTGATTGCGATTTAGGTCCAAGGGGACACGACCACTTGCTGCATTCACCCACAATCTGTGTCACATCAATTTGGTATCATAGCAAGTTTTAGACTTGTCTCTACAAGCCTAAGTCCTAGAGCCATTGTTTAGTCATCATCCGTGTGTCGGTCATCTCCCCATTGTGCATGTCTACCCGTAGTGGTGCCTTGTATCGGGCCGACCCCTCAACCTCGGCTCCCCCTATGAATTCCAATTCCCAAGGCGACCAAGATACCCCTAGGGAGACACCCCAAGTTCCCATGGACCGACTCGAAGCTACCATCAACAACCTCATCGATCGGGTAGATGGCCTTTCCACCCGAATCACTAAATTTGAAGAAGCCAGGGCCCCACCTAGGAACCACGTCCAAAGAGCTCCCCCTCCACGAGCTGAATTTGATAGGGAGGGCTTGGAGAATGACCATTACCATGAGTATGAGAGGCCCCGCCAACCTCGGCACATTGAGAGGCGACCACGAGAGGACCCGGATGATTACCTTTTAAAGATGATTAGGGTCGAAGCCCCAAACTTTGATGGGTCCCATAACCCAAATGCCTACTTAGAATGGGAGAGTGCCATGGACCAATACTTTGATTGGTACCCTATGACGGAACATAGGAGAGTTAGGTTGGAAAAAATGCACCTCACCAAACTAGCCAAGACCTACTGGTTAAGTGTTGAGAGTCGAAGGAGGATTAGGCGAGAGGAGCCCATTCACACCTGAGAGGTCATGAAAGACCAACTCAGAGTCAAGTACCTCCCCAACTCCTACACCCAAACTCTCCTAGATGAATGGCAAAGCCTCACCCAAGAGGGAAAAACCGTGGTCGAATACATTGAAATGTTTGACTCCTACCTTCTAAAGTGTGGAGTCCATGAAGAATTGGCCGTTACCCTATCCCGATTCAGGAATGGCCTCCAACCACACATCAAAAGAGAGCTCTTTATGAGGGATGTAGATTCCCTTGAGTTGGCTTATCAAATAGCCTGAGATGCTGAAAGGTTCTCTAGAAATCCTAAATTCACCTCACCCCGACCGGTTGACCCCAAGGTTATGAGTCCTCAACCTAACCTTCCACTGTAGGGTTTCTTCCTTGGTTCTCATACGGGACTACATCCCTCTTCATTGCGGAGTCACCCCCTCTTGGTGGGTGTTTTCCTATTTGACTTCTGGGCATGACCTGATAAGGGGAGATGCTGTCAAATTTTTCATGAAATTTTCTTTTCTATTTTCCTCTTCATATCATCTTATTTTTCCTTGATTTTGTCTGCAGCTGCTGAAATGGCCTCTTCTTCCAGCCGTGTTGCTTCTGGCGCTGCTGATGTCAACGCTTCTTCCCAGGGTAGGGTGTCTGGCCCTGTTGTAACTTGGAGGAACGTCGGACAACTGGACCGGGGTCTTGGGAGGATCACCATAGTCGATGAATCCTTCGACTCTGAAACAGATACAGTATCCTCATCTCGCGTTGTGACCATCAAGGGAGGGCTGAACATCAATCGCGATGACGGGTATCGCCCGGACTTCTCGAAGGACCGTCATCTTGCACCATTCATCTGCACTTTCAGTGTCTCGGGGAAGAGAGACGTCATGCTGGCTCGGATGGTGGAACGGGCCATGTTGGTGGACCGGGACAGCGTGAAAGGCTCCGTGTATCACAGAGACACCATCTATCTTCTGGGAGAGCGGCGCAAGTGGAACGCTGTCTTGGGGGTAACAGAGCTGGAGGTAGAGTAGAAATTGCTGACACGGGCTCCAGAATTCACACCAGCTAGGTGGGACACCACTGCAGGTCGGGTCAACAGAGAGAATCCCGGCTACGGTTTATTCTTGGCGCCTATCAAGTGGGGCTATAGAGACGAGCCATTCGTCCTGAACTGCTTGGCTGTCCAGTTCAAATTCCAGTTGGCTGCTGGGTGGTTTGCCGACACGAAGGTGACCGACGCCCATCTCTTCCGCGTAGGAGCAGTAGAATTTATAGAATATGTTCTGAAGGAGTATGTGCCATTGTTGGTTAGGGCCGGGGTGTATCACAGTGTATATGCGTCCCGTTTCAGGTACCCCATCTCGAAAGAGTTGGAACCTCTGCCTCTTCCAGCACTAGTAGAAGAGAGTTCTTCAAGGAGCCCGACTGAGCAAGAGCATGCTGCCACGGTACCTGCTACTTTGGCTCTGGTGGCCATTCCATCTTCTTCTTCCGAGCCAGATATTGGCTTGTGGGCTTCCATAGACAGGGAGGTGACCTTCGAGGTGGCTCTGGCAGCCTCCCTGGGCTTTACTTCATCAGAGGACTTTGTCTGGCAGTATTTAGAGATGTTGCGCCAGGTCGTGGAGTCTCAGCCGACACTATCTTACCCCCAGTTGAAGGAAGTGGCCGGGCGACTGACGATCGGGATGCAAGCATTAGGCTGTCCTTTGGACACCTGGACCCAGCGGGTGCTGTTCCTGCTAAAATTTGTAAACCGCCAAGACTTTCTTGGGAGGGTGATGAACGATCGACTAGCGGCCCTGAAGCTGCAAAAAGTTGACTGTCAGGCGGAGCTGAAGTCTCTGACCTCCGATCTTCAGAAGAGCAAAGATCGTGTTGAAGCCTCTACTGCTCAGGCACATATTCTACGTAGCCGACGGGAAGAACTCCGGGCTGAATTGGCTACCATAGAAGTTGAGATACCACGGCTAGAGGCTGCAGAAGTCCAAGGCATGGAGGAAACTTCTTTACTGGAGGGCCGAGTCACGTCCCTAGAGACTGAGGTGACTCACGTTCAGGAGGAAGAAATGCAGCTCCGTGAACTGGGGGTGGCTCCACATGTTGGGCTCATTGACTTTGCAGATATTTTCAGGCGGTCTTAGCTGATCTACCTTTGTAATTCGCCCCCCCTGAAGGGCCCCTTTTGTATTCATTCCCCTCCTTTTTTCAATGAAATATAGGTTCCCTTTACTATTTTAGGTGTCCACCTTTGCACTTGTATTCTATCACATCTTGTGGCAACTTTGGCGACCTGCTTGGAAGTGTACCCATGTCTATGCCACAGGAGAGCGTCCACCCTTTCAAGGAAAGGATGGGGGCCTTGCTCCACCGCATGATGGGGTTCCAGAGGTTGCCAGATTGGTGCAAATGTAAGTCTTGCCGATAAGAAATGTCGAAGATACGACTGTTGGCTGATGAAAGGTCCATTCGGGATAGGCTTTATCATTGGTGGGACAACTGATGGGAGTGCCATTCAGAGGCATAACATATACTTTATAGTAATCCCATTACTGACCTCGGTTTGGGGAAATGCTGGCCGACCTTATCGATGGTGACAAGGGTCGAAAAGGTAGACGGCCTAGCCGATGGTGACAAGATCGAAAAGGGTAGCGCCCACTCTTGACGATAGTGACAAGGGTCAAAAAGGTAGATGGTCTTGTCGATGGTGACAAGGACCGAAAAGGGTAGACGGTCTTGCCGATGGTGACAAGGACCGGAAAGGGTGGCGACCGATCTTGCCGATGGTGACAAGGGTCGAAAAGGTAGATGGTCTTGCCGATGGTGACAAGATCGAAAAGGGTAGCGACCGATCTTGCCGATGGTGACAAGGGTCGAAAAGGTAGATGGTCTTGCCGATGGTGACAAGATCGAAAAGGGTAGCGACCGATCTTGTCGATGGTGACAAGGGTTGAAAAGGTAGACGGTCTTATCGATGGTGACAAGGACCGGAAAGGGTATCGACCGATCTTGCCGATGGTGACAAGGGTCGAAAAGGTAAATGGTCTTGCCGATGGTGACAAGATCAAAAAGGGTAGCGATCGCTCTTGCCGATGGTGACAAGGGTCGAAAAGGTAGATGGTCTTGCCGATGGTGACAAGATCAAAAAGGGTAGCCACCGATCTTGCCGATGGTGACAAGGGTCGAAAAGGTAGACGGTCTTACCGATGGTGACAAGGACCGGAAGGGGTAGCGACTGATCTTGCCGATGGTGACAAGGGTCGAAAAGGTAAATGGTCTTGTCGATGGTGACAAGATCGAAAAGGGTAGCGATCGCTCTTGCCGATGGTGACAAGGGTCGAAAAGGTAGATGGTCTTGCCGATGGTGACAAGGACCAAAAAGGGTAGCGACCGATCTTGCCGATGGTGACATGGGTCGAAAAGGTAGTTTGGGATGGAATGACGAACGACGATAAACCCGTTACTACATCATCTTTTCATTTCATCATCATTTTTATCATCATTTTTTTTAATCACATTACCGACTCAAGCACCCTTTCGGGTTTTCACCGGAGTCAACCCCCTTTTGCTTTTACCCACGCGCCCTCTCGGGTTTTCACGTGGCGGGGCACCCGATTTTGCCTGCAACGCCCTTTCGGGTTTTCGCCACAGCCGGGTTATAGCCATTTTTGCCCTTGTCCCCATTTAGGAACAAAGCCGGCGGGGTATCTCTATTTCTAACCCCATTTCTGTTTCTTTTTTTTTTTTTTAAATTCCTCGGAGGATCCGGAACACAAGAGAGCTTGTTTGCTGGGACGCCGACTGGCCTTGTCGATGATGACAAGGGTCGGATCCTGGTTTGGTTCGTCGACATTGGTTAAATGCCGAAGCAAAGGCTATATGGTTCTTAACCGGGACGAAAGGTCCAGGCCAAGGGACAGAGGTCGACCTACCTCACTGATGATGACGGGGGTCGAACCTGGGTTTGTTCATCGACATGGGTTACATGCCGAAGCAAAGGATGTATTCATTAACTGGGACGAAAGGTCCAAGTTAAGGATATAAGTCGACCTGTCTCGCCGATGATGACGAGGGTCGAACACGGGTTTGTTAGGGGATCTCCGGTGGGACTTCTGATGGTTATCCCTTGGGAATCTCATTGAGAGGAGGATTAAGAGAACTTTTGGATTACCACTTTACTGACCTAAGCGCCCTTTTTGGTTTTCGCCGAGGCCAGCCCCCTCTTGCTTTTGCCCATGCGCCCTCTCGGGTTTTCACGTGACGGGGTGCCCGATTTTGCCTGCAACGCCCTTTCGGGTTTTCGCCATAGCCGGGTTATAGCCATTTTTTGCCCTCGTCCCCGTTTAGGAACAAGGCCGGCGGGGTATCTCTATTTTTAACCACATTTCTATTTCTTTCTCTCATTTTTTGAACTCATGTAACAGAAGGATGTTGAGAGAGTCGACGAGGACACGAAGTCTTGCGCCGAGGAAGAGGGTTTACTTGTTAGCACGAAGGCAATGCTGACGCGAAGGATAGATTTGGGCCAATCCGAGCGTAAGGCCCGTAATGGCAACGTTGTATAAAGGTCGGCTAGGACATGAAGTCTTACGTCGAGAAAAGGGTTTATTCATCAGCAAGAAGGCAATGCTGACGCAAAGGGGTAGATTTGTGCCGATTTGGGCGTAAGGCCCGTAATGGCGATGATGTATAAAGGTTAGCTAGGACACGAAGTCTTACGCCGAACAAGGGGTTTATTCGTTAGCAAGAAGGTAATGCTAACACAAAGGATAGATTTGTGCCGATTCGGGCGTAAGGCCCGTAATGGCAAGGATGTATAAAGGTCGACTAGGACACGAAGTCTTCCGCCGAACAAGGGGTCTATTCATTAGCAAGAAGGTATTGCTAATGTAAAGGATAGATTTGTGCTGATTCGGGCGTAGGGCCCGCAATGGCAAAGTCGTAGGTATTACGCAAGTCTGGCCAGGGCAGAGTGCCACTAGACCGAGGTAAGTGTAGCTCGATCAGGACGGAATGCCACTAGACCGAGGTAAGTGTAGCTCGGTCAGGGCGGAATGCCACTGAACCAAGGTGAGGGTAGCTCGGTCAGGGCGGAGTGCCACTAAACCAAGGTGAGGGTAGCTCGGTTAGGGCAGAGTGCCACTAAACCAAGGTGAGGGTAGCTCGGTCAGGGTGGAGTGCCACTAAACTAAGGTGAGAGTAGCTCGATCAGGGCGGAGTGCCACTAGACCAAGGTGAGGGTAGCTTGGTCAGGGCGGAATGCCACTAAACCAAGGTGAGGGTAGCTCGGTCAGGGCGGAGTGCCACTAAACCAAGGTGAGGGTAGCTCGGTTAGGGCGGAATGTCACTGAACCAAGGTGAGGGTAACTCGGTTAGGGCGGAGTGCCACTAAACCAAGGTGAGGTATTCGATCAGTCGGGGAATGTGGGTTTTGCCGTATGATACAGCTTCATATGCTTCCCATTGAGTGGGGAGAACTGGATGACTCATATGCGATCCACCAGGATGTAAGCACCTCCCTCATATACTCGGTGGATGATGTACGGTCTGACCCAATTTTTGACCAACTTCCCTTTGGGATTGGAGGCCATCACTTCTCTTCTCTTGACCATCACCATGTCTCCTTTCTTGAATTCTCAACCTTTGACCAGCTTATCGAAAGCACGTGCCATGCGAGCTTGGTAGAGTTGGATGTTTTGTTGCGTCCGGAGGTGCTTTCCTTCGGGCTCGGTGAGCTCTTCCAATCTTCTTTCTGCATTGGTTTGTTCACCGCTGACTAGTCCATGCTGGATGGCGACTCACAGCGAAGGAACTTCTAATTCAATCGGCACCACAGCCTCTGACCCATACACGAGGGAGAATGGCAAACAATCGGTTGGGGTTTTATAGACGGTACGATAGGCCCAGAGCACCTCGTACATCCTTTCTTCCCAGTCCTTTTTATTAGACTTAATAGTCTTTGCTAGCAATGTGCATAGTGTCTTGTTGAAGGCTTCTGCAAGTCCATTGGCTTGAGGGTTGTAGGGGGATGATGTCCTCCAGTCAATCTTGTATTTGTCTGCTAGCCGGTAAATCTTCTGATTTCTGAAATGGCTACCATTGTCAGAGATAATTCGGCTGGGAATCCCAAACCGGAATATTATGTTCTGCCGGGAGAATCTTGCAACCAGTTCTCCCGAGACATCTCTTAATGCAACTGCTTCTGCCCATCTGGAGAAGTAATCTGTAGCTGCCAAGATGTATATGCACCCTGATGAAGATGCTGGCAGTGGCCCTACCACGTCCGTGCCCCACTGGGCAAATGGCCAGCTGGGTAAGGTAGGGTGTAGTGGTACTGGAGGTCTCCTTGCCACGTTGGCGTGCTCTTGACATTTTTGACAAGCCTTGGCGAACTTGCAGCAATCATCAAGCATAGTGGGTCAATAATAACCCAATTTCTTTATTTCGATCTTCATTTTCGGACCGGCCTGGTGCGCCCCGGCTGACCCAGCATGGATTTCTTGCATTACCTGCCTGGCTTCCCCTGGAGATAAGCATCGAAGTTATACCTTCTTTCGGGCATCTGCCATTATTCGGAACAATGTTCCATTCCTCATCTCATAAGAATCTTTGACTCTCAGGAGTCTCATTCTTTGTTCTTTTACCTTCGGGAGCTGTTGGTGTTGGAACCAATGCAGGAGGTATTCCCGCCAGTCAGGCTACTAGACTGCTTCAGCAACTACTACTTCATTGGCTTGTTCATCGGCTAAAGCTTCTGTCACACTGGGGACCTGCCGCCGATTGATGACTGTTATATTCAGGCTTGTATCAGGCGGGACCGCCAAAGAACTTGCCAGCTTTGCGAGGGCGTCAGTTTGAGCGTTCTATCCTCGGTTGACGTGCTTGATGCTGACGAAGTAGAATCTTGCCATTAGGCGCAGGGCCAGATGGTAGTAAGGGACGAGCTCCTGCTTTCGCACCTCGAACTCCCCTTCCAATTGTTTTATAACCAGCATGGAGTCCCCGAACGCTTCTAGCATTTGAATCCCCATGGACAAAGCAATCTGTAGCCCGATTATGAGGGCTTCATATTCTGCTTCATTATTTGTGCAAGGCTTGTTTATTGAGCAGGACGTGTGTATGACTTCCTCTTCAGGAGATTTCAAGACTATGCCTGCTCCTGTGCGGACTCTGGCCGATCCCGTTGCTGAGGTGTCAATTCTAGAGGCACCATCAAAATACAGCTACCATAGGGAGGGCCGCACCTGTCCGACCTCTAAAGTTTCATCTTCAGGAAGCTCTGGTTCCAGAGGGCAGTCTTCGGGTACTGGATGTTCAGCAAAGAAGTTTGTATTAGCTTGGCCCTATGGCCCTTTGCGGTACATAGGAGATGTCATACTCCATAAGAATCACCGCCCATTTGCCCAGGCGGCCTTTGAGGGCCGGTTGGGACATGATGTATTTAAGCAAATCCTTTCTAGAAATCAGCTTGACTTCGTGCGACAGTATGTAGTGCTGCAGCTTCTTGACCGCGAAGACCAATGCCAGGCAAATCTTCTCGATGTAGGTGTACCTTTCGTCAGTTCTGACCATTCTTCGATTGAGATAGTAGAGGGCTTGTTCTTTTCCTTCTTCATTATTTTGGGCTAGCATTGCCCCCAGGGAATTGTGTGTGGCTGCTATGTAGAGGATCAGCGGCTGTCCTTTCACTGGCACACCCAGCACTGGAGGGGTTTTCAGGTAATCCTTCAGTTTATCGAAGGCTATCTGGCATTCTTCGTCCCAGTAGAATGGAACATCCTTCATCATCAGCTTGTAAAAGGGGTGGCATCGCCCCGACAAGTTGGATATAAACCGCCGGACGTATGCAAGGCGGCCCTGAAGGGATCTTAGCTCAGAGAGATTCCTTGGCGAAGGTAACTCCTGAATCACCTTGATCTTGGCGGGGTCTATTTCAATCCCCCGATACCTGACAATGAAACCCAAGAACGTTTCGCTCGAGACTCCGAAGGCACACTTCATGGGGTTCATTTTTAATTCATACTGCATCAGCCTCTGGAAAATGACTCGAAGGTCTTACAGATGGTCTTCTTTCTTTTTGGTCTTGACTACTAGGTCATCTATGTAGCACTCGACCTTATGGTAAAATAGCTCATCAAATATTCTAGTCATCGCCCGCTGATAAGTTGCGCCGGCGTTCTTTAATCCGAACGGCATTCTTTTGTAGTGATAAATGCCTTTGGGGGTTCGGAAAGCGGTGTGGATCCAGTGATGTTGCGCGATCCATATCTGGTTGTAGCCAGATGACCCATCCATGAATGATAGGGCCTCATGACTAGTTGTTGCATCTATCATGACCTCCGTTATTGGCACGGGGAAGTCATCTTTAGGGCTGGCTTTATTCAGATCCCGGAAGTCAACACATATCTGGATCAGTCCGTTCTTCTTCTTCATGGGCACGATGTTAGCTAACCACGTGGTATATTGATTTTCCTCGACGAAACCCACATCAATGAGCTTGTCGACCTCTTTGCATATTTGAGTGATGAGCTCGGGCCTCATACGCCGAGGGGGCTGTTTCACCGGCTCTACCCCAGGGTTTATGGTCAGCTCATGCTGTGTGACTGAAGGGCTTAGTCCTGGCATCTCTCTGTAGGTCCAGGCAAAGCAGTCCCGATATTCTTGTAGCAGTTGGATGTACATCCTCCATTCTTTGGCAGATAGCTGGGCACTGAGGAAGGTTGGCCTGGGGTCATCCTCGTCTCCCAAATTGACTTCTATCAGTTCATCGACTGTTGCTTGACCTCCGTCTTCTATCTCAGGGGGTGCAGGCTGGAGGTCGACAAAGTCTGGTATATCATCTTCAAGGTCAAGGACCTCGAACCCTTCGTCTTGCCTCTCTTGTTCGGCTGATGATGGCTGCATGCACTGTTCTGCCAACAAGTTTCCCCTACTAGCAACTTCAAGGGGCGAGTTGATTGCCTCACCCCCTGCTGAGGGGGTTGCAGTCACTAAGGGCTGGTGATCATTCGCCATTAAGTCAGAGTAGCCTTGCAGCTCCTTGGCAAGGGGTGAAGAGATCTCGATCCCTTAAACCACCATGCCCTCAGTGAAGGCAACCATTTCTCTTCTAGCAGCATCTGTCCCTTGATCAGGCTCGGGGGAAGCATTCCCGACTGCTTCAAGAAGTGCCGATATCATGAATAGAGGAGGGCCACTGGAGGGAGGCTGCTTTGCTTCTCCAACATCTTCAGCTTCACTACTGCTAGCTGTGTCAAATTTGGCTTGAAGAGCTGCATCTTCCGGATAGACTTGTTCCCAGCACCGGCAGGGGAACACAACCTCGGATTCTGGATTTCTTGGCCGGGCTGGCTGAATGCATTCAACTTCTGTCAGGTGTTCATCAATGGTTGCCCCCAGTGGGTTATCCTCCACTAGGTAGAAAGCAGAGATGGTATCCACTTCATAGCGTCCGCTATCATAGTATTCTTCGAGGGTGAAGCCCAATCCTGGGTGCTGAGAGACACGCCTCATTTCTTTGTCCAGGCTCGGAGGGTACCATAGCTTCTGGAATGCTTCTTTCCTCTTGCGAGGCTGGCCAGAAGGGATGTGCTACTTCTGGAACATCTTGGCCACTCGATTTGTTATAAATGTCAGCCCCTGTATAGGCATTGAGGGGTTTTCTATATCTTCAGGCAGATGACAATCAGTGTCTTCCTGTGTAGGCTGCTCTTCAGCTGTGTAGAACAGGCTGCTAGGACCATCTATCTATGTCACCTCCCATGCTTTGAAAGGCTCGACAGTAGCATTGTCGAGGCTGAGAATTGGGTTGGTAAGACCTTCGGGGACCCCGATGTGGTCATGCTGCTGGTCAACCCTGACTTTATTAGTTTCGGGGTAGATGGCGGGAGGCGCTATCCGGCCTACATCCCCGGTGACAGTGATGTGTGAAACCACCTTGGGATCAATGTATCCACACGGCGGCGGAGGAAGCCATTTTGCTTTGGAAGTGCCTTTTGTTGTGCTAGAAGAGGCCTTGGCCGCAGGGGCCTTCTGCAACCATTCTGCATATAGAGGGGCATCTGCCAAGTGGCATTCGAATACTTCAAATGGGTGGAGATTAGCAAATACTCTTTCCTCTCTCCCATCCATGCTGTATTTGATGCATTGGTGAAGTGTGGAAGGTACCACCATATTCTCATGTAGCCAAGGGCGGCCAAGTACCGCCTTGTATGATGTGCGAGAATCAATGACATGAAATTGCACCTTCGTGACAAAGTCCGCTAGAGTGAGTGTGAACTCTGCAACTCCTAGCGACACTTCACACTTCTGATTGAAGCCGGCAAAGCGCATATCCCCGACCTTTTGTAGGTGCACGTTGAAGTAGTGCCTTTCATATATCCTGTAGGGCAGGATGTTGACAGCTGCCCCGGGGTCCACCAGGATTCTGTTCAGCTCCCGACCATTTAGATGTCCCCTCATATACAGAGGTCTGTTGTGACTGGTGGTGGGGAGCAACATGTCTTCCTGGGTGAAGGTCATGCTGGCTTCCGGCAGTGCCTCAGCTAGGCAGGCTTCATATTGGGCAGGCGTCTGGAGAGCAGTAATGATCGCCTGTCGAGTCTCTTCACTGAGAGAGAGGATTTCCCAGACAGTGAATCTTGCTGGGAGCTTCTTCAATAGTTTGACCACCCGACTTCCAGCTCGGACATTGGATAGCTTCATTTCATCCGCCCACCTGGACTTGGAAGATCCTTGGACTGTGGCCCCTGATGGACCTGCTTCATCAGACTCGGAGGCTGCACCCTTTTGCTCGGGATTACCTCCTGGCTGCTCCTCACTGGTTGTTGCCGGGTGAGTTTCTACCTCTCCTGACAATTCGGGAGATTGCTGGAGTTGTGGGCGACTGCCCCCGGTTACCGGTTCAACCTCCCAGCATGGCTGCTTCCCTTTTGACATCTTTATGAACTCAAGAAATGAAGGAGCGGGAGTGCCGCCCCCACTTTGGTTGTATAAGCCTGGCGGTGGAGGGATTTGAACTCCCCTGACCTCCGGAGGGGGTATCTTGTAGGGTTGCTCCCCTCTGAAGATAATGTTATGGTTGGCGGGCGGCTGACGCCCCCACCTTCGGCCCGACCAGGTCGCATGTGCGGCAGTTGTGGCTTCGGCCTGGCTTTCCTCAGCGGCGGGTGTGAAGCAAATCTCTTCTTCATCCTCCTCACCGGGCAAATTGAACAGAGCAGAGAGAGTGTTGCAAGAAAGGATCACTCCCGTTGTAGCCTTACCGGCCCTTCCCTTCCTTCTTTGTCTTCTTTTCTTTTCTTTAGTCGGCGCTTGCCCCCAGAACAGGCTGCCATCCCTGTTTGATGCTTTGTCAACTTCCTCTTCCTGTTTTAGTGAAAGCTGTTCTAGCTCCTGCCACGGGAGATGATCCCGTACCAGCAAAGGTTCTAGCTTGGGCTGTACATACTCATCCAGTCCATTTATGTAGTCATGTAGCCGTTGAGCTTCTGGACTGATCTTCTTGACTACCGGCAACGGAGTCTGCCTCTTCCGATTGCGGGTAGGTATCCGGATAATTGCTGGCGGATTGGTCCATACATGTGTTGCTACTGGTGAAGGGGGTCGTGGCGTGATGCCACGAATATGTGCCCCCGGTGCCGGGTGAGGCAGGCCCTTTTTCTTGGCTCTTGCAGGGACTTGTTGCCATCCCTCCTGTTCTTTTATTGGGGCCAGAAAGTAGGCTTCATACGTACGCTGAGTACTGGCTTCTGCGGTCTCCTCAGGCAAGGCTTGATACAGAGAGACCATGTTGACGGCGGCTCTTCTTACGGGCGACGCATGTGGTTGTGGAGGGTCAACCTTGTACTCCCCCAATTCTATTTCTTCCTTTTTCACCATGCCTTCGATAATATCCTTGAAAACATAACAGTCTTCAATTGGATGCCCCAACATCTGGTGGTAGGGGCAAAATCTTGGGCTATCTCTTCTCTTCAGGTCCTCCGGCCTCCTTGGCTCAGACAGGGTGACCTTATCATACTGGGTAACCCAGTCAAACAAGATCATGGTCTTCTCCTTTGGGAAAGAGTAGGCCTTCTTCATTTTATCCCGGAGGGATGGGCCTTCCTCGCCATCTCCGGTCTTGGCAGGCTGAGGAGCAGCTGTCTTCTTGCTTTATCTTTTTGCTGTTCAAACGCCTTGATATCAAGGGCGTTTGCTTCTTTTGGTGCCTGGCGCCGTTCTGCTGCCTTGCCCTTTTGTGCAGTAGAAGTATTTGGTGTAGGGGCCGATTTCGCTAAGAAAGCCTCCACTTCGGCCACAATATTGTTTAGACGGTCGAATGACCGGATTTCCATGCCAATCGACTTCTCCAGCACCTCTCTCTTGAGGTTCTGTTTGTAGATCTGTACAGCGTCCTCCTGGTGCAGGGGCCGCTTGCATCTCATCCCGAGGTTCCTCCACCTCTTGATGTAGTCGAGAGCGGTCTCATCTTCCCTCTGCCTTGTTGAATAGAGTTCAGCCACTGTGACTTCCCTCTCTGTGACGTGGAATCTTTCTATGAACTTCCTCTGCATGTCCGACTAGTCGCTGATCGACCCGGCCGGGAGGCTAGAGTACCATTCAAATGCGAGCCCTGTGAGTGAGGACCCGAAGAACTTTAATAAATATGACTCAGTAGCCAAGTCACCCATGACGGTCATGTAGTAGGCAACATGTTCCTTCGGGGATCCCTTCCCGTTGAACTTGTCGAACTTTGGCGGCTTGCTGATCCCGGGAGGGAGTCGCTTGGCAGCATGATGCGGTGGGTATGGAACCCTATATGCATCGATTACAACATAGTCACCTTCAGCCCTTTCAGCGAGCTTCATCTTGATCATCCTTTCTACCATCATCTTGCTCATGATGGTCGGGTCGACCGGTTCTGGGTAGAAGTGCGCCGGCTGCAAGTAGGGGGTGACCAGGGTGGTCTCCTGTGGAGGAGGGCACAGCAGTGGAGGCGTCTGGTGCACCTGTGGCAGCACTGGTGGAGCCAGCGGCTGTGATGGGCACTGTTGAGTTGTCGCCAAGTTTGGTTCCGCCTGCAGAGACGAGGTATAGAGTGGTGGGAAGTCATTCTTACTGACGGCTCCGCTTGATGATTCGGCCTGCACATCAGGCTGCTTGGAGGCAGAGTACTGCTCTGTCCTTTCCGTCAATTGCTTCTTCAGCTGTTCTATCTCCTGGCGGTACCTCTGGAGCATCATCAGTACGGCCAGGTCCATAGCTGCTGTGCTGCGGATGGCCTCTATCGTCTTGCCAGATGCACCCTCAGGTAGGATGTCAAGCAAGACATCTTCTTCTTCATCTGCCGTTAACACATTTGCTGTGAGAATAACGGCCTTGTCATGCTGTCGGAGGCGAGGCAGGGCTTGCTTTCCTTCGGTCGCCGCCAGCTTCTCTTTTGCAGCTTCCACTCTTCGAGTGCTCGGCCCCGGTCTTCCGGCTAGCCAGGCTAGCTCTTCAGGTTCCTCGGGCAATTTTCCATAATGGCCATCTATCCCGGCCATATTGCATGTGAAAATCTGCATCCTGCGTCTCTATCTGCGAACCCTCCTCTTGACATTCCCCGGGAAGGTAAGCCTCTCTAACACAGAGATCCTTTCCTTTTCTCCTTGGCGGGGAGCAGTTTCATCGGCTTGAACATCACAGCCGTCTTCATATCCATTGTCATCAACCGATGACATCATCTTCCTATCTTCTTCTTCTCCCACTGCCATTAATGGACAGCAGTCTTCTTCAGCTGCGACTGCCTGCAATAGCCATTGTTGGCCCAAAGAGGGGCTGCCTAACCTCCTAAAATAACTTCTGACCATATTGGTCATTTCTTCTTGCCCTCGACCCGGGTGCAGGGTCGGGGACAGTTGTCGACCTCCCATCGGAGGAATGTAAGCAAACCGAGCCCTCTCGGTAGTCTGCTGTAATCTTCTTCCCACAGCGGGGATGTTGGCTGGCCGGGCGCAGGCCCTAAAGCTTTCTCGGCGTGGGGGATCCACGATTGTCTTTTCCTTCCTTGGGATAAGGTTCCTCTTCCTGCTCTCTTCTACTCTGGTGAACCTGGGATGGTACTGCACCGGAGCTTCTTGCTGGACAGGCTGGACCTTTTTGGGGACCCAAACCTGTTTGAATCTTCTTGGCTTGGGAGCCAACCTTCCCTGGTTATGGCGGCCGACTTCTTCTTCTTCGGCTCTTCTTGATGTGACACCACCTTGAGGTGATAGTCACAAGACCGAATGCCTTTGGACCTACAATTGCAAGCAAGTATCTTTGAGCAGCGGACTTACTCTAGCGAGCTCACTCGCGTGGTGCACACTAGTGCCCGTAGGCGACTCAGCGATGATGGAGAGGGTCCGAGGCGGGACCTTGATGCTCCAATGGTTGGCAAGTTTGGGGAGGACCCCAAATGGGCCAGGAATACCCAACTCACGAGCGGCCAGCACACAAGGGTGTGGGATGTAGGGGATCACTCACAACTCACCCGCGGTGATCACTCACATCAATGGCAATTATGGGCCAAGCTCTCACTCTCCGTCCGACGAAGCAATAACGATAATACTATGCTAAGCAGGGAATTTAAACCAACCAAGAGGGGGACCGAGGCTCACCTGGTCGGCGTGAAGACGCCGACCCTGGCCGGAGACGGGGGCGAGCAGGGAGGCGAGGGTATGCACCCGCACGCCGCGTCGATGAAGCTTCAAACCTAAAATTTTAGATTACATGCACTACGCCCCATGCAAGGGGGGGGGGTCTTGGGGAAGGGAAGCCAATGACTACACCCAAACACTACCTCCACACAGAGAGGGGCCTTCAGCCGGCCAAGCAAGAGGGGAAAAATCGAGTTAGAAGCAAAGAAAGGGAGCCGATGCCGATTCTGACCACTCTCTGCGCTTCTGGACAGGCAGTTGGTTATCTTGGCGCTGCGGCCACTCCAGATTTTTTTTGATGACGAAACCAGTTGGAATTTCTTCGTAGATGGATCGGGATGACGCCTGAATTTTGTTGATTTCTATGGTCATAGGTGCTGGTCAGGGAAGAAGCTCGAACAGGGTGGTAGGTCTTCAGTTCTGACTGCTTCAGGTTCACAACAGCAGGAAGAAGAGGTTGCCACAAGCACTCCAGAGCTCAGAATCAGGCACCGCCAGAGTCGTTGGATCCGTCGGTGAGTCCTCTTCGAAGTGAGACCAATGGGGATGCCAAATGTTGTCGGAGTAGACCGGTAGAGCTCGAACAATGAGGGGGGATCGGAGCAGACTGTCAGGAAGCAGAACCGCAAACCCGGAGGAAGAAAATGAGAACTCTTGATTCCGGGCGCAAAACAGATCTCCACTTCTTGATTCTGGAAGTAGAGTTGTCGAAGAAGCTCCCGGCCAAGCCTCGCCTCCAGATCTTCAAGAGAGTGGTCGTGGTAGCTTCAGGAGTCAGCTTCAGGTTGCTCTTCAGGAGGAAGTGTGCAGTCGGAGAATAACGGCTCCCTCGGGTGACCACGAGCTCAGAAAGGGATGAGACCACCGCCGTTGCAAAGAGGACAGAGAGACGCTTCCAACGATACCTCTTGAGATTCCAGGACGGTGGGATGAAGTCAGGGCCGGCTCTGCAAGCTGCTGGTACTCTACTACCTGCGACCGGAGAATTGCAGGTGGTGAAAGGTGGTGGGGGAATGGGGTAGAAGGGCTGGGAAATGGGGTGGATGGGTATGGGGGCAACTCCTGTCTGTGAGGGGGTCTGGGAGGGGGTGTTCCAAGGTGTGGATGGAAAATGGGGTCTGGAAGGTGGTGTTTGCGGTGGGTGAGAGAGGAGCTGCGAATTTGGTTGGAAGGGAGAGAGGGAAAGGGTATTTGAAAATGGGTTTAAGGGTGGGATTAATTTCTGGTCTTGGGGATGGGAAGGGGTGTGTGAGGAAGGTAAAGGGGGGCTTGGGGAGTGGGAATTCTCCCTTGGGAGTTGAGAGTGTGCTTAGGGAAGGGGATTGGGTAGTTGGTGGTTGGGTGGTGGAGTATGGATTGGTGGAGGGTCTCTTGGGACTAGGGGTGGAGTAATGAGGATTGGGGTAGTTGGGAGGATGAGTAATGAGGGGAGAGGAAGGGTTGATGAGGTGGAGGAGAGAGAAAGGGGTGCCCCCTCCTCTTGGATAGAGAGAGAGAAGAGAGAGAGAAAGAGAGAGGGGAATCCACCCCTTAGAGAGAGAGAGAGATTTGGAGAATCCACTCCAATAAGACACTAAAACTCACTTGATTTAAATTGATCATAAAAGGTTGTTACATATGAGAGGAGTGGGGGCCTATTTATAGACTCCATACTTTTCATATGACCATAGTGACCCTGACAAACTAACTAATGACCAAAGCAGTCCAAGGGAGGGGCGCCCCTGGGCCTAGCCCATTAGTTGGGCCCATTAGCCTATCAAACCAACCATATGACAACTAACTTAGGAAAATGACTCACTAACCTAGGTACATGACTCAAATAAAGGGAAAATTACATAGTTTATGACTCAAAGAAAGTATGAAAATTACATGACTAGACTCATAAACACATGACTAACACAATGGCGCTTGCCGACGAACAATCCGAGCCCATAAAAAATGGGGAGGGGCAAGGGATGCCCCCATCATACCCTCGGGGTGGGGAAAACTTGACCCCGTCGAGTATGGGTCCACCGGGGAAGTAGTACACCAAAATGTAGCTCCGGACGAACCACGATCTCTAAACTCAACCAGCGTCCATAGCCGGGGAATGGCGCTTTCAGCTTTTTAAAGTGGCTCGGACACACCCTCATGCTGGCTATGAGGTCTTGCTTGCCTAGTATTGCCGCCATGTGCTCACGTCGGGCTCTCAGGATAATTTATGGTGGCACTCCGAGGGTGTCTCTCGCAAGGATAGGTGTAAGCTCAAGGCACTCACTAGGATCCACCGCGGTGCCCTTAGAGGGTGCCGGATCCGCCACATGAGAAATGGGGTGAATCCCAAAACCCATAGGTAAGTCCAACCCGCAAGCCGGGTTGCCAAAGCCCCTCAGAACTTGGCAAGGTCCAAGTCCTCGTGCCCTCAAATTGGAGGTGACCCTAGGGTAGAGCCACTCCAAAGTCATCATCACCAAGTTGCCAACTTGGAATTCCAAGTGGCGCTCATGAGTTTTTGCCCGCTTCTTGTGAATCTCACCGCTTGTTGCTTGATACTTGCTTGGATGCATATGCCATGCACTATGATGCGGTGTGAGTGGACAATGTGTGGTATGCAAAGGTGGTCCAGGGCAACCACATATAGACATATCATGCATTGATGTTATGAAGACTTTGAATGATTTGGGAGGACCGGGGCATCCATAAATGTCCCTCTCATGCGTAGGTATGATAAGTGTCGGAGGACCCAGACATCCATGAATACTCCTAATATGCTTAAGACTCATGATGAATGAAGGTGGACCATTACATCCGAATATGGACCACTCATGCTTCCTACTTGACATGTGGGTGATATGAATGAATGGACCCGACTTATGAATCATGTCAAGTGGTGCGGTATGCCTAGGCACATGCATTCCTATTCTAGAAATGACTTCCATGTGCATGGGTGTAGGGTGGCCCTTGAGCTTCCACTCGTATGGATCAAAGGGATCTAAGAAGGGGGACATCATGGAGTGGGGCAATTCATCAATCCCAGGGTGTATGTTGCCTAAGGTCAAGGCTCCCATGGTGTAACCCGATTCTAGGAAGGGAGGGGTTTGGCCCAACATGGTGGGTGGGGGTAGGGTAAGGTGAGTGGTGAGTAAGGTGGGTGGGTCACATGGGGAACTAGACTCCCATAGGAAGGGATCAAATGAATCATGATAAGGGTTACCTAGAGAGAGATACTCCATGTCCTCAAGGTCATCACAAGGTGGTGAATTATCCTCTTCTAGTGAAATGGTTGGGCCGATGTATGGGGTGGGTTGGTTGGTCAAGGTTCTAGGAATCACAATGGTAGGGGAGTGGACCGAGATGGGCTCTTCCACCATGGGGAGAAGGAAAAGGAGGTCACTAGTGTAGCAACCAATAGTGCAAACCGAGGTGATAGACCCGGTACATGGGTGGATGAGGTCAAGGCTCTTGGGTCGGTCCACCCCTAGACTCAACAAACAAGTTAAGTCTAATTGCCACTCTAGACCCTTGAGGAGATCATCCCAACCCTCTACCTCATAGTAGGATTGGATCGTGGTGTGAAAGGAGGGGAGGGCCACAATTTGGGATTGATGTCCCATGGGTGAGAGGTGTGGGGGTGAACTAGGGATGGGGGGGCCTTGCTTGACCCATTGGAGTATGGACTCATTCATGGTGAGGGTGTGTGTCTCTTGAGGATCCAGACTAGGAGAGGTGGGTGGAAGTGGAGATTCTTGGATTTCCTTTATGGTGGGTTGCGGATCCGAACTAGCATCCATTTTCATGTGGTTGGGTGTGTGGGTCTCAACTTCTAATGATAATGGGGTGGGTAGGTCTAATGCGAGGGAATTGGTGATAGTCGATGCGTGGTGCACCCGAGGTGGTGAAAAAGTATGGGCTTGGGTTGGGATTGGTAAGGGAAGTAGTGGAGGTCTAGGTTGGGGTTGGGTTGGGGTAGGAAGTGGAAGATGGGTGGGTTAAGGGGGTTTGGGAAGATTGTCCTTGGGAGGAGTGTCCTTGTTGGGGGACGATGGAGGGGTAATGGTGGCCGGGGTGGGAGAGGTTTCAACCACTAGGGGTATAGGAAGATGCTTCCTCATGGGGTATTGTCCGGCGATGTGCCCCAATTGGTGGCACCTATAACATTCCGGCACGCACTTACCCGAGGTTATTTCACTCACTTCTATCTCCATAGGACCTTTTCCTTTTTGAGAAGGGGTAAGGTGAGGGGTGGAGGTGGAGGTGGGGGCCAAAGGGCCTTGAGTAAGGTGGGTTGTGTAATTTGGTTTTGGTTGCATTGTGGGGAATTGAGGAATTGGAGCCTTGGGTTGGCCGGGTGGGGATGGTGGAGTTGAAGTGCTCCTTGGGCTTTGGTGATCCGAGTAGGAAGGGGACACATATCTAGCCCTAAGCTGTTCCTTCATGTTTCCCCAAGTGGTGATGGGATCTTCCCTTCTAATTATCCTTAGCCCGACAATTTGTAGCCAATAGGTTTGAGCCCATTTGGTAAGTTGTGATTTGGCACATCAGACTTTCTCATCCTCGGACATGGGATACCAAGTGAAGTAATGATCCATTGAGACTTCCCAATCTAAATAGTCAATAGGATGAGTTCCATCAAAGATGGGAGGTGGGGGAGGAGCCCTACTATCATCCGCCCTTGGGGCGGGCCCATTTTCTCCTAGTTGGTCGAGTCGACCCGATAGGTTATCAAGTCGCTCATTGGTATAGGTCAATGCCTTCATGAGGTAGTTGACATGGCCATGGAGGTGATGTGTGTTAGTGGTAGGTATCCCTTGGGGGTTTGGACTCATGGAGAGGTCCGATGGGTAAGGTCGGTAGGAGGTGGCCATGCTAGTGGACAACAGAGATGCAACCGAGGACTCTAAATGCATAAACATGCCCTAGGACCAACTTGTGGAGAGACAAGTTGTGAACTTCTCTGATACCACTTGATGTGACACCACCTTGGGGTGATAGTCACAAGACTGAATGCCCTTGGACCTACAATTGCAAGCAAGTATCTTTGAGCGGCGGACTTACTCTAGCGAGCTCACTCGCGTGGCGCACACTAGTGCCCGTAGGCGACTCGACGATGATGGAGAGGGTCCGAGGCGGGACCTTGATGCTCCAATGGTTGGCTAGCTTGGGGAGGACCCCAAATGGGCCAGGGATGCCCAACTCACGGGCGGCCAGCACACCAAGGATGTGGGATGTAGGGGATTACTCACAACTTACCCGCGGTGATCACTCACATCAATGGCAATTATGGGCCGAGCTCTCACTCTCCGTCCGACGAAGCAATAATGATAATACTATGCTAAGTAAGGAATTTAAACCAACCAAGAGGGGGACCGAGGCTCACCTGGTCGGCGTGAAGATGCCAACCCCGGTCGGAGACGGGGGCGAGCGGGGAGGCGGGGGTATGCACCCGCACCCGCGTTGATGAAGCTTCAAACCTGAAATTTCAGATTACATGCACTATGCCCCATGCAGGGGGGGGATCTTGGGGAAGGGAATCCAATGACTACACCCAAACACTACCTCCACACAGGGAGGGGCCTTCATCCGGCCAAGCAAGATGGGAAAAATCGAGCTAGAAGCAAAGAAAGGGAGCCGATGCCGATTCTGACCACTCTCTGCGCTTCTGGACAGGCAGTTGGTTATCTTGGTGCTGCGGCCACTCCAGATTTTTGTTGATGACGAAACAAGTTGGAATTTCTTCATAGCTGGATCGGGATGACGTATGAATTTTTTTGATTTTTCTGGTCATAGGTGCTGGTCGGGACAGAAGCTCGAACAGGGTGGCAGGTCTTCAGTTCTGACTGCTTCAGGTTCACAATAGCAGGAAGAAGAGGTTGCCACAAGCGCTCCAGAGCTCAGAATCAAGCACCGCCAGAGTCGTTGAAACCATCGGTGAGTCCTCTTCGAAGCGAGATCAACGGTAATGCCAAACGTTGTCGGAGTAGACCGGTAGAGCTCGAACAATGAGAGGGGGTCGGAGCAGACTCTCAGGAAGCAGAACCGCACACCCGGAGGAAGAAAATGAGAACTCTTAATTCCAGACGCAAAACAGAGCTCCGCTTCTTGATTCTGGAAGTAGAGTTGTCGAAGAAGCTCCCGGCCAAGCCTCGCCTCCAGATCTTCAAGAGAGTGGTCGTGGTAGCTTCAGGTTGCTCTTCAGGGAGGAAGTGCGCAGTCGGGGAAGAACTGCTCCCCCGGGCGACCACGAGCTCAGAAAGGGATGAGACCACCGCCGTTGCGAAGAGGACGGAGAGACGCTTCCACGGTACCTCTTGGGCCTCCAGAGACGCTGGGATGAAGTTGGGGCTGGCTCTGCAAGCTTCTGGTACTCTACTACCTGCGACCGGAGAATTGCAGGTGGTGAAAGGTGGTGGGGGAATGGGGTAGAAGGGATGGGAAATGGGGTGGATGGGTATGGGGGCAACCCCTGGCTGTGAGGGGGTCTGGGAGGGGGTGTTCCAAGGTGTGGATGGGGGAAAATGGGGTCTGGAAGGTGGTGTTTACAGTGGGTGAGAGAGGAGCTGCGAATTTGTTTGGAAGGGAGAGAGGGAAAGGGTATTTGAAAATGGGTTTAAGGGTGGGATTAATTTCTGGTCTTGGGGATGGGAAGGGGTGTGTAGGGAAGGTAAAGGGGGGCTTGGGGAGTGGGAATTCTCCCTTGGGAGTTGAGAGGGTGCTTAGGGAAGGGGATTGGGTAGTTGGTGGTTGGGTGGTGGAGTATGGATTGGTGGAGGGTCTCTTGGGACTAGGGGTGGAGTAATGAGGATTGGGGTAGTTGGGAGGATGAGTAATGAGGGGAGAGGAAGGGTTGATGAGGTGGAGGAGAGAGAAAGGGGTGCCCCCTCCTCTTGGATAGAGAGAGAGAAGAGAGAGAGAAAGAGAGAGGGGAATCCACCCCTTAGAGAGAGAGAGAGATTTGGAGAATCCACTCCAATAAGACACTAAAACTCACTTGATTTAAATTGATCATAAAAGGTTGTTACATATGAGAGGAGTGGGGGCCTATTTATAGACTCCATACTTTTCATATGACCATAGTGACCCTGACAAACTAACTAATGACCAAAGCAGTCCAAGGGAGGGGCGCCCCTGGGCCTAGCCCATTAGTTGGGCCCATTAGCCTATCAAACCAACCATATGACAACTAACTTAGGAAAATGACTCACTAACCTAGGTACATGACTCAAATAAAGGGAAAATTACATAGTTTATGACTCAAAGAAAGTATGAAAATTACATGACTAGACTCATAAACACATGACTAACACAATGGCGCTTGCCGACGAACAATCCGAGCCCATAAAAAATGTGGAGGGGCAAGGGATGCCCCCATCACTTCTTCCAGCAAGAGCCTGATAGGAGTTGTGGACTGGCACTGTAGGGATCACCCGGTCCGGGCTCACTCGAGCCTTACGTCCATCTAGAAAGATGCGGAGACCACCGACCAGCATAGACTTGCCAGATGCGGAGAGACGTCCGGTCATAGCAGCATCAACCTTCCTTCGGGGGTTCCGATGTCGGCGCCTCCTGAAGTTTTTGGCAGGGACGGGGTGGGCCCCGTGAGCAATGTGATGCACCATGCAGCTGGCAACTTGGAATGGACTCGCGGATGAGTTATCACAGTGTCGAGCCTCCGGGGCCTCGACCTTTTCAGCAACCTTCTCTTTGACGGTCTTCAGGGACTCCGTCTGTAACATGTCGACGAAGGCCAACCCCAAGAAGTTGGGGAAGCCTACAGCAGGTGGGAAGTATCCGAAAACCGTGGGCACCGCCAGGTACCCGTGTTCCGCGTGGTCGGCGATGATTGCGGGGCCGAAGCCAACACCAGTGAGTCCGTATGACGTCATCGTTTGCCTGAGACAAACAGACAAACAATCAATATTCTTGGGGGATGCCCCCGAAGGTATCCTCTCTTGGCAAAGAGATGAAGGGAGACTCAGGTCCCACCGGGCGTGCCAAACTTGTGGGGATGGTTTTTTTTATCCTTTGTTTTGTTGGGTTTATTAGGCGTGCCAGTCATAGGAGTGACAATTTATTATGCGCTCGACCTGACTCAGTCAGTTGATTGTGAAGTCCGAGTCAGGACCCGGAGTCCGTCATACCATAAAGCTATGACGTTAATTACGTCCTTCTAAAGAAGGACAACCCTTGATTAGTTGCCAAGAAAGGATGCCTTGGGGGCAAAACGAGATAAGACTATTATGGTAACTCCGCTAACGGGATGCGAGACATGCGTAGAAAACCGTGCTATGCGGGACATGATAACGGTGTTATGGCGTGAATCCGGCAGCATATCCCCTTATTTTGGACTAAGCCAAAGGGGAATATAGGTCATCCATTCACGGAATGCCGGGATGGAAGCCAAAAGAGAGGCGGGCGTAGCCCTAATCCAAAAAGGATTTGAGTATGACGGGACAGTGTCCATTGCCATGGTGTTTGTTGATGTTCCCCTTTAGGGACCGCTAGAGGGCTTGCAATGGCAAGACTCCCAAGGTCGACAGGGTTGGAAGAAAAACCCGACGGTTAATGGCGTAGAATATCGGGGTAAGACCCCGTCAATATAGCTCCATTTAGACGTGGATGAAGAGCCATGAAACCCTCGTGATGTGATGGGGACTGGTATAATGGCTTGTGGGGGGGTCAAGGTCCTAAATCCAGGCTGATGGTGGACTCGGCAGGGCTTCTGGAAGTTGGGTATATGACAGGTGGCCGACAACGAAGGTAAACAGTGTGGCAAGTGTTTCGACACGAAGGTAAACGACGCGGCAGGGGTTCCGGCACGAAGGCCAACCGGCGCGACTGGGAATGAAGGGAGGTCGGCACGGTAAGCTCCCCGGCGCGCCCTTCATGCTGGTGCGCTCTTCACCCGGCGTGAAAGTGGCGCCGGGAAGACGCTGCGCCAGGGACTGTGGCGCCGATAGCTATTTTTCTATTGGTTTTTCAAGTATTGTGAGGGCTTTTATGGATTCAAAGCGGTCCTTTGTGTTCAATAGGGGTTTCAGGAGTTTGTCCATGGTAGTATTTGGGTGAGGTGGAAGGTGAGGGTAGATTCATCCACATGAGGCCTAAGGAGATCATGTGATTGTAATGTGTATATTCCCCTTTCTCTTTCTCGGTGGTGGCTAAAGTGTCACGAGATAGTATAGCTCAGCTCTCTGCCACACAATTGGGGTTAAATTCATCATTTCAATGGAAGCATTATACTGTACGACAGAGTAAAGCTCGGGGATGAATTTTGGCAGCACCTCCACTTATTTTGGAGTGTGCCAAAAGGGTATCATAGGTCATCCGCTTACGAAATGTCAAAGTGGAAACCAAAAGAAGAGCCGGGCGTAGCCCGAGATCCAGGAGGATCTGAATCTTATGGGACTTCATCCACCTATTGAGGGATTTATTGATATCCCCTGTATAGTCAATGGAGAACATACAGTGGCAGACCTCCATGACTTGATGGGGTGACAGAATGTAGGGGGGAATTGACCCCTTTGATGTAGCCCCCATGAGGATCGAGGGAAGGATAGTATTTCTCCTTAGAAGGACAGGGTATCGTGACCAAGGATGGCATAGCTCGGAAGTGTTGAGGGTATCGGCACGAACCTATCGGCATGGCTGGCTTCAGCACCAGAGGTGTGGAGGTCTCGGTGCGAAAAATAGAATAGATTTCGGCGCAACACAAGAAGTTCAGCCTGCGCGGGCAGTCCTCGGCGCGAGTCTCACACCGAGAGGGGCTCGCGCTGAGAGGCTGGGAAGGCTTCTGAAATGAGGGTCTCAGTACTGTTTTGAATGGATTTTTGAGGTGAAGGCTTCAAGGGGCTCTGAGAGTCTTAAAGGAGGGTTTATTCAGGGATTTGAGAGGAAGGTTTATTCAAGGGTTTGACGACCACTAAAGGGGTTACGGAGAGGGTACAATACAAGGGGATGGTAGCCTTCCCTCTGGGGCCTCACTGGGGGCAGAACCACGGATGGCCAGTTCTGAATTTATCCCTCTTCATTTCACCGACGAGAAGCCATGAGATGGACTGTCTCAGGCCCTCGATGTGGATACGAGGTGGTGAGGAAAAGTAGCAGAGAAACCTTCGAAGATTAAACTAGAAGCTCTATGTAGCTTGCGGTAGCCGTTACATATATTAAACCTCAGACGCAGGGGAAGAAAACAAGATAATGAGAGGGCAAAACTCAGCCCACTTTTATTAACTATTCATCCAAACAGCATACATGCATCTAGCTCAGAAGAAAACCCAACTGAGAAAATCATACATAGATTCTATCCCCGATAGCGGGGTTACATTAGCATTCGATGCTACTGGAGCAAGGATGCTCAAAAATAGACACAAAAGGAGAATGGGATATTCAAATAAGAGACATGGGAAAGGGAAGCTGTCGCCCCTCAGGGGATCTTGGAACTGATCCCACCTTGACTTTCCCTTCGAATCTATGCAAACCTCTCTTCTCCTCAGCTTTCTTAGAGGGCTCTCGAGCTCCCTTTTCCTTCAGTGGCTACCGCTCTCTATTTTTTTCTCTCTCTTTGTTTTTTGTCTCCTCTTTCTATTCTCCTCCTTTGTCTCGAAGGGCAGTAGCTTTTATAGAGGGATGGCCCTCAGCCTCTCGGCACGAGCTCCTCGGCGAGCCAGTAAGAAGCTTCTCGGCGCGCCTCAGCTTGTGTTGGGCTTGGCCCATTTCTTCATCATCCGACGCCAAGTGAGGGTTCGCCTAAAGGGCCTTCCTCACCGGTTTAGTGGGCATCCAGAGTAGATATCTGTTTCATTCGAGGCTTGCTTAGCATCTTGTATTTACCACCAGCTGTGAGGCTATGTGAATCCCTTTCTACGAGCATCAGAATTATCTAAAGATCCTTTCCAGCAGGCAGATGGTTGCCTGAATTTTGTTATAGTTTTATCAGCCTGACTATCTGAATGATAGCAGTACTGGGCATCGGCCTAACCAGAGATGGTTTTAGCCGGACAAAGTGTTAGGGGTAGTGGATCTCTTCTATTCCGATTCTCAGAACTTCTAGGGATGACACAGGAGCCGCACGTCTGATAAGCCTTCAGAGCCCTGAGTCTGCTTTGGTCTCTTCTGACATATTTTAGGTGTCAACAACATCTCGGCCATCGAGGACTCATCGGAGCTACGGGCTCGGAAATCCGCCATAGGTGGTGGCGGCGAGTATTGGGTACCTCGACGGGTGGGCATGCAAAGACACACAAACTAGGAGACACAAACTGATGCAAACACTTACTAATGCACCTAGACCTAAACCAATATCCAGTACGTGGCGGAGTTAATCGATCCGAAGATCACTCCCGCAAGTGTGTGGCCTTCCCGATAGGCGTAGCCTAACGTTCGGACAACACTTTTTAATATACCCAATTATCGGGATGAAATATAAATTTAAAAATATTTTTTTTTGTTTTGAAAATAATGATGATCCTAGACTCGACTTAAACCATGATGCATACAAGACTTATTCAAAGACTACCCTAGACTCGACTCGCTCTGATACCAAACTGATGCGGGACGGACACAGGGACCGACTCTAAGTGATGTGGACCTCCGACTCTAAATGCACACACGACCAACAACATACGATGGGAGAGACATTAGGCCCGACATGATGGGGACATCACCAATGATTCCCTCTGGCTCGGGACTTCCCTTCCTTTCGACGAGGGATAGGCTTGAGCTCCATGTCAAGTAGGCCCCCACGGCACTTCGACATGTCACATTGATGTATTTCCTGCTTTCTATGTGAGTCCTTTTTGATGTAATTTGTCTTTTATTCGAGTCCAGTACCTAGGTTATGTAGTTATTTTCCAAAGTCTTGTGGTCATCATGTGGTCTTTGGGCCCAACTACTTGGGCTTGGCCCACCCGCGCCCCCCTTCCCCCTCGTAAAGTGTCATTAGTCCTAATATCAAGGACTTTTTGTAAATTTTGGGTTCCCTATAAATAGGGCACCAACCCTCCTTTTGGAGAACTAATGAAAAGCTTGAGTTTAAATCCAGAAGAATTCTTGTGAGCTCCCTCCCTCCCTCTCTCTCTCTCTCTCTCTAGAAGGGGGCGACCCCCCTCTCTCTCTCCCAATTTCGCCCCCACTCTCTCTCTTCCCTCCTGGCCACATCATCCCTCCATTAAATACAACCCTTCACCTCCCAAGGCTCATAAACCCCCATTCACCCTCACCACTACCCAAGCAACCCTTCGTATCCCAAGGCAACCCTCCCACTTCCCTAGCACCCTTCCCTCTTCCCCAAGCACCCCTCCCTCTTCCCCACACACCTCTTCACATTCCCTAGGGGATTTGATTCCCCCTCCTTCACCTAGCTACGCACCCCACCCCTTTACCCCCTCCCTTGGCCCTTGGGCGACCCCCACTCCCACCTAGTCCCTCTCTAGCCTCCCAAGACCCCACGCCACCACTCCCCCTTCCCTTGCTGCCACCCTTCACCCTCCATCGCCCCTCCCCTACCCCAGCACCTGAACACCACCTGCAACAGCCTCCCCCCCCAAAACCACTAACCCACCACCAAGAATTCACTTCCTCCACCCCATTTTCTATATACCAGTGAGCAGCTGCAGATCTGCAGGACCACCCTCCTGTTGCAGTGCCAGCCTCGCCCACATCCCAGTTTTCCTGGAGGTGTGCCATACATCGATGGAAAGCTCTCCCAGCTAGCTTCACAGGCGAGGCGGTCTCACCCCTATCCGAGTTCGGAGGCACCCGGGAGGCTCATTTCCGTCCGACTGCGCAACTGGGACCTGAACAGGGACCAGAGCTGCAGTTAGAAGCTACAACGACTACACCAGAACTCCCCTTGGCATGCCACTTTTCCGGAGTGAAGTTCCATCAGTTGACTGTCCAACGCATCCATCGGGGCACCAATTGAAGCCCGGAGCAGCTCGTTCTGATTTTTCTACTCCAGGGTCGCAGATCAGGTCAGTCGGGATCCATCCAGACCCCCTCCCGCTCTTCTGGACATATCTCTCGACCCCGACCTCGTCTGGGGACATTCTCATTTTCTGAACAAAGAAGACTCAACCACGCTTGTAACCGTCCTGGTCCCGCCTCGATCGGATCAACGGAATGATAGTGGTAACATCGCCAACCTGCTGCTACAATCTGGACTCAGCCCGAACCAGAACCAAGCAGCACCGGTCCAGCCCCCCCCCTCAGCCGGCAGCAACAACCCAACGTCCCGACCAAATTCAGGCCACATCCTGGACCAGCCAGCGACGTTTTGGCACTGGTCACGTCAGTTTTCAAGTTCGGGATTATCCTCAGGAAATCAAACAGCGGGTATCTGTCAACGAGCAGAATAGGCGGGCAAAACCTCGAAGCGGCAGTTCGGCTCCGTCCTTAGCTTCACGTCCCTCCCTGCTTGGCCGGCTTACTGCCCCTCCCTGTGTGGAGGTAGTTTTTGTTTGTAATCCAATTCTCCCCACCCTGAGATCCTCCCCTCCTACATGAGGTGTAGTACATGTAATCTTTTAATAGGTCGAAGCTTCAGTCGACGCAGTGTGCGGGGAACCCACACTTCCCGCTCGCCCTCGTCTCCGAACGGGGTTGGTTTCTTCAAACCAACCGGGTAAGCTCCAGCCCTTGCTCCCCTCAGTGTTTGTTCCTTTAATATCCGTGAAACTATTCCGCTGGTCGGTGAGAGAGTGCTCGACCCCGGAGCATCCAGCTTACGTGCGATCATCGTGGGCTTTAGAGAGAGAGTGACCCAGTGCCCCCAAGGCACCTAGCCAGCCCCTTGATTGTGAGCACCGTTCCCTTGGGAGGAAAACCATAGCCCTGCTGGCCCTCTGCCAGCAAGGGTCTTGCTCCACCACCTCGACTCAGCATCACCGAGTCACCACGGGAAGCGGGTGTGCGCGGAGGATTGGCAAATTTTGGCAATCTCAATTCTTGCGATTGTGTTTGCGATTTAGGTCCAAGGGGACACGACTACTTGCTGCATTCACCCACAGTCTGTGTCACATCAATTTGGTATCATAGCAAGTTTTAGACTTGTCTCTACAAGCCTATGTCCTAGAGCCATTGTTTAGTCATCATCCGTGTGTCAGTCATCTCCCCATTGTGCATGTCTACCTGTAGTGGTGCCTTGTATCGGACCGACCCCTCAACCTCGGCTCCCCCTATGAATTCCAATTCCCAAGGCGACCAAGATACCCCTAGGGAGACACCCCAAGTTCCCATGGACCGACTCGAAGCTACCATCAACAACCTCATCGATCGGGTAGATGGCCTTTCCACCCGAATTACTAGATTTGAAGAAGCCAGGGCCCCACCTAGGAACCACGTCCAAAGAGCTCCCCCTCCACGAGCTGAATTTGATAGGGAGGGCTTGGAGAATGACCATTACCATGAGTATGAGAGGCCCCGCCAACCTCGGCACATTGAGAGGCGACCACGAGAGGACCCAGATGATTACCTTTTAAAGATGATTAGGGTCGAAGCCCCAAACTTTGATGGGTCCCATAACCCAAATGCCTACTTTGAATGGGAGAGTGCCATGGACCAATACTTTGATTGGTACCCTATGACGGAACATAGGAGAGTTAGGTTGGCAAAAATGCACCTCACCAAACTAGCCAAGACCTACTGGTTAAGTGTTGAGAGTCGAAGGAGGATTAGGCGAGAGGAGCCCATTCACACCTGGGAAGTCATGAAAGACCAACTCAGAGTCAAGTACCTCCCCAACTCCTACACCCAAACTCTCCTAGATGAATGGCAAAGCCTCACCCAAGAGGGAAAAACTGTGGTCGAATACATTGAAATGTTTGACTCCTACCTTCTAAAGTGTGGAGTCCATGAAGAATTGGCCGTTACCCTATCCCGATTCAGGAATGGCCTCCAACCACACATCAAAAGAGAGCTCTTTATGAGGGATGTAGATTCCCTTGAGTTGGCTTATCAAATAGCCCGAGATGCTGAAAGGTTCTCTAAAAATCCTAAATTCACCTCACCCCGACCGGTTGACCCCAAGGTTATGAGTCCTCGACCTAACCTTCCTCCTCTCTTGAAGACTCCTACCCCTAGTGGGAGTACCCCGGCCCGACCCTACAACCACCCACCCACCATCACTCCTACTAGAGTCACCCCAAACAACCCACTTCCCCGAAGAGAGGAGGGCCCCAAGGGTCCTAGTACGGGTGGGACGACCCCGGGTAGCCAACCAACTTGTTTTAGTGCAAAGGCTATGGCCACTTCGCCCGCCAATGCCCATCACGTGGGTTGCCTAGTTTACTCATTGAGGACGAAAAGACCCCTTCACAAGGGGAGATTGTGGAAAATGTTGAGGTTCATGAGGCTGCTCTAGACTGGGAAGAAGAGTATGAGGCCCAATGTCTTGAGAGTAGTCAAGAGAATTCATCCCTACCCCACGAGACCCCGTTGAACTTAACTAGGTGCATCCTCCTCCGGGTTTTACAGGATGACCAACCACATCGCCCCACCCATCCTTCCATAGGTATTGTGATACTTGGGGAACCCCTCATTGAGTGGCTGGATCAAAACCTCCTCCTTCACGTCATGCACCCCTCCATGAATAACCACAACCCAATTGTGCCCACCCCACCATTCCGCACATCCTACCATTCGACCTGCTCTGTAGAAACCCTAAGGAACTTGATCTAGGGAATACTGAGGCAAATAGAGGTGACAAACTTGCTGACCTTAGGAGCAAACGACATGGGGTACCTTAGTATATCACGCCCTTCTATCGGGACCATAATTTCCATCTACACCAAGGGCCCTTGCATGAGTAAGCTTCTATTGTTTCTACCCGAGCCCGACGAGTCTCGTCATGGCCATCCCCTTGACCCCCACCCACCTCAAGGAAAGAGTACTATAGCTAGAGAGTCAACCTTGGTGCTACCCCCACTAGGAGATGGATGCCTAGATTACCTTAGGGGGAGTATAATTAGGAGAGCTCAAGGTTGGGAGGAAACCCCAAGCCCCACAACCCAAGATCCACATGATCCCTTCCCACTGGCCCCTCATTACCAACCCACACCCTTGTCCTCCTACACCTTTCCCTACCCCTCACCCCTTTGCAAGGGACATGGCTTTAGACCCCACAGGGTTCATGATTTCCACTACCCCACGTATACTAGGGACCTCGGGGTCACCTCTGGAATTCATGCTCACCTCCACCTCACCCACCCCTCGACCTATCTGGATCCTTTTGACCCATCATTCTGGGGGCCCGTCGATCCACAACCCTCCTCCCCAACCCGTAGAAGCATCACAGGTCTTGCCCAAATCAACCATCCTAAAGTTTCCCAAGGGTGGTATCATGCTTTCCTGCATATAGAATCACTAAGGGATACAACATTTTGGTACATGGACCCTCCCTTATCCCTCCAAGAGAGTCAGGTCACCACATGCGTTAAAAACACTCTAGGACATCCAACCTTTGTTAAAGGTTCTATTGATCCCACCTTGATTAAGAGAATCATGTTTTGTAGAGTTTCATTCAGGTGCCCTGATCCCCCACTCTCCAAAGTCCATGAAAAAGAATCACAGCACGCTAGGATCACTTTCAATTGTCCGGGCCCCACCGTCATCTCTAGAGGATCATTCATGACTCTACATGGCAACACTCGCAAACACATCAACCAGAGCAATGAGGTTTATAAGAAATTAGCCGATTCCCACCGCCGCCACCAAGAATTCCAAGTCGGTGATTTTGTGATGGTGAGGACTGAGAGATTATTCCCTGGAAATGTCTCAAAGTTGAGGTCTCGTGGAGCAGGCCCCTTCCAGGTGTTGAGGCGCATTGGCGCTAATGCTTATGTGTTGGACCTCCCTGAGGAGTACGGAGTAAGTCCCACCTTCAATGTGACTGACCTGGTGCCGTACAAGGGTCCCACGATGACCCCCAGTAAGGACATCCAGTCTGTCCCCCCCCCCTTGAGAGAGTCCCTACCCAAACGAAAGTTCCACCCGGCCCTAAGAACCAGCGTGATCAAGTGGAGCGGATATTAGATGAACAGATCACTATCACACGGAGCAAGGCGTATGAGCGATATCTGGTTAGGTGGAAGGGACAGCCGCCTTCGGATGATGCCTGGGTGAGTCGGGAGGATCTTCAGCAGCTGGATCCCGACCTATTGGGGCAGTATCGCAGCAGGGAGGGCCCCTACTCGACAGAGTCGAGCTCTTCGCGGCCCAGGGGAAATGATGGGGACATCACCCGTGATTCCCTCTGGCTCGGGACTTCCCTTCCTTTCGACGAGGGATAGGCTTGAGCTCCATGTCAAGTAGGCCCCCACGGCACTTCGACATGTCACTTTGATGTATTTCCTGCTTTCTATGTGAGTCCTTTTTGATGTAATTTGTCATTTATTCGAGTCCAGTACCTAGGTTATGTAGTTATTTTCCTAAGTCTTGTGGTCATCATGTGGTCTTTGGGCCCAACTACTTGGGCTTGGCCCACCTGCGCCCCCCTTCCCCCTGGTAATGTGTCATTAGTCCTAATATCAAGGGCTTTTTGTAAATTTTGGGTTCCCTATAAATAGGGCCCCAACCCTCCTTTTGGAGAACTAATGAAAAGCTTGAGTTTAAATCCAAAAGAATTCTTGTGAGCTTCCTCCCTCTCTCTCTCTCTCTCTAGAAGGGGGCGACCCCCTCTCTCTCTCCTCCCCTCTCTCTCTCTCTCCCAATTTCACCCCCCCTCTCTCTCTTCCCTCCTGGCCACATCATCCCTCCATTAAATACAACCATTCACCCTCACCACTACCCAAGCAACCCTTCGTATCCCAAGGCAACCCTCCCACTTCCCTAGCACCCTTCCCTCTCCCCCAAGCACCCCTCCCTCTTCCCCACACACCTCTTCACATTCCCTAGGGGATTTGATTCCCCCTCCTTCACCTAGCTGCGCACCCCACCCCTTTACCCCCTCCCTTGGCCCTTGGGCGACCCCCACTCCCACCTAGTCCCTCTCTGGCCTCCCAAGACCCCACGCCACCACTCCCCCTTCCCTTGCTGCCACCCTCCATCGCCCCTCCCCTTCACCAGCACCTGAACACCACCTGCAACAGCCTCCCCCCCCAAAACCACTAACCCACCACCAAGAATTCACTTCCTCCACCCCATTTTCTATATACCAGTGAGCAGCTGCAGATCTGCAGGACCACCCTCCTGTTGCAGTGCCAGCCTCGCCCACATCTGGTGTTCCTGGAGGTGTGTTATACATCGACGGAAAGCTCTCCCAGCTAGCTTCGCAGGCGAGGCAGTCTCGCCCCTATCTGAGTTCGGAGGCACCCGGGAGGCTCATTTCCGTCCGACTGCGCAACTGGGACCTGAACAGGGACCAGAGCTGCAGTTCAGAAGCTACAGCGACCACACCGGAACTCCCCTTGGTGCGCCACTTGGCCGGAGTGAAGTTCCACCAGTCTACTGTCCAATGCATCCAGCGGGGCACCGATTGAAGCCCGGAGCAGCTCGTTCCGATTTTTCTACTCCAGGGTCGCAGATCAGGTCAGTCGGGATCCGTCCAGACCCCCTGCCACTCTTCTAGACATATCTCTTGACCCCGACCTTTTATGGGCCATTCTTTGTTTCTGAACGAAGAATACTCAACCACGCTTGTAACCGTCCTGGTCCCGCCTCGATCGGATCACAGGAGCGATCGTGATAACGTTGCCAACCTGCTGCTACAATCTGGACTTAGCCCGAACTAGAACCAAGCAGCACCGGTCCAGCCGCCACCTTGTCCGACAGAGACAACTCAACGTCTCAAAAAAATTCAGGCCACATCCTGGACCAGCCAGTGACGTTTTGGCACTGGTCACGTCAGTTTTTGGGTTCGGTAGTGTCCTCAGGAAATCCAACAGCGGGTATCTGTCAACGAGCAGAATAGGCGGGCAGAACCTCGAAGGGGCAGTTCGGCTCCGTCCTTAGCTTCACGTCCCTCCCCGCCTGGCTGGCTTACCGCCCCTCCCTGTGTGGAGGTAGTGTTTGTTTGTAATCAAATTCTCCCCACCCTGAGATCCCCCCCTCCTGCGTGAGGCGTAGTACATGTAATCTTTTAACAGGTCGAAGCTTCAGTCGACGTAGTGTGCGGGGAACCCACACTTCCCCGCTCGCCCTCGTCTACGAACGGGGTTGGTTTCTTCAAACCAACCGGGTAAGCTCCAGCCCTTGCTCCCCTCAGTGTTTGTTCCTTTAATATTCGCGAAACTATTCCGCTGGTCGGTGAGAGAGTGCTCGACCCCGGAGCATCCAGCTTACGTGCGATCATCGTGGGCTTTAGAGAGAGAGTGACCCAGTGCCCCCAAGGCACCTAGCCAGCCCCTTGATTGTGGGCACCGTTCCGTTGGGAGGGAAACCATAGCCCTGCTGGCCCTCTGCCAGCTAGGGTCTTGCTCCACTACCTCGACTCGGTATCACCGAGTCACCACGGGCAGCGGGTGTGCGCGGAGGATTGGCAAATTCCGACAATCTCAATTCTTGGGATTGTGTTTGCGATTTAGGTCCAAGGGGACACGACTACTTGCTGCATTCACCCACAGTCTGTGTCAGATCACGACACTAAGATCTTCTATGGGCTATACGTCGCTAACAGAAACGTAAGCTCACTCGTCGTCCCAAGCGAGGGAAACGCGGATCGTGCGCGGTTGAGAAATCGGCAGAGTTAAGGATAGTCCGACTCACTTCTGTGCTCGGATCGAGCCACGGGACGGGTCACTCTCTCACTCACAGCGGTGACATGGAGTCACAGTCTAGAATCCTACGCTCTCACAGCGGCATATGACCATATACTAACTAAGCAAAGTAATGCCAAGAAGTTACGATCGTACCTCCACGCACGCCGGGGAAGATAACCCCGGCCAAAACTGGACTCCCGGTTAACAACTATTACAATGGTACAATGATTTTGACCCACTCCACGCAGGGAGGTAATAGGTCACATGTGGGGCCCGGGAGTCACGTGAATTGGGTTGACGGGCAGCATCTTGATGTCGCTCCGGCGGTGCCGAATCCGCGTTTTGGTGCTGTCCGGACGGCGCGATCTACGGGTCCATGGGGCCCACGGACCGCTCTATCCTCCGGATCTACTGGGGTGGGTCCCACTATGATGGAGACCCCTGGTGGCGTGCCTCCCTGGAAGACGGTCTGGCGGGAACGCCGGTCGGAGGTCGGTCAGCCCCGATCTCCAAGCTTTGGAGTTGCTACCCATGGACTGGTTGCTTCTGTTTTCAGGCGCGCGATCCGGCGAGATCGGCTGCTCCGATCAATCCTGACGTTGGATCGACGCACAGAAGGTATCGTTGGAAAGCTCTTTTGACGTAGTTTGATCTAGGGCTAGAGAGACAAATTAGATCTGCACGGATCTGGCCTTAGTCGATTTTTTAAGTTGCTGTTGGACAGGGCCCGAAATCTCAGGGTAGTAGTGAAGTTTCCTGAGAACTACCATTGACCGCAGGGTAGACCTCAGATTCAGACGTTAAGCTCTTCATGAAAATTTTAGAGGGGTGAAAGAGGAAAACGGCAATATTTTTTGTGAAGGATTTTGTTGAGATTTGGATGGGGAAAGATATTTTAGACTGGTGGGTGGTCGGATTTGGACAGAGGTAGATAGAACTGTACATGGATCTGAAAGTGAATTTTAAAAAATAGGAGGAGGCCTGTGGAAATTCCACGAAAATTATTTGGTGGTGGGGATGGTGGGTAGAACCTCCAGTAATTTTTGGGGTTCTAGTAAAAATCAAAAGATGGGTCGAAGATGGGAAGATCAGGGTTGCTGTCATAGTAGACAGAAACCTGGCAGATCTGGAAGGAAAAAATGGACGAAAATGGAAAATTGGAAATCGGAATCTAAAGGTCAAACCAAATTTTATGGAACGTGGGTTGGATCCCTAGAATGCACTCTGAAATTTTGGCACTCAGAAGATCTCGGACCTAAGAGTTAAAATTCATGGAATGGGGATCTATCCTGGATGGACAGAACTCCGGCGAACACGACGGTGGTGCGATGGCGGCACGGTGGCGGCGATGACGAACTCCGGAACTGATAAATGAGGCTTCACACCTCAAGAACACAGCCTTCCCAGCTGCAGAAGGGGGAGAGAGGAGAGAGATAGAGGGCGGCCCTTGCTCCTTTGGGAGAAATTCTGATTTTCTTTGGCATTAATTCCACACAAAAATAGAAATACAAGGTTCTTATAGAAAATACAAAAAGACTAGTTCTATCCCTAGATCTAGGGTTGGGGAGGGGTAAAAGAGGGAGTTTAAATTTATTTCTCCCATGTGGTTTGGAATCAAATAAAATAAAAATTCAAATCCTAATATAATACTATATAAAGGGGGCGCCCCCTTGACTTAAGGCCATTCCAACTTTGAAATTTTGTTCCCTTTGTCCCCCCCTTGGTCCACTCTTCTAGAAGCCCACTATTGGAAGGTTGACTGACCCCACATGGGCCCTAGAGATGAGGTGGATCAATGAGGAAGAGGTAGGGGGGCCCGCGGGACCCGGGTGGTCCCATATTACAAATAAACCTCTCTTACAATCCAAATTGCAAACCGAATAAAACTAAATAAACACACATTGCACACAAATGAAATCCTAAAAAACATGATAAATACTAAGACTCAAGGGGGATCTCCAGGCTATCTCCGAGCCATATGGACGCCGATGTGGCTCGAGTGGTGCTCCGCGTACGGTACCGGTGGCTCGCCGGTTCGTGCCGCTCGTGTGCTCTGGTGTCCGCACCACTCAACCTGAGACACGAACTCCACAGGCCCAGCTGATCCGATCGCATGGGCGATGTGCCGTCTCCAGTCATCAACCACTGTGTCGGTGAAGCTCTCGTGCGGGAGCTCCCAGTCCAGCGACCCTCAGCCCCGAATGTGACAATCGGCCAATAACTGAGCCCACCCGGCCCTAGGTGCCCTCGGTCGAGACACCTTCGCTCCAGTCGCTGTTGCCGATGCCCGTCCCAGGGGCTTCAGTGCCCCTCCGCTGCTTCGTCTCCCAGAAGACGAACCCCGGCCACTCTGGGGCCACTGTGCTACAATCCGCTCGATCTCTCGGCGGATCCGAGCAACACGGGTCCTCAGGCACCCCTCATCCAGTGCAATAGGAGGTAGATCCTCCCTCAGCAAGTGACTCTTCTCCACCTTCCTGATCGCGGAGGCCTTCTGTCGATAGAGGTGACTGTTCTCGAACCACCACCGGGCGTAGTGCACATCAAATCATCCCCGACGTCCCTGCCCCAGCATCGAGAATCGCTACGGCTCCCCACGGCAGTAAAAGTCCCACCAAGCTGCTGCAAGTAGGTGGGTATCCTTGCCCTTGTACTGTCTGCCCGTCAGAGGGAACTCCCTGTTCGGCGGAATCCCCTAGTCGTACCCAAAATTCCTGGCAAAGCGATGCGGGTAGTACGGCTCCAAGGAACTCGTCACCGACCGGTGCAACGCCAACACAGCTACTCGGTGCTCAATATCCACTCAGTCCGTGGTCCCGTATCGGCCGCCCCCTGACTGGGGTGGGCGCTGGTCGCCCCTCAACCTGAAGCCCCCATAAAGATGCCAGAGTCCCTCGCTGCACTATCAAAGGGCATTCCCTCCTCACCCCGGGTGGGCAGGTAACAAAGGGTCCTCTTGGCCCCCTCAAGCTGCTCCTCTGCATCCCCATCCGGCTGCCTAGTAAAGCTGAACAAAAGTGGTGCCGTCGGGTTCACCATGGTTCCTCGCGTCACCAGCCCCGGGAACAGTAACCCAGCCCACACACTGAGGTAGCGGGTTGGTAGGAGTATACTCCTCTCCCTCGGTGCTGAGTGTGCTGCCAGAACTCCAAGTCCCTGGTAGATGTTGGCCAGTGAAGCAGGAGCTAGAGCTAACTGTCTCCCGTCAGCCAACAAGCAAGTTAGCTACAACAACTCAGCTCTCAACAGCCCGTCCTCTCCATGGGGAACTACAAAAGTCGCCAACCAATATGCCAGATAAGTTGCAAGGTGTGTCACAGCTGGCAGACCGTGGGGATTCCACCCCTCCTGTGGTGCATACACATATCTGGAGTACGTCCGGAAGCGTAGCTCCACCTCAGTGTACTCCTCCCTGGAGTCTGGTCCCTAGCGAACTCCTGGTAGAAGCAAAATGGCCCGTTGTAGAAATGACGGACCCATACGTTCAGTGGTACCCGGAGAGTCTGTGGGGCTCTCCCTCTCCCTGCTAGAGCTAAATCTCTCAAGGTATTCATGAGATACCGATAACTGTGAGGCACTCGATATCTTCCCAGTCCGTCGGTATGACTGCGGTGGAGGTCATCCAACACTACCTCCTCATATCCTTCGCCGACGACCGGGAAGCCAGAAATCCTGAACAAAGACCACAAGTCAAGGCTGTTCTCCCCCTCTGCTATTGCCACCATGTTCCAATGACGGTTGAAACGCTCAACCAAGCTCTACAGCAGTCCGGTGTAGCACGGGTACGCGTACAGAGCGGCAATCACCGCGTACCTGATCTCAACACGATCCAGCAATGCCCGATAGTGGTGGACGATCCCCATCAGCCACTCAGTGGCACCCTGGCGATAGTAGTGTGACGAGATGACTGTCCAGCGACCATACCAGCTAGTGACGGTCTGTCGCATGACCCCATTCAGCATACTGTGATCATCATAACCCTCTCCAACGTATTGCACACCAGCAGGCTCCAATACCAACCCAGCAATCTCCTCTGTCTCTGTGCGATGGTGACCATGCAAATCCCAGCTAGCGGGGCCAATCGGCCCAACCCTGACTCTGGACTGTTCTGCCATGCCAGAAAACCCTAGGCAGTCAACACTGGGAAACTGGCACTGCCTCCAGTAGTCCTCCGAAAAGCTCGGATAGCAGCAAAATGTTGTACCAGGCAGGCTGTCCCTGCTAATCAGGATGGCCCTCTCAAGCCGACGGTAGGCCCCTGGGATCTGTGAGTCACCCTCCTCCACGCCAGGAGGGACGTAGCTGCAGATGAATTCAAATAGGTGACGATCCAGGGGGAACTCCAATGGATAGCCCCCGCTTCGGTCGTAGCTGTACAAACCACCCGCCTCCAGAATCTTGGCCACATCCACGGCCCCTGCTCCAGCTGTCCTCTCACCCATCGGACCCTCAGCCACTGCCGTATGGCCCCGGTCCAGCTGCTCTATGCCAGCCACAATTGTTGTGCCCCTGTGGTCATTTGAGTTATTTGATATTCATGGTTTTGATAATGGCTAAACACTATAAGTCATTGTTGTTTCCCACTCTCATATGACTGACATACGTGATCTTTTACTCATGACAGATAAGCCAATAAATGAACAAGGAATGAAGTGGAGATGGCAAATGTGAAAGCTCAATGATTGTGCCCTAGCACGCAGATCGACCTGCGCAGTATAATCAAATAGAAATCTTCAAGACTGTCAAGGTTGATGCCACATATGAGAATGGGCTGCTAAAGGACTTAGGCAACGGAGCTAAATGGTTAATGGACTGAACCGGGATAACCTGGGTTCTACCCAGCTGGCGGTCGACCGCCAGCCCAGGGGCGGTCGACCGCCCCTGCCAGCAGCCAACTGCTTACACGTTTCTCAGTGGCGGTCGACCGCCCGTCCAGTAGCGATCGATCAAAAATTTCAGGGACCATCCGTCTACAGGGTTTCTCAGTAGCGGTTGACCGCCAGCTTCTGCAGGTCGACCGCCAGCCCCGAGCCAACAATGTTGACTTTGTTTTCCACTTCGAGAAGAGCCCCTTTTCTTATATTTGTTTAACCCCAAAGTCACCCAATCTTCCATAGATTGTGGATCTGGTCTGGGGGATGTCCAAGGACCATTCAAAGGTTATAAAACACATGCAAGAGGGTTAGAAACCCTAGTTGATCATTTGGGAGATCAAAGGAGGCTACAAGGGTGTGTTCAAGGGAGAGGAGTTCGAGTACTGTAGCTGTGAACAGTACTCCGGGAAGAAGTTCTTCATCAAATCCTCAATTGATTCAAGCTACTTCAAGAGGAGAAAAACCCCAAGCCAAGTGAAGATAAAGCTGCAACCATCATCTTCTTCACCAACTCAAGTAGATCCAAGGAAGCTCATTTCACAAGGAAGAAGAAGCCATTGTTGCTGAATCAAGAAGAGAGCTTTGTGAAGAAGAAAGAAGCTTCTGTTGGTGATCTACATCATGTGAAGAAAAGATGATTCAAGATCCAGCAATCTCAAACAAGATCTTTTCTCTTTGAGCATATTTCACATCTTGTTTGAGTGTTTTCATATTTGTTCTCTTTCCATTTCATTCAAACATTTGAAACTAAAGATCGTCCCTACCGGTGGTTAGTAGGAAGGCAATCGGAAGTTGTCCGATCTGCAGTGTTGACATCCCTACCTGCGATTAGTAGGAAGGCAATCGGAGGTCTTTCCGATTTGCGATTCAATGCGTGGCACTAGTGGAGTCTCACCGGATTTGGTGAGGGGTGGACGTAGGACTTGGGATTCAATCCGAACCACCTTAAAATCCTTTGTGTTATGGTTTGTTTATGTGATTGCTTCGTTCTAGATGCATGCTTAGGTTCAAATCGATATATTGGTTGCTCATCTTGCCAAGTGAATCATAGTGTTCTTCGATAAGCTAGTTACAATTCACTGCAATTTATTTTATCTAGCTATATAGAGGGTTGAATTATGAAAAGAGGGGCAGATCTATTCACCCCTCCCCTCTAGATCCGTTGTCCACCACTCAACAAGTGGTATCAGAGCCTAATCTCTCATTATGGGGTCCAACGACCTTGAGGGAATTGGTGGATCAGCGTCCAAAAGTTTCTTACCTGAAGGACATTTTGTGAACATGCCTCCTTACTTTACTGAAACTAATTATCATTATTAGAAACATCGCATGCAGGTGTTCATTCGCGCCGAAGACTACGAACTTTGGCGAGTGATCAGCAAAGGTCCGTATGAGCTTACGGATAATAAGGATTTGTTGACCAAAGAACAAATAAAACAATCCACTGTCAACTGGAGTGCCAAACACATCATGCAGTGCTCACTCCATCCAGTAGAATTCTTAAGAGTGGCTACCTGCGCAACGGCAAAATAAATGTGGGACAAGCTAGAGGTAATCTACGAAGGAACCTCTCAGGTACGAGAAACAAAAGCTAATATTTTAGTTTCGAATATGAAATGTTCCGCATGAAGCCTGATGAGTCAATTCAAGATATGTATGCTCGATTAACTGTGCTTACAAATAGTTTGATTGATTTGGGAAAGAAATATTCAGAGCAAGAAATTGTAAGAAAAATTCTTAGATCACTGACTCCAGCATGGCACACGAAGGCAACCGTGGTTGAAGAATCCAGAGATCTCGCAACTACTAAGGTAGATGAACTCATTGGGTCATTGATGACCTATGAGATCAACATTAAGAACAAAGAGGCTGAGGCACCTAAGAAGAAATCCCCAGCTCTTAAAGCAGGACCCAGCGGTCAAGGCACTTCTGATGAAGGTGAGGATTCGGCAAGTGAGCAAGATGAGGATGACGTAGCCATGCTCACACGTAAGTTTAGAAAATTCCTGAGAAAGGAAGGTAAGAGCTTCATGAGAGGAAGGTCAAAGGTAAGAAATGGTTTCAAATCTAATTATGAAAACTTTAAGAAATCTGACAAAATCATATGTTATTCTTGTAACAAACCAGGGCATTTCAAAACTGATTGTCCTGATAGATTCAGAAAAGCTGAAAAATGGAAGGGCAAGAAGAAAAATAAGGCCATGGTGTCCACATGGAGTGACGAGGAAGAAAGTGATGGTGGGACCAGCTCCTCAGACAAAGAAAAAGAAGATCTCCGCCTCATGGCTAAAGGTGATGAAACAACTGAGGTAAATTCCCCATTTGAAGATTATACAATTGATGATTGGGAGGAAGCTTATATACAACTCATGAAAAAAAATGAAATGTACAAAAAGGAGAATAAATCATTGAAAAAGAAAATTAACTCATTTGTGCATGATCATGAAACAAATATCAAGAATGCTTCGCTTGAAACTGAAATTGAAGATCTTAATAAAATGATTGAGAACTTGGAGAAAGGAAGAAAAGAAATGGCTGACTTGGAAACTGAAAATGAAGAATTGAGAAATGAGATTGATAGCATGAAGCTCAAAATGCAAAACTATGAAAAAGATAGTAAATTAAGCAATGAGAAGTATGAAGCTGTCAAACAAGTGAACATTCAACTCCCGTAAAATATTGAAAACCTATAAAAAGAGTTGAAGGATAAACAATAATCATTGAAAATTTTGTGGATGGAAAAGAAAACCTAGATGCATTGCTAGGTACTAGAATGAACTTCAACAAGGAAGGGTTAGGTTTTGAACCTACCAACAAAAGGCCAATAGGGCTAAAAATAGTCACATTTGTTTCCTCATCTGATGCTTCTACCTCAAGAACAACATCCAAAGGAAAAGAAAAGGTTGAAGAGGAAGCCACTGAAATTTCCAAAAAGATTACTCAAAGTCTAAGAAAAGTCAACCTTCCCTACAACACAGGTCGACACCACATTGGCCATCAAACATTCATACCGCCAAACAATTTCACATAGGTCAACACTTCCATAGGTTGACACTGCCATATTTTTGGGGCAATTGTGATTTCTGTATGCATCAATTTTCTAGGTGGCAAAATAATCATTTTCAACCCAAAACCAACCAGTGGTCACAATGGGTTAAGAAGTAAACTTTCTCAAACTTCCACAAAATCCAACAAAGAGCTTCTAAACAAAAAGTGAATGTCAAAGATGAAAAGAAAAACCAAATCCCTGCTCTAAGAAAACAAAACGTGAATGCTAGGAAGGTTTGGATTCCAAAAGAAATGGTTTCATGTTTTGAAAATCTAAAGAGTTTGATGGGACCCAAATTTGGTTGGGTTCCAAACACAATTACTTAATTACTTGTGCAGGAGTGTCTTACAGCCATGCATAACAGGTGGTACCTTGATAGCGGCTGTTCAAGACACATGACTGGAGACAAAACAAAATTTTATCTCTTGGAGGAAAAGGAAGAAGGATATGTCACATTTGGAGGGAACAACAAAGGAAAAATTATTGGAACATGTAATGTAGGTAAGAACCTCTCCAACTCCATCTGTAATGTGCTGCTAGTTGAAGGCTTGAAATACAACTTGCTTAGCATAAGTCAACTCTGTGATAAGGGTCACAAAGTGTTGTTTGATTCTCATGAATGTAGAATCTTTGAACCAAAATCTGACAATGTAAAATTTTCTAGAAAAATAGTCAACAATGTTTACATGATTGACTTAGATGATCCTGCTCATTTAAATCTTTGTCTTGCTGCACCAAAATCTGAGCTTGCATGGTTATGGCATCGAAGACTAGGACATGCTAGCTACAATGTCTTACATAAACTGTTAAAGCATTCAATGGTGAAAGGGTTGCCTGAACTATCTTTTAAACAAGAAAACAAATTGTGTGATATATGTGCCCTAGGTAAACAAACAAGAAAATCATTCAAGGCTAGATCTGCAAACATGTCATCTAAACCACTTGAGCTGATTCATATGGATTTGTTTGGTCCAACCAGAACTACTAGTTTAAGTGGTAGAAAATATGGATATGTCTTGGTGAATGATTACTCTAGGTTCACATGGGTTTTCTTTCTCACACATAAAAATGATGCTTTTGATGAGTTTCAGGCACTCTATATGAAGATAAAGTTGTTGTGACTCCTCTGTGTTGATGATGTTGACAATTGCTTTATTTCATTGGCAACACCTTGTTTTGATTGATTGGCAACTGTTTATGTTTTGATGAATTTGTTTTATCAGATTATCTGTGTGTTCTATGCATTTTCACAAGTCTACACACTGCACACACACACAAGTCTTCACACTTAGTATAGTCTATACATCGTGTTGTGTTTGTGTTGTGTTTGTGCATCGTTGAGAACGTAAGTCTATACATCCATTGCTTCAGTTCAATACCTGCTATGTGCATGCATTGCATCGGTGCAGTGCTTCCTCTGTGCATGTACTGCATCAGTGCATCACAAGTCTATACATCTATTGCTTCAGTTCAATACTTGCTATGTGCATACATTGCATCGGTGCATTGCTTCCTCTGTGTATATACTGCATCAGTGCATCCATCAGGCATACAGTCTATACACTAATGCATGTGAGGTACTATCTGCACGATAATGTCTATACATTGCTGCATTGTTCGCACAGGCTAAGTCCATACATTAGTGAAGTCTGTACAGCGTCATGCATCATTCTTCAAAGTCCATACACTGCACTGTAGCTTGCTCGAAGTGAAGACTGTACATTCACCAGTTGAACCTTCAAAGTCTGTACATTCACCAGTTGAACTTCGAAGTCTATACATTGGGATCTTTACCTACGTTCAGTCTTGCAAGTCTGTACATTGGGCTTTCAGATAAAGTCTATATATCCTAGAACTGTGCAAGTCTGTACATTACTGCTTTGCCAAAGTCTTTACCTTGTGAACCTTCTAGTCTGTACAGACTTTGCTTCGCTCAAGTCTGTACATTGTCCAGTTGTCTTTGGCAAGTCTACACATCGTGAAGTCTATACATTCAACTGCTTTGCTTTGCTCAAGTCTGTACAGTCTTTCTCTTGGCAAAGTCTGTACATTGCTCATGATGTCTGAACAACGAGCAAGTATGTACATCGGACTAGTCTGCATCGGCTAAGTCCATACATCGTCCAGTGTATTGCATGCATCATTCATGAAGTCTGTACATCGAGCTGAAGGCTGGCTAAGTCTATACATCGTCTATCTTCTTAGAGTCTCATGCATAACATGAAGTCTGTACATCGCACAACATTCAAGTCTGTACATTGTGCATCATTTGAGTTGAAGTCTGTACATCGTGCATCTAGTGTTTCAAAGTCTATGCATTGTTGCACGTTGTGTCTGTCTAAGTCTACACAGTGCTCCTTCATGCATTGAAGTCTGCACATTGCTGCATGCTCATCAAGTCCATACACTGGCAAGTCTTTACATTGCCTTAGTCTATACATTGGCTGCTGAATGTTCTTCAAAGTCTACACATTGCATTACACTTCAGCAAGTCTGTACAGCGGTTGCCTTTATATGGGAAGTCTGCACATGCCTTAGCTCTGCATATACAGTGTCTATACATTGCATAGCATTGTATTCACAAAGTCTGAACATGGCATAAGCCCTGCATGCGTAGAGTCTGTACAGGCCATAGCACTGTATTCACATAGTCTGTACAATGCCATAGCCACGCATTCACAAAGTCTATACACTGCATTCGAGTTTACAAAGTCTATACAGTGAATTCTATACAATGCATTACACTCTACAAAGTCTGTACAGGGTTTATACCAAAACTGATAATTCGATCCTCTGTCTGACAGGGACTCCTAGCTGAGATTGATGACTTGGCTCGTGATCCAAGAAGGGCGAGGTGCTATGATGGTGACACGTGGAAGTAGCCCATCCAGGATGCTGCCATGTGGATGAAATGTCCTCGGATCTGGCGAATTCTTTGGGCGGGAAATGTGGAAGCCACACGCCCCTATCCAATCTGCTGCTGGTATAAAAGAGAGTCTTCTTCTTCGGATGAAGGCAGATCGAACAGTGGCAAAGTATATACAGAGAGAGTAAAAGTCTGAAGCAGCAGAGAGCCACCGATCCACAGAGAGAAGAAAAACAGAGAAGAAGAAAAAGAGAGAAGAGAAGATTGAGAGAGATGTGTTGAGAGAGTGAGATTGAGAGAGTTTTGTTTGAGAGCTTTTCTGATTGTTACTCAGACTCTTGGTTCAGATACCAGAGCTGAGCTTTGCTCATTCCGAGCTACATTCCCAGTTGGGTTTTCTATTTTCGTTTGCTTCTGTCTTTTATTTCTGAAATTGTTTCTTCAAGCTGTGAGTCAGCTGTTAGCAGAGGTGCTGCCTCTGGACGGGTAAGCTGTAAACCCCAGCGGTTGCAGTGGAGGTCTCCACTGGACAGGTGAAGCTGTAATCCTCAGCAGGCGAGACTTGTCTCGGACAGCAAGCTGTGTTGCTCAGCGGTTTGTAGGCCAAGCTGTAGTGCCCAGCAGACGCAAGCTGTACTGCGTAGCAGTAAGCCATACTCGGTTGAGTGTGGGGTGGACGTAGGTCTCTGACCGAACCACCTAAAAATCTTGGGTGTCTTGTGTTTGTGAGATTGCTTGTGATCTGCTGTGTGGTTGCTTGTGTCGACACTCTTCATAGTGTTCTTTCTATCATTCAACAGTTGTTTGTTTTAAATTCCGCATTATAGTTCAACTGCGTTTTAAATTAGGCAATAGATCTATTCACCCCCTCTAGATCCACACTTCGTGGAGATAGACTGCGTCCATCTAACATAACACTTGGTATCAGAGCCATACTCCTCTACAGGGACTCATCGCCCAAAGAGGAAAGGCCAAGATGGATGCTCGAGGGATGATAGCTGAAGGACACTCAACCACAAAGCCCCCATTCTTCGATGGATCTAACTATGCATACGGGAAGAATAGTATGCAAGTATTTTTGAGGGCTAAGGATTACGAGATCTGGAAGGTAGTCAGCAAGGGACCTTATGAGCTGTCCCCTAATGAGGAAGTCTGGACCAAGGAGGAGATCTACACTAAATTGGAGTGCAATAAACGCCATTCAATGCTCTTTACACCCTACAGAATTCTCCAGCGTATCAGCCTGCAGTTCAGCTAAGGAGATGTGGGAAGCACTGGAAGTCATTCATGAAGGGACTTCTCAAGTTAGAGAGACGAAGGCCAATTTCCTTGTCTCTGAATATGAAGCCTTCAAGATGAAGCCCAACGAGACCATCAAGGAGATGTATGCTCGATTGACAACCATTACTAATGGTGTTAGAGGTCTCGGGAAGGCTCAGACAGAATATGATGTAGTGAGGAAGATATTGCGTTCCCTGACTCATGCTTGGCATACTAAAGCTACAGTGATGGAGGAGTCAAGGGATTTGCGAAATACGAGGGCTGATGAGCTAATTGGCTCGCTGATGGCATATGAGATTAATATGCCAAGGATAGAAGAAGCTGAGAGGAAGAAGAAGCCAATCGCTCTGAAAGCTGATGCCAGCAAATCCAGCAAGTCCAGCAGATCAAGCTCTAGCAGTTCATCATCCGAGGAGAGCCTGAATGAAGAAGATATAACTCGTACAGAGATGGCAATGATGACCAGAGAGTTCAGGCGATTCCTCAGGAGAGGAGCAGGACGATTCAGCCAAAAGAAGTACAGTGGCGGCCGAAGGGATAAAAGGTATAAACATAACCCTGCTAAGAAAACTGAAAGTAATACTTGTTATCAATGCAGGAAACCAGGCCATCTGAAAGTTGACTGTCCAGAGAATCAGAAATACAAGGACAAGTCAAAGAAGAAGAACACGAAAGGGAGAGCTATGGTTAGCACATGGAGTGATGAAGATGAAGGCTCCTTCAATAGCAGCTCAGACAGTGAAGCCGAATCTGAGAAGCCCATTTGCCTTATGGCAACAAGCTCAGAAGACAGAGAAGAGGACTCAGATGAGGTAATCACTAGATTTAAAAATTTCACTATTGCTGATTGGGTAGATGCTTATCATGACATAGCTGATAGAGCTGATGATATTAGAAAGGAAAACATGCATCTAAGAAGAAAGATTAACTCCATGCAAAATGATACAACTCTAACTGATAAAATTGCATGTCTAGAATCTGAGAATGAAAAATTGAAACTCACATGTTCTGAATTAGAAGAAATCAAGAATGAGTCAAGAGCCTCTAAAGAAGAAAATGAGAGGTTAGAAAAAGAAGCTGATGAATGGTGTTGATTTGTTTTGCTTCTCTTCTTATTTTTGTTTTGATGTGTAATAAAGATGATAAGCAAAAATCAAAGATCTCAATCAACCTATGAACATGTGAACCATGAACCTAGGCAACCAGAACAAGCTCTAGCATGGGCATGCTATCTCAATCATCAAGCTAAACTAAGGGAATAAAGAAAAACACACGCCGGGGCGTGGAGCAAGAGCAAATAAAAACACACCGCGAGGGTGGAGCAAATAAAGGAAATAAGACATATGAGATGGAGAGAATGCTAATGCCCAATACTAAGAAAGAACGTGATCGCCACCAAAGTAAACACAAGCCAGAGACTTGAAAATACCTTGGAAATAGGTGGATGAAGCACCCGCCCACGGGAGAGAGAAAACCAGTGAAATCTGCAGATCAACCGAATGTAACGGCCCAGACCCTGTGCGTCACAGAAATGTGACGGTCGCACGATGCATCATTATAGAAGCCTGACGCACCTACACAAGACCGTCAGAAAACCTGCAGTAGTAGCTTATGAATTCTTTGAACTCCAACTATTCCAGCCGGCCAGAAGACTTGGGCCTCGTGTAGTGAACCTGCAAACCTGCCAAAGAACGTGAAACACAAGAAAACAAACCCAAATTAGCCCTTTAAACAAGCGTAGTATCAACTCTCAAAGAACTTAAGATCATGCAAAAAGAAAGGGAATTACCGGGAGAGTTTTGGTTTTTTTAACCCCTCTGGGCATTTTAAAAGATAGGAAGGATGTTTAGATGATGAAAACCAGGTGCAGAACGTGGAAACAAGGAGAGGGACAATGCCTATGATGAGAGGGAGGAGGAAGAACACAATATGCAATGATGAACTTTGAAACTCAATAGAACGAATACTCCCTTCACCGTGAAGCAGATGGACGTGAAAGACAAGTCTCCTTGATTAGATGTGGCTCCAGAATGCGGCAGCACTTCGACGCGAACTCCAGATCTTCCTCTCTCGGGCCATGAAGTTAAGGGTGCTATTTATAGGCCCTCAAACTCTCCGGTCGAACATAGCATAATCCAGCAAGAAAAGAGGATAACTCTTAGCAAATCCTTGAAGATAATATCACCAAGAGTCCATAGAAACAAACAGAAGGTTCTGAGGATCAGATTTGGAAGAGAAATCATCAATTCAAACTCTTATCTCGACCACGGAGTAGCAGAGAAAAGGCCTGAATTGCCAGGACTCTCTGTTGGATGTAACGGCTACTCAACAGACCGCCACATGCAAATAACGCGCCAGGGGAATACCGTTACATTTAATCTTATCTCAAAAGAGATAAGATCAACGGAAGAAGATCAAACAAATTGGACTCTGCAAGATAAGTAACGGCCATGGTTGGACGCGTTGGAAGAAAGTAACGGCTGCACGACAGACCGTTAGATTCAATGGGTAGGTGTTGACACCTTGAAAATGAGCGAGGGCAGAAACATAATTGAAAGGAAGATCAGACCAATAGTGAAAGATCAATGACGAAGTTCGTCAACCATCTACCCGGCTGAAGCCCTTTCCGGGCCAAGCTGATGTCCAATGCCATTGTCAGTCAGACGACGGCACTGATGAAATAGCAGTCACCTGGCTGAAGTCTTTTCAGGCTAAAGCTGATGTCCGGTCTTGTCACCATTCAGGTGACGATACCGATGAGATGATGTCCGACTTTATCGTCATTCAGATGGCAATGCCGATGAAACCCCAGTCTACCGACTGATGAAAATATATGAATGATCTCAATAGAAGCTGTGTCACCAGTGGAGGGCATTCTCGGGTTCTGATACATTTGAAGGACCAATAAAGGCCAAAGTCTAAGCGAGGTTTTAAAAGCCCTAAATGGGCCTATAAAAGTGGCGCCGGGATCCCCTTGTCGAAGCCCAGAGGCGGCGCCGAGAAGCTTGAGCCCCGCGCGCCGGGAGCTCCGCCTACAGTTGAGGCGCGCCGGGACGAGCCCGCCGAGAGGACACCAACGAGGGATATAAAATCCCCTCATTCGAAAACAAGGAGGAGAGAGTTAGAGCATATAGCAAAGAAGGACAGAGAGCTTGAACAGATAGCCACAAACACACAGAAGGTGATTGGGGGAGACACAGAAGAGACCTGCAACCTCGTCCATGAGAAGGGAAAGAGAGCTGAAGAAGAAAAAGTGAAGAGAGAAAGAGATTTCTCGAAGCTGATCGAAGGTGGGCAACGAGGAGGGAGAGGAGTCAATGCTCCGCCCTCCCCCCCCCATTTCTATAGTTCATCTTTTTTTTATTTCGAGGGTCTCTCTTCTTTCCTCCTTTGATGTAGCCTGTAATGCCGTAGCCGGTTTCACACCGATACAGTGATGTATTCCCCCTGCTTCCTCATTATGTATCTCACCCAATGAATGTTATCGAATGGATAAATATGGTGGGCTACAGTCCATCCCTGCTTTGGTTTCTCTGAAGCTCTATGCTCATCTCCCGTGTTGTCTGTCTCTTCTTAAGACTCAATAGCATGCTATCCCCCTCCCCAGGTCGATCGATCGCCTGTTTATTCGCCCGTTTCCTGAGTGCTCCTCATGCTTGCTTCCGAGCCAGGGACAGACTATCCCTTGGCCTCTGAAGCAAAGCATAGATACATAGCAATCGCCTCTCGGTCTTAGGTGTTGCATTCATGCTCATCGGCTTTGCCGAAGTCATCCCCGGGGCCAGAGACAGTCATATCTTGGCCCCCAGATGATGGAGAGTATACTGAAATCATCCTCATGGATCATGAGGAACGCTGGTGACAGAGATACCCTAAACCGTGTTTCTCCCAAATCGCTCTCCGCCTCCGGCCTTCCCTTTGAAATCCAAGCCAAAGTCAGTTGTAGTCTGATGAATTGAGCCCTTTGATTTCCTAAGGCCCATCTATCTTGGCCTGAATCACCAGGAAAACCCCTGAATCCTCAACAGATTCAAGAACAGAGTACCGTAAACCTCTGTTCTTATCCCGGCGCCCTCACACCTCTCGGCCCCGCATACAGTAAACCAGATGAACAGCTCTCGGTGCTATTCTTCAGGCGTCGAGAACTGTCTTGGCCTTCTGGCCTCCGCGCCGGAACCCCTGCACCTTGGCCGCGTAGGGAAGCCCCCCCCCCCTTGGCTGCTTTGCATCGCGCCGGGAAGCCCATCCGGCCTTCTCCCCTGCGCGCCGAGAAACCCCCCATTTTAACAACTGCCCTTCGCGCCGGGAACCCGTGCACCTTGGCCGCGCCGGGAAGCCCCCTTGGCTGCTTTGCATCGCGCCGAGAAGCCCATCCGATGGTTTCTCCCCTGCGCGTCGGGAACCCCCCTTTTTAACAATTACCCTTCGCGCCGACAACCTCCTCTGGCCATTTGGCCCTTGCGCCGAGAGCTTACTGTAGACACGCCAAAAATGATGCTATATTGATCAAATCTCATAGCACTATAATGACGCCCCAAAGTGAACTTCAATATATTCATAATATGAAGTTTTTCTATTTTCTTGTGTGTGGGTTTGTTTATTTTGCATTTTTGTGATTCGCGACCTGAAGAGGGGCGTTATTTAAATAGCGACCTTGTCTAGGGCGTTTTCTCAAGAAAGGATGACTAAATGTTAGGGCGTCAATTCCTGGTATTATCCAGTTTTAAAGTAAATGCAAAATCAATTTAATTATTGGTTAACGTCCTTCCTCAGGGCGTGTTTTAATTTAACGCCTCGATCTTAGGCGTGTTCTCATGGTTTTCAAACAAGGAAGGTTTTATTGCCAAAATTAAATCCAGGAAGAAACGCCCTGGCTTGGGTCGTGTTTTATGAAACGTCGTATGGGTAGGTCGTCAAATCAAGAATTGACGCCCTTCGCAAGGTCGTGTTTCACCTTTCGGAGTCCTACTTTTTTCCATCTTTCCCTCACAGTTCCCTGCCTTGTTTCAACCTCTTGCTCGATGTTAATCCTTTCCTTGGATGCTCCTTGCCCGTTCTTATCTCCCTTGTTTGATCACATCCGATTGGAATCTTATATAAGGAAGCCTGGATCGATCGTCATAAGGTTGAACACCCACATATACAGAAGAAAAAGATTGCAGGTTCTGTACGAGCAGAGTTTTCTTTCCTCTTCCTGTGCGGTCGTTCCTCTGCATCCTTTTCATAGGAGTTCACTCGTTTCCACTACTTCCTCTTCTTCCAATCAACATATTCTTCACACGGTTTCCCTTTACTGTCATCAGGGACAGCAGGGTTCTTTTATTTCGTTTATTTTGTTTATGAGCATATCATCCTTCGTCCCACCGTCAGTCTTTCTTATTGCATTAAGTCCTATCATCATCATTATCATATCATATCTCCTTCCCTAGCTCTTCTCTAGGAGTTTTAAAAAAAAAACAAAAAGAGGTGCGCATGTTGATTTCATTTTTCAACATCATATTCTTTATTTGGGATTGATACTACTTGCATTGGCTGATCCCTTTTCGTTTTGCTTTGTTTCATTGTCTTTTTGCAAGGTAATCAAAAGGAGAACCCTTCTCATCGGCCGGCCGATTGAAGAAGGAGGAAGGAACTTCACATCATCCCACGTTCCAATCTTCACCAGGTATTCGCGATCTCTTTTTATTATTATTGAGGTAACCCCTCTGGCGATCACATCTCCATTTTTGCACCACGTGCAAGCTTTTTCTTCCCCTTATTTATGCATTAATCATTATTCTCCCATCTTCTTGTTTTTTTCCACATCATTTATTCTCTTGTGATTTTGTGTGGGATTTATGCTCATCTACAAATTGGCGATCACGGTGGGACTTCCACTGTTTTCCTTTTGATTACCATCTCCATTGGCACCCTCGTGTGCCCTTTCCCCTTGGCACCCTCGTGTGCCCTTTCCCCTTTGGCACCCACGTGTGCCCTTTCCCCTTGGTACCCTCGGTACCCTTTCCTTTGTGCCCCTCAGGCACCCTCCACTGTGCACTCTGCACACTCCGGGATCAGCCAGCTTGCGTTTGCATATTCCTCTGAATTAACGCCTTCCACGAGGGCACTTTTTGGTTTAACGCCCTTCACAGGGGCGTGTTTTAGTTTATTAACGCCTCTTTCCAGGGCGTATTTTAGCATATCTGCTGCTTTGTTTCCGTTCATTATACTGTCTGAGAATTAACGCCCACCTCCTGGGCGTGTTATCATTTTCTAACGCCTTCATTCAGGGCATCTTCATTTTATGTTACGTCTGCCGTTACATCATCTTACTGCTTTAATCATTCTGCCTGTGAATTCACGCCCTTCCCCAGGGCGTTCTTTATTACATAGCGCCTCACCTCAAGGCGCTTCCTCAGATTTGACGCCCTCACACAGAGGCGTCCCTTCCAGATTTCGCGCCTCTACCAGAGGCGTGTTTCTGTTTCTCGCTGCTGGCTCATAGCCTCTCGCAGTGATTCACGATAGTGACCCTGTCGTTGCTTTAGTTGATAGTGACCTGCCACAGGTCGTCTCTTTCCTTGCGTTTTACAGAACCTTGCTTCCTGCTGCTGTCTGTGATAGTTTGTGTGATTGTCATATTGCTTGCCTATATTGCTTTGACCTGATCATATTACTTTGCATATTGTGGCATTTGGTTGAGAGACCTCCTCTCTCTACACTAGGATTCCACACACCTATCTTGGAATCGGGACGACCCTCTATTGAGCATTCCGTCTCTTTGGACTGGAAATCCCTTTTCCAAGACCTCCATAAGTCCCCGCACCCGTGGATTCCCTCACGGACGCCGGGCTGGTTGTACCCTCGAAGTACCCGGAGTTTAGAGAATCTATCGTTGGTGAGGAGAGAGAAAGAATCTAGTTGACCCGAAGGTTACACTTGGATCAACTAGGTTTCACATTGCAAACATAAGTGAACTATTCAACAATTCAATCTACTCTAATCTCAAGCGGAACACTAAAACCTTGCGTTCATCTCAACTTGGTTGCATACACTTGCTTGGGTGATTTGGCTTGTTTGGATCGAGTGGTTGTTTGTTTGATAGTGCCTTTATAAAATTGTTTCTCCTCTTAAAAACATGAAACTCCGTTCAGGCAAGATCATCAACATGGCAGGCTATGGGTATTCTTATGATGATGAGGACGAGAACATTTTTGGTCAATATGAGACCCCCCTCCAAGATTCCATCTATTATGAGGGAAATTACCCTCACCCTCAGTCCCATCATCCTCAAATCCATGTGGTTGATACCACTCCTCAAGAGGTTGTGCCCTCTTCTCAGACTTTGCCCTCCAACACTTCGGGGAACCCTTCCCCATCCTTTAATGTCACGGACTTAATTAATGCACTATCTCAGTTGGATGATTCTCAGCGGCAAGCTGTCCAGGCCGCCTTGAAAGGGGAGTCTGTTCCCTCTTCGTCTTCCAACCCCCCTCCGGCCGAGAGTGGCCATCACCCCGTTAATGACCAGGCGGTCTTGCATAAACCCCCCTCTCGTCCACCAACGCCTGTCACGGCCATACCGGCCCAGCAGGCGAGTTATTCTGCGGTTAGGCACCAATTCCCCCAACCTCCTCAGATTCTACGGTCGCCTATACCACATTCTTTTGTTCAGGCCCCAGTTGAGTCCGACTCTAATGCTTTGCTACTTCAGAAGATGGCCCACATGGAAGAACAGCTTAAGAAAGTCACTGTGGCCAAGAATGCACCAGAAATCTCGCTCCCCACTCTGCCAATTTTCCATCTTCCTCCGTCTGAGATGCCGAACTTTCGGCGGTACAATGGAACTGGCAATCTGGTCATTCATTTGAAGGATTTTATGTACGATACCTCCTTCTGGCAAGGCAACAAGGCTTCTCTGGCCTATTTATTCAGAAGATCTCTGGAGGGGCCAGCCCTCGAATGGTTTTATTCCTTGGAGCCAGCTGATGCCAGTGACTTTGATGTTGTCCAAAGAAAATTCTTGCAAAAGTATAGAGACCGTGTTGGACCCTCTCTGTCCGTTACAGATTTAGTTGCGGAGAAAATGAAGTCTGAGGAGGATTTCATCATATTTGCTGACAGATGGCGGTCGATGGCCGAGAAGCTGAAAGACACCTTGTCGGAACAGGAGCAAGTAAAGATGGTTATTTCTAATGCAACTCCTCAATTCCGCCATATTTTGGCCATGAACCGGCTGACTACTATGGAAGAGCTCTATGAGAGGGCTCGTTACATCCAGACACAGATGAAGGATTCGCCCATTATGGGCATGTTCGAGCCAAAGCCTCGGCTGTTTAAGAAAACCACCAATGTTAACAGCGGGCCCACAACTGAGGGCACCGTCACAAATGAGCAAGTCGGCGCAGTTGGCAACCCCCACCACCAAGCTAACCCACGTCCATCACCGCCTCCACGACAGAACTCTCATTTTAACCCTACTCCACAACCCCAATTCGCACCTCAACACTCCTTCGCTCCGCCGCAAAACCAAGCCCCCCGCGTAGACCCTCCAGCTCCACCATAATACCATCAAATGCCCCCACCTGCCAACTACGGCCAACAACAACGGAGACCACCACTTGGCCCCAAAAGGGACCACTATCCTCCACTTCCCGAAAGTCTCCCCGATATTTTTAATGCTTTGATGGCCGCCAACTTGCTCGCCTTGCCAAGGGAAAGAACCGTGTGGCCCGCTAATGTTGACACATCCCGTTATTGTGCTTTTCATCGCAGCCCTGGTCACAACCTTGATCGTTGTTTCCACTTTAGAGATTACATTTACGATCTAAATGACCAGGGTGACATCAATTGGGATGAGATGAGGCAATTCATAGCCGCTATGAAAGAAAGAAGGGCTTCTCGGCAACAGCAAAATCAACAACCTCAGCAATCCGCTCCACAACAAGTTCAACCACAGCAAGCTCCAGCACACCAGCAGGATATGGGAATTGTCCGTAATCCATTGCCGGAGCATGCCCCTAATCAGCATGTGAACCCCGTCACGTCCCTCTACGAAGTGCAGAGAGGACAGGGATGGCACAAAGAAAACGCCTCTGTCGGGGCATTTCATCATGAGCCGAATCAAAATCAACCTCCGCGCCTTTTGCGCACCCTTCCTTCTTCTTCTACTCTCCTATCGGGACGTCCTCTTTTACGCCCCGTCAACCCATCTACCTCCACCAGTTCTACGGCCTTGCCGGCCCGCTCTCTTCTTACCCATTTGCCACCTCCACAACCTACCGCACGACGAACCCCACCTTCCACCACCAACTCTATACCTCCGCCGTCCAGGCCACTCCTACTTCACTCACCGCTAGCACCCACTACACCCTCTACCACTCCTACACCGGCAAGGGTTCCTCCGCCATCAGTTCCCCCACCTCTCATACCCAGATCTCTTCTTGTTAGACCACCCGCCAATGCTCCTCGCATTCGGGTATCCCTTTCTAATCCCACGCCCCCTGACGGGGCATCTTCGTCAAACCACTCTCCTATGCCTCCCACGGGGGCACCTTTGCTAAACATTACTCCCACGCCTCCTACGGGGGCACCCCTGTTGTTGAACACTACCAACGGCATTCCCTCTTCTTCTTCTTCTAATCCTCCTCCCACACTTGCCCCGACAGAGGCTCTACAAGGCATGGCACCGCTCCGCAGTGGACGGATTTTCCACCGTATTTTTCGCAAAGAGAGCTAGAGCCCGTGCAGGGGCCGCAAGAGCAAGAACAAGGGTCTGTACCGGGCACTGAATATGATTTGTTAAAACATTTGGACCGGACTCCGGCAAGAATTTCGATCCTGGAATTGATCAAACGGTCCACCACTCATCAGCTGGCTCTAAAGGAATATCTGCAGAAGGTAATGGTTAATGAAGACATTCCAGTTGAGCAGATAGTCACAGTGTTAACACCTGCTAACAGTCAGCCGGCAATTACTTTTTATGAGCATGAACTGGCACCAATCTCAGCAAGGAAATATGCCTTATGCATCACAGTCGACATCAATAAGGTGGCTGTTAAGCAATGTCTGGTAGATACTGGGGCATCCATCAATGTTTTGCCACCAAGCACCTTGAAGTTATGTGGCATACCAGAAAGCCAGATTCGGCCGTCCACCATAACGGTCACTGCATATGACAACACAAAGAAGCCTCCTCTAGGCATGATCACATTGAAAGTTAGCTTGGGTCCTGCCACCATCACAGCAGATTTTCACATCTTGGACATGGATCCAACATTTAATGGCATTCTTGGCCGCCCGTATATCCAGCAACTTGATGCGGTGCCCTCTACAAATCACCAGTGTCTCAAATTCCCACACAAGGGCCGTATTATCAAGGTGACCAGCATGCCGATTCTGCCAGAGGAAGATATTCATGCGGCTTCATCAGTCCCTTCTATTTGGCCTGCCAATAAGCCACTGTTGTCTGTGCTAGATGTCCCCCGTCCACGGACAATGCCATCTGAAACTGTTACCACGGTTGCTATGACACCCCTGCCTTCTAAGGGGAAGAAGAAAAAGAGCATGATTAACACCCCTGGCTGGAACATTCTGTTAAAAATGGGGTATCAAGATGGCAAAGGCCTGGGTGCCAACTGTCAGGGCAGGATTAGGCCCATTAAACCGCAAAAATTGCTTGTACGAGGCGGTTTAGGCTATAAGGGACCAAGCAAAAATAAAGAAGAGCCATGGGCATTTATGACTTCTACTTTGAAGACTGATCGCCAGCAACTCTCCTGGACACTGAAGACACATTTTGTTACTGGTGGCATTCAGAATAATGAGCAGACTACCATAATTACTTCATTGCTTGACTATCAAGATGTTCACGCCAGACAGTTTGCCCGTCACATTGCCCCACTGGCTACCTACAAAGCCCTGGAGTCTTTAAGGCCGGACAAGAGAAGGAAAATGGGTGATCTAGAATGTGACTGGTACAGGTGGTTCGACATGAATGACATTACTATTTCTTTAAGCCGCCTCTTCATGCCGACAGATCCGGAATGGCCGCCGCTCATACAGGAATTGATTGAAATGCCAGCAGTGATCACAGACAAGAGGCAGCTGCTGAGTGACTACACAGATACTGGGGAGCCAGATGTCCCCTTTGAAGAAGGTTTCACTGTGGACAGGCTGTGGGCCGGCCTCTTTTCTCTCACTTCGCTACATCCATCTGTGCTTGCTTCTCTACATTCTCGTTGGTTTGGTCGTGTGCCAAGACCGCCTCCGATTACGATCAGCTTTGCTCCAAGTTCAATCCGAGGGCCATCATTGATTAAATCTTTTTCCAATCTTGCAATTTCCACTCCTCTTGCTATTCTCCCATCACACTGCTTTCTCCTTGAAAAAGAAAATAAAAATGAAGAAAAAGAAAAAAAAAAAAAAAAACGTCGATTTTCCAACTTTGCAATCCTCCATCTCTGTTGAGGAGACCTCCTATTTCTCTCCCGAGTGCGTCCCAACCCAGGGGCCGCTCTTTCAAGATTCCTTGATAGATCTCTTTTCCCCCTCCGGCGAGGGCTCTTCTTCTGTATCACCTTTGTATCCACTTTTTCACCTCCTTCTTTTCCTTCTGATCAAGCTAGTTGCTCCTGTAGATCGGATTAAAAATCCTCACTTAGGAATGAAAAATAACATGCATAAGATGTGTATAAGAAATGCATAAGATGCAATAAAAATAGCACGAGGTGCTAAGGGGAGTTGTGATCGCCAGAGGAATTACCTCAATAAGAAGAAAAAGAGATCGCGTGTACCTGGTGGAAATTGGGATGCGGGATGGATGTGGATTTCTTCCTCCAACTTCAATCGGCCGGCCGATGAAGTGGGTCTTCTTAGTTGATTACCTTGCAAAACAAACAATGAAGAAACAAGCAAAGGGAGAGGGATCAGCCAAAGTGCTATAGTATCAATCAAGAACTAACATAAAATGATGAAAAGACATCAACGCACACACCTCTTTTTTTGATTTCTTTTAAACCCCTAGAGAAGAACTAGGGAAAGGATGTGATATGATATGATATTTAATGCAATAAGAAAACTGATGGTGTGATGACAATGATGGAACTCAAATAAAATAAGCACGATATAGCCCTGCTCTCCCTGACGAGAGTGAAGGGAAACCGTGAAGACGTTGGGTGGATGCAGAAGACACCAGGATGCAGCAGGATGAAGCCCGATCGGATGCAGAGGATGCCAATATGCAGCAGGATGAAGTGCAAAGAGGGGGAGGTTCTGCTTGCAATTGCCACGTTATGGGTTCAAGGAGTTCAACCTCTAATACGCCAACCTCTAATACGTTAACCTCTAACACGATCGATTGGGACTTCAATTTATAGCCTCAATCGGATGAGATCAAACAAGGTAAGATAGGAACGGGCAATGAGGCATTCAGGGAAGGATCAAGATCGAGCAAGAGTCCCATGGATAGCAGGGAACTGTGAGGGAAAGATGAAAAAAGAAGGACTCTGGTGTAAAACACGACTTAGGACAGGGCGTCGATTTAAGAATTGACGACCTCCACAGAGGCGTTTCTTGAAACACGACCTAGGAACGGTCGTTTCTTCCTGGATTTATATTTAGAAATAAAACTTCCTTTGTTTAAAAACTGATAGAACACGCCTGAGATAACGGCGTTTATTAAAAACACGCCGTGAAGAAGGGCGTTACTCACAAAATGCTTTTTACTTAGTTTTATCTTAAAACGGATAATTCCAGGAATTGACGCCTCCACCTAAGGTCGTCCTTTCTTTGAAAACGCCCTACGACAGGTCGTTACTTTGAAAAATAACGCCCTTCTTCAGGTCGTGAATCACGAAAATGCAGAAAAAAATGCATAAACTCACAAAAATAGAAAAAAACTTCATTTTATGGGAATATTGAAGTCCACTTGGGGTGTTGTATATAATGACATGAGATTTGATCAACATAACGTCAATTTTGGCGTGTCTACAGCTGCCCCGCTTTGGCGTCTGCTTTGCAAGGGAGTGAGACAGAAATGGAATGGAGTGTAATGAAGGAATGAAGTGGAACGAACTGATAAGGAGACGCCAAGGTGTGATGTGACACGCCTCAGACACTAAGCATTTGAAATCTTTCCAAGATTCTGAGTGAAACAACTCTGAGTGGTTCCAAGGAAACATCGATTTGTTGGATAAAAAGGAGGTTAAACTAAGTAAATAAAGGGTGTGCGCGCGGGCACGACAGGAAAGACCATTGGAGAGCGAATACCAGCCAACGTGGATGTGCTACAACCAAGGTAAATTTTGCAGAAAAGTGAAGAGAATTGGGATAGAGATCCAACAAAAGGGACACTTTCAAGGAATCAGCCTGAACGGCTTCAAATAGAACGAAGTACTTGATTTGAAGTGGAATATCTCATGTCAACTCAATCAAGAGCGAGTGAACTTCATTATTGCCATAATATGAAGATTTTCAGCATGAAACTCAAAGTCCTATATGATGCATGCTGGGCTAAAAGAAAAGATTAAACAAACAAAATAGAAAATAATCAAGGATAATATTGCTAAAATGTTTAGATCTGGTCAAGAATCCACATCTCTGAGCTAACACTAAGCCGAAGCCCGTTTATCCGCGCATCAACTCAGAAAGCGGAACCATCGTCCCAAGCCTTTAACAACTCAACGGCCTATCCGTGTGGTCAAGACTCTCCTGAAATCGTCATCGTTTTTGATGAAGGGGAACTCAAATTTCAGGTTCATCAGAACCACAAGGTCCTTGACATACTATAATAGTGTAGATATCCTATAATAACAATGCTTACAAGGAATAGATACAAGCCGGCACGATGTTACTCCAGGAGTGGTTCAAACGCCTCGAATCCTGCAAACTTCTGTACTTGAAACTTATTAGCCTTCATTAATTCAGAACATGACATGATCATAAGTGCTTAATCATAAATAATTTTACCAAAATAATAGCACTTAAGTTCATTAAAAACATGGAGAGGTCAAAAATCTGTAAGCCAATAAAACACGCCTAAGAACAGGGCGTTAACAGCATGAAAGACGCCTGACCATAGGTCGTTAATCTTTAAAACACGCCCTACTCAAAGGCGTAATCCGGAACGGGAGCTTAGAAGGAGAAGCCCCAGGTTAGGTCGTCAAATCCAAAATAAACGCCCTTACACAAGGCGTTAATTCAACACGAACATCCGTTTCTAAATCAAGAACACAGTCCTTAATCCAACCAAACTTCTAACTTCGGGACTCTTTAGGACTCTTCAAATCCTTATAAAAAGGAAGGCTTTCTTCAACACCCCATCAGAACCTCCTTGCGCAACCAAATCGCTTCTTTTCCTTCTTTTTTCTGTTTCTGTTCTTCTTCATCTACAGACCTCTGTACGAGCTTCTTCTGCAAAATCAAGCAATGGACCGGGTGATGAAGAAACCTAGGCTTTCTACTCCCAGAATCACTGAAATACAAGGGCACATAAGCAATCGAATTGCTTTGAACCAGGTAAGCTATTCCTCTGTTATTTATTTCTGTACTGTGCTTTTTCTTTTCTTTTGTTCCGCCGAACTCCCCTTTCATATGCTCATGTTTGTCACTGCATGTGTTATGTTCTCTTCTCACAGGATTACCCAACCCTTCCAGGAGCTAGAAGATACATAAAAGTCAAGTGGTTACCCCTCATCCTCTCCAAATTCTCTTCAGATATGAGGGTATATGTAGCTAGATGGCATCTCTTAGGATTGATAACCCATGCCAAGCACTATAACCAAATCCATCTTGATTGGGGTGCCATGGGAGCATTGATTGAAACATGGCATCCTTCCACCCATACTTTCTTATTTTCCACATTTGAAGCCACCCTCTTGATGGAGGAAGTAGAGATGATCTTGGGTTTGAAAAGAATGAAACAAGGAGAAGAAGAGCACATGGCCAACATGCCAAGACCTATCTCATCTCATGAACTCTTAACCAGCCTTATACCTAGCCCAAACCTAGTGAATCAAATCAAAACCACCAAGGGAATCAACCTCTTGAAGCTAGCTTCATGGGTATACAAAAGAGCCGATCAAGCCAAGGAAGAGGAGGAGATAGAAAGAATAACAAAAGCCTTCATGGTGTGCATAGCAGGCGCACTACTGTTTCCATCCACGGAGGACTTCCTTGAAGAGAGTCAAATAAGCGCAGTGGTGAGCTTATGGGAAGGCGAAAGAGTTGGGCCGGCCATACTAGCTTACCTTTACAGCGGGCTCACATCGGCGGCCATGGGGCGGCCCATATACGGCTGCATGCTAGCCTTCTCAAGTTGGGTGGACCTTCATTTTAAATTTGATCCATGCAATGAAGCCCAACAATCGTCATAGATCTTCTCCAAAAGTCCGCTTTCTTACATCGCCGGCTCGTTGGGAATAAGCAATAGGGTGACGAACCACATTCCTCAAATCAAGAAAAGGGTGGAGTGGAGAGATCACCTCAAGGTAATGCCAAAAACCCTCTTTACTTGTGCTCCGGGAATACTCAAACTGCAGGGTCTTCGCGCAAGATTCTCCATTGGCACGGACCTTCGTCTTATTGGCGCATCCGAGCTTGTCTTGTACAATGCACACCGGTGCCTTCCTCAGCTCGGGCTCCCAAGGCAAATACTAGAAGACATCTCCCATCTTCCTTCAATCAAATCAAGGGATCTAGGTAGTAATGAAGATGGAGAAGAGACAATCACCATTCAAGCTCTGTGGAAACTAAGCAAGCTCCATCAACCTGTAGAAGACTTGGATGAAGACAAGGAACAGTGGAAAAGTTATGTAATCTCATTGAGGAAGTTAAGGCCCAAAGTGGCTCATCAGACATTGTAGTTCCTTCTTCAAAATAATAAATATTTTTTTTTGATTGAGCCAAATATGACTGTGATTATGATCGAAATCTTCCAAAACCCGCGTTTCTGTTGCAAATAACGCCTCAACTAAAGGCGCGAAATCAATAAATAACGCCTTACCTCCAGGCGCTTCCCCCGGCCATCGTCAACAATTGACGCCTGAAGCAGTGGGCGTGACTTTAAATAACGACTTTAAGCAAGGCGTGACTATTTTCAAACCCCGAAAAATATAATCATTGAATCATCAAAATAACGCCTTTTCCATAGTCACTTCTAAATAATAACACGCCGCCGACAGAGGCGTTATTTCAAGCCAGCAATGATGACTTTCATCACATCAATCAACGCCCATTCAATGCGTCTGACGACGGTTATTGTTCCCCATGCAAAACAAATTAACGCCCTAATAAAAGTCGTCACTTTTCAGAAAACGTTCAACGAATGGACGTGAATACCATTAAAAATGCCTTTCTCAAGGGCGTGTCTCAGTTTCGAAACCCAAAAGCCATCGGCCCCCTTTCTTCTTCCTCCGTCCGTTCATTTGGCCCCTCATCTCTGCAAACCCTAACCGAAAACACCTCTCTCCATCTCCCTTCTCTCTCATTCTCTCAATCATTCTCTCAAACTCCCTCCCCCTAAACCCTAACCATGGCCAAACGCCAAAGAGTTAGCGCCCCTGATGTGGTCGATCTCGACGCCGCCCACGCCCAAGAAGAGGAAATCTCCGTGGAGGAGCTTGCCGTCGTGGCCTTTGAAGAGGAGCCGGTGGTGGCCGGCGGTGACGAGGCCGAAGGAGCAACGGGCGAAGCAATAGAAGAAACAGCAGAAGGTGGAGACGGTGGAGAAGAAGGGGAAGAAGATGAAGAAGGAGAAGAAGAAGAAGGCGGACCGCCGCGCACGGTGGCGGTCGCTCCCCGGGGTCAACTCCGGCGACCCAGACAGCCACTGCCTCGACCACAACCCCAGAAGCACAAGAAGGTAGGTTCCCTTCCCCAATTCCCATTTTTTTATTTTATCTTCATTTTATTTTTTTTATTTTCCCTGATTTCCATAGCCTTCGGGCATGAACCTGCAACTCAGAAAAGACACGCCTCCTGTGGGGGTGTTACTCACAAACGAAACGCCCTGACCAAGGGCGTAAATTCCTTTTATTTTTGAAAATTAATTGATCTTCATGAAACACGCCCTGCGGCATGTCGTTTCTTAAAACTTATGATTTTTTCATTAATTCCATGCCCATTAAACAATTTTCAAAGAAATTTTCATGAATTATTTCGCATGCCGTCAGTTATTTGATTTTCTGTTAAATTAAGAAACCCACGCCCTCCAGTAGGGCGTTAATTCAACAAGAGACGCCCAAACCAGAGGGCGTCGCTTCAATCATTAACGATTTAAAATTAACAACCCTTAACAAAACGCCCTACCACAGGGCGTTAATTCAAAAGAAACGCCCAACACGGAGGCGTGATAAAGATGAACAACGCCCTTATCCAGGACGTTACATTAAGGTACACTTAGAAAAAAACGCCCCCCACAGGGGCGTGAATTTATCAAGAAACGACCTGAGGGTGGCCGTGAATTCCAAAAACATTAAAATTCAATATCAGGCTGATCCAAATGTAATTCCACATGAACAATTAAGCAAAATAATTCTCTTTTAATGCATGCAAGGGTTGATGAGGACCCGTATCTCATGGGTCATGGTCTGGGCAGCATACCAGGGTCTCCCCGACTTTCAGAGGGTTAGGGTAGAGGCCATGGGGTTTGGGGCTTTTCTATCCATTGAGCCTTTTAGACCTGACCTAGCACTGATCCAGGTTCTGAGGGAGAGATGGGATAGGGTTAGCCGGACTTTTCTGATGCCCTGGGGGCATATGGTTCCTAGTTTAGAGGATGTAGCCAGGATCACAGGTTTGCGGGTAGATGGTGAGGCCGTGAGTGGGTTCACATATTCTGACTATACGGAGATGGCCCAGAGGTTACTAGGGCTTGATATGGTCTATGTGGTACCTAGCGAGTGCAGGACCATCTTCCGTACTGACCTGACTACGGTGATGGGTCTGGGAGATGCCAGGCATAGGTCGGGGGAGACCTTAGGTGAGTTTGTACAGAGGCTGACTGACGGGGTGAGAGCGGCATGCTGCCAGGACCCGACTGACCATGAGAGAGAGGACCGAGACCTGAGGAGGTTCCTGCTGCTCCTGCTCGGGAGATTGTTGCTGGGGACGAAAGCCGACGTCATCAACTGCCGCTTCCTGGGCATCCTCGAGGATCTGGAGACAGTTGGCACGTATGCTTGGGGGGCGGCCTTGCTGGCGCATTTGATAGCCGATCTGTCCACGGGGACAGGTCGTGAGACGACTGTCAGTGGCTTCTCACCTCTTCTTCAGGTATGCAATTTCTCATTTTTATATCTTTTCCTTTATTATGATGCATGTGAATGCCGTACTAATGCAATGCATGGGTGCAGGTGTGGAGCCACCTATACATGCCGATGGGGCGCGTTGACCCACGGCCAGGAGCTGAGGGATCCTTCCCTCTGGCGCGACGCTGGTTGCCAGTCGTCTTCGGTGCCCCACTCGACTACGAGTTGTGGGTTCTACGGAGAGAGTTCAGCGACTTCCCTCCCTCGCTGGTATGTATGAATGAATGATATGCATTTTCTTTTTGTTGTGTTTATTTGAATTGATAATGATGAAATGATAATGACGCGTGTTCATGAATGCAGGTGCAGTGGAGGCCATATGAGGGGATGACAGATGAGGGCCAGCCTTGGGTCGTATCGGGGCGACCTCGCTTCGGGCGTGAGCTATGGCTACACTGCTTGAGCGAGATTGAGCCGTTACGGCTTCGGCTGGTGATGAGGACCCTGGGCCTGCCCCAGGAGTGGATTGAGGTCGGAGAACCTCGAGGGATTGGCAAGAAGACCCGCGGTCGCACCAAGACGACTGACTGGAGGGTACGTTTTGAGGAGCAGTACGCCGACTGGCAGCGTGGCGGGACCAGAGTCGTTTCCCACGCGACTGACAGCTCCGAGTACCTCCGACGTTACTGGGAGGTTCACGCCGGCAGACCTCAGATGAAGGTCTTAGGGGTATGTATGAATGCAATTATTTCTAAATGCCGGTGCTTATACATGCCTATTATACAACTAATATGTGATGAATGCAGGATGCGCGAGATATAGCGGCCATGGATGCCCAGGCCCATCTACACGGCCTGGAGGACCAGCTGGCCGCCACACGAGCAGACCTGGAGACCCTGGCGAGTGTTTAAATTATTCCTATATGCAAATGAAATTTTTTTTTTTTGAATTAATGATTAGCCACTGACGGTTTTTAATGAATGCAGCGTGCTCAGTAGGGAGTAGTGAGGAGAGATCCGGGGGAGGCCTCCAGCTCGAGGGGGCCTAGTGCAGAGGTGACTGCACTGACAGAGCAGCTGGCCGGTGCGATAGCGCGAGCCGAGGCGGCGGAGCGCGACCTTGCTTCACGGGTAAATTCTGAACTCAAAACCTCATTCAAATAATGATTAGATATAAATTGTGCACTGATGAAATTTGTTTTGCAGGCCGAGGAGCTCCGAGCAACCATGACCTGTGTGGATGAGGGCTTCCGCTTGACGAACTCTCAGGTGCGTGATCTACCTTCAGTCACATGTTGTTATTTCATTTCATGAATTATTGAACTGTGGAACTGATGATTTGTTTACCTGTTTGTAGGCCGCTCAGCTACAGGCGATACGTACCGAGTTGTCGATCCGCGATCAGCGGATCGTGGAGCTTCAGAGGGCCTTGAGGCGACGAGAGGAGCTGCCTCAGGACGTGGCCGAGCTGCGAGTTGCCCTGGAGTTGGAGAGGAGGGAGCGTGCTCGGGAGCGCGAGGAGCTCCGAGCGGACCTCGTCCCGGAGCGCGAGGAGCGTACTCGCGAGCGTGAGGAGCACCGGGCGGACCTTGCCCGTCACCAGGAGGTAGCTGGAGCGCGGGAGTGAGAGCTGGCAGTCTTGAGGACTCAGCTGGTCCTTTCCCAGGAGCGGCAGCGAGTGTCCGAGGAGCGCTTGCAGCGAGGCCGGGAGCGAGCACGGGCTGCGGGGTATTCCTTCACCAGCTCCACCTTCGTGGCGGGTTCTTCCCTCCGAGAGAGGAGCGAGGCAGGGGGACACGTTCAGGTTCCGATTTCTTCACGGGGGCCCATGCCTCCTCCACCAGCGCCAGCTCGAGACGGTGAGGAGGAGGTTGAGAACAGGAGAGTAGAGGAGGGTGGAGACGAGAGCTGAGAGTTTTGTACTTGTACTCCTCCACCTTCACACATGTACATGATAGATATGATGATATATATATATATATATGAGATTTGAGCTTTGTTACCTGAGCACTTGTGTGGTTGTGGCCTTGTGTTCGTGTACTTGTTCCTTTCCACGTTCTTCGTGTTTATTTTTGCTTTACCCTGTATCTGCAGCTGCGGTTCTCACTTGAACAAACAAGTTAATTCATCTGTTTGACTTGGCCCCTTGCCCGGTGAGCAAGGGGTGTAAATATTTTGACCTTAATAATGGGTCAAGGGGCCAAGCCTTTAATCAAATAAGGCAAAATGAAATAATCAAAACTGGGGGATGCCTCATGCACTCACACATATGCAAACAATAATTTTAAAGATGTCCAGGCAAGAGTGTAGTTCATGCAATATGAAGAATTTATCTTAGTTCTTTTTAGTATATATATATATATATTTTTGAGGTTTTCTGAAAACACGCCTTAGATTAGGTCGTTACTATCCCAAAAGACGCCCTCGGAGACGGCGTGACTATGAAAAGATTTATGAATTTTCTTGAGAACACGTCCTTCCCAGAGGTGTTATTTCTTAAATAAACGACTGTAAACGAGGCGTGAATTAACATGAACGCGCCTTGAACAAAGGCGTTAATTTTATTCCTCCCAACTTGGGCTGATAAAGAGATTAAGGTTGTGGGCCCTACTTGGTCATCATCTAAGATCCATTAACCTTTCTTGAATAATCAAAAGGGGAATTGGCGTGCATATGGTTGAACTTATACACAAGATTTCGTACAGTGCATTCTCTTCAGTTTATCTCGACCATTCTGCTGGTTCATGACCTTTCCAAAATAAAAGAGGAGATATGAGGATGCCCACAAAAGATTTAAAGATGCTTGAGGCAAAGCTACCTCTCCTACCCTATGCCTGTTGGGGTTCGGTCTTTGGCGTAGGGACGCTTTGTTGCCTTTTTGCCTCTTTTCACATTGCATGCATACGCCCAAGGTTTTCCTTGCGGGGACTTCGCCCTCTTGACATGCTTTTCTTTTCACCATTTGACTTTTACTTTGGAATTGATTTGCATTGAATAGATTTGAACTGATGAACAACCTAATTGTACTTGGGCTTTTGTGGCATTTGTTCCCTTTTGGGCCCTGACTTCCTCCTACTAGGGCGGCGGATAGGCTTGGCGTGTCTACCTCAAGACCTCCCTTCCTCCCTTGTGGGCCGAAGAAGAAAAGAATGGATATGGTCTTTCGCCTTTGGTCCGGTTTCGACTTTCCATCAGATTTTGCACTGCTTGAGCTCAAGAGTAAAGTGTGTAGTGTGTGCGGGGTCAACTCCCATTTTAAATTAGCAAGACTGATGAATGGATTCTGAATTTTGACCTTTCGGACCGTGGACCTTTGCATGTCATGTCAGCCCAAAAGGAGAACCATGTTTTGATTTTGAAAATATTCAATTTTTTTTGGATTATTTGGGAGATTTCTATTTTCTTTGGACTTTTTGTGAAGTTTTCAATTTTTGTTTGGATTTTTGTTCAGGGGTGATATTTCTTGAGATACAAACCGTTCCATGGGTGAGTTAATTCTTCGCCTCCAGCATTAACCAGTTTATAAGCATTGCCAGGATAAACATCTTTTATGATGAACGGCCCTTCCCAATTGGGTTGGAGCTTTGAACGAGGGCCACCGGGTTTTACAAAAATTCTTTTGATTACCATTTCACCGACCTTAAATTTTCTTTCAATTACCTTCTTTTGATAAAAACGTGAGAGCCTGTTTTGATAAACGCGCGCATGTTCAGCGGCGACCAGACGCTTCTCGTCAAGGAGTTCCAACTGGGCGAGGAGTGAATCACGACGCTCATCGATAGAGAGCTCCTTGTCCAATTGTACTCGCAGAGAGGGGATAAGAATCTCATAAGGGACTACGGCCTCCATTCCATAAGTAAGGGCGAAAGGAGTTTGCCCAGTGGGGGTTCGAATGGAAGTGCGGTAGGCCCAAAGAGCTTCAACCAGCTTGTCTGGCCAGTCCGAAAATTTATTAGCCTCACACGTCTTCTTAACAATTTTGATCAAGGTTTTATTAGTGGCCTCTGCTTGGCCATTGCCCTGCGGATAATAGGGAGAAGAATGATGCAATGCAATGTTATACCTGTTGCAGAGATCCTTGAGATCTTGAGAGATAAATTGAGGTCCATTGTCGGTGACGATGGTATTCGGGATCCCGAACCTCGTGATGATGTTCTTCATGATAAACTTGCAGACGGTTGACGCTTTAATTTCCACATAGGCTTCTGCTTCCGCCCACTTGGTGAAGTACTCCGTTGCCGTGAGGATGAATGATTTTTGCTTGGTCAGGAGGTTCGAGTCACCAAGAGGTCCGATGATATCAAAAGCCCACATGGAAAAAGGCCATGGGGAGGACGTAGGATGGAGTGAAGAAGCAGGAGAATGAATCTTATCGGCGTGCAGTTGGCACTTAACACACCTACGAACGTAGATAGAGCAATCCTCTTCTAGAGTGGGCCAATAGAACCCTAGTCTAAGAATCTTCTTAGCTAGCATCTGGCTGTTCACATGACCACCACACACACCAGAATGCGCCTCCTCCACAACTTTCCAAGATTCATCATCATCGAGGCATCTCAATAAAACACCGGTGAGCCCTCTTCGGTAGAGCACACCTCCGACCAAAGTGTAACGTTGAGCCACTCTTCTTATTGCTTTCTTTTCTTCTGCCGTGGCTTCCCCGGGATAAGACTGATCATTACAATACTTGGCAATCTCATAATACCAAGGCTTTTCTTCGTCAGCCAACTCTTCTTGCCAATCCAATAGCATGACCTCTTTGCCTTCAAGAGCTTCTTTCCGTCTAATCTTCTCAAGCACCTGATCCCTAATATCCAGAAAAGCACGATCCCTAATAGCTGGAGTATCACGCTGATGAATCAGGGGGACATGAAAATCACGCTCAGGAGGGAAAACTAAAGCGGAAGCTAAAGAAGCAAGTGCGTCAGCCAAGATGTTCTGGCTACGCGGGACATGAACGAAGATCAATTGAGTGAAGAGTTTGGCGTAAGCTGAAGCGAGTTCCTGGTAGGGCTTGAGCTTGGGATTGATGGTGCGACACTTGACCAACACTTGGCGTAGAATAAGCTGACTGTCACCGACAATTCGCAAATGAGTGACACCATATTGATGAGCGGTTTTAAGACCGGCCAAAAGAGCTTCATACTCGGCTATGTTATTGGTGATGGGAAAAGTGAGCCGAGCAGCAAATGGAATGGTGACCCCTTCGGGTGTTAAAAGAACCATGCCGATCCCTCTTCCTTGAGAATTAAGGGCTCCATCAAAATGTAATGTCCACATAGGATCGTGGGGTTGGTTAATGGACATTAATTCTTCATCTGGGAACTCTGAATTGACAGGATCAAAGCGGGGGAGAGGGTGGTGAGCAAGATGCTCGGCAATGGCATAACCTTTGATAGCTTTTTGCTGAATGTAAGTGATGTCAAATTGAGAAAGGAAGCTTTGCCAGCGTGCTAATCGATCAGTGAGGACAGATTTTTCAAGGAGGAACTTGATTGGATTCATGCGAGCAATGAGGTGAACCTCGTGAGCTAGGAAATAGTGTTTTAGCTTCTGAACTACCCAAACCAAAGCTACACAAGTCTTCTCCATGGCTGAGTACCTCTGCTCACAGGGGTTGAGAAGTTTAGACAAGTAGTATGTTGCCCTCTCCTTACCTTCCTCATCCACTTGAGCTAAGACAGCACCTACGGAGTCATCCAGGACCGAAACATAGAGAATAAGTGGCTTGCCTGGAATTGGCGGCCTCAGGACAGGAGGATTGACCAAATAATCCTTCAATCCGTCAAAGGCTGCCTGACATTTATCATCCCAATTAAACTTGACTCCCGGCTTAGTAAGCTCGTAGAACGGCCTACACCTCTGCGAGTGCTGGGAGACGAAGCGGCGAATGAATTGCAACCTCCCTATTAATCCTCGAACTTCCTTCAAATTCCTGGGAGGAGGCATATCTCTGATGGCCTTTGCCTTATTGGGATCAACTTCAATTCCCCTCTTACTAACAATGAAACCAAGCAATTTCCCTGAAGAAACGCCAAATACGCACTTCTTGGGGTTCATTTTCAATTGAAATTCTCGGGATCTCTGCAAAACCTTAGCCAGAACCCCAGGATGCTCAATCCTTGTCCTTGACTTCACAACCAGGTCATCTACATACACCTCAATATAAATGTGAATCATGTCATGAAAAATTGCCATCATAGCCCTTTGGTAGGTGGCTCCAGCATTCTTAAGTCCAAAGGGCATGACCACATAGCAATATGTACCCCATGGTGTAGTGAATGAGGTTTTCTCTTGATCCTCTTCAGACAGACGAATTTGATTGTAACCTGAAAAGCCATCCATAAATGAAAGAGTCTCAAATCCTGCCGTGTTGTCGATCAACACATCAATATGAGGGAGGGGGAAGTCATCTTTAGGACACGCCCGGTTGAGGTCCCGGAAATCTATACAAATCCGAACTTTTCCATCTTTCTTCATAACCGGGACAATGTTAGCCACCCAATTGGGATAAAGGACAACTCTAACGAATCTAGCCTTATGGAGTTTATCGACCTCTTCCTTCATTTTCAAAGCCATACTAGGGTGGAAACGCCTCAACCGTTGTTTTACCGGGACAGACCCTGGCTTAAGTGTAAGGCGATGTTCAACGAGCGCAGGATCTAATCCCGGCATATCTTCATAACTCCACGCGAACGTGTCCTTGTATTCTTGCAGAACCAAAATTAGCGCCTCCTCCTCGGAGGGCGGTAAATTCTTACTGATGAGGATAATCCTAGGGTCTTCCTCGGTACCCAGATTGATTTCTTTGGTTGGCTCTTCTACGGAGGCTGATGGTTCGTCGAATCTTCTCATACCACTAGCAAAAGCATCAGCCTCGTCCTCATAGTCTTCATAACTTTCTTCCCCCTCTTCAATAGGGTCTTCATCGTTCATGATTTCATAAACGCCCAAACCCTCATAAGAAGCAACAGAATCCTCATATTCTAACTCTGGCAGGATAATTGGATCTTCCACAAACTCAGGGAGGGCTAAACAAGCTTGGCATCTGATGGCCAATTCCAACAAAAATCTGCGAGGAATCTGCTTACCCTTGGCCTTCTTGTGTGAATTTACCCCATGATTTTTATTAGAAGAAGAGGAAGAAGAGGAGGAAGAGCAACTAGCTTGATTAGAAAGGAAAGAAGGAGGTGAAAAAGTGGATACAGGAGGTGATACAGAGGAGGACCCCTCGCCGGAGGGGGAGAAAAGACTTACCAAGGAATCTTGGAAGAGCGGCCCCTGGATCGGGACGCACTCGGGAGAAAAATAGGAGGTTTCCTCAACAGAAATGGAGGATTGGAAAGTTGGGAAATCGGCGTTTTTTTTTTCGTTTTTATCTTTTTCGTCGTTTTTATTTTCTTTTTCAAGTAAAAAGCAATGCGAGGGGAGAATAGCGGGGTGAGCGGAAATTGCAAGATCAGAGAAAGCTTCAATTAATAATGGCCCGCGCGGGGGCGAGATGGAGAGTGTGGAGAATCGCTCGCGGAGCGAAGGAGGAATCGGGAGGGAAATCTGAATTGAATCAGGAGACAAGTTGATTATGAATGGTGGTGGTCGTGGCACGTGACTAAACCAACGGGAATACAAAGAAGCCAGCAAAGATGGATGCACAGAAGTGAGGGAAAAGAGGCCGGCCCACAGCCTGTCCACGGTAAAACCTTCCTCAAAGGGGACATCTGGCTCCCCAGTATCTGTGTAGTCACTTAGCAACTGTCTCTTATCTGTGATTGCGGCAGGCATTTCAATCAATTCTCGAATCAGTGGCGGCCATTCCGGATCTGTCGGCATGAACAGGCGGCTTAAAGAAAAAGTGATGTCATTCATGTCGAACCACCTATACGAATGACCGGATCGTCCATTTTCCTTCTTTTGTCCGGCCTTAAAGATTCCAGGGCTTTATAAGTGGCCAGTGGGGCAATGTGCCGAGCAAACTGTCTGGCGTGAACATCCTGACAATCTAGCAATGAAGTAATTACTGTAGTCTGCTCATTATTTTGAATGCCACTGGTAACAAAATGTGTCTTTAATGTCCAGGTGAGCGACTGGCGATCTGGCTTGAACGTAGAAGTCATAAATGCCCATGGTTCTTCTTTATTTTTGCCAGGCCCTTTATAGCCCAAACCGCCTCGTACAAGTAGTTTCTGTGGCTTGATGGGCCTAACCCTGCCCTGACATTTTGCGCCTAGGCCCTTGCCGTCTTGATACCCCATTTTCAACAGAATGTTCCAGCCAGGGGTGTTAATCATATTCTTTTTCTTCTTCCCCTTGGAAGGTAGGGGTGTCATGGCAACTGTGGTGACGGTCTCAGATGGCCTCGGTTGCGGACGGGGGACGTCCAGCACAGACAGAAGTGGCTTGTTGGCTGGCCAAATGGAAGGAACTGATGAAGCTGCATGAATATCTTCCTCTGGCAGGATAGGCATACTGGTCACCTTGATAATGCGGCCCTTGTGGGGGAATTTAATACACTGATGATTTGTAGATGGCACCGCATCAAGCTGCTGTATGTAGGGGCGACCCAGAATGCCATTAAAGGTCGGGTCCATGTCCAGAATATGAAAATCTGCTGTTATGGAAGCTGGACCCAGATTGACTTTTAAAGTGACCATGCCTAGAGGAGGTTTCTTGGTATTATCATAGGCAGTGACCGTTATAGTGGATGGCCGAATCTGATCTTTCGGAATACCGCACAACTTTAAAGTGCTCGGTGGTAACACATTGATGGAAGCCCCTGTATCCACCAAACACTGCTTGACAGCCACTTTGTTGATGTCGACCGTGATACAAAGAGCATATTTTCTTGCCTGAAGAGGTGCTAGTTCATGCTCATGGAAGGTGATTGCTGGCTGACTGCTAGTAGGTGTCAAGACTGTAATTATCTGTTCAACCGGAAGGTCCTCATTGACCATGACCTTCTGCAGGTATTCCTTTAATGCCAGCTGATGAGTGGTGGACCGTTTGATCAATTCAAGAATAGAAATCCTGGCGGGAGTGCGGTCCAAGTGCTTTAACAGATCATACTGAGTTCCTGGCACTGCATCTTGTTCCTGTTCCTGCTCTTGCGGCCCCTGCACGGGCCCTAGCTCTCTCTGTGGGAAAATACGGTGGAACATCCGTCCACTACGGAGCGGCGCCACGCCTTGACGCGCCTCTGTCGGGGCGGAAATGGGAGGAGGGTTGGAAGAAGACGAAGGAATGTCGGTAACAGAGACCCCGCTAGGGGATATCGAGGGGGAATTCAATAAAAGAGGTGCCCCCGTAGGAGGCGTAGGAGGAACTTTTGACGGAGATGCCCCCGCAGGAGGCGTGGGAGAAGGGAGAGATATCCGAATGCGAGGAGCATTGGCAGGTGGTGGAATAAGGAGAGATCGTGGCACAAAAGGTGGTCGCACTGATGGTGGAGGTATCCTTGCCGGTGGGGGAGTAGTGGTGGCGGGTGTTACCGGTGCTGACGGAGAGCGAAGCAAGAGCGACCTGGATGGCGCGGGTGTGGGATTGGTGATGGATGAAGGAGTGGCAGGTTGCGGGGGTGGTAAGTGGTTAAGAAGAGAGCGAGCCGGCAAGGCCGTGGAATTGGTGGTGGTAGATGGGTTGACGGGGCGTAAAAGAGAACGTCCCGATAGGAGACTAGAAGAAGAAGGAGGAATGCGCAAAAGGCGCGGAGTTTGATTTTGGTTTGGATCATGGTGAAATGCCCCGACAGAGGCGTTTTCTTCGTGCCATCCCTGCCCTCTCTCCACCTCGTAGAGAGACGTGACAGGGTTCACGTGTTGATTAGGAGCGTGCTCCGGTAATGGATTACGGATGATCCCCATATCCTGCTGGGGTGCTGGAGCTTGCTGTGGAGCTGGCTGCTGTTGTTGCTGATTTTGCTGTTGCCGAGGAGGCCTTCTTTCTTTCATGGTGGCGATGACTTGCCTCATTTCATCCCAATTAATGCCCCCCTGGTCATTCAAATCATAAATGTGATCTCTGAAATGGAAACAACGATCAAGGTTGTGACCAGGGGCGCGGTGAAATGCACAGTAACGGGATGTGTCAACATTGTCGGGCCACACCGTTCTTTCTTTTGGTAAGACGAGCAGGTTGGCGGCCATCAAAGCATTAAAAATGTCAGGGAGACTCTCTGGGAGTGGCGGATAATGGGCCCTCTTGGGGCCAAGTGGTGGTCTCCGTTGTTGCTGGCCATAGTTGGTGGGTGGAGGGACCTGATGGTATTGCGGCGGTGCTGGAGGGTCAGTGCGAGGCGCTTGGCTCGGTGATGGAGCAAAAGAGGGTTGGGGTGCGAAGTGGCGTTGTGGAGCGGAGGCAAAATGGGGGTTTTGCTGTGGAGTTGGCGGAGGTCGTGGGTTTGACTGGTGGTGGGGGTGGCTAACTACGCCAACCTGCTCGTTTGTGACAGTGCCCTCAGTCGTGGGCCCACTATTGACATTTGTATTCTTTTTAAATAGCCGAGGCTTCGGCTCAAACATGCCCATGATGGGCGAATCCTTCATTTGTGTTTGTATATAACGAGCTCTTTCATAGAGCTCTTCCATAGTTGTCAGCCGATTCATGGCCAAAATATGCCGGAATTGAGGAGTTGCGTTAGAAATAACCATTTTCACTTGCTCCTGTTCTGACAATGTGTCCTTCAATTTCTCGGCCATAGACCGCCACCTATCAGCAAATACAATGAAGTCCTCCTCGGGCTTCATTTTCTCAGCGACCAGATCTGTAACAGAAAGGGAAGGTCCCACCCGGTCTCTGTACTTTTGCAAGAATTTTCTTTGGATAACATCAAAATCGCCGGCATCAGCTGGCTCCAGAGAATAAAACCATTCGAGGGCGGGTCCCTCAAGAGATCTCCTGAACAGATAGGCCAGGGAGGCCTTATTGTCTTGCCAGAAAGAAGTCTCATATCGAAATCCTTTAAATGAATGAATGGGTTACCGGTTCCATTATATCGCCGAAAATGCGGCATCTCAGAAGGGGGTAAATGGAACACCGGCAACGTAGGAAGAGAAATTTCCGGAGCATTCTTAGTTGCCGTAACTTTCTTAAGCTGCTCCTCCATGCTGGCTAGCTTTTGAAGCAAGAGAGTGTTGGTATCGGGCTCGACTGGGGCCTGATTCTGAACAAAAGAATGCGGTATAGGCGCTCGTAGAATCCGAGGAGGTTGTGAAGATTGATGCCTAACCGCCGAATAGCTCGCCTGCTGGGCCGGCATGGCCGCAGTAGGCGTTTGTGGACGGGAGGAGGGGGAATGCAAGACCGCCTGGTCATTAGCAATCTGATGGCCACTCACGGCCGGAGGGGGATTAGAGGAAGATGAAAGGACGGATTTCCCCTTTAAAGCGGCCTGAATGGCTTGCCGCGGGGAGTCATCCAACTGGGAGAGAGCTTGGATCAAATCTGTGACGTTGATGGATGGGGAAGGGTTCCCCGAAGTATTGGAAGATGGAACTTGAGACGGAGGGTCCGCCTCATGAATAGTGGTATCAACCACATGAACTTGTGAGTAATGAGGATGAGGAGGGAGATAGTTTCCCTCATAATAAACTGAATCTTGGTAAGGGTCACCATTTTGACCAAATATGTTCTCATCCTCATCATCATAAGAGTACCCGTTGCCTGACATGTTGATGGTTTTACCTGAACGGAGTTTCATTCTTAAGAGAGAGGATGTTTAATGAAGGAATTATCACAAAAAAGGCACTTTAATCAAAACACTTCAATCAAATCAACCCAACCAAGTTATGCAAACAATGTTGGAAAGCACAGCAGATTTTAATGTTTGGATGTTTTGAGATTAAAGTGGATTATTTGTGAATAGTTCACTCTTTTGCCAAATGAAACCTAGTTTGATCTGAGTGTGACTTCCGGGTCAACTAGATTTTCTCTCTCTTTACCAACGAATAGGATATCTAAACTCCGGGTACTTCGTGGGTACAACCAGCCCGGCGTCCGTGAGGGAATCCACGGGTGCGGGGACTTATGGAGGTCTTAGAAAAGGGATTTCCGGTCCAAAGAGACGGAATGCTCAATGGAGGGTTATCCCGATTCCAAGAAAGGTGTGTGGAATCCTAGGCTAGAGAGAGGAGGTCTCTCAACCAAAAAACCCACAAATATAACGATGCCAATATAAATCACAGCAATATATATCAAGGCAGATCAATATAACAAGCAATGAATCACGAATAAGGCAGTAAGAGGCTGCTGCGAAAACTCAGTAAAGACACGACCTGGAACAGGCCGTTACAAGCTCAGCAGGAAAAACACGACCTGAAGGGGGTCGCTATAAAGACAAGAGGCTCACAGAGAGAAGCAAATCACGCCTTAGAGTTAGGCGTTTTCATGAAAGGACGCCTCCACGGGAGGGCGTCAAATGAATAATACACGCCCCAATGACAGGCGTCAAAACACAATAAAACGCCCTGGATGGGGGCGTGACTCCTCAGACAGTGCAAGACAGTATGAATAAAGCAGGGAAAATTGATGAAACGCCCTTATGACAGGTGCTTCAAAAAAATGGCACGCCCTGTGGTGAGGCGTGAATTCGCAGACGATGCAATATAGCATAAATAAGTCAGAGAAAATTAATGAAACGCCTTGACGCCAGGCGCTAACAAACAATGACACGCCCTAGGATGGGGCGTGAATTTTCAGACAAAAATAAGTAAACGCAAGAGCGACAGGAGATATGCAAAAGACGCCCAAAGCAGGAGGCGTTAATCAAATAAAAACACGCCCTTGAAATGGGCGTGAAATCCAAATACGCCCTCGTGGAAGGCGTTACTAAGCAAAAATTGACTGATCCTGGAAGTGTGCAGGGTGCACAGTGGAGGATGCCCGAGGGGCACAAGGGAAAGGGTACCGAGGGTACCAAAGGGAAAGGGCACGCGAGGGTGCCTAAGGGGAAAGGACACACGAGGGTGTCAAGGGGAAAGGGCACGCGAGGGTGCCAAAGGAGATGGTAATCAGTAAAGAAAACAGTGGTTGTCCCACCGTGATCGCCAATTTGTAGATCGGATTAAAAATCGTCACTTAGGAATGAAAAATAACATGCATAAGATGTGTATAAGAAATGCATAAGATGCAATAAAAATAGCACGAGGTGCTAAGGGGAGTTGTGATCACCAGAGGAATTACCTCAATAAGAAGAAAAAGAGATCGTGTGTACCTGGTGGAAATTGGGATGCGGGATGGATGTGGATTTCTTCCTCCAACTTCAATCGGCCGGCCGATGAAGTGGGTCTTCTTAGTTGATTACCTTGCAAAACAAACAATGAAGAAACAAGCAAAGGGAGAGGGATCAGCCAAAGTGCTATAGTATCAATCAAGAACTAACATAAAATGATGAAAAGACATCAACGCACACACCTCTTTTTTTGATTTCTTTTAAACCCCTAGAGAAGAACTAGGGAAAGGATGTGATATGATATGATATTTAATGCAATAAGAAAACTGATGGTGTGATGACAATGATGGAACTCAAATAAAATAAGCACGATATAGCCCTGCTCTCCCTGACGAGAGTGAAGGGAAACCGTGAAGACGTTGGGTGGATGCAGAAGACACCAGGATGCAGCAGGATGAAGCCCGATCGGATGCAGAGGATGCCAATATGTAGCATGATGAAGTGCAAAGAGGGGGAGGTTCTGCTTGCAATTGCCACCTTATGGGTTCAAGGAGTTCAACCTCTAATATGCCAACCTCTAATACGTCAACCTCTAACACGATCGATTGGGACTTCAATTTATAGCCTCAATCGGATGAGATCAAACAAGGTAAGATAGGAACGGGCAATGAGGCATTCAGGGAAGGATCAAGATCGAGCAAGAGTCCCATGGATAGCAGGGAACTGTGAGGAAAAGATGAAAAAAGAAGGACTCTGGTGTAAAACACGACTTAGGACAGGGCGTCGATTTAAGAATTGACGACCTCCACAGAGGCGTTTCTTGAAACACGACCTAGGAACGGTCGTTTCTTCCTGGATTTATATTTAGAAATAAAACTTCCTTTATTTAAAGACTGATAGAACACGCCTGAGATAACGGCGTTTATTAAAAACACGCCGTGAAGAAGGGCGTTACTCACAAAATGCTTTTTACTTAGTTTTATCTTAAAACGGATAATTCCAGGAATTGACGCCTCCACCTAAGGTCGTCCTTTCTTTGAAAACGCCCTACGACAGGTCGTTACTTTGAAAAATAACGCCCTTCTTCAGGTCGTGAATCATGAAAATGCAGAAAAAAATGCATAAACTCACAAAAGTAGAAAAAAACTTCATTTTATGGGAATATTGAAGTCCACTTGGGGTGTTGTATATAATGACATGAGATTTGATCAACATAACGTCAATTTTGGCGTGTCTACAGCTCCTCCTCTTCTTCCTCTTCTTCCAATAAAATTCATGGGGTAGATTCACATAAGAAATCCAAGGGTAAGGAGATTCCTCGCAGATTTTTATTAGAATTGGCTATCAGATGCCAGGCTTGTTTAGCAATCCCTGAGTTTATGGAAGATCTGATTATCATGCCAGAGTTAGAATATGAAGATGTTGTTGCTTCTTATGAGGGTTTGAGCGTTTATGAAATTATGAATGATGAAGACCCTATTGAAGAGGGGGATGAAAGTTATGAAGAATATGAGGACGAGGCTGACGCTTTTGCTAGTGGTATGAGAAGATTCGACGAACCATCAGCCTCCGTAGAAGAACCTACCAAAGAAATGAATCTAGGTACCAAGGAAGACCCTAGGATTGTCCTCATTATCCAGAATTTGCCGCCTTCCGAGGAGGAGGCGCTCATTTTAGTTCTTCAAGAATACAAGGACACGTTTGCTTCGAGTTATGAGGATATGCCAGGATTAGACCCTGCGCTCGTTGAACATCATCTTACACATAAGCCAGGGTCTGTCCCGGTCAAACAACGGTTGAGGCGTTTCCACCCTAGCATGGCTTTAAAGATGAAAGAAGAGGTCGATAAACTCCACAAGGCTAGATTTGTTAGAGTTGTCCTCTATCCCAATTGGGTGGCTAACATTGTCCCGGTTATGAAGAAAGATGGGAAGGTCCGGATTTGTATAGACTTCCGGGACCTCAACCGAGCGTGTCCTAAAGATGACTTCCCCCTCCCTCATATTGATGTTCTGATTGATAACACGGCAGGATTTGAGACTCTCTCATTTATGGATGGCTTTTCAGGTTACAATCAAATTCGCTTGTCTGAAGAGGATCAAGATAAAACATCATTCACTACACCATGGGGTACTTATTGCTATGTGGTCATGCCTTTTGGACTTAAGAATGCTGGAGCTACCTACCAGAGGGCTATGATGGCAATTTTTCATGACATGATTCATATTTATATTGAGGTGCATGTGGATGATCTGGTTGTAAAATCAAGGACAAGGATTGAGCATCCTGGGGTGCTGGCTAAGGTTTTATAAAGGTCACGAGAATATCATTTGAAAATGAACCCCAAGAAGTGCGTATTTGGCGTTTCTTCAGGGAAATTGCTTGGTTTCATTGTTAGCAAGAGGGGAATTGAAGTTGATCCCAACAAGGCAAAGGCCATTAGAGATATGCCTCCTCCCAAGAATTTGAAGGAAGTTCGAGGATTAATCGGGAGGTTGCAATTTATTCGCCGCTTCGTCTCCCAGCATTCACAAAGATGTAGGCCGTTCTACGAGCTTACTAAGCCGAGAGTCAAGTTTAATTGGGATGACAAGTGTCAGGCAGCCTTTGACGGATTGAAGGATTATTTGGCCAATCCTCCTGTCCTGAGGCCGCCAATTCCAGGCAAACCGCTTATTCTTTATGTTTCAGTCCTGGATGACTCCGTAGGTGCTGTCTTAGCTCAAGTGGATGAAGGAAGTAAGGAGAGGGCAGCATACTACTTGTCTAAGCTTCTTAACCCCTGTGAGCAGAGGTACTCAGCCATGGAAAAGACTTGTGCAGCTTTGGTTTGGGTAGTTCAGAAGTTAAAACACTATTTCCTAGCTCACGAGGTTCACCTCATTGCTCGCATGAATCCAATTAAATTCCTCCTTAAAAAATCTGTCCTCACTAATCGATTAGCACGCTGGCAAAGCTTCCTTTCTCAATTTGACATCACTTACATTCAGCAAAAAGCTATCAAAGGCTACGCCATTGCCGAACACCTTGCTCATCACCCTCTCCCCCGTTTTGATCCTGTCAATTCGGAGTTTCCAGATGAAGAATTAATGTCCATCAATCAACCCCATGATCCCATGTGGACATTACATTTTGATGGAGCTCTAAATTCTCAAGGAAGAGGGATCGGTATGGTTCTTTTAACACCAGAAGGGGTCACCATTCCATTTGCTGCTCGGCTCACTTTCCCCGTCACCAACAATATAGCTGAGTATGAAGCTCTTTTGGCCGGTCTTCAAACCGCTCATCGATATGGTGTCACCCATTTGCGAATTGTCGGTGATAGTCCGCTCATTTTGCGCCAGGTGTTGGTCAAGTGCCGCACCATCAATCCTAAGCTCAAGCCCTACCAGGAACTCGCTTCAGCTTATGCCAAACTCTTCACTAAATTGATTTTCGTTCATGTCCCTCGCAGCCAGAACATCTTGGCTGACGCTCTTGCTTCTTTGGCTTCCGCTTTAGTTTTCCCTCCTGAGCGTGATTTTCATGTTCCCCTGATTCATCAGCGTGACACCCCAGCTATTAAGGATCGCGCATTCCTTGATATTAGGGATCAGGTGCTTGAGAAGGTTAAACAGAAGGAAGCTATTAAAGGTAAGGAAGTCATGCTTTTGGATTGGCAAGAAGAATTGGCTGACGAAGAAAAACCTTGGTATTATGAGATTGCCAGGTATTGTAATGATCAGTCCTATCCCGAGGAAGCCACTGCAGAAGAGAAGAAAGCAATTAGAAGAGTGGCTCAACGATATGTTTTGGTTGGAGGTGTGCTCTACAGAAGAGGGCTCACCGGTGTTTTATTAAGATGCCTCGATGATGATGAATCATGGAAAGTTGTGGAAGAGGCGCATTCTGGAGTGTGTGGTGGTCATGTGAATAGCCAGATGCTAGCTAAGAAGATCCTTAGGCTAGGCTTCTATTGGCCGACTCTAGAAGAGGATTGTTCCATCTATGTTCGAAGGTGTGTTAAGTGCCAACTGCACGCCGACAAAATTCATTCTCCTGCTTCTTCACTCCATCCTACGTCCTCCCCATGGCCTTTTTCCATGTGGGCTTTTGATATCATTGGACCTCTTGGTGATTCGAACCTCCTGACCAAGCAAAAATCATTCATCCTCACGGCAACGGAGTACTTCACCAAGTGGGCGGAAGCAGAAGCTTACGTGGAGATTAAAGCGTCAACAGTCTGCAAATTCATAATGAAGAACATCATCACGAGGTTCGGCATCCCGAGCACCATCGTCACCGACAATGGACCTCAATTTATCTCTCAAGAGCTCAAGGATCTCTGCAACAGGTATAACATTGCATTGCATCATTCTTCTCCCTATTATCCGCAGGGCAATGGCCAGGCAGAGGCAACTAACAAGACTTTGATCAAAATTGTTAAGAAAACGTGTGAGGCTAATAAATTTTCAGACTGGCCAGACAAGCTAGTTGAAGCTCTCTGGGCCTATCGTACTTCCATTCGTACCCCCACTGGGCAAACCCCTTTCGCCCTTACTTATGGAATGGAGGCGGTAGTCCCTTATGATATTCTCATTCCCTCTCTACGAGTACAATTGGATAAGGAATTTTCTATGGATGAACATCGTGATTCACTCCTTGCCCAATTGGAACTCCTAGATGAGAAGCGTCTGGTCGCCGCTGAGCATGCACGCGTTTATCAAAACAGGCTCTCACGTTTTTATCAAAAGAAAGTAATTGAGAGAAAATTTAAAATCGGTGAGATGGTAATCAAAAGAATTTTTGTAAAGCCGGGTGGCCCCCGCTCAAAACTCCAACCCAATTAGGAAGGACCGTTTATCATAAAAGATGTTTATCCTGGCAATGCTTATAAACTGGTTAATGCTGAAGGGGAAGAGTTAACTCATCCTTGGAATGGTTTGTATCTTAAGAAATACTACCCTTGATTCAAAAATCCAAAAAATATAAATATATGTCTTCAAAAATCCAAACAAAAAGGAATATCTCCGAAAACCATAAAAAAAATAGAAACTCCAAAAAGCAAACAAAAATAGAAATTCTTCAAAATCAAAAGAGATCAAAATTGGTGCCATGGCACACAAAGGATCAATGTCCGAAAGGTCAAAATTCAGAATTCATTCATCAGTCTTGCTAACTTAAAAGGGGGTTGACTCCCACACACACTACACGCTTTATTCTTGAGATCAAGCAGTGCAAAATCTGACGGAAAGTCAAAAACCTGACTAAAAGTGAAATACAATACCCGTTCTCTTCTTCTTCGGCCCATAAGGGAGGAAGGGAGACCTCGAGGCAGACGCGCCAAGCCTATCCGCCGCCCTAGTAGGTGGAAGTCAGGGCCCAAAAGGGAACAAATGCCACAAAAGCCCAAGTACAATTAGGTTTATTTTCATCAATGCAAATCAATTCCAAAGTGAAAGTCAAGTTATGAAAAGAAAAGCAAGTCAAGAGGGCAAAGTCCCCGCAAGGAAAACCTTGGGCGTATGCATGCAAAATAACAAGGGCAAAAAGGCAACAATTTCCCTACGCCAAAGACCGAACCCCAACAGGCATAGGGTAGGGGAGGTAACTTTGCCTTGAGCATCTCAGAATCCCCTACGGGCTTCCCTTATATTTTCTTCTATCCTTTCTTTGTGGTAAAATCACGAACTGGCAGGATGGTTATAGACGGACTAAAGAAATTGCACTGTGCGAAATCTCGAATACAAGTCAACTATAAGCACGTCGACCCCCTTTTAATTACTCAAGAAAGGTTAATGAATTTTAGATGGTGACCGTGTAGGACCTATGGTCTTGATAGCCCTGACAACCCCTTTTGGAATAATTTAATTAACGCCTTCGTTTAAGGCGCTTTTGTTGGAATTAACGTCCTAGATCAGGTCGTCTTCTTCAGAATAACGTCTCTGAGACGGTCGTGTCTTTTTCAAAAATCAAATTCCTTTTAGAATTAACGCCGTCTACTGTAGGCGTCTTTATTCGAACCACGCCTTACTCTAAGGCACATTTTTAAAGAAAAATCACAAAAAAATATATATAAGTGAAAAAATAAATGCATTTTATGCTTGCGTTCTTTTGCATGGGCATCTTTTATTTATGGTTTGCATATGTGTGCTTTGCATGATGCATCTCCCGCTATCAGCTATTTCATTAAGCCTTATCTTGATTAAAGGCTTGGCCCCTTGACCCGTCATTAAGGTCAAAATATTGCCACCTCTTGCTTATTGGGCAAGGGGCCAAGTCGAACAGATGAATTAACCTATTTTGTTCAAATAAAAACCACAGCTGCAGGTACAGGGCAAAGTAAAGCAAACACGAAGAACGTGGAAAAAAGAAGGTACACAAACACGAGGCCACAGTCACACAAAGTGCTCAGGTAACAAAAATCTCGATCTATATATATATCTCTCATGGCTATCATGTACAGGTGTGAGGGTGGAGGAGTACAAGTAAGTCTCTCAGCTCTCGCCTCCACCCTCCTCTCTCCTACTCTCAACCTCCTCCTCACCGTCCCGAGCTGGTACTGGTGGAGGAGGCATGGGCCCCCGTGAAGAAGCCGGAACCCGAACGTGTCCCCCTGCCTCGCTCCTCTCTCGGAGGGAAGAACCCGCCACGAAGGTGGAGCTGGTGAAGGAGTACCCCGCAGCCCGCGCTCGCTCGCGTCCTCGCTGGAGACGCTCCTCGGACACTCGCAGCCGCTCCTGGGAAAGGATCAACTGGGTCCTCGAATCCGCCAGCTCTCGCTCACGTGCCGCCACTTGCTCCTGGAGCCGGGCACGCTCCGCCTGGTGCTCCTCCCGCTCACGAGCACGCTCCTCGCGCTCCCGGGCACGCTCCCGTCTCTCCAGCTCAAGCGCCACGCGTAGCTCGGCCACGTCCTGAGGAAGCTCCTCTCGTCGCCTCAGGGACCTCTCAAGCTCTGAGATCCGCTGATCGCGGATCGCCAACTCGGTACGTACTGCCTGAAGCTGTGTCACCTGCAAACAGGTAAACAAGTCATCAATTCCACAATTAAATTCAATAATCTAGCAATTCAAGCAATGTATAATTGAACCACTCACCTGTGCGCTCATCGCGCGGTAGCCCTCGTCAACGCAGGTAAGAGCGGCTCGAAGCTCCTCAGTCTGTAAAATGAATTTCATCAGTGCATAATTATATAATCAATATTTGAATGGATTGGTGTTTTGGAATTTACCCGTAAGGCGAGGTCGCGCTCCGCTGCCTCGGCTCGTGCCACTGCTCCCGTTAGCCGCTCTGCCAGTGCAGTCACCTCTGCACTGGGCCCTCTCGAGCTGGAGGCCTCCCCTGGGTCTCTCCTCACTACTCCCTGCTGGGCACGCTGCATTCATTGAGATCGTCAATGGCTAATCATCAATAATTCAACAAAAACAAAATACATTTGCATATAGAAATAATTTAAACACTCACCAGGGTCTCTAGGTCTGCCCGTGTGGCGGCCAGCTGGTCCTCCAGGCTGTGTAGGCGGGCCTGGGCATCTATCGCTGCTATGTCCCGCGCATCCTGCATCCATTACATATTAATCGCATGATAATCACATAAGCATTTGCATTTAATTTAGAAATAAGTGCATTCATACATACCCCTAAGACCCTCATCTGGGGTCGGCCGGCGTATACCTCCCAGTAGCGCCGGAGGTACTCGGAGCTGTCAGTCGCGCGAGAGGTGACTCTGGTCCCGCCACGCTGCCAGTCGGCGTGCTGCTCCTCGAATCGTACCCTCCAGTCGGTCGCCTTTGTACGACCGCGCGTCTTCTTCCCGATGCCCCGCGGCTCGCCTACCTCAATCCACTCCTGGTGGAGGCCCAGCGTCCTCATCACCAACCTAAGCCGTAACGGCTCGATCTCGCTCAAGCAGTGAACCCAAAGCTCACGCTCAAAGCGAGATCGGCCCGCTACGACCCAAGGCTGGCCCTCGTCTGTCATCCCCTCATAGGGTCTCCACTGCACCTGCATTCATAAACATACATATCATCATTTCATCGTCATCATCATAAAATCAAATTAAAAAGCAAAAGAAAGATGCATAGCATCCATACACACCAGCGAGGGAGGGAAGTCGCGGAGCTCTCTCCGTAGAACCCACAACTCGTAGCCAAGCGGGGCGCCGAAGACGACCGGCACCCAGCGCCGTGCTAGAGGGAAAGCTCCCTCATTCCCAGGCCGTGGGTCAACGCGCCCCATCGGCATGTAGAGGTGACTCCAAACCTGCATCCATGCATTGCATTAGTTAGGCATTCACACGCACATAAAAATACACATAAAAGAAAGAAAAAAAATGAAAAATGCATACCTGAAGAAAAGGTGAGAAGCCACTGACGGTCGTCTCTCGCCCTGTCCCCGTGGACAGGTCGGCCATCATGTGCGCCAGCAGAGCCGCTCCCCAGGCGTAGCTGCCAACTGCCTCCAGGTCCTCGAGTATCCCTAGAAACCGGCAGTTGATGACGTCGCCCTTTGTCCCGAGCAACAGCCTCCCCAGTAGCAGTAGCAAGAACCTCCTCAAGTCTAGGTCAGCTCTCTCCCTGTCGGTCGGGTCCTGGCAGTACACTGCCCTAGCCCCGTCTATCAGCCTCTGTGAAAACTGCTCTAGGGTCTCTCCTGACCTGTGCCTAGCATTCCCTAAACCCATCACTGTGGTGAGGTCGGTACGGAAGATCGTCCTGCACTCGCTAGGGGTCTCGTAAACCATCTCCAGCCCTAGCAACCTCTGGGCATGCTCGGTGTAGTCTGGGTAGGTAATCCCACTCACAGCCTCTCCATCTACCCTCAACCCTGTAATCCTGGCCACGTCCTCCAGGGTAGGAATCATGTGTCCCCAAGGCATCAGGAATGCCCGGCTAGTCCTATCCCATCTCTCCCGTAGAACCTGAATGAGTGGTAGGTCTGGCCTAACTGGCTCTATGCTGAGGAAGGCCCCGAACCCCATCGCATCTACCCTCTCTCTCTGGAACTCGGGGAGGCCGTAGTAAGCTGCCCGGACCATGACCCATGAAATGCGCGTCCTCATCAGCCCCTGCATGCATAAAATAAGAATTGTTGGTTTAATTGTTGTGATTATTCATGCTTATTTCATTTTGATTGCCACAGGTTGAATGTTGATGTTATTGAAGTAACGACCTTCCTCAGGTCGTTTTTTGTTGAAGTTGCGCCCTTAAGGGGGGCGTGGTTCTGTTTGAGCTTCTAAATAACGACCTACCCTAGGTCGTTTTTCATCTATGAAACGCCTCTGTGTTGGGCGTGTGTTTGTGGTTAATTTCTAAAAATCCTAAAGGTTTTTCAATTCACGCCCTTGAGTAGGGCGTTTTCTATTTGGGTTCGTTAATTAATCAAAGAATTAATGATTGGGCGACCGCTGGTTTGGTCGTCTGTTTAGAATTGACGCCCTGGTGTGGGGCGTGGTTTCCAGTTTTTCAGAAAATGGAATAAAAATAACAGCATGCGAAAATTAACAGCATAATATGTAAATTTAATTGGGCGACATGCTTTAGGGCGTGTTCTTATGGGGTTAATTGTTTTTTTCATGAAAATAATATAATTAACGCCCTTGGGTTGGGCGTGTATTTTGAGATCGCGACGCCCCTGAGGGCGCCTTCTTTCTGGGTTGCAGGGTTTATACCCGAGGGCTATGGAAAATCAGGAAAAAATGAAATTAAAATAAATAAAATTGGAAAAGGGTTTGAGGCTTACCTTCTTGTGCTTCTGATTTTGTGGTCGAGGCCTTGGCTGCCGTGGCCGCCGCAGTTGGCCGGCACGGGGGAGGATCGCCGCCGCGGGCGGTGGTTCATCTTCTTCTCCTTCTTCACCGTTTTCTTCATCGCCACCTTCTTCCTCTTCACCCCCTTCGCCTTCGCCGTCTTCTTCTCCTTCGCCTTCCTCGTAGGCTTCTTGGTTTCCTCCGGCCTCATCGCCGGCCTCCTCCATTGGAGCCTCATCTTCAACCGCCACGATGGCCCCTTCCTCACCGTGGGCGTCGTCGCCCAGATCAACCACCTCGGGAGCGGCCACCCTTTGCCGTTTGACTGAACCGCCCCTGGCCATGGTTAGGGCTAAGGATAGAGAGAGAGAGAGAGAGAGATAGAAGAAGAGAAGAGGGGAGGGGGAGCTTCGGTTAGGGTTGCAGAGAAGAGAGAATGGAACGGAGGAAGAAGAAGAAAGGGGGGAAAGCCCTTTTCAGCATTCGAAAAGAAGAGACGCCCTGAGAAGTGGCGTTTTGTGTGGAAGTTACGACTATGACATGGGCGTGTTTATAATATAGACGACGTTGTTCGAGGCGTCAATTTTATTTGCATGGGGAATGATAACCGTCGTCAGACGCATTCAATGGGCGTTGATTGATGTGATCGAAGTAATTATTATGATTTTTACTCACGCCTGAGATAGGGGCGTTACCTGATTGAAACGTGACTTTCCTGAGGGCGTTACTTTTGGAATTTCAACGAATATATTTTGGGAATTTGAATCGATTAACGCCCTGTTCTAGGTCGTTATTTAAGTAACGCCTATTGGTGAAGGCGTCAAATGTGTGAACAGGAATATTGGAAGCGACCTATCATGAAGGCGTCCTTTTATGAATTCACGCCTTTTCTTGAGGCGTTATTCGCAACAGAACGACAGGTTATTTAAGGATTTGATCTGAATCACATTGGCATTGGCTCAATCAGAAAACAATCATTTTTATTACTTTGAAAAGAGAGATTCCAATGCTTAATAAGCCACCTTGGGTCTTAGTTTTCTCAAAGCTGTTACATAATTTTTCCACTGATCTTTGTCTTCCTCCAAACTCTCTACAGGTTGATGAGGTTTGCTAATCTTCCATAGGGCTTGGATTGTGATAGCCTCTTCTCCATCTTCATTGCTGCCTAGGTCTCTTGATTTGATTGGAGGGAGATGAGAGACGTCTTCTAGGTGTTGCCTTGGAAGTCCGATTTGAGGAAGGCATCTGTGAGAGTTGTACAAGACGAAGTCCGAAGCGCCAATGAGACGAAGGTCCGTACCGGTAGAGAATCGTGCACGAAGTTCCTGCATTTTGAGTACACCCGGGGCACATGTAAAGAGGTTCTTTGGCATTACCTTTAGGTGCTCTCTCCAATCCCCTCTCTTCTTTACTTGAGGAATCCGGTTCATCACCCTATTGCTTATTCCTAACGAACCGGTCATGTAAGAGAGTGGGCTTTTTGAAAAGATTCTTGAGGGTTGTTGGGCCTCGCCACATGGATCGAATTTGAAGTGTAGATCAACCCAACTAGAGAGTGCTAGCATGCACCCATATATGGGCCTTCCCATGGCCGCCGAGGTAAGCCCACTATAGAGATAGGCTAGGATAGCCGGTCCAGCTCTTCCCTCTTCCCATAAGCTCACCACCGCGCTCAATTGGGCCTCCTCTAGAAAGTCCTCCGTGGATGGAAACAAGAGTGCGCCTGCTAGGCACACCACGAAGGCCTTTGCTATCTTTTCTATCTCCTCCTCTTCCTTTGCTTGATCCGCTCTCTTGAACACCCATGAGGCGAGCTTCAAGAGATTGATTCCTTTAGTGACCTTGATTTGGTTCACTATGTTTGGGCTAGATATCAATGAGGTTAGCAATTCATGAGAGGAGATTGGCCTTGGCATGATGGCCATCTTTTCTTCTTCTCCTTGTTTCATTCTTTTCAAGCCTAAGATCAACTCTAGTTCTTCCAATAAGATGGTGGCTTCAAATGTCGAGAGGAGAAAGGTATGAGTGGAAGGATGCCAAAGTTCAATCAATGCTCCTATGGCAGCCCAATCTAAGTGAATTTGGTCATAGTGCTTGGCATGGGTTACTAGGCCCAAAAGATGCCATCTTGCTAGGTATACTCTCATGTCAGAGGAGAACTTGGAGAGAATAAGGGGCAACCACTTCACTTTTGTAAATCTCCTAGCACCAGGGACATTTGGGTAGTCCTGTGGAAAGAAAATATAAACAGTGCCAATAGTGCCAGACATGAGCATATGTAAGAAGTAGTTTGACAGAAGGATTCAATAAGAAGAAAAGAAAGAAGATATAAGCAGAGGAAAAAGCAGAGGAATTCACTAACCTGATGTTGAGCAACTCGGCTGCAGATGTGCCCTTGGATTTCAGTCAACCTAGGGGTGGAAGACCTAGGTCTCTTAATCATCCTCTCCATTGTTTTTTAGGCTTTGCAGAAGGAGCTCGGACGAGTGCCTGCGGGAGAAGAACAAACAGAGAAAAGAGAAATGAGCCGGCTACGGAGGTTCAGAGAAGAGGTTGTTTTAGGTTGAGGAAAGCAGCCTTTCTTTTATAGAGATTTGAAGAGGGCTTAAGGTTGTTCGGAGTTAGCAGGTTGATGGCTATTAGGATTTGGTTTTGCTTTCGATCTGGAAACGGAAGCGCTGGATTGATTAACGCCTTTTGTTAGGGCGTCAATTTCTTAATTGACGACCTTGCTGAGGTCGTTTTTTGTGTAACGCCCTTTAGTAGGTCGTTTACTCTTTGGCCTCTCGATGGGTTTCACGCCTTGCTGAAGGGCGTGTTTCATGTTTTAACGACTACATATTAAGGTGCTTTTTCATGATTTGACGCTGTTCGGTGCAGGCGTGTTTTTATGAGCTTATGAATTTAGATATTCATGTATGTTAATGAACTTAAGTGCTATTATTTTGTTGAATTGTTTTTTAATTGAGCACTTATGATCATATCATGATTTAAATGGAAAATTATGTTTGATTATCTTGAATTTCGAAAACTGATGAATTTTCAAAAGTGCAGAAGTTTGCAGGATTAGAGGCGCCTGGGTTGCTCATGGAAATCACATCGCACTTGTCATCTTGTATTTGTTCGGTGTAAGCATTGTTATTATAGGATATCTACATTATTATAGCATATCAAGGACCTTGTGGTTCTGATGAATCTGGAATTTGAGTTCCCCTTCATCAAAAACGATGATGATTCCAGGAGAGTCTTGATCACACGGATAGGCCGTTGAGTCGTTCAAAGTTTGGGACGATGGTTCCACTTTCTGAGTTGATGCGCGGACAAACGGGCTTCGGCTTAGTGTTAGCTCAGAAACTTAGATTTTTGACCAAATCTAGATGGCTTAGCAATATTATCCTTGATTATTTTCTATTTTTAGTTTGTTTTATCTTTTCTTTTAGCCCAGCATGCATCATATAGGACTTTGAGTTTCGTGCTGAAAATCTTCATATTATGGCAATAATGAAGGTCACTTGCTCTTGATTGAGTTGACATGAGATATTCCACTCCAAATCAAGTACTTTGTTCTATCTGAAGCCGCTCAGGCTGGTTCCTTGAAAGTGTCCCTTCGTTGGATCTCCATCTCAATTCTCTTTATTTTCTTGCAAATTTACCTTGGTTGTAGCACGTCCACGTTGGCTGGTAACCGCTCTCCAATAGTTTTTCCCTATCGTGCCCGCGCGCACACCTTTTGCCTTACATTATTTTTACTTGTTTAGTTTAATCTCCCTTATCCAGCAAATCGATGCTTCCTTGGAATCACTCGGAGTTGTTTCATTCAGAATCTTGGAAAGATTTTCATTGCTTAGTGTCTGAGGCGTGTCACATCACACCTTGGCATCTACTTATCAGTTCGCTCCACTTCATTCCATTTTGTTGCACTTTCACTCCATTTTCGTCTCACTCCCTTCCAAAGCAGACGCCAAGGCGGGGCAGCTATAGACACGCCAAAAATGACGCTATATTGATCAAATCTCATAGCACTATAATGACGCCCCAAAGTGAACTTCAATATATTCATAATATGAAGTTTTTCTATTTTCTTGTGTGTGGGTTTGTTTATTTTGCATTTTTGTGATTCGCGACCTGAAGAGGGGCGTTATTTAAATAGCGACCTTGTCTAGGGCGTTTTCTCAAGAAAGGACGACTAAATGTTAGGGCGTCAATTCCTGGTATTATCCGGTTTTAAAGTAAATGCAAAATCAATTTAATTATTGGTTAACGTCCTTCCTCAGGGCGTGTTTTAATTTAACGCCTCGATCTTAGGCGTGTTCTCATGGTTTTCAAACAAGGAAGGTTTTATTGCCAAAATTAAATCCAGGAAGAAACGCCCTGGCTTGGGTCGTGTTTTATGAAACGCCGTATGGGTAGGTCGTCAAATCAAGAATTGACGCCCTTCGCAAGGTCGTGTTTCACCTTTCGGAGTCCTGCTTTTTTCCATCTTTCCCTCACAGTTCCCTGCCTTGTTTCAACCTCTTGCTCGATGTTAATCCTTTCCTTGGATACTCCTTGCCCGTTCTTATCTCCCTTGTTTGATCACATCCGATTGGAATCTTATATAAGGAAGCCTGGATCGATCGTCATAAGGTTGAACACCCACATATACAGAAGAAAAAGATTGCAGGTTCTGTACGAGCAGAGTTTTCTTTCCTCTTCCTGTGCGGTCGTTCCTCTGCATCCTTTTCATAGGAGTTCACTCGTTTCCACTGCTTCCTCTTCTTCCAATCAACATATTCTTCACACGGTTTCCCTTTACTATCATCAGGGACAGCAGGGTTCTTTTATTTCATTTATTTTGTTTATGAGCATATCATCCTTCGTCCCACCGTCAGTCTTTCTTATTGCATTAAGTCCTATCATCATCATTATCATATCATATCTCCTTCCCTAGCTCTTCTCTAGGGGTTTTAAAAAAAAAACAAAAAGAGGTGCGCATGTTGATTTCATTTTTCAACATCATATTCTTTATTTGGGATTGATACTACTTGCATTGGCTGATCCCTTTTCGTTTTGCTTTGTTTCATTGTCTTTTTGCAAGGTAATCAAAAGGAGAACCCTTCTCATCGGCTGGCCGATTGAAGAAGGAGGAAGGAACTTCACATCATCCCACGTTCCAATCTTCACCAGGTATTCGCGATCTCTTTTTATTATTATTGAGGTAACCCCTCTGGCGATCACATCTCCATTTTTGCACCACGTGCAAGCTTTTTCTTCCCCTTATTTATGCATTAATCATTATTCTCCCATCTTCTTATTTTTTTCCACATCATTTATTCTCTTGTCATTTTGTGTGGGATTTATGCTCATCTACACTTACTTCCTGGCCCTTTCCCCGTCGCGCCGAGAACCTTCCATGCTGAACCCGCCGATAACCTCCCTTGGCCATTTGGCGCTTGCGCCGAGAGCATATCTCCCGGGCACGCCGGGAACCCCCTTCTGTTCCTTGCCTTGGCGCCGGGAACCTCCAGGCCAGTCCGAGGTGCGCCGAGAGCCTACTCCGCCACCCATCAAGCCTCCGACACCTCTATCAAACCCACTTAGGGATGTCCATGAGTCACCAGAACTGTCCCGAGGATAAAATTAAAGGGAGTCAGACTCCCTTATGTTCCACTGATCTGTACCGGGTTTATGAGCAACCCCTTTAGCTGAGGTGAGCTCTGCCACTGCATGAGTGTCACCGGCTCCTATAAGGGAAGAGTCAAACATTGCCCTAGAGCATACATGTACAGTGTGGGGGGTTTGCTCCCTCCTTTTCTCGGCTTTCATCCCGGCACTCCGTGGGTGATAGCCTATTCTCCCCTGGGCATAATCTAGATTATGGGGAGGTGCTGCCGAAATGTCGATCGATGTTTTAACCCCGATAAGTCCCGGGAGGTGCATATCACACGCCCCTCGTCCGGCTCAATCTTCCGGGGAATATGAATGCTGCGAGGCCCTTGGCTGGATGAGAAATATGAAAGGGGACATCTCCCCGATGATGGTCCGGATCCCGTCCCGCCATTGCGTGAACGGTGTCCTATTCCTACCCGGCACGACCCACATAAGAGATGGTCATGTCGGTGTAGTAATCTATTGTGCACTAAATTGTCTGCCCAGAATAACAATATCTTCAATATCACGCACTGTTATTTTTCTTTTATTACCGCCCCGAGTGGCCTCCTATTTTGATGTTTAATCAAGGGTTGTCCTTCTTAGGAAGGGCGTAATTAACGTCATAGCCTTTATGGTATGACGGACTTTTGGTCCCGACTCGGACTTCACAATCGACTGACCAAGTCAAGTCGAGCGCACAATGAAATCGTCACACATGTGACTGGCACGCCTAACAAATAAAATAAAAATGAAAATAAATAAAATAAATAATTGATAATAAAATAAAGATAAAAAAATCCCGCGTCCACAAGTCTGGCACGCCCGGTGGGACTGAGTCTCCCTTCATCTCTACGCCAAGATAGGAGGCCCAGTGGGCCCCCCCTCAAATTTCTGATTCCGTGCTTTCTCTATTTTCAGGAAGCTACGATGACAGCTGGAATCATGTCGGTACGCTTTGATCAACAAGCGGTTGATGTACATGTTCGAGAGGGCTACCTAGCGGTACCTCTTTCGTTCGGATCGATGCCGCCTGCTGTCGGGATGCCCAACTGCCTGGGCCTCATCTTCACTGACTTGCTCGAGATTGACAACCAGGAGCAAAAGACTGTTGTCGAGACATTGATGCAAGCTACCAGCCCCAAAATGAGCCAGGTGACGCAGGATACTCCTGAGGTCGTGGCCTGCTTCGTCCATCACGAGGCAAGAAGGGGCACGTCCTCTGCTGCTGGAAGAAGGAGGAGATCCGACAGGAGAGCCCGACCCACTGCTGCGGGTCGTCGGATATCCAACTCAGGAAAGACAATGCTGATTGGAGATGTCCGGGTAAACCTCAGTGGTTGCCCAAGGGCGGTCAAGCCAGACGTGATCGTCCCGACGGTGTCTACTACCAACAGGTTCCGGGTACTAGCCGCCAGGAGGGCCGACATGAAAGAGGAGGATAGAAGGCCACTGGCGCCGAAGTCGCCCAAGTTCAGGCAGATCTGGCGGTCGAAGAAGATCCAGAGCTGGGTCCCAACTCGAGAGGAAGAAAACATTGTTGATACCACTGTTGCCCGCTTCAGGGCAGGAAGTAGAAGAGAAGAAGGAAAAGGCATAAGAAATGCTGTTGCTGTTCACCCCAGGGCTCGGGGTAGGAGAGATGAGGAAGAGAATGAAGGAAGAAATCTGACTACTATTCGCCCCAGGATGAGGGGCAGAAGATATGAGCAGAAGGAAGACCTAACGGTCACCAACCCCATGGTTGGGGGCAAAAGATGGGAAAGAAAGAATTATGCTGCTACTGCCAACTGCTGCCAAGATGGGAGTAGAAGGTTCAGGGAGGAAGAGGAAATGAGAATAAGCGAACCAGTCGCTGCTGCCACTCTAAGAAGACCAAGAGCTTGTGCCAGACAGGCTGATATATTCAAATACTGCAGAGCCGAGCACTTGACTGCTCAGGTGGAGAGACTGGCTTATCAGCAGAAGAGCCAGGAAAGATTGATGCTCCAACCAAAGCCACGAAGGCACAATCAAGAGGAGATGAAACAAGTGGCTCAAGACTACTTTCACTACCTGGGGAACTCCGCCCTCGGGCAGCAAAGATTATCCCGTGCCTTGGGCACCATGGATGAAGAAGAAGAAGAAACCCTTCAAGAAGTGATGCTCGGAGTCTCCTCCTCCGATTCCAATGACTATGAAGAAGGCCACAGAGCCGGATATGGGAAAGAAGACCTGCACAGGGAAGAAGCTAGAGAAAGAATATCGGTCTTTGACCGGCTCAAATACCCTGATCAGATGAGAAGGAAAGTCTACAGGCAGAGGGAAAAGATGCAGATCTTTGCCTGCAATATGGCCGGGCTTGTCAGAGGGCAGGATATGTTGCCAACACAGTCGGATGAACTGCTCAGACTAGCAACCAGACCAGGCCCCGTCACAAGAAGAGGCCAGGCGGCAAAAGATAAGGTGAAGACTAATGATGAAGTCCGCAAGATCACCACTATGACAGTTAATGTGGTGACAGCCGAAGATGAAGATAATCCCTTCGTCGACGATGCTGAAGGGACTTCAGAAGATCTACAGATCCCGTCAACCCTGGATCCCATGATCCAGATGATGTTTAGAAGATATCAACAAGAGATCAATGCTCTCAGAAGACAGCTAAATGAGAGGCATGAAGCTACACCGGTCTCCAAGCAAGCCGAGCCTGTGGGGCAGACTACCAGCTCAACAGAAATGGCTATCCCAGCTAATCCACTACCGGCTGATAAGGGCAAAGCACCGAGCCAACCCGTTCTGCAGCAGACGGTAGCTCAGCCCTCTGTATCTCAGACGCAGCCTGCCGCGCCGGCCTTGCGCGCAACTGTGATGACAACTCCTTACGGTCAGCAACAAGCTCACTTCTTCCCGGAAAACATAGATCAAGCCATAGCCCAGAAGCTGATGATTGAAAAGATTGTGGAGATGAAGCTGTCTGAAAAGACTAGTGATGATGCTAGTACCTATGATGTATACAGGGTACCGTATCCTCCCCATTATGCTGCTAAGAGACTACCACCAGGCGTCAGTAAGCCGCCGAAGTTTGAGAAATTTAATGGCCAGGGCTCTCCCAGGGAGCACATAGCTTACTATACCACAATTATGGGTGACTTGGCAGCTGATGAAGCTTATCTGCTTAAGTTCTTCGGCTCATCCCTCACCGGGATAGCCTTTGAATGGTATTCAAGCCTGCCGGCTGGGTCAGTGGCCGATTGGCCTGATATGCAAAGAAAGTTCCGCGACAGATTTCACGTCACGGAAAGAGAAATTACAATAGCAGAACTATATGCAACCAGGCAAAAGCAAGATGAAACAGCACTGGACTACATCAAAAGGTGGAGGAACTTAGCTATGAGATGCAGAAGACCTCCTCATCAAGAAGATGCAGTACAAATATGTAAGCAGAGCCTCAGGAGAGAGGTACTGGAAAAAATGATTGGTGCAGATGTCAGAACATTTGACCGACTGAACAATATAGTGGCGGAGGTCGAGACGTTCCTGTCTAAGCGTCCGACGGCCAATGCTCCAACTGTGCCGAAAGGGAAATCTAATGATCGACGACCATCGCACTCTGAGGCCAACACCGTCGATTTCAGAACCTTCGAGCCACAAAAAGGGAAGAAGGGGACAGATGAAGCTCCCCCACCAGCAGACACAGCAGAAAGAAAAGATAAAGTCTCTCTGAGAAACAAAATGAGAAAGCCGTACTCTTTCCCGAAAGATAAGACAGCCGCACTATTCAACTGGGCATACAAGTTCAACAAGGTAACATTGCCTGAACCAAAGAGACCTGATGACGCGGCAAAGAAAGGTGATCCACTGTTCTGTCCATATCACCGTGCGCTGGGGCATGCAATTGAAGATTGCTACGTCTTCAAAGATATTATGGAAGGCATGGTCAAAAAGGGTGAGCTACAGCTGGGAGATTACCAGGTAGAGCCAAAAAATGGCCGCCAATATGATCTCAATCTACCAGCAGCTGCCTAAGGAGGCCGTTGAAGAATGCACTAGGCATACTTATGAAGCTTGCTTCCTCACCCCACTGAAGGATCAGGAAGGATGGCAGATGAAACCCATAAAGAACAGAAAGAAGACTCCCGCAGCCAAAACCAATGGAGCAGTTATCCGCGGTGTCACACCAAGACCTGAACCGCCTCCAGTAAAGCCAGTATGGCGCACAGCTGAGACAGGGCCAGTCATCCGGATCCCCACTCATAACCGGAGAAGACAAGTCCCCCTACCTACACATAAGGAAGTAAGTCCTGCAGCCAGGCGTTTACAGCAGTATATTAATGGGCTCGATGAATATGAGCCGAAAAAGCCCGGGCACCTGCTGGTGAAAGACTGTATACTCTGGGAACAGCTCGAAGAATTGAAAATTAAAGAGAAGTCAGAGGCAGAACAAGAAAAAGCTGAGACTGAACCCTTCTGGGGGCAGGGGCCAATAAAGCCAAATTCCCAGAAAAAGAAGAGACGGCTCAAGTCCAAGAAGGGAAAGAGAGTCGTGACAGTACAATGTAACACCCTGTCGGCACTCTTTACCTCGCCCGGGGAGGGTGATGAGGATGAAACATCAAATGCCCCGCTAGAAGCCAACCATGCCGAGGCCTCAACCTCAGCACATGCAACACGCTCCGGAAGAAGGTGGGGGCGCCCACCGCCAGCTAATCATAACATTATGTTCAGAGGGGAACAGCCCTACCAGATTCCCGAACCGGAAGTACGAGGTGTCCAGGTTCCTCCCCCTGCCAGCTTGTATCAAGAAAAGAAGAAAGGAGGTCAAACTCCAACATTTCTGGAATTTCTGTCCAGTCTGGAAAATGGGCAGTCGATACAGGCTGGGCCAGATAAAGGCAAGAGACCTCAGCAATCGGCGTCTGTAGCCTACAAGCAGAATGAGAAAGAAGGGGATAACCCTCTGACGGCACCAGGGGCCGTTGCTATAGAAGAAGCCTCCCAAGAAGTCAGTCCAGAGGTTGAAGCCAGCACTGGTCAGCATAGGCCAAGGGCACTACATGAACCTCCAAGACCCCGATGGGCGGAAGAAATGAGACTGTCTAATGTCAGGGTGGGCAGCCGGATCATGAAAATGCTAAAGAAGCTCCCTACCAGATTCTCCATCTGGGAGATTCTCTCTCTGAGTGAAGAGGCTCGCCAAGCAATTATTGATGCCTTGCAGTTGCCGGCACAATATGAAGCACTCTTGACAGAAGTGAATTCTGGGCCGTCAGTTACATTCACAGAGGATGACATGCTGATTCCGAATTCCTACCATAACAGACCGCTGTATATGAGGGGCTCCCTGAACTGTCAGCCACTGAGCAGGATACTGATAGATCCCGGGGCTGCCGTGAACATTCTCCCATACCGCATCTACCAAAAATATTACTTTGATCTACAGCTTACCAAGGTTAGAGACATGAAAATTGCGGGATTCAACCAGAAATGTGAGACGCCCCTTGGGGTGGCTGATTTTAACCTCACATTGGGGGATCTCACTACCGTGGTACGATTCTATGTAATCGACTCCAACACCACATATAAGGCCCTGCTGGGGAGACCGTGGCTGCATGAATATCAGATAGTGCCGTCCACGCTGCATCAATGCATTAAATACTGCCATGAAGGAAAAGAAGAGAGGGTGTTTGCGGATCTGCATCCCTTCGAAGTATTCGAGTGCCATATGCTCGATGCATCCTACTACACGGAGGTGTCGCAAAAGGGTGAAGAGAAAGAGGCTGGGGTCAGCCAGAAAAAGTCGGCAACGAAGGCAAGAAACTGGTCTCCCCCGCCACCAAAGGGCTATATTAAAAAGCATGAGGTATCTCACATCTCTTATGCTGGTGACTTTGCTTGGATCACCCCTCCTAGCATTCACCCGGATGATATCGATGAAGAAATGAAAGAAAAGTACACACAGGTGGAGGTTCCGCAAGGTTTAGTCAAGCCCATCGCCAGCCTAGAGTACCAGACGGTGCTACCACTGAAGACTATAGAAATCCCTCGCTTCTGCAAGCCTCCTACCATATTCTACACCGGGGAGCCAGTCGAAGACAATGATCAAGACTGCGTGGTCCCTGAAGAATCTGCAAACCGGATGGTGCCAATCACGGGCTTGGACTATACTACCCAGTGGGTTTCGCAGATGTTCTCTAAAATGCAGATGCCATCACTACAACCTGTTGCCCAAAAGAAGGCGTTCCAGGAGCTATGGGATCCGCCCCGGGAGGATAAAGAACTGAGGAAGATCACTCAGCACCCAGGATTGGGTTATACCCTTCAAGAATACTATGAAGCTGAAGCGGACGTCATCTCTGTCTCCTACTAGCATGAAGACCCTTCCGAGGTGGGATACGACAAGTACCCCTCGGAAGATGAAGAAATCATTTATCAATCCATAATGAACAATGAAGCCCCAAACAGTCAGCCGGAGATGGGGACATCTGATGAAACAAAGAAAGATTGGTGCTGGGAAGACCTACCTTGCAAAGAGGATCTGTTCCATGCTGAAGCAAAGTTTGACACGGGAATCCCGGATGAGGACCAAGTAGCCAAAGAGCTGAGGGAATGCCTGGAGTTTGAGCGCATCCTGGAAGAAGTCCGGGCTCTACAGAATGATGATCTCTCAAGGGAGTCTGCATCAGAAGAGCCTCTAAGGGCGGAAGACTCCATCTTTGAGTTTCCTGCTGATCCAGTTACGCCCTCGGGGCAGACTGAACAGAATACAACAATATTGGCCGTATATGATGAGCCGGCACCCGCTGATGACCAGTATGATGAAACAGAGGGTCATGAAACTGAAGAAGATTATATCCCGGGAGGCTTCATTGACCTGCAAGAAGCCCCGCCCGAGGTCGAAGATGGAGGTCAGGCCACCGTCGATGAGCTTGTGGAAATAAATCTGGGGACCGCAAATGAGACAAGGCCGACATTCCTCAGTGCACTGCTGGAGCCAGCTGTCAGGGAACAGTATATACAATTCTTGAAAGAATTCCGAGACTGCTTTGCATGGACATATGATGAAATGCCGGGACTGAGTTCTGATGTGGCACAGCACCGATTGGCAATAAACCCAGAGGCTAGCCCTGTAAAGCAGCCTTCCAGGAGAATGCGCCCTGAATTAATAAATCAGATTAACAAAGAGGTTGACAAGCTGATTGATGTAGGCTTTGTTGAAGAGAATCAGTATACTACATGGTTAGCCAACATAGTGCCTGTAAAGAAGAAGAATGGGTAGATCAGAATATGTGTTGATTTCCGGGACCTTAATAAGGCTTGCCCGAAAGATGACTTCCCAGTACCAATCACTGAAGTGATGATCGATGCGACTACTGGTCATGAGGCCCTATCATTTATGGATGGGTCATCCGGATATAACCAGATATGGATTGCTGAAGAAGACAGAGTGCACACTGCGTTCTGCACTCCGAAGGGGATATTCCACTACAAAAGGATGCCGTTTGGTCTTAAGAATGCCGGCGCTACCTACCAAAGAGCTATGACCAAGATCTTTGATGATTTGCTCTTCAAGAAAGTAGAGTGCTACATTGATGATTTGGTAGTGAAAACTAAAAGAAGAGAAGACCATTTGCAAGACTTGAGGGTAGTATTCCAGAGGCTGCGAAAATATGAACTCAAGATGAATCCCATGAAATGCGCCTTCGGCGTGTCCAGTGGAAAATTCCTCGGGTTTATTGTCCGTCATAGGGGCATTGAAATTGACCCATCCAAGATTAAGGCTATCCAGGAGCTCCCTCCACCAAGGAATCTGTCCGAGCTGAGATCTCTGCAAGGGCGTCTGGCCTATATCCGACGATTTATATCGAATCTGTCGGGAAGATGCCACCCCTTTCACAAGCTCATGATGAAAGATGTGCCGTTCCTCTGGGACGATGGCTGTCAGGAAGCCTTTGAGAAGCTGAAAGAATATCTCAAGACCCCTCCGGTGCTGGGGGGCACCAATTAAGGGCAGGCCCTTAATACTATACATCGCAGCCACATACTGTTCCCTGGGGCAATGCTGGCACAGATAAATGAAGAAGGCAAAGAACAAGCCTTGTACTACCTAAGTAGAAGGCTGATTAGAACTGAAGAAAGCTACAGCTACATAGAAAAGACCTGCTTGGCACTAGTCTTTGCTGTCAAAAAGCTCCGACACTATATGTTGTCACATGAAGTCAGATTGATATCTGCAGCAGATCCGCTCAAATACATATTGACTCAGCCGGTACTAAAGGGCCGATTGGGCAAATGGGCAGTGATCCTGATGGAATTCGATATTACCTATACACCCCAGCGGGCGATAAAAGGACAGGCCGTGGCTGATTTCATCGCAGAGCATCCTGTGCCGAAAAATGATATGCTAGGGACTGAGTTACCCGATGATGAGACACTCGAGGCCTGCCAGGCTCAGTCAGTTATGTGGCAACTATTCTTTGATGGAGCATCCAGAACAGAGACAGACTCCGATGGAAAGACCAGAATACGGGCTGGAGCCGGTATTATGCTGAAATCACCAGAAGGGGAGGTTGTGCATACTTCCTGTTCTATAAACAAGCCCTGCACCAATAATGAGGCCGAGTATGAAGCTCTGATAATCGGGCTATATATAAGCCTCAACATGGGTATCCAAATGCTTCAAGTATTCGGGGATTCGATGTTGATAATAAAACAGATCCAAGGGGAGTTCGAAGTGCGGAAGCCAGAACTGAATCCCTACCACCAAAAAGTTGTGCGCCTCATGGTGAAATTCTACCATATTGAGCTCAAGCATGTGGGCCGTGGACACAATGCCCAGGCTGATGCACTGGCGAAGCTGGCCAGCTCACTAGCAGTCCCACCAAATAAGACACTGAACATTGTCGTTATGAACCGGCGGCAAGTCCCCAATATGCTAGAAGAGTGCCCCGAAGGAGACGAGGTTGCCACCGTCAGCACAGAACAAGCGTCTGATTGGAGACAGCACCTGCTGTAGTGGTTTCTACACCAACAACTGCCGCAGATAAGAGAAGAAAAGATGAAACTCCTAAGAATCAAAGACTCTTATGAACTCAGGAATGGAATTTTGTTCCGAATAATGGCAGATGCACGCAAGAAGATTCTACTCCGCTGTCTGTCCACTAAGGAAGCCTGGCAAGTGATGAAAGAAACACATGCTGGGACAGCAGGTGCCCACCAGGCTGGTCCCAAGATGAAGATAGAAATCAAGAAGCTGGGCTACTATTGGCCCACCATGTTTGAAGACTGCTGTAAATTTGCAAAATCATGCCAGAAATGCCAGGAGCATGCTACTGTGCCTAGGAGGCCTCCTACGACTCTGCACCCTACAATTCCCAGTTGGCCGTTTGCACAATGGGGAACTGATGTAGTCGGGCCACTGCCGACTTCTTCGGCCGGACATAAGTACATACTGGCCATAACAGATTACTTCTCCCGATGGGCGGAGGCTATAGCATTAAGAGAAGTGACTGGTGAATTGGTCGCCAGATTCATCAAACAGAACATTATCTTCCGGTTCGGGATCCCCAGCCGAATAATATCCGACAATGGAAGTCATTTCAGAAATCATAAGGTCTATCGGCTTGCTGAGAAATATAAGATCGAATGGAGGACCTCCACTCCTTACAATCCACAGGCAAACGGATTGGCAGAAGCTTTTAACAAGACTCTCTGCACCTTGTTGGCCAAGGTCGTCAGTTCTAATAAGAAGGACTGGGAAGAGAAAATGTATGAAGCTCTGTGGGCATACCGCACTGTCTTCAAGACACCTACAGGGTGCTCACCATACTCACTGGTATACGGCTCAGAGGCAGTGGTTCCGCTAGAGCTGGAAGTCCCGTCACTCAGAGTGGCAGTCCAATATGGCCTGGCCCGTGGCGAACAGACCAATGCAGAAAGAAGACTAGAAGAACTGGCTGAATTGGAAGGGAAGCGCCTCCGAGCCCAGAAGAGTATCCAAATGTATCAGGCCCGCATGGCCACTGCATTCAACAAACTCGTAAGAGGACGAGAATTCAAGAAAGGTGACCTCGTCATGGTCAAGAAAAAAGAAGTCATGGCGTCCAACCCAAAAGGAAAGCTGAATGCTAACTGGGAAGGTCCTTATGTGATACAGAGGGTCTACGAAGGAGGGGCCTACGTGGTTGTTAACCATCGAGGGGAAATCCAATTCTCGCCACTCAACGGAAGACATCTGAAGCTGTATCATCCAGCACAACCAACATTCCCCGAGTAACCGGGCAGAATCTACCCTTTCCTTGGTCTAACGGCACTCCGCCCTAGCCAAGCTACCCATTTCCCGGTCTAGCGGCATTCCGCCCTAGCCGAGCTACCCCTTTTCTTGGTCTAGCGGCATTCCGTCCTAGCCGAGCTACCCCTTTCCTTGGTCTAGTGGTACTCCGCCCTAGCCGAGCTACCCTTCCTTGGTCTAGCGGCACTCCGCCCTAACCAAGCTACCCCTTTCCTTGGTCTAGCGGCACTCCACCCTAGCCGAGCTACCCCTCCTTGGTCTAGCGGCATTCCGCCCTATCCGAGCTACCCATTTCCGGTCTAGCGGCACTCCGTCCTAGCCAAGCTACACCCTTTCCTTGGCCTAGCGGCACTCCGCCTTAGCCGAGCTACCCATTTCCCGGTCTAGCGGCATTCCGCCCTAGCCGAGCTACCCCTTTTCTTGGTCTAGCGGCACTCCGCCCTAGCCGAGCTACCCCTTTTCTTGGTTCAGCGGCACTCCGCCCTAGCCGAGCTACCCCTTTTCTTGGTCTAGCGGCACTCCGCCCTAACCAAGCTACCCCTTTTCTTGGTCTAGCGGCACTCCGCCCTAGCCGAGCTACCCCTTTTCTTGGTCTAGCGGCACTCCACCCTAGCCAAGCTACACCCATTTCCCGGTCTAGTGGCACTCCGCCCTAGCCAAGCTACCCTCATCTTGAGCTAGTGGCATTCCGACCTGTCACCCTCTAAAAAAAAAAAGAGGAAGGAAGAAGAAAGAACAAAAAGAAAGTAAAAAAAAAATGGGGTTAAAAATAGAGATACCCCGCCAGACCTGCTCCTATATTAGGGACAAGTGCAAAAATGGCCCAAAACCCAGCTGTGGTGAAAACCCGAAAGGGCACTGCAGGCAAAATCGGGTACCCCGCCACGTGAAAACCCGAAAGGGCGCGTGGGCAAAAGCAAGAGGGGGCTGGCTCCGGCGAAAATCCGAAAGGGCGCTTGGGTCGGTAATGTGGTGATTCCAAAGAAAAGCCTTACCTCCCACCATAAAGCTCATCGTCGATCGACCGGCGCTTTGCCCGATCAACGATTAAACCCATCCGGAATGGACCTTACGTCTATTCTGTTGAGGCCTTCATGCATTGCTCAAGAAAAATTCCCTCGATAATAAGCCCACCTCGGGATAGACCTTCTGTCTGTTCTGATAAAACACTTCCACTTATTTTTGTCTGAGACCCACCACGGTAGAACCGGCCCGGTTTAGACCTTACGTCTATCCCGCTGAAACCTATCCTACGCCCCGCCGTGATGAAACCTGCTGTTGGTCGGTTGGCACACTGCCCGATCAACAATGAAACCTGTCTGGTTTAGACCTTACGTCTATCCCGATGAAACCTATGTAATCCTTGCATTGGTACAAACCCAATACCGATGATGAAACTTGCTGTTGATCGATTGGCACACTGCCTGATCAACAATGAAACCTGTCTGGTTTAGACCTTACGTCTATCCCGATGAAACCTATGAAATCTTTGCATTGGTATAAACCCAATACCAATGATGAAATCCGTCATTGATCGATCGGCATCTCGCCCAATATCAATGATGAAAACCCTATCCAGTTTGGACCCTACGTCTATCCTGATGAAACATATAAAATCCTTGCATTGGTATGAGCCAATACCAATGATGAAACCTACTATCGATCGGTTGGCACACTGCCTGATCGACACTAAAACCCATCCAGGGTAGACCTTCCATCCGCTCTGACATAGCACAACACGGCTCTTTGAATCGATTCAGACCCTCCGTCTTGATAGAGCATGAAGCTCTATTCCTTTGCGTTAATGCTAAACCCCACATTAACGATGAAACTCATATTTTCAGCAAACGGCCTCGTGCCCGAGCTGCTATCTATATCCTCTAAATCAATTCGATCTTTCATCTGGATAGATCATGAAACCCTACTTCCCTTTGCATTGATGTTGACACCCACATCAATGATCGTGTGTCCACAATAAACATATGGCGCCATGGTCCATAGGATGAAAGTTCTGGTCCCGGAAGAGACAATGAAAAAGAAAAGAGAAAGAAAACGACAAAAAGTACATGTGCAGAAATGGGGTTGAAAATAGAGATACCCCGCCAGACTTGTTCAGGCATTCTGGACAAGGGCAAAAATGGCTAAAACCCAACTGTGGTGAAAACCCGAAAGGGCACTGCAGGCAAAATCGGGTACCCCGCCACGTGAAAATCCGAAAGGACGCGTGGGCAAAAGCAAGAGGGGGCTGGCTCCGGCGAAAACCCGAAAGGGCGCTTGGGTCGGTAATGTGGTAATTCAGAAGTTCCATGCCAACCGGCACGTCGCCTTCACCTCCCCTTCACTGATGAGGCCTTCCGTCGGTCATCTGGCTCTATGCCCCACCGATGATAAAGCCTTTCCGGGGTAGACCCTACGTCTACCCTGATGAAATCTACATACCCTCTTTTCACATGTCCCACCAACAATAAAACCGGTCACCAGTCTAATAAAGCCTGGCCAGTTCAGACCTTACGTCTGTCCTGATCAAACTCCTAAACCTTCCCTTGACCGATCGGCTCCTTGCCCGGTCAACGATGAAACCCTACCAGGATAGACCCTACGCCTATCCTGATGAAACCTACGTATTTCTTGGCAAAGTCCCGCCCACCATAAAACCCGCTGGAATAGACCTTACGTCTGTCCTGACGAGACCTACACCTCTACATACGTCCCACCGTTGATCGACCGGCACCTCGCCCGATCAATGATGAAATCCTCTGTCCCGTTTAGACCTTACGTCTATACTGATGAAACCTATGAAACTCCTTGCGTCGATATAGGCCCCATATTGATGATGAAACCAACCACTAATCGACTGGCACCTTGCCCAATCAGTGATGAAACCATGTCCAATTAAAACCCTGCCAGTTTAGGCCTTTTGTCTATTCTGATGAAACTTATAGCACTTTCTTTGCATCGATATAAACCCAATATCGATGATAAAATTAGCTATTGATCGACCGGCACCTCACCCGATCAATGATGAAATCCTATCCAGTTCAGACCCTACGTCTGTCCTGACGAAAACCACGCACCCTTCAATGTCCCACCTGCAATAACCTCTACCCAGTCTAGACCTTACGTCTACTCTGATGGAACTTGTAAAACTCCTTTGCATCGATATAAACCCAATGTCGATGATGAAATTATATACTGGTCGATTGGTACATTGCCCTGACTAACTTTGAAACCTGCCCGGGATGGACCATTCGCCCGTTCCGGATAGTGCTCTGAGCCTCTTCGTTCACATTCCTGCAAACCTTCTCCCTTGCGGCACGTATGGCCAAGAAGGACGTTTGCTACCACCAACAGAATTCGGTTTAAAGCACCCCCCCGGAGGCCGTCACGCGGTGGAGCGAGTTCCCCATCCTTTCTCTGAAGGGGTGGACGCTCTCCTGCTAGGTACGGGCTATTCCCATAGGGACCGCTGAAACCGCTGCCAAATCGCCGTGAAATATTGATGGTGCGATAAGTTAAGAACAAACCACATATGAGACTGGTATAAAGATTCCTTTCCATTGAATAAAAAAGGGAATACAAGAAGGGCCCCTGAGGGGGAATTGTATTACAAAAAGGGGGGAAACAGATATTCACGGGCGCCGGAATATGTCCTCGAAGGCCAGAAGCCCTACATGCGGGGCAGCCCCCAGCTCATGAAGTCGAGCCTCCTCCTCCTGTAGCCGAGCAGACTCGTCCTAAAAGGATGCCACCTGCCCCTCCAACAGAGCTACTTCCTCCGCAAGCTGTGGCCGAGAAGTTATTATCTGCGGCAGTTCAGCCCGGAGGTCGAACAGTTCAACCTCCAGGATGGTTATTCGGCTGCGCACGAACTGCTCCCGCTGCGCCAGAGACTGCAGTTGGCATTGGCGCTCCTGAAGAACAGAGTCCGTTTTCTCCAGCTCAGATTTGCACTCCTTCCTTTGCAACTTCAAAGCTGCCAGTCTGTCAGACATAATATGTGCCAAGAAGTCCCGGCGATGTATAAACTTTAACAACAATAGAACCCGCTGGGCCCATATCTCCATGGGACAGCCCATCGCCTGTAGACCAGCGGTGAAACGCTCGGCTATCTCCTTCAGCCGCAGATAAGTCAGTCCGGGCTGGGACTCCACCAGCTGGCGCAGCATGTCCAGATTTTGCTAGACGAAACTCTCGGATGAAGCGAAGCCAGGAGAAGGAACTGGAGCTACTTCGAAAGTCACCTCACCGTCAATGTCTGCCCACAGTGCAACATCCGGCTGAGAGGACAAAGACGGCAAATCCGCTGAAAGAATTGGCCGGTCCCTCTCTGTGCTCTCCGGCTGAGCTGAAGATTCCTCCTCTACCGCTGTCTCGGGTGCTGTGGCTTGAACATCCGCGGAGGGAGGACCAATGAACGATGGAGCTATCTCTTCATGAGTCTTCTGAATAAGGGCTTCATCTTCAGCTGCTCTTTCTGATAATGGGGGCGAAAGGTCCCTAGTCTGTAGAGGTAGAAATCCAGTCTCTATAGCCACTGTGGCTGGAACTGCTGACTCGGGCGCAATCGACATTACGGCGGCCGGTATAAAAGCGGAGCTTCTGGCTGGGTCTACTTCGGCTCTGAACTCTGAGGCCCTGACAGGGATGGAAATCTCTCCTGATGATCCCAAGTCCAGTGATGTTAAGTCAGTTGAAGATTGTATTCTCACTGGCACGGGGCGAATAACCTCAGAAATTTCCATGCAAGTTGAAGGTAAAGCAGGGATGATGACCAAATCTGCAGATGAGACGTCCATAGAAACTGCGGCCGCGTCTGAGCTGGTAATGACAGGATCCTGAGGACAAAGCAGAATGATCTTCAGCGATGAATGAAAGAAAATGAATAGAGCAAACAAAAAAGAAGCTTACCTTTAAAGTGGGGTCTATATCCTCAAAATGAGACAAAAGGGGAGAAAGCTCCGTTGTTGAAGCAACAAATGGAGGGGTTATGTCAACCTCAGTGTCGAGCCCGGCAAACTCCTCTTGCAATTCCTCCTCAGAAGATAGCATCAGCAGCTTAGGGGGCTGAAAAGGCGGAAGGCCTTTTGCAAATATGGGCAAGGCTTCTGATTTTAGGATTTCTTCCTCACTGTCGCTGAAAGTCACTTCCTCCTCATTATCGGGGACGGTCTCAGAGCTGCTCGAGGATACCTCCACGCTGGCTATATGCTGCGGGGTCACCTCTAGAGCATGCCGGGATGCGGACCGGGTGATTATACGTCTGGCCGGGACAGGGCTCCATCTTGCTTGAATCCTGTGACCCTTCTGTGGCTGAGGCAACTCTCCGGCTGCTATCAGGGCCTCAGTCTGCTCCCTGACTGTCACCTCAACAAAAGGGGAACTCTGAGGGATATAATGGAAAAGAATAACAACAAAAGTATAAAGAGAAAAGATGAGAAAGCACACTTACCCTCCGCCTCACTAGCCGGCGTGGGAGAAGGCAATCTGGTCTCCACCACAGAAGGTGTCACAACTGGCTCTTGGGCTGTGCGAAAAAGGGGGGGGTCAGATTCAAGGATTTCTTTGAAATTCAGCAAAAAGACGATGAAAGATACAACTGCAGGCTATTGATGTTACCCTTGACTGACGTCTGGGCGCCCTCCCTTTGAGATTTAAACTCATCAAATGAGGGGATATCAGGAAGAGGGGTCCCAGGGTCCATCACTGCCAAAGCCGACTGCCGAGCATGGGCCTTCTTAGCCTTCCTGGCCTTCCCAACTGTAGTCTTCACTGCAGAAATCTTTCTCTTCTTGCCCGAAGGCAGGGGAGTGGTCGTCGGTGCTGCTGCAGGGACTTCGAAATGAGCAGGCTTCTCAGCTTGCGCAATGATTTTTCTGTAAAGCCCCTGTCGCTTTATATCTGGCCTGTCTATTGAAGACATCAAAGAAGCAATGAGATCAGTAGATGCAGAGTTTAAATACTAAACAGAAAGCACTACAGTCAGTAAGAAAAGATCATACCTGCTGGGCTGTCATAGAAGGTGGAAAGCGGCCAATACAGATAAGCCACCTCCTTCGAGCGGGAAGCAGCCTCCTTCACGAGCCAGCATACGTCACCAATGGTCTGGCACTTCTCCGTCAAGGCAGCCAAATCTTTATGTCCGTGGAATTTGAGGCAATGAAACAGGCCGAGATAATCCATGCACCAACCGTCGACATAATGAAAAGAAATGAAAAGCGGCTTACTCAGAATGCCAGCTATCGGGTTCTCTACTGACAGCCCGTGAACATTCAGCAGTACAAAAAGCCAAGAAGTATGCTGATAATATGTCTTGGTGCGGTCTTCCCTCCGCACAAACGTCCGATAAGGGTGAAATCTGTCTACCGGGCCCCTCTAGGGGGCTGCTGTCGGGAGAGGCTCCTCCGGGGGAAATGGATACTGCACCTCCACATGAATACTCCCTATGTGGCCCAGTTGCCTCAAGTCCTTTGTAAAAGCATCTTCATTGATCTCAGAAAAGACATGAGTGGGTATTTCAGAACCTTCCTCTTTTAGGGACCGACGCCTGGCAATATATGTTTCCGCCTCCCTCGGATGCTGTGAATAGAGCCTTTTCAGGTGAACCTCATCAATTTCAAACACAGGCCCTGATTGCCGCTTTAAGAAAGAGCGCTCGGCCACATCCCAAAAGGCGCCTCTGTCGTCTTTATAGAAATTGGTGCGGGTATTCCACCACTTAATATATTCTGATGTGACACGGGGAATACGATTGGATACGGTCGGGACCCTGAAAGTTACGCCCTCTCGGCGATGAAAGAAATCCCACCATATCTGACCGTTACTGGCAATGGAGGACCCATGCTTGGCACGGCTGTCCAAAGGAAACTGAGCAACTGATGGGGGAATATGCTGATCGTAGCCAAAGTTCCTGCTAAAACGGAATGGGTAATAGGGCTCCAAAATGAGCAAGCCTCCCTTCCTGAAGACCAATACACTGGGTCGGATGGCCATAGCCCACCTTACCAGTTTTGGTTCTAATATGGGCCGGGTGGCATTGGCCCCCGAAACAGGATGAACATAAACTTCTACCTCCTCCATTCTACATTCCCTCTGAGGGTCTACTAAAGGAGCCGAACCTACTGCCAAGCTCCAGAAATGAATGCTGCCAGGAGCATCTACAGGCACTTTTGTCAACCTGCCCCTTATCTTAAACAGCTGCTCTGAGAAAAGACCGGGTTCGGCGCTAGCAAACTCAATCATCCGAGGGAGCAGTGTGTCTGACTGCAAAGTTCTCGGGGCCAGCTCGGGGAAAATGTTGCAAACCCAAGCATTGAAGAAATGAAATGGACCTACAGTCTGTAAGGAACGGGGAACCCGATGTCTATGCAAATCTCCCAGCGATTTGTAAACTAAACACAAAGCCGTCGGGCACAGAGACAGTCTCATCCCCCAGGCCATCTGACAGGCTAGATATATAGCCTCTGGTCTGATAGTAGTCTCGTCCCCTTGGGGGAGAGCGAAAGTGCACAGCCAGAAGGTCAGATAAGCTGCACAATGAGTAATGGGGTCAACCCCTGCTGGGTTCGGGCCGTCTACACCTGCTCGGCGCAGTGAAGCCGGCAAGGCTGATTTGTAACGAGGGGCCCTGATCTACTTACCGGGAGTCGGTCCCACGGAAGGGAAGTCTGTATACTTCAAGGGACCCCCGAAGAAGTACTGTATCCACTGTCCTACACGGACTCTCAATCTGCTGCTCTTTTCCCGGGGTTGATATCCTTTAGAAGATCCCCTGCTGTAGGCTAGACAGATGGTGCGATAAGCCTTCATCAAGTACCGGTATGCGTAGCCAAAAGAATATCTACCCTCTCCATCAGAGGCGTCCTTTACAGAGTCATCTAGACAGACCTCCTCATATGGCTCCCCATCTATAGGCAGGCCTGAAAGCTGCGCAAGACTCCAAAGATCGAGAGAAGTCTCGCCTTCTGCTGTATAGAACGTATTAAACTGTGGGCAGAACACTTCAAGCATGCCGCAACATAATTCCCGAGAGATGGGATAGCGGAACCTGGAGGCAAATACACTATGATATACCCCAGCTCTAATCAGTAAAGGGGCGTATTCCTTCAAGACAAATTCTGTAAACTCCACTGCTCCTACCCTGAAGAGATGGGCGTCTGTCACTTTAGCATCTCCAAACCAGCCGGAAGCTAGCTGATATTTAAATTGAACGTCCAGACAGTTCAGAATAAATGGCTCGTCCCTGTAACCCCACTTCACAGGAGCTAGAAAAAGTCCAAAGTTGGGCTTCTCCCGATGGACGCGACATGCTGCATGGTCCCACCTTGCCGGGGTAAACTCTGGAGCCCGGGTCAGCATCTTCTTCTCCGGCTCTAATTCAGAAATGCCCAGCACGGCATTCCAGTCCCTCTGCTCACCCGGGAGATATATAGCTCGGGCGCGATAGACAGAACCCTTCATGCTATCCCTGTCAGCAAGTATTGCCGCTTCCACAGACCGAGCAAGCAGGAAATCCCTCACTCCGCCTATGGTGAAGGTCCGGATAAATGGCAGCAGATGACGATCCTTCGGCAGGTCCGGATGGTAGTCAGCAGCCCTTCTGAAATCAATACCTTCTGTGGAAGAATAGACTCCGGAAGACGGCACTGTGTCAGTCTCAAGATCAGAGGACTCGTCGACAGTGGCGATCTGGTTATAGCCAAAGCTCAGACTATTCACATTCAGCCAGTTGACTGAAGCCCGAGATATGTCCGGCTGAGCCGATGAACTCGCTCCCACAGTCATGGAAGCCGCAGCAGAAGGGTCGGAAGCCATGTCAGTGACTGCAATCAAGAAAAGATGAAAATAAGCATCAGAAAGATGAATGAGCATGTGATGATTGAATAAATAATTCCAGTTAAATTTCGGCAGCATCTCCTCTTGTCTGGGGTCTGCCCAAGAAAAATAGGGAGTCACCCACCAAGAGGGAGTGATCCCGAGCATAAAATGGGACTCAATCCCACATAATGAACCTACCCGAGAATGAATCGGTCAAAAGGGGGGGAAAGAATGAAGTAAGGCTCTCGGGAGAGCTCACCACCGCTGCCGAGATGAAGAGAGAGAAGGTAGAGGTAAGAAATGAGGTAAAAGCCCTCTCGGGGGGTTAAAAAGAAGAAGAAGGAGAGGCTTCTCGGCGCGAAGAAAAGCGCGCCGAGAACCCCCCCCCCCGTCGACCGGAAGAAAGGGGCGCGCCGAGACGACCCGCGTCGAGAACCCCGTCGAGACTGCCCGCGCCGAGAAGGCCGCGCCCTGATGCCCGCGCTGACAACAGGCTGCACCGAGCAGCACCCGCGCCGAGAAGTGTCCTACCTCGCGCCGAGAAGCCCAAGGCAAGGCCAAGAAGGCTCCAAAGTGCTGACAATAAAATCAGAAGATATGGAGATGAAAAACATGGAAATGAAAGATACATGTGCATATTATTGCTGCAGCAACATGATTAATCCGAAGAACAATGTCAAAGAGAAATGGAGGAAGATACCCTCGAATGATGAAAAGCACCTGCAGACCCCGTGCCGCTTATTCTGCGCTTACGCCGCCCGCAGGTGGGGGGCATTTGTTGATACCTTGAAAATGAGCGAGGGCAGAAACATAATTGAAAGGAAGATCAGACCAATAGTGAAAGATCAATGACGAAGTTCGTCAACCATCTACCCGGCTGAAGCCCTTTCCGGGCCAAGCTGATGTCCAATGCCATTGTCAGTCAGACGACGACACTGATGAAATAGCAGTCACCTGGCTGAAGTCTTTTCAGGCTAAAGCTGATGTCCGGTCTTGTCACCGTTCAGGTGACGATACCGATGAGATGATGTCCGACTTTGTCGTCATTCAGATGGCAATGCCGATGAAACCCCAGTCTACCGACTGATGAAAATCTATGAATGATCTCAATAGAAGCTGTGTCACCAGTGGAGGGCATTCTCGGGTTCTGATACATTTGAAGGACCAATAAAGGCCAAAGTCTATGCGAGGTTTTAAAAGCCCAAAATGGGCCTATAAAAGTGGCGCCGGGATCCCCTTGTCGAAGCCCAGAGGCGGCGCCGAGAAGCTTGAGCCCCGCGCGCCGGGAGCTCCGCCTACAGTTGAGGCGCGCCGGGACGAGCCCGCCGAGAGGACACCAACGAGGGATATAAAATCCCCTCATTCGAAAACAAGGAGGAGAGAGTTAGAGCATATAGCAAAGAAGGACAGAGAGCCTGAACAGATAGCCACAAACACACAGAAGGTGATTGGGGGAGACACACAGAAGAGACCTGCAACCTCGTCCACGAGAAGGGAAAGAGAGCTGAAGAAGAAAAAGTGAAGAGAGAAAGAGATTTCTCGAAGCTGATCGAAGGTGGGCAACGGGGAGGGAGAGGAGTCAATGCTCCGCCCTCCCCCCCATTTCTATAGTTCGTCTTTTTTTTTATTTCGAGGGTCTCTCTTCTTTCCTCCTCTGATGTAGCCTGTAATGCCGTAGCCGGTTTCACACTGATACAGTGATGTATTCCCCCTGCTTCCTCATTATGTATCTCACCCAATGAATGTTATCGAATGGATAAATATGGTGGGCTGCAGTCCATCCCTTCTTTGGTTTCTCTGAAGCTCTATGCTCATCCCCCGTGTTGTCTGTCTCTTCGTAAGACTCAATAGCATGCTATCCCCCTCCCCAGGTCGATCGATCGCCTGTTTATTCGCCCGTTTCCTGAGTGCTCCTCATGCTTGCTTCCGAGCCAGGGACAAACTATCCCTTGGCCTCTGAAGCAAAGCATAGATACATAGCAATCGCCTCTCGGTCTTAGGTGTTGCATTCATGCTCATCGGCTTTGCCGAAGTCATCCCCGGGGCTAGAGACAGTCATCTCTTGGCCCCCAGATGATGGAGAGTATACTGAAATCATCCTCACGGATCATGAGGAATGCTGGTGACAGAGATACCCTAAACCGTGTTTCCCCCAAATCGCTCTTCGCCTCCGGCCTTCCCTTTGAAATCCAAGCCAAAGTCAGTTGTAGTCTGATGAATTGAGCCCTTTGATTTCCTAAGGCCCGTCTATCTTGGCCTGAATCACCAGTAAAACCCCTGAATCCTCAACAGATTCAAGAACAGAGTACCATAAACCTCTGTTCTTATCCCGGCGCCCTCACACCTCTCGACCCCGCATACAGTAAACCATATGAACAGCTCTCGGTGCTATCCTTCAGGCGCCGAGAACTGTCTTGGCCTTCTGGCCTCCGCGCCGGGAACCCCTGCACCTTGGCCGCACTGGGAAGTCCCCCCCCCCTGGCTGCTTTGCATCGCGCCGGGAAGCCCATCCGATGGCTTTCTCCCCTGCGCGCCGGGAACCCCCCTTTTTAACAATTACCCTTCGCGCCGACAACCTCCTCTGGCCATTTGGCCCTTGCGCCGAGAGCTTACTTCCTGGCCCTTTCCCCGTCGCGCCGGGAACCTTCCATGCTGAACCCGCCGACAACCTCCCTTGGCCATTTGGCGCTTGCGCCGAGAGCATATCTCCCGGGCGCACCGGGAACCCCCTTCTGTTCCTTGCCTTGGCGCCGGGAACCTCTAGGCCAGTCCGAGGTGCGCCGAGAGCCTACTCCGCCACCCATCAAGCCTCCGACACCTCTATCAAACCCACTTAGGGATGTCCATGAGTCACCAGAACTGTCCCGAGGATAAAATTAAAGGGAGTCAGACTCCCTTATGTTCCGCTGATCTGTACCGGGTTTATGAGCAACCCCTTTAGCTGAGGTGAGCTCTGCCACTGCATGAGTGTCACCGGCTCCTATAAGGGAAGAGTCAAACATTGCCCTAGAGCATACATGTACAGTGTGGGAGGTTTGCTCCCTCCTTTTCTCGACTTTCATCCCGGCACTCCGTGGGTGATAGCCTATTCTCCCCTGGGCATAATCTAGATTATGGGGAGGTGCTGCCGAAATGTCGATTGATGTTTTAACCCCGATAAGTCCCGGGAGCTTTACATCACACGCCCCTCGTCCGGCTCAATCTTCCGGGGAATATGAATGCTGCGAGGCCCTTGGTTGGATGAGAAATATGAAAGGGGACATCTCCCCGATGATGGTCCGGATTCCGTCCCGCCATTGCGTGAACGGTGTCCTATTCCTACCCGGCACGACCCACATAAGAGATGGTCATGTCGGTGTAGTAATCTACTGTGCACTAAATTGTCTGCCCAGAATAACAATATCTTCAATATCACGCACTGTTATTTTTCTTTTATTACCGCCCCGAGTGGCCTCCTATTTTGGCGTTTAATCAAGGGTTGTCCTTCTTAGGAAGGGCGTAATTAACGTCATAGCCTTTATGGTATGACGGACTTTTGGTCCCGACTCGGACTTCACAATCGGCTAACCAAGTCAAGTCGAGCGCACAATGAAATCGTCACACATGTGACTGGCACGCCTAACAAATAAAATAAAAATGAAAATAAATAAAATAATAAATAATAATAAAATAAAGATAAAAAAAATCCCGCGTCCACAGTAGGCCAATGGATAAGCTGGAACAAAAGACCTTAAGTTGTAGGACTCTTCAAGAAGTAACGGCTATGGGACCATGCGTTAGAAGAAAATAACGCCCATGCAGAGGACCGTTAGAAATAATGAAGATCGAAATTGATTAAGAGCTTGCTAAGCTTCATCCAATGAAAAGCCACAAGGAACCACACTCAACCAAGGAGAGAAGACCCATAAAATGAGCTTCAAACCGACGAAGGAAACTCAATGAAGAGTGAACAACTTGGAGCATCACATGGATAGAACAAGGAGATGACCCAACTTATCGGTCATAAAACGGGTGTCAACAGATGCCCCTCCTTAACGTCCTCTTTGCAGGGGAGCGAGCGGAGGTGAAGCGAAAGCGAAATGGAACATGGAGATGAAGCGGAAGTGAAGCGGAGTGGACCAAAAAGTGGGCGTTAAGGTAAACGACACCCATTTTTTTGCCAACAAGCGATAGGAATTTTCTGGAAAACTTCAAACCGATGACAAGGATAGAGGCAACCGAAGGACGCAAGTCTGGAGGAACTAACTAAGGAAAGGAAAACACGGCTAGCCGCCGGAGGCAACGAAAAGGAAAGAGAACTGACTAAACTCCAGACAGGGATCTTCAGCCAACCAAATCAAGCGAGAGATCGAAGGAAACCTTCTAATTCAGAATGGAGTGATTCTCCTTATTCGAGATTAAGAACACAGTTATTCACCATCATTGAGACACCTTGAACAGATGAAGATCATGAATGCTCAAATATGTGGATGATGCATGCTGGGCTAAAGAAAAAGAAATCATTTAAAACAAATGCAAAGAAAAGATAAAATAATAAGATACTCGAGAATAATATTGCTAGACCGGAGAAATCAGGGTCAGGACACCATCTGCAACCACAGCGTGCAAGACAGAACCATCGTCCCCAAATTTGTTCCAACCTAACGGCCTATCCAATGATTAAACATGTGTACTTAGATCATCATCATTTTTGTTTAAGGGGAACATCAGATCCTAGAACACATGAATGACCAGTCGGTTCTCGAGGTAATATATCATAGATAACATATAGTAATGCATTTAAGGGGCAAGGGAACGAGATACAATACCTGACTTACCTGCCTGACCGGTAAAGCATGTTGTTATTCATAACTTCATTCATGAGAAAGAGGTTAGCCAATAATAATAGATATGAGCACGAAACAGGGCATAACCATTCATACGTGGGAGAAGCATCAATAATGAACATCATGGCAGAAAATGTGGTCATTTAATCATCAAACAGACCATTTTATTCATCAAGAAACTTGCAAGTTGTAACGGTCTGCTGAGAGGGCGTCATATGAAGTAACGGACTAGACTAGGGCCGTTAGAAATTGGGTGGTTCATTTTCTTCAATGAAACAATTCAAATCCATGTAACGGTCAGAAGAGTACGTGTCAGAGTATGTAACGGTCGGACGACAGACCGTCACATTTCCTGAGCGTTCAAAAAAAAATAGACCGAACGGTCACAATCCTCATTCGTTCATTCAACACTCAAGCAACCAAACGCCAAAAACGCTCTCCAAAACCTCAACGAGAGCCACCGACGACCACCGTCAACCACCAAAGAGATGGCCGACGACGAGGCTCCACAGCCACCGAAGAAGAGGGAGAGAGAGAAGAAGAAGGCGATACGCCGCCTCCACCACCAGATAGAGCGGGAAGTGGAACGACGGCCGGAGGAAGAAAAAACGAGGAAGAAAGCTCCAAGGGTGGAAGCAGAGGCTCCAATGGCCGAGGAGGACCAAGGGGAAACCTTCCTAGACGAGGGAGAACCCAAGGAACAGGAGAAGAAGAGGAAGAGGGGCCAAGACCATGAGGTAGGCTCTCCACCCTAATTTTTTTCAATTTTTAATTTTTTTGTGTTTTTTGTATGAATGTATGTAGGCATGGGGGGTAGAAAATGGGTCTATGCACCCACTAGGATCATCTGTAGGCCTTTTGGCCAAAGTGGGAAGCCACGGAATGCAAAGGAAAAACGCCCTCTAGCAGGGAATGTGACAGTCCTCCCAGTGACCGTCACACACCTAACACATTACCCTAGGTGCGTTAGAGAAATGTGACGCCCATTACCAGGGCCGTTACATGCACCAGAGGCTAGAACTATTTTTTAGGTTTTCAATTATTCAATTTTTTGTTTTGTTTTTATTTTATGAATGCCATGCAATGATTTTTATGATGCATTTGACTGACTTATGATCTAAATGGATGCAGGGAAAGAGATGGACGAGGATCTCCTGGCTTCAGATCTGGGCGGTGTACCAGGCACTGCCCGATTACCAGAGAGAGAGACTAGCCGGGATGGGATTCACCGAGGTGCTGAGCATGGAGGTGACCAGAATGGACACGCTGTAGATTGTGATAAATCCACACATGAAGAGTTTAAATACGAGAAAACATAAGGGGGAGAGATGATATAATAATAAAGAAAAGAAGCACGTGGTGCTACTAAGGAGGGTGATTGCCAGAGGGGTTACCTCAAGAAGAAACAAAGAAGATCGCGAATACCTGGTGGAAAATAGAACGCGGGATGGATTGTGAATTCCTCCTCCTCCTTCAATCGGTCGGCCGATGAAGGGGGTTTTCCTTTATTGATTACCCTTGCAAAAAAGATAAAACAAACAAACAAAGAGAAGTGGATCAGCCAAGTGAATGTAGTATCAATTCCGAATAAATGATATGATGATGAATAGAGAACAACATGCGCACCTTTTTTTTATTGTTTGTTTTAAAACCCCTAAGAGTTAGGGAAAGGAAAGGGATGTAATGCTAATGCAAAAGAAGAAAACCGTATGATGACCGATGAAAATCGACACAATTAGATAAGCAAAAACCCCCTGCTGTCCCTGACGACAGTAAAGGGGAACCGAAGCTGATGCTGTTGGCAGGAAGAAAAGGAAGCAGAGAGCTCTAAAGATTGCACAGGAAGAAGATGGATAGCCTCCGTAAATTCAGCATCTATGTATAAAAACTCTGACCTCGGTAACCTCTGATCTCGTAACCTCTGTCAAGATCGACCAGAGCATGCTTATATAGGTTTTAGAATAAGATAACCACAGATTCGGAAGGATAAGAACGGGCAATGATCAATGAAGGCAGGACTCTAGTTCCAATTCGAGCAAGGAGACCATTGGAGGCAGGGAACTATTCAGGAAAGGCATACTCAAACACGACACCAAAGGATAAAACACGACCTTCAGAAGGGCGTCAAATTATAAATTGGCGACCTACATCAAGACGTTACTCAAAACACGACCAGGATCAAGGGCGTCACTTCTTGGATTTAATTTTGGCAATAAAACTTACTTTATTATGAGAAACCGCCTGAGATGAAGGCGTTACTTGAAAACACGCCCTGAGGAAGGACGTTAATCAATAATTGGAATTTATTTTGAAACCGGATAATACCAGGAATTGACGCCCTCACATTTGGTCGTCCTTTCTTAAGAACACGCCCTAGATAAGGTCGCTTTAAAAATAACGCCCCTCTTCAAGTCGTGAATCACAAAAAAATGCAAGAATAAATCATAAAAATAGAAAAACTTTATATTATAGAAATATTGAAGTTCACTTTGGGGCGTCAACATAGTGACATGAGATTTGATCAACATAGCGTCAATTTTGGCGTGTCTACAAAGGGGAGATGCTGTCAAAATTTTTCTTGAAATTCTCCTTTCTATTTTCATCTTCATATCATCTTATTATTTCTTTTTCTTGGTTTTGTGTCTGCAGCTCGCTGAAGATGGCTTCTTCTTCTAGCCGTGTTGCTTCCGGCACTGCTGACATTGACTCTTCTTCCCAGGGCAGGGTTTCTGGTCCTGTTGTGACTTGGAGGAATGTCGGACAGCTGGACCGGGGTCTTGGGAGGATCGCCATAGTCGACAAATCCTCTGACTCCGAAACAGATACAGTATCTGCCTCTCGCATTGTGACTGTCGAGGGGGGACTGAACTTCAGTCGTGATGATGGCTATCGCGCGGACTTCCCGAAGGATCGTCACCTCGCGCCCTTCATTTGCACCTTCAACGTCTCTGGGAAGAGGGACGTCATGCTGGCTCGGATGGTGGAGCGGGCCATGTTGCTGGACCGGGACAGCTTGAAAGGTTCTGTGTATCGTGGCGATACTATCTACCTTCCGGGGGAGCGGCGCAGGTGGGACGCCGTCTTAGGAGTAACAGAGCTGGAGGCAGAGCAGAAAATGTTAACACGGGCTCCAGAGTTCACACCAGCCAGATGGGACAACACCGTAGGTCAGGTCAACAGGGAGAAGCCCGACTACGGTTTATTTTTGGCACCCCTCAAGTGGGGCTACCGAGACGAACCATTTGTGCTGAATTGCTTGGCTGTTCAGTTCAAATTCCAGTTGGCAGCTGGGTGGTTTGCAGACACGAAGGTGACAGATGCTCATCTCTTCCGTGTAGGGGTAGTAGAATTTACAGAATATGTTCTGAAAGAGTATGCACCGCTGCTGGTCAGAGCCGGGGTGTACCACAGTGTGTATGCATCTCGCTTCAGGTATCCCATTTCAAAAGGGCTGTGCTGCGGCATGTTCGAAGTATTTCGCCCGCAGTTCAACACTTTCTATATAGTAGAAGGTGAAACCTCTCTGGATCTTTGGAGCCTATCACAGTTATCGGGCCTGCCGATTGACGGAGAGCCCTATGAGGAGGTCTGCATTCATGACTTCATCAAGGACGAAATAGACGGCGAAGGTGAATATTACTTCGGCTATTCATACCGGTACTTGATGAAGGCATACCGCTCCCTCTGCCTGACGCTGAATAGGGGATCCTCAAAGGGATACCAGCCCCGGGAGAAGAGCAGTAAACTGAGAGTCCGAGCAGGACATTGGATTCAGTATTTCTTCGGCGGTCCTTTGAAGTACAGTGAGTTCCCTCACGTAGCTCCTGTTGCGGGTAAGCCCAGCAGGCCACCTAAGTTCAAGTCAGAGCTGCCTGCTTCTCTTCGGGGGATAAGCCGCGGGGGGCCGAATCCGATGGGGGTGGATCCCCTTACCCATTGTGCTTCCTACCTTACCTTCTGGCTGTGTACTTTTGCCCTCCCGCAGGGGGATGAGATAGTTATTAGGCCGGAGGTAATATACTCGGCTTGTCAGATGGCTTGGGGCATACGGCTTGCAATATGTCCAGCCACACTATGCTTGATTTACAAATCCATTGGAGATATTCATAGGCATCGGATCCCCCGCTCTTTCCGAACGGTGGGGCCGTTTCATTTTTTTAATGCCTGGGTGTGTAATTTATTTCCAGAGCTAGCTCCCCGGACTCTGCAGACAATGACATTGTATCCCAGAATGCTGGAGTTTGCAAGTGCTGAACAGGGTCCAGTGTCCCAGCAACTCTTCTCCATCCGTGGCCAACTGGCAAGGGTTCCGATGGATTCAGCGAGGACTATCCACTTTTGGAATCTGGCCGCACATTCATCTCCATTAGTGAACCGTCAGCGTGAGTGTAAGCTCGAGGCAGTGGAGACTTTCACACACTTCATTTCGGGCAACACCGTGACCCGGCCAGTCTTGGAGCCCGAACTCATTGACTGGGCTTTATCAATTCGTTCCAGTGTTTTAGTATTCAGAAAGGGGGGCGCAGTTTATTTAGAACCCTACTATCCCTTCAGGTTCGGTCGGAATTTCGGCTACGATCAGCATATTCCGCCATCGGTCGCCCTGTTCCCTTTGGACAGCAGGTCAAAGCATGGCTCGACCGTTGTGGCCGAAGGTCACTCCTGGTGGGACTATTTTCACCGCCGGGATGCCAACATTTTCAGAGTGCCGATGCCGAACCGAGTTCCCAGGGTCACTTCAGAGTATGTGAAATGGTGGAATGCTCGCACGAGCTTCTATCGCAATGCCCGAATGACATGTTGGGATGTGGCTGAGCGCACATTTCTGAGCCAGCAGCCTGGGCCCGTTTTTGACATTACAAAGCCCATTTGAAGAGATTATTTTCCCACCACCCGAAGGAGGCAGAGGCATATATAGCGAGCAGAAAAGCCATCAAGGAGGGAGTAACTGAACCACTGATACCCGTGCTTGCTGACATAAGTGAAGATGCTTTCACGCAGAATTTAGAACATCTATGCCAGATTGGTGGTTCACGCCTGGAGCTTCAGCAGTACCCGTTCCCTATCGAGGAGCCGCTCTCCAAAGTAGTTTCATGGAAGTGAGAAGTGGATCGCTTTTGCCCGTGTCGGGCGTTTGTTAATAGAGAGGACAGAACCCCGACATATTATCAACATACGTCTTGGCTGTTTGTCCTGATGAGCATCCATGGACTAACCCTTGAGAGTCATGTAGCTAGTGTTCTGGACAAGCCTCTATTCGTATCTTTTCAGTATGCCGATGTCTGGGGCTTTGACCACCTCGGCTTATATCATTGTATAGCTTCCCACGGGCATGCGGACTTGGCCGACCTGGTTGACAGGTGCAAAAAGATCGGTGACATATGCTGGCTTGTTCGGGAGGCTGCCTCCCGAAGTAAGGAGGTGGCTTATCAGTATTGACCACTCTCATCGTTTTACAAGGGCCGGGCAGGTAAGTGCTCCTTCGTTGAAATGTAGATTAGTTTGTTGCTCAGCTCCTTCATAATGGCATATGCTTCATTTGACAGACCATCCGGACATCAAGCAGCAGGGACTTTATAGAAAAATTATCTCTCAGGGGTAGAAATCGGAATATTTTGAGGTTCCTGCACCAGCGCCGACTACTACTCCACTGTCGCCTGGCAAGAAGAGAGCGGCCTCCGCGATGAAGATTGTAATAAGCCGAGCAAAGAAAGCTCGAAAGACTTCTTCAAAGCGGCCTTCGACTGACGCGGCTAAGACTCCCCTGCCCGAGGTGCCATCATTCGAGCAGTTTGCTGCTCAGAAAGAGGTCAGCCAGCAAGCAGATGAAGGTGACATCATTATCCCTTTGTGGTTCTAAAGGAATGCTCTTTTCATGACATTTTCATTCTTCTGACGTCTTCTTTGTATAACTTCAGCTCCCGGAGTGGTTGACACCACGGGTGTTGAGGAATCCTTCCTGGAAGCAGGAGAGATAGGGCCTTCCGTCACAGCCACAGTAGGGGCGACTGAGATAGCTGGAGCAGTAGGGAAGAGTCTCCTCGCTGTTGAGGAGGATGTCAGACTTCCTTCTCCTACACCTGCCGGCGAGGCTGAGGGTGAGCCGAACAACTATAGCCCTTTAGACTCCCATTTTTATTGAGCTTTCCGTCCTGCCTTATGCACTTGTTTTACTATGATGGCAGGAGTGGTCAGCACGGCGGTTAAGGTGCCTGTTGTGGAAGCACCTTCACAGCCCGCGGGACATAAGACTGTGCTGAAGAAGGGTGCTATCCCATTGCGGCGTGTGCTCACCCGCTCAGCATCCCGTCAGGCGATGGAGGAGGCGGGCCAACCCGAGATCAGCATAAATATTTCTTCGAGTAGCTCTGCCACCCCTTCTGACGAAGATATTGACCATCATTCTTCAGAAGATGATGAACAAGTGTCTGCAGCAGACAGCAAAGGGGCAACGGCTCCCTTCATACTGTCAAGCGATGCTTTGATTTTCAGTCCTCCGAGGCTGCCGAGGGCATCATCCGAGGGAGTGTTGCAGGAGGAATTTGCTGGATTGAACGTGGAGGTGGAGATAACCCCTCCTTTTGCTGCTTCATCTGCAGGGTTGGAATCTTCTATTCAGGGGCTTGAAGAGATGGATACTGTCATCATAGTAAATCCTGTCCGCCCCTTTACAAAGCCGCATATCCCCCTCTTTTTTTTTGCCACCTTGGTGTTTACATGAATTTTCATTCCAGGAACCCGAAGTCACTATTCATTCCCCGGCATCGACTTCTGGTACTGCTGTGGTTTCATCAGAGGCCTCGGATCCGCCACCGCTGGCCACCGCATCTCCTTCAGGGACAATCACCCTACTCCGCCTCGTGCCGGTGAGGATACATGCGGCTGCTGGGGGATTACCCTCGGAGCCGAGCCAGTCGGGGGAGAGTCTCGCTCTGGCGTCGACGACAGAATTGAGGACTGAGGCCGACCTGCAAAGGGGGTCTGCTTTTGTATCGGCGGCCATAATGATGATCGCGTCTGATTCTGCAGCTCCAGTTGTGCCAGAGACAGAGTTAGAACCTCCGTCCCTCCTAGGCTCTGTGGAAGGAAGCCCCGACAGGAGTCTGACGGAGCAGGAACATGCTGTCGTGGTATCTGCTTCTTCGGCTTTGGTGGCCGTTCCATCTTCCTCTTCCGAGCCGGATACCGGCTTATGGGCTTTTATAGACGGGGAAGTGACTTTCAAGGTGCCTCCGGCAGCTTCCCTGGGCATTACCTCATCGGAGGAATTTGTTTGACAGCATCTAGAGATGTTGCGTCAGGTTGTGGAATCTCAGCTGACACTATCTTACTACCAGTTGAAGGAGGTACCTGTGCGACTGACGATCGGACTGCAGGCATTAGGCTACCCTTTAGACATCTGGGCCCAGCGGGTGCTTTTCTTGCTGAAATTTGTGAACCGCCGGGATTTTCTTGAGAAGATGATGGGCGACCGGCTGGCGGCCCTCAAGCTGCAGAAATCTGACTGTCAGGCGGAGCTGACGTCTCTGACCTCTGATCTTCAGGAGAGCAGGGCTCAGGTTGAGGCTTCCGCAACCCAGGCACATATTCTATGTGGCCGACGGGAAGACCTCCGTGCTGAATTGGCTACCGTAGAGACTGAGATACCGCGGCTGGAGGCTGCGGAAATCCAAGGCATCGAGAGAACTTCTTTGCTGGAGGGCCGAGTTGCGTCTTTGGAGACTGAGGTGACTCGGGTTCAGGAAGAGGAAATGCAGCTCCATGAACTGGGGGCGGCTCCTCATGTTGGGCTTATTGACTTTGCAGATATTTTCAGGCGATCTTAACTGATCCGCCTTTGTAATCTGTCCCCTCAGAAGGGCTCCTTTTGTATTCACTTCCCCTTTTTGTAATGGAATAGAAGTCTCCTTCACTATATATTTTTTGGTGTCCACGTTCACACTCACATTCTGTAGTGTCTTGTGGCAATTCTGGCGACCTGCTTGGAAGTACCTTCATGTCCGTGTCGCAGGAGAGCGTCCACCCTTTCAAAGAAAGGATGGGGGCCTCGCTCCACCGCGGGACGGGGTTCTAGAGGCTGCCAGGTTGGCACAGACGTAGGTCTTGTTGACAAGAGGCGTCGAAATCGTGATTACTGGTTGCTTGTGGTAATTCCATTATTGACCCTGATTGGGGGAGATGTTGACCAACCTTGTCGATGGTGACAAGGGTCGAAAAGGGTAGACGGTATTGCCGATGGTGACAAAAATTGGAAAGGGTAGCGACCGATCTTGCCGATGGTGACAAGGGTCGAAAAGGGTAGACGGTCTTGTCGATGGTGACAAAAACCAAAAAGGGTAGCGACCGATCTTGCCGATGGTGACAAGGGTCGAAAAGGGTAGACGGTATTGCCGATGGTGACAAAAATCAGAAAGGGTAGCGACCAATCTTGTCGATGGTGACAAGGGTCAAAAAGGGTAGACGGTATTGTCGATGGTGACAAAAACTGAAAAGGGTAGCGACCGATCTTGCCGATGGTGACAAGGGTCGAAAAGGGTAGACGGTCTTGTCGATGGTGACAAAAACTGAAAAGGGTAGCAACCGATCTTGCCGATGGTGACAAGGGTCGAAAAGGGTAGACGGTCTTGTCGATGGTGACAAGGACCGGGAAGGGTAGCGACCGATCTTGCCGAAGGTGACAAGGGTCAAAAATGGTAGACGGTATTGCCGATGGTGACAAAAACCGAAAAGGGTAGCGACCGATCTTGCCGATGGTGACAAGGGTCGAAAAGGGTAGACGGTATTGCCGATGGTGACAAAAATCGGAAAGGGTAGCGACCGATCTTGCCGATGGTGACAAGGGTCGAAAAGGGTAGACGGTATTATCGATGGTGACAAAAACCGAAAAGGTTAGCGACCGATCTTGCCGATGGTGACAAGGGTCGAAAAGGGTAGACGGTATTGCCGATGGTGACAAAAACTGGAAAGGGTAGCGACCGATCTTGCCGATGGTGACAAGGGTCGAAAAGGGTAGATGGTATCGCCGATGGTGACAAAAACTGGAAAGGGTAGCAACCGATCTTGCTGATGGTGACAAGGGTCGAAAAGGGTAGACGGTATCGCCGATGGTGACAAAAACTGAAAAGGGTAGCGACCGATCTTGCCGATGGTGACAAGGGTCGAAAAGGGTAGACGGTATTGTCGATGGTGACAAAAATCGGAAAGGGTAGCGACCGATCTTGCCGATGGTGACAAGGGTCGAAAAGGGTAGACGGTATCGCCGATGGTGACAAAAACCAGAAAGGGTAGCGACCGATCTTGCCGATGGTGACAAGGGTCGAAAAGGGTAGACGGTATCACCGATGGTGACAAAAACCGGAAAGGGTAGCGATCGATCTTGCCGATGGTGACAAGGGTCGAAAAGGGTAGACAATAGATGTATGTAAGTGGGATATCGGATGAAGACTCCGCCTCGACCTTGTAAATGGCCTTCCGGACGGAGGATGGTTCATCACTATTTATCATTCATTTTTTGTATTCATAT